>CAWUFW010000252.1:3169868-3803841 GCA_963921515.1 Calotriton arnoldi | reverse complement strand
ACATGCACCCATGCCCTATCCACCTGTTGCTGTGTAGATATTGTCCACTTCAATGACATAACCAACATGTTAACCAGTTCTCTCCTTTGTGGTCAACCAAATCCCATATGCCGGGATTTCTCCACTAGTACCTATGATGCGAAACTGGATTTGAAAGGCGCATGTGAGGTTCGGCGGTCGTGCCAATGCTAGCACCATGTTTCCAACTTCTCTATAGCGTCCGACTTGGTGGGAGCACTACTAGGACTCGTGTGATGGAATGGAGGTCTAAAGCATTGGTGCCAATTAAGGCACTGTCAGTAACCTTCCTCACAGTGGGCATGAAGGAATTGAGCTGTGTCAAGGGGCGGAGGCATGATGGCGCTGAATAACCGGTGTATGTTACCCCACTCACTGATAACTCTGTACAGATAGCTGCCCTTACTTAGATAGAGGGAATGCAAAATGCTTCCCAGTGCCTGTAGTCTTACTGCTCCACCCAGTTTGACCCCAAAACTATGGGACGACTTAAGTATTAACATGCCTTTAACGGTACGTGGCATTCTACCAGCACCGCGCAGGAAACCCCCTTTGACTTGCTCTAGCCTGTGGCCATTCTGCTGAAAGCACTGTGGGCCTGGGGGAGGGGAGTGCTCCAAACCTCAAGTCCTAGGCACTCAGGAAGCATCCCTCACTGCTGCAGGTGCCCCAAGGCATATATTATAAAACATATAATGGGTAACAACCCAGTTTGCGTCCCATAATGTGCCATGCTGTGAGCGATTAGGTACCCCGCATATCTCTTCCCTATGAAAAGATTAAACAAACCGGCCAAAGCACAATGCACGGGCAGTGCGTGTGCCCACAGAAGCCCTCAGCTCTGTGTGGCACAAACCCTGACGCACCGCGTGCCAGGTTGTACATATCATTCTGGGGTGACTAAGCACTAATGTGCCCTTTTCCCTGGATGATCCCCAGTACGAGGGTACGGACTGATGACCAAGTGCTGCGCCAGCAAATAAACAGGTCGACATGTGTGTAAAAAACCCAGCCGTAGCCAAACGAAACCACTAAAAGCAGTTTATCAGGGAACTGTAGAGACCGCCGGAGTCCCTCCGCACCCTCCGTACTCCCGCAAACGCCAGACAGGCCACCTGCGTGCATGCCAGGCGCCAAAACCAGAAAGCAGCAGCCCTTCTGCAAACGGAATGGCGGCGCAAAATCCCACATTGGAGACAATCTTGACCTCGTTATACTGCGAAAGAGGCAAGTGCGGCACTCGTATGAGACAAAGTACTATTCTTTGCGAAACAGAGCCTGTCCGCAACTATTGTCTCTATTGGGACAAAAGATGAACCATGAGATATCACTGATCAAGTCTGTGAGGTCATATTCGCTACCTCTGGCATATTCTCAAAAATCGGCATATATGACTGACCCCGCACTCTCATCCTATGTTTGCCCACTTTAGTGTGAGCAGAGCCCCGCGAGTAAACTTGGCTTCATGGTTGAAAGTGCACAAGTAAAGTACCCCCTCCCATCAAGTTGGGTTACAGTACATTGTAAGGGTGCAGTGGGCTAGTTACTCTCCTGAGGCCCCCATGCCCCTGCACTTGCGGCGTTAATGAAAACTTTGTTGTTTTGGCTGTGACCACGTTGTTGCCTGCGCCCCCCTACAGCCCCATGGAAAAGTGCTGAGCTCTCGCTTACCCTTGCCTGTCACTCAATGACACATGGCCGGTCGCACTGGTTAATGCAGCGATTGTTTAAATTAATATAATACTGTGCATAAGAGTACTATGCACAGGCAATCGAAAATGCCACACGTTAATAAATGTGAAACCTTCTGGACTTGTCCATTGAATTAAGCGCATCACCACCCTAGGCGACGAGTAGCCCTCTCAAACTTCTGCTAGCCTGAATGGTACGTGACATTTTACAAGCACTGCGCAGACGTCCCCATTTGACCTGCGCGAGCATGTGGCTATTCTGCAGAAAACCATGTGGGCCGGGGGGAGGGGAGTGCTACTGACCCTCAAGTCCTAAGCCCTTAGGAGCATCCCTCACTGCTGCAGATGCCCCAAAGCATTTATTTGCGCCTTTTTTTGCGGTTTGCGCCCACCTTAACGTGCCATGCTGTGAGCAATTAGGTACCCCACATATCTCCTCCCTATGCAAAGAAAAACAAACCGGCTCGAAGTACAAAGCGCAGGCCGTGTGCCCTATAAGACATAAGGCTTTCTCAATGCTTGTCGGATGCTTAAGCTCACTAAGCCCCAATATGGCTTCGTTGGAGTAGTATACTGAAAATGCTACCCTTCTGAAATGGTGAGACTGTGAAAGAAGTATAGTGCCTAACCGCCCAACTGGCCCCGAAATAGGCAATCATCTCTTCTAACTGAAAGAAAGTATTCATAAAGCAGCCTGTCTTTGGCGTTCTCGCGCCCACTCTCAGCCTCCCAGGCTTGCTTAACTAAAGCTCGAAAACCCATTTCTGGGGCCCCTATCCGGAACAGCTTGGAATCTATGTTCCGGCTACAGTTTTCATGCCCTTTCATGGCCAGGACACTGACCCTGCACGGTACACTCTCCCAAATGTGTAATGCGTTTATATCCTATATTCAGAGATACTGATGTGCTTTAGTATTGTAACCAGGCAGCAGCACATTGAAATTACTGCAAATAATCTCTCTGACCCTCTCCCATTTCTCATGAGTGAGTTCCTGTTTTGGTAAAAAAGAAACTTGTTTTTATGGCTGTCGCCTGAAACACAAACACCACATTTGACTGCACAGCCTCTCAAACATCATTGGCCTGACAATTAAGTTGAAAGACAATAGTCTTTCAAACAATCCCTTTAAGACATATTCAAGGTCGACAAGGCAGGACTCTGCATATCAGAGCAGGCGCTATCAGGTGGCCCCTTAAAAGACTGGGGCCTGTGTCCTACGCCCGCATATATAGGAGTCCTCGTCATGGCAGCGTTTGCCGATGCTCATGAGCTGAAGCTCTTCACGTCGCCATCGCCAGAATATGGCACGCCCGACAGGGCCTGAGCCCATCTTGGGTGAGGACCCTCAACCCCTGTCACCGCCGTCCCCCACCTGGACGGAGCCTAGCAGGCGACACCTAGAGGGCAAAACAATTTAATGATACTTCCCTACACCAACGGGCTGGGATAATGGATTCTCCCTCCCTGTAGCCTGTTCAGGACCCCCGAATTAATAAACAGCTTCCGGTAGTCTAATGATGCTTAAAGATGCCGTGGCAACGTGTCAAAGCCACTCGCAGGTCCGAGGAAGGCTGTGCATTGCCCGACAGCGTGAAGGATTAGCCAGTACGTGCGTCTGAGGCCCGGCCGGGAGCGCCGCACCATGCGCTCAGAACGCATTAACCACTCTTGGCACCTTTGCCACACCTCAGAGGGGTTGTCCGCCAGAGGATGACGGGGGCCACAAACCCCCACCACGGGCCCCGTGAAGCCCCCATACACTGGCCACAATAACAAATAGCCCATGCGAGCCAATCGGGCGCTGGTCCCCCAACAGCGGAGCCCCGGGAACCTCCTACCCGCGGCGACCTGTGCGACAATCATCCGCAACACCCGTCCTCCCCACGTGAGTGCTCCTTCGCTCGAGCCACAGCATCGGGGCCTGGGTATTACACCCTCGCCCTTGTCTATTGCGGCGGAGCAGGAATAACCAATTTACTGAAGCGCTCAGAACGCATTAACCCGCATGTCGGATGGCAATTGGTGGTGCTAAACCACTAGTGAGACTTCCCGTAATGGCCAACCGTGGCACCCGCAGCGGCGTCTGGTGAATAGGGGACGCCAAGGAACTGCCCGATGGCCAGTACTACTCCCAGGGTCGGCCCCCACCTTTGCTATTCAGAGCCGATCGGGCGATAGGCCCCCGACCGCGAGACACCCCTGCCGGTGGCGACCTGAGCGCCAACCATCCACGCCGTCCTCCCCAGGGAAGCAACATTCAACTTCAAAATCGGGGCCGATCGTGTGATGGGCTCCCCTACCCCCTCCAACATCGCTGCCCCAACCCGCCTACATGAAAGGCATGCCATCTCGCGCAGAAAGGGGGGGGTTAGGTGCGACAGGGTGAGCGAGCTGAAGCCGGCAGAGCGGTATACAGACCTAACTGCGCACCGCGTGCGAGGCGGCCCCCCCTATCGCCGCATGTACGTTTGCCTAAATTGTAACCTGTAACATGTTATTCGTAGCGCCGCACCGTATCCCCTTGCGGTACCTCGTACCTGAAACAAACCAGTACCGTGTTTCAAATAACCATTGGCATGCGAGATCCGCATCGGTTGGCCAGTGATACAACGTAATCATCTATACTGTAGAACTGCGAGTTCTGCGCTACCTCGTACAGTCATAAGCGTATATATCGACTGGAAAACGCTGCGTGTTCTGCGCTGTCTCATGCACAATCAACACAAGTACCACGGTTCAAATCAACATTTGCATGGGTGAAATTCGTATTATCCCTTTGTACACCCACACCCATTTTTATAAATATATATAAATGTACACTGCTACCACGCAGCTTGTTTTCTCCTTTAATTCCAGAGAATTACCGACGGCAAAATGGCACCGGTGCACCACAATGCAAGCTTGCATGTATCACGATGCTAGCTCTTGCATCGGTGACCATATCGGCTTTTCTGTAAGAGAAAACACTTCCCAAATTGGACATCCACACATCCGCCTATATTGTCATGCAATAGCAGCCATTTCGAATCTGGCTAATCGAAAACTACCATTGGCCAATAGCTAAACCTATTAAAAACTAGACCCATTGTCTTTCCCAATGCTTGTCATATTTGTACCATGCCTAGTTTGCCGCAGCAGGGGTTAGAAATCACCCACTAGCCCACGTCCGGACATCATGTTTCTCAAACGCTTACCATAAACCGTAATGAGTACAGACTCATCATAAATCAACAGGGTCCCCCAAACATTTTCCAGGGAACTGAAGACAAAATGAAGTCATTTGTGCGGGGCAAGAAAGACCAGAAAAGTTATTAATGCGCTCAAAAAACGTAACAGAAAGACTGACCAGGACAGTGAAGCAAGGCCCCTCACTCGTCGATCAGCGGGACTTGACTGAGCAATTGAGCCAATCCTGCCAACTGCGACAACCAACAGCTCGTGGGGGCATACGGTTTCCTTGAAAACCACCTATTCTAGGAGGTAGGCGCGTGGGCGAGACAAAACACATCAACATGCCCACCTGCAACCCACGTCGGGACCCGGTGCGGTCCAGGCCCCAAGGATCGTGCCGCGAACAATCTGCTCCCCCTTCACCCCCGGGGTCCTAGCTTAAGAACGGCAAGGGGGCAGCAGGGAACGCCCGCTACTAACGCCTGGCAGGGGCTTCCAGCCCCACACACAGTCTCAAGGGGTGAGAGGAACTGACCCGAAGGGCCCAGACTCACCGCAGCAGCCACTGCCTCCCAACCAGAGAACACGACGCAACGCGGAACAAGGCCGACCTGTTGACTACTTCAATCCGGCCCCAGCAATCAATATGGAGCTCGAGGTACGACCATGCAATCGGGCAACAACTCTGGTGCACCAAACTCTATTGCTTCGTGACCGCCCACCGTTCCCCTGGCAGCATCCGAACGCCTCCCTCACACACACACACACCCAACGCGCCTATGTTGTGGAAGATGAGAGGCGCCACTTTCGCAATGGGAGCCCAATTACTGCCCGAGAGGGAGTGGGTCGGCCCAGACTCACCGAAGCTCACGACGCATCGGAGCCCAGCGCTCAGGCGCAATCAGTGTTCGTTCAGTCAACACTGTATTGACTATGCCTTCAGCACTCACCCTGCCATTGGTCATACGTTTGTGCATGAATCCAACCGAACAGTATTTCCGCAATGCCTCCCCAATTTAAATGTTGGAGCTGTGAATCCCATCGCACGCCGTCCGCAACCCTCGACAGACCCAGTGTGGGTCTTCGTGCCGCCTCACCTTCATCACACATGCAGATCGGGGCCCCGCCTGCCAGAAAGCATGCCCGAAGGCAATCAGTGGCAACCGACCCCACCACGAGGCAAATAAAACTGCCCCTCAAAAGGGGGGGGGGGGCCAGACTCACCGCATGTAATCAACGACGCCTGCCTCAGACACCACGCAATCCGAGCAGGACAAAACGCATCGGCGAGACCGCAACGACGACCAAGTCAAGACGGCGTGTCCGGCGCAAAGAGGACGCCAAGATGGCCAGGGGAGGCATAAATACCTCCCCACCTCCTCTGCGACCCGGAAGTGACGCGTCTGGAAGGGGGCTCCTCCTCGAGCCCCGCGTTCTTAGTGGGGGTGGGGAAGTGCCCAAATGGCACTAAAGGGGCCGCCCGTTTAGGGGGCCCCCTGCGGGGGCCGCGGGCAGCCGCAAACTATCGAGAAATTGGGATAACTATCGAGAAATTATCGGAAAAAAAAGAAGGGACTTCACGGATCGCGTAATTCAAAACTACGACCGTTGAAGCTTGGCTCACCTGAGGGATGTGCGTAGGAGCGCTCGCAGACCTCCCGCGTTGGTCTGAAGCGGCCCTGG
The DNA here is from genome assembly GCA_963921515.1 of Calotriton arnoldi. Classification (NCBI taxonomy): domain Eukaryota; kingdom Metazoa; phylum Chordata; class Amphibia; order Caudata; family Salamandridae; genus Calotriton; species Calotriton arnoldi. The sequence continues at coordinate 3,797,276 of CAWUFW010000252.1, read as the reverse complement.
AGCTGAGGAGGGGCCAGAGGGCGGCGGCTCACGGACTCCTTCGAGTCGAGTCCGGAAGAGGCAGAGGCAGCACAAGCTGCTTCGCCGTGGCTGCCGCACAGGAGAGGACTGCCGGGGCAGAGGAGGCAGGTCGGTGGCTGCCGGCTGAGAGCTGTAGGTTGGTTTCGATGATCTTGAGCCCTGCGCTGGACCTAAGTGAGTTACAAGGAAGCCAGGAGGAGGGGGGCACAAGTGAAGCAACTGAGGATGGTGAGTCTTTACTACCTCTCCACCCCGGACTGCAGAGTCTAGGACAGATCGTGGAGGGCCAGGAGGGGGAGCTCCTTGAGACTAACGTAATACAACCTAGTGGAGGTTCAGGGAATACTATACTTGTGGTAGAAAAAGCCCCGACAATACAAGCTGCGAAGAGGGGCAGGAAACGAGAAGCAGCGCGAGCACCGCGAGGGCCCATAAAAGGGAAAACTGTTGAGAATAAAACCAAGCTACCCTTAGTGGGCAAACCCGCCATATACACACATAAGAAGGGGGATACCCCGGGGGAAACAGAACCTGTAGACAGTTCTGATAGCTCGCCCTCTCAGCCCTGCGAGATTAAGGGCAGAGGCACCAAAATCAGTAAGAAGAAGGGTCGCCCCCTAGATTCTAAAATAAAAATCACTCCTTCACTAAGGTCGTATTTCAAAATCCTTCCACAAGTACTAGACGTAGTAAAGCAGGGAGAGACTCTTAGGAAAGATCTTGGGTCAACAAGACAGCCTTCTCCAGGATATATGGAAGAGCTAGACTCAGGAAATACCTCCACCCCTACCTCTACCCCTGTATCAATACCGGCTATACTCCGTACATCTGCCAAACAACTTGAACCAGTAAGCAATCCTGAATTCTCGGGGACAGGCATAACCATGACCTCGGCTGAAGGTAGCGGGCATGCTAGAGGTGGAAACCTTGTCGCGGGAAATGCAGAGGCCAGTGGCAGTGGCAATGGCATTGGCAACGGCAATGGTAATGGCATTGGGAGTGGTTGTGGTACTGGTAATAGTAGTGGAGAGGGGGAAGGTTTCAGAGAAAGAGAGTCCCTCTGTAGCATCTTTGGAGGTTCTTTTCTCTACCCTGTCTTCGGACATCAGAAAGGGGTTTTCTATCTCAGAGACGAATCAGGGAGAGATCAGGCTTTTCTGCGAATCTCTTGAGAAGAAATTTGACCTCTTAAACTCCAGGACTGTGGTTCTAGAAAATTCGGTGGAGGAGCTTAAAGACGACTTGGGAGCAGCCAAAGCCGAAATTACAACCCTCAAGAAGGAAGAAGCTGTGCTCCGAGATAGACTAGAATCGCTGGAAAACAACTCCCGGCGAAACAATCTACGCCTTTTGAATATCCCTGAGGGGAAAGAGGGAGAAGACCTAAAAGTCTTCATTGTAACCCTCATCAAAGAAGCAGTTCAGATCGAGGAGTCTGAGGAGGACTTGATGAGGGATATACAATGGATTCACAGGGACCCCTTTAGGAGGCACCCTAATCGAACAAAGCCAAGAAAGATTTGAATAAACTTCCTGACCTTTGCCCTGAAGGAAAAGATATTAAACGCTGCCCTAAAGCAAAAATCATTGAAGCCTAGAGACTTCACCTTCGAAATCCGTTCGGATTTAGTCCGAGTCACATTAGATCGACAATGGGAGCTAGGGAAAAAAATGGATGACTTTAGGAAATTGGGGGCTGTTGTCCAACTAAAGTTCCCGGCACACTTAAAAATTATGCACAATAATAAAATGTATAATTTGAAAACAGTGCAGGAGGCGGAGGAGCTTTTGGGAAATTTAAGCAAAAATCCCTAATAAGTTCTTAAAATTGGAAAGTCACATCATACGATCTATTAGAGGAAGGTTTTTATAAATTTACACTTGGTGTAAAGATATGCATGAGCTAATTAGGGTCAGGAACCGGGTCAAATTATTATACACAGGGGTCATGGGGTTACAGGGGTCACGGGGGTCACAACGCAACACAATACAACACAACATAATATAACACAATAGAATACGATACTAGCCCAAGACTAGAAAACACCACCAGCAATGGTGGCAGTAACGGTGAGAGCTCTTAGCTGTTTGCTCAATATAGGAATCTGTAATAGATAGGGACAGAGTGCCCCGGCAGGCAGAATCTGGACCCATAGTCCAGGTAAATGGGGGAAAGGTTCTCCAGGGAGAGTTTCAAGGGTGGGGAAGGGGAAGCACGGGTGGGGGAGCAGTTGGGTAAAAAAGTTTTTAAAAATCCTCATTCGCCTATTGGCCAAATTGGTTTCCACTGGCTATTGCTCTTGGTTTGGTGCCGACACTTGGGGAAATCGGGTATATTTAGGGTTCTGCTATATAATCCACCATGAAAACGTTACAGTTTTTATCCTGGAACGTTAACGGTCTCCGGGTTAAAAGTAGGAGGGAAAAAAATCTTCAATATCTCAAAGACTCCCCCGCACAGATAATTATTTTACAGGAAACACATCTCTTGAGAGAAGAAATAAGTGAGATCTGTGGGAAGCTTAGATGGGTGGAGCATTGTGTTAGCTCCTGCCAAAGTGCTAACATTAGGGGGTTGCTATTTTAGTAAAAAAACAAGCAAAAGCTCGTCTTCTAGATACTATGACAGACCCAAGTGGCAGGTGGGTGATTGTCAAGCTACTTGTCAAGGGTTCTTACTTAACAGTAGTAGGCTATTATGGCCCCAACCAGGATGACCCCACTACTTTGAAAACTATTTTTGCGAACTTGCTGGGATTCCCAGATTCGACCATTTTAGCCGGAGATTTTAATATAGTCTTGAACTCGCAATTGGATAAATCCCTAAGCAGCAGGGCAAATATTTTGTCCAAATCAAGGACATACCTCCCGCTGATGATGAAGCAAAATGCCTTATCCGATATTTGGAGGGAAAGATCAGGTGATAAATTAGGTGTCTCATTTTATAACCGGAAATATGGACATAAATCCAGGATTGATTACATCTTGATCAGTAATGATTTGAGGGGTAAAGTTGAAGACATAGGTTATCTAACTCCCCACCTATCAGAACACGCGGCGGTGTGGATGGACCTAAATTTAGTAGATAGAGAACAACCGAGAGTGGGGACATTTGATGGTACACTTCTTCTAGATGAATCAGAAGTTTGCTATCTATCTCAGGAGACTGAGTTTTTCCTAAATACAAACATAGGTTCGGCAGAGATCCCGGTGGTGTGGGATGCCCTGAAGTCCTATTTGAGAGGGTTAGTAACAAGTAGGACCTCTCACAAGAACAGGCAGTTTAGGGAGGAAGTTGCACACATCGAGTGTGAAATGAAGGAGGTTGAAAGGAAGATCAATAACGAGGTTGACCAAGCAATATGCCAGGCACATGTTGCGAAATTGAGAACTTTGAAAGATCATTTAGAAAATACTATTCAGACCAGGGTCTCGAAACGATGGGAAGCTAGTAAGCTTGCCCATTTTAAATACAGTGAGGGGGCTAACAAACTTTTGGCTTGGACGGCCAAAACGGACAGGGTACGAAACTTAATAAAACAAATCGATAATGAGTATACAAATTCACCGACAGTTAGCGATGAAGAGATCGGAGAAGCCTTTTTCACCTTTTTTCAAGATTTATACAATGAAGAAAATGAGGTAGTTAGCAACTGTGCACGGGAATGGCTGAATCAGATCAACCTCACCACCTTAAATTCCTCTCAACGAGAAAATCTAGACCTAGAGATATCACAACAGGAGGTCAGGAAGGCCATTTCTGCTTGTAAGGCGGGTAAGGCTGCGGGGCCGGATGGCCTTCCTGTAGAATTATATAGATTCTTGGGAGAGGAGATAATACCGATAATGACAACCCTTTTCAATAAAATATTGCTTGAAGGAGTTAGGCCTCCTACCTCATGGGGAGAAGCCACCATAACACTGATTTTAAAACCTGGGAAGCCCCCGGTCAACTGTGGGTCATATAGACCTATTTCACTTTTAAACACCGACTATAAGGTTTTTACTAGAATTTTGGCCGACAGGCTGGGAGTGGTGGCGGGTGATTTGTTGTATGCAGATCAAAAGGGCTTTTTGAGAGGGAGGAATCTTTTCGATCTCACCCATGATTTCATAGGTGCTATTGATTTCGCCTCCACCTTTTCACTTCCTTTGGCAGCAATGACACTAGACGCCACCAAGGCATTTGATAGGGTCAACTGGAACTACCTAGCCGCGTTGTTGGAGAAGTTCAACTTTGGGCCAAAATTTAGTCGAGTTATCAATCTTATATATAGTGACCCTTCAGCGAGGCTTTTGGTTAACGGAAATTTGACCAAACCCTTTAGCATTAAAAGAGGAACCAGACAGGGTTGCCCCCTCTCCCCCCTCCTATTTAATATGTACATAGAGCCTTTTGCTCAACGTCTCAGGGAGGAGAAGGGTATCACACCATTTAAATGTGGAGCATGGGAGAGGAAGGTAGCCCTGTATGCCGATGATATATTAATCCTTTCATCAGATTTGGAGGTGTCTTATCCCCATGTCATTCGCTTAGCACAGGATTTTGGTCTAGTCTCAGGATACGAGGTCAATGCAGGAAAAACCGAGATAATGTTATGGAATTTGCCGGGGTGTCGACATCAAATTAAGAACGAGATGAGATATTTGGGAGTGAAGATTGTCCAGAAAATAGACAAGATCTCGGAGACCAATCTCGTGAATGTCTCAAGAGAATGTCAGAAACTCTTGAAATCATGGGCCCATCTTCCTCTGACTATTTTGGGGAGAATTAATTTAATCAAGATGGTAATCCTCCCAAAAGTCACTTTTCTTTTTAACACCATTCCTTTATTTTTTGAGACACAGGCAATTGCTAAACTTCAGCAATCTATTAATTCATTTGTGTGGGCTTATAAAGCCACGAGGATATCCTGGAAAAAAACTAAGGCGTAGGAGGGAAAAAGGGGGCCTCACATTACAGATTTACAGTACTATGCCTGGGCTTTCCAGTTGACACATTCAAGAATGTTGTTGAAATCTCCAGACTCATCGGAGAGGGGGGTAATGTTTTCGGCTATGTTAGATCAGGTGGGGCTATCTAAGGAGGGCTTTCTTTTTAAATATGGAGACCAGAAATTTTTCAAGAAAATAAGGCTGAAGGTCTTAATGAGTACGGCTCGTACATGGGCCAGAATCAAACAATACACGGGTCTAGGCTACTTTTCAAGTCTGGCTCCACTGTGGGATTCTCCGGGGGCCCCGGGCTGATTGAAGGATAAATTGGCAGCCTCTCTTAAAATAGCTGGGTTTCTGGTGTGGGGAGACTTGGCTGTGGAGGGTTCACTTTTACCCTGGGCACTACTAAATGATAAAATGGAGGAGGGCATGTCTAGGTTTAAATATTTACAACTAAAGAGCTGGTCACAGAGTCTTAAAAAACCTATAGGCATAGGGAACGCGCTAGAAGAGCAACTGGTACAGAGGCCGGCAGGGAAGAGAGAAGTATCTTTCTTTTATTGGTCTATTGAGGAGGCTATTGATGGGGATTTTAGGCTAGCCGAAGAATTGTGGGGATCATCTATACCAGACATAGATTGGGTAGATCTGTGGCAAACTTCTTTTAACACCTTATTTACAGTTGTAAAGCCAGCCTGGTTTAGGAGAAACCACTATTTTTCTACACACAGGGCTTACCTTTCCCCGGCTAGACTTTCTAAAATCGCTAAGGGTCCCCCTGCCAGTTGCAAAAAAGCGGCATGGTGAACGCCTCTGATATACACATGTTCTGGGACTGTCCAGCCATCCATGATTTCTGGGAGAGAGTAGGGAACACCGTAACAGATATTTTGGGTCTCCCAGTACACGTTTCTCTCGGTCTAGTCATTTTTGGTATATCAAGTGAAATTACAGGCCTGAGCAGGGGTTTCCTGTTTTATTCTATCTTGCTGGCTAGACGAGAAATATGTAAGAGATGGGTTGAAGTCACACCCCCTACATACTCAGACTGGTTGTCCTCCCTGTATAAAACCTCTCGGACAGACTTGGCCAGACTGAAAAGTAGTAGAAAGAAAGCTATATGGGATTGCTTGATAAGTTGGTCTACTGATTAAGCATTAGTTATTTATCTTTCTCTAATGAGCTCAGTTAGATATTCTTTGATCCTATGATTAAGCCTCATGGGAAGCTCTCAGACGGTGCTGGGCCTCGCCTCTCTGGTGCCCAGGTCGATTTTGGGCGGGCCTTAAGCAAACAGTCATCGGTTACGAGTAATCAGTAGATAGCGCGACCACCCTCTCCTTAACAACGAGAGGTCAGCAACATGAAGGGGGTTTGTTTGCTACTGGAAGGCGGGCGACAGATCCGGAGTGTATCCCTCGAGGGCCTACGTCTCAAAATTTGAGTAACAGTGGCGACTTCCTAACCTTCTAGTTGTCTGGGGTTGGAGGCGAATGAGGAAAAAAAAAAAAGAATGAAGGACATTTTAAGAGATTGGTTAAGCCTCTTTCCTTAGATGTGAAAGATCTGGAAAGACAAATCTCAGACAGTTATGCCTGTACACCTGCAATGTCCATGGTACATGTAGGTTTGTGTGTATATTGGTCACTTAGGTGCTTGATACCTCGAGTTGGTGATAATATAACTAATATCTGATTAAAAACTAGGCATTAACCAGTTAGAGTTAGCGTTATAGGGCTTTGAGATAAAACTACAATAAAAATAAAAGGTTTTTGATTTTTAATTACAAATATTTAATCCTTATTATGCCTTGTTTTAATCTGTTTATTAATGGGTATAATTTATTATAATGATACATCAGATAAGTTTACGAATTATATCTAGAACTTCAATGAGACATAGGTAATAAACATAAACATTTTTAAAAAAATAATGTTGTGTGTGCCTATTTACAATACAGTGTCCCAAGATTCCTTGCTTAATACCCTGTGAGTCTCTGACAGGTACAATGTCTTCAGCAAATGTACATACTTGATATATAAATGTATTACAAAATACATCTATCTGGTTTGATTTCCTCGTAGTGAGAATAGGCAGCAATGACTTACTATTCTCCGGGGTTAGGAAAACTAGCCGCTGTGTGCTTTTTCTGCCAAATGGATTATTTTAGGTCAGGAAAAGTCACAACATGCTTGCGATATTACCATGTGTGTATGCCGTGATATCACTTATGTGGACATGACTGATCATCCTGAAGTAGCCGTGGTAATCGCTACATAAAGCAATAATGCAGATGGCGGTCCTGTGTTGTAACCAATGAATTCATCACAATTGAATACCTTCACCATTTGTGAAAGTATACATAATATGTTTTCCGGTTCAAACGTGTAAACTGACTCCTACAAACTTATTTACACAAACTGTTTACCAAAGTGCGATTCAAGATCACATTGTAAATTTTCCTTTAAATTGGTTCCACCTCCGTTTTCTCCATGAAAGCATATTGCCAAATGTTCTAATATGTTGATACAGCTACAAGCATCCTTCGGGATGTGGACTTACGTCATCAACAAATTATGTGGTAGATATGTTTATTACCATATATATTTATATAGATCCAGGATCTCATTGAGTTTTATGACACACATATTTGTTGGTCTATTCCCTTCATGTCTTTGTTTCTTTAGTAATGTGTATTAAAATGACCATCACCCTGAATAAATAGCATCTACGTACTTACTACAATGCCTATGTATAAGGAGATTTCACTTTGTAAAGAAATATAGATTGTTGGTTGTCACAATATGAGTTTCACCCCCTCACTGATTTCTGCTTCGGTGGGACAATTATATATAAATATTTAACATTTTAGAACCACAGTGCCAAGGACGTACCAGTGTGGGAGATATTCATAGACTGATTCTGATGCAGGGCGTGAACAGCAGCATTAGCTTATTGACACTCACCTTAGCGGCACACAGAACGTCGATAGCATTCAATGATTGTTAAATCAATGCATTGAAGCAGAACCGCAGCCAAACCTTTCCGAATTCTATGCATCTTCTAAAAAGCCATTATTAGAATGTAGGTAATTAGAAGATGTAAAAATAAAGAATTTATATTCAAAGCATATTTTAATATAAAGTTGAATGTGGTGGTGTAAAGTGTATGTGTCAAAGTATGCGTTTGTTGCACGTTGTGGTATATGGTAGTGTAGTTCACTGACAAAATATCGATGTAAAAAATTTAGAAGTAAAAAATATCAATGAAAAAATATAGAATGCAAAAATATCGACTCCCTATACTTAAACAGGTAAGTACAAAAATATTTTAAAAAATATCGATGTTAAAAATATAGTTGTACAAAATATCGATTTTTATATATATATATATATATAAAATAAAATAATAAATATTAAATATATTAAATAATAAATTAATTTTAAAAAAATAAAGTAGATTTAATATACATTTTAACAAATATAACAAATAAACGTAATTTTAAAAAAATTTAAACATACATAATAATCAATATATATATATATACATATTTATTTTAAAACAATTAATAAACTATTAATTTTAAGATATTTTATAACTTTAAAATGATAAAAAATATACACACATATATATATATAAATATAATAAATATATATTATGTATATATATATATATATATATATATATATATACCAATAACATAAAATCTATTTTTAAAAAACCATTCTGTTATAAATTAAAACATTAAACTATTTAAAAATCTTTAAACCTAAATTAACCACTCCAGTCAGTGCAACAGTAGGGAAAGTGTTGGATAGCAAAGGGGTAAAATTACTATTCCCACTCCAGTGAGTGCAACAATAGGGAAAGTGTTGGATAGCGGAGAGGTAAAAATTACTATTCCCACTCCAGTGAGTGCAACAGTAGGGAAAGTGTTGGATAGCGGAGGGGTAAAATTACTATTCCCACTCCAGTGAGTGTAACAGTAGAGAAAGTGTTGGGTAGCAGAGGGGTAAAAATTACTATTCCCACTCCAGTGAGTGCAACAGTAGGGAAAGTGTTGGATTGGGTAGGAGTAAAAATTATTATTACCACTCCAATGAGTGCAACACTAGGGAAAGTGTTGGATAGCGGAGGGGTAAAACTTACTAGTCCCACTTCAGTGAGTGCAACAGTATGGAAAGTGTTGGATTGCGTAGGGGTAAAAATTACTATTCCCACTCCAATGAGTGCAACAGTAGGGAAAGTGTTGGATAGCGGAGGGGTAAAACTTACTATTCCCACTCCAGTGAGTGCAACAGTAGGTAAAGTGTTTGACAGCGGAGGGGTGAAACTTACTATTCCCACTCCAGTGAGTGTAACAGTAGAGAAAGTGTTGGATAGCAGAGGGGTAAAAATTACTATTCCCACTCCAATGAGTGCAACAGTAGGGAAAGTGTTGGATTGCATAGGAGTAAAAATTACTATTACCACTCCAATGAGTGCAACACTAGGGAAAGTGTTGGATAGCGGAGGGGTAAAACTTACTATTCCCACTCCAGTGAGTGCAACAGTAGGGAAAGTGTTTGACAGCGGAGGGGTGAAACTTACTATTCCCACTCCAGTGAGTGTAACAGTAGAGAAAGTGTTGGATAGCAGAGGGGTAAAAATCACTATTCCCACTCCAGTCAGTGCAACAGTAGGGAAAGTGCTGGATTGTGTAGGGGTAAAAATTGCTATTCCCACTCCAATGAGTGCAACAGGTGGGAAAGTGTTGGATAGCGGAGGGGTAAAACTTACTATTCCCACTCCAGTGAGTGCAACAGTAGGGAAAGTGTTGGATAGTAGCAAGATAAAATGTACTATTACAACTCCAATCAGCGCAACAGTAGGGAAAATTTTGGATTGCAAAGGGGTAACAATTAATATTCTCACTCCAGTCAGTTCAAAAGTAAAAACAAACAATATTAACAACAAAAATATTTAAAAACCAAAATAAATAAAAACATATATAAACATATTAAAAATTAAAATACAAATATATTTAATATTACAAATTTTAGAAAAAAACATATTATAATGTTAAATGCATATGACAAATACCTACAAATATTATATTAAATAGAATAAAAATTAATTTTCAAACAAATAAATATTTTTAATTAGAAATTATTTAGAATCAAAAACATTAATTATTACATAAATTTACTTTTTTATATTTCCTACCCTATAACACCACACAATTCACAACCCACATCTAAATTTTATTAAAAATATATACTTACATAATTAACATATTTAATTACCAATTAAAGAAATATTATTAATTAAATAACAAATCGTTGGTGGTGCCACTCCCCAAGTCTAATAAGCCACACCCACGAGTGTCAAACTTTCGCCCCCTTTCGATGCTTAATGTCGATTTCAAAATCTTGAGTAAGGTGTTAGCTACAAGGCTCTTACCTTACATGGCCGGCTTAATACATAGAGACCAAAATGGGTTTGTACCGACAAGATCCACCTCTGGGAACTTACGCAGGTTGTTTCATGTGTTGCATCATCCTGACCGAGACCAGTACCCGGATGCACTCATATTATCAATAGACCTGGAGAAGGCATTTGATTCTATAAGGTGGGACTTCCTGGAGGTCACGATGGAAAGAATGGGACTGGGGGAGGACTGGATCAGGTGGGTGGACATACTTTACAAGCATCCAACCTCGCGGGTTAGGACAACTGGGATAATTTCGGAATCATATAACATATACAGGGGCACTAGGCAGGGGTGCCCTTTGTCCCCATTGTTGTTTGCTATAGCTGTAGAACCGTTGGCCATGGCATTTCGTCTACAGGAAAAACATATTGGAATTCAGTTGGGACAGAGACCACATATGATTTCTCTTTATGCAGATGACCTGTTGTTGTATTTAAGGGATGGGGTCACTGGCACACAACTGGCCCTACACATGCTAGAAGAATATGCAGGACTAGCGTGACTTAAGATCAATAAATCTAAGACTTGTGCCTTTCGACTCTAGGAGGGCCTGGGGCAGCCTGGAAATTTCCCGAGAGACATGACTTCGACCCCCCGCTCCTTTAAAAATCTGGGACTCCAAATCTTCCAAGCGGTAGAAGACTTACAAGAGGGCGACTTGAGCCCGGTTATCAGATCCCTAAAGTCATCTATACAGTTTTGGAGGTCGCTTCGATTATCACAGATGGCCCGCATAGCGCTCTCAAAGATGATTATGTTGCCCAGATTGCTGTATTATTTCTCGAATCTACCAGTGGTGATTTACCCGCGATGGTGTTCTGATCTGAACCAGCTACTTCCGGAATTGATATGGGATGGGGGGCAGAATAAGGTGGAACTGGAGGTAGTGCAGAGGGCACCCAAGGAAGGAAGACTGGGCGCCCCAGACTTTGAATTATACTACCTGGCTGCCCAGCTCCAGTGGCTCGCTCAATGGGTGGATGGGCAGTGTTTGGAGCTGTTGGATGAGGGGAGTGGGAGAAACAACCCAGAATGGTTGATAGCCAAACTAATACACCAGAAGGTAGTGCTCCCGAATCCCAACATACTACTGCAGGCTGCACTATATTGCTGGAAAAGATGCCTCCGGCGTACAGTAAATACTCCGCCTTACACACCTGAAATACTGTTAACGGGAATTCCACATGGGGACCCCCTGACTCCGTACCCCAGACTCCAATTGGCAAAATGGACGAGGGTTGGTATTACAGTGGTGGGACATTGTTTTCATTTGGGGGCCTTGATCCCTATGGATGAATTAATGTCTCAGCATGACCTACATCCCGGGCAATTTTTGACCTATCATTCTCTGACGGGGGCGTTCCGGGACATATGGCAGGGGGGCTCCACAGAACCCGTCACACAAAGAGTGCTTTAGGTGCTGCTGACCCTCGGAACGGCAAGGCATTTGATATGGTGGATATATGGGGCGCTCCTGGAATCAGTAAAAAAAAACCTTGATCGGACTAGAAGACAGTGGGAGGTGATTGTAGAGAAACCGTTAACGGATAAAGAATGGTTCAGAGTGTTGAGGGGTTTGAAACAAGTGTCAAGAAATTCTAATTTCAAAACAATCCAATTTATTTATATACACATGGTGTATCTGACGCCTCATAGACTGAATGTTATGAGAGGAGTCACTGACCAGTCCTGCGCTAGATGTGGACTACAAGATGCCAGCTTTGCGCATGTGACCTGGGAGTGCCCGTGATTAATTGAATTTTGGGAGAAGGTCCTGGCTGAGATTGGAAAAACACTGGCCAGATCCCTCCCAAATACACCTGAGATCTGCCTACTAGGCCTGTTCCCAGACCATAGGCCAAAAAAATAGGTTATAGATTTGTATACCTGGCGCAGTATTGCCACGTAAAACGATAGCTCAAAACTGGAAGGCACACATATCACCCTCGATACAGGCATGGGGGAGAAACGTGTCTCCTTGGTCCAAAGCGGAACTGAGGGCCCTACAGCAAGATGATGGGCGAGGAATATGCAAGCGCCCCATAGCGGAATTATGGGCGGAGGTGCTGCGGGATTGGGAAACCAGAAATGACAGATCCTGAGGGGGGAGACGAAGATACTAACGAATCTGGTGAACATGTTGCTGATGTGGGAGAGTTGGACCCCCCCTTGGCAATCCCCTCACCCCCCTCCCTCCCCGGTGATACATAGGATATATTTGCATATGCAAGACATAACGACCTCACTAGTATGTACCCCCGCTTTGCCAGGAAACATGCGAAAACTCATATCACTGACAGCAGAAATGATAGAGACTGAACACGACAAGGTTTGATATGTATGGTTTAATGTTAATAGAATAAAACAAGTTATAAGCATACATTTGGCTAAATGTGGTAGTAACTACCTTGAACACATATATGTTGTGATATATAACTCCACAGTGAAAGATATAAAACTAATTGTTAATAAGAATGTAAGTTAACGTGCAATTTCTACTCATATGCATGATCTGTAACATCCAGGCTTGTATGGGTTAGCAACCATAGCGATTAGACATGATTAAATGTACATGTGTATGATGTCTGTATTGATATAAAATGCCAATAAAAAGATGTTTAAAAAAATTAATTAAATAACAAATTAAAACTCACCAAAATTAATAAACTTCCCACACTTTACCCCTATAATCCCCACAAACCACTGGTAAAATTAAACTAAAAATATTAATTACACAATGAAAACTTATTTTCAATTAAAAAACTAATAATAAATAAAAACTAATTATAAAGTAAGTAAAATTAATTTACTCCCCACCTTTTATCCCTAAAAAAGTAAAACCCACACACAAAAAATATAAACAACTACCCTAATTAAATATCAGTTAACTAATTAACATTAATGATCAACCAATTATTAAATAATTAAACATAAATTATTTCCCACACTTTACCCCTATAAACCCCATAACCCACACCTAAAATTAATTGCACAAATTCCATATTTAATTTTCCATTAATTAATAAAAATTAATCAAGAACTAATTATTAATTAATTAAAAATAAATTACTTCCTACCCTTTACCCCATAAACCCCACAACCCACACCTAAAAAGAAAATCACACAATTACCATAATTAATTATCAATTAATTAGTTAATATAAATTAACAACTAATTATTAATTAATTAAACATAAATTACTTCCCACCCTTTACCCCTATAAACCCCACAAGCCGCATCTAAAATTAATTACACAATTTCCATAATTATTTTGCATTCAATTAATTAATATTAATTGAGAACTAATTATTAATTAATTTAAAATAAATTACTTCCCACCCTTCCCACCCTTTACCCCATAAACCCCACAACCCACACCTATTTTTTTTACACATTTACCATAATTAATTAATTAATTAATATTAATTAACAACCAATTAATAATTAATTACAAATAAATTACTTCCCACACAATTAACCCTATAAAATCTAAATTAAATAAATAAAAAATGATCAATAATTTATTATAATTAAATTACTTCCCACCCTATTCCCCTATAAACCCACAACCCGCTGCGGAACTAAAAAACACAAAATGTAATTAAAATAAAATTGATAACTACTTAAAATTTAACACTTATATTAAAAACATAAACAATACTTATACAAAAAAACATAGGGGGTCATTACAATAGCGGGCGGATCGCCACCGCCCGTATGGCGGTGGCGATCCGCCCGCTATTTTTCACCGCCCACCTAACATTTTCCCCCCGCCATATTACGATGGCGGTGGGGACCCAGGCGGACGGACAGACCGTCTGCCAGTTTTCCGCCGGTAGGCAATCCGCCCGATTGCCTACCGGGCGGAAAGGTCCTGCAATATGGTGGCGGTGCCAAGGCACCGCCATCCATATTACGATGATGGCGGTCTCATGCCTTTCCATGGCGGAGACCCTGCCATGGAAAGGCATGCGTAGAATGCCTTTGGGGGCCCGTTGCGGGCCCCCAGGTGGTTGGGGGGGTGGGTGGCTGCACTTGGGGGGTACCCATGGTACCCCCTGACATTTGCATGCACAAGGTGGCAGGCACCGCGCGGTGCCTGTCATGTTGTGCATGCAAATGCACAACATGCCCTATTAACATTGTGGCGGGTGCTGAATACAGCACCGCCCACCACAATGTTAAATGTACAGGATGCGACCGCCATGGTGGCGGTCGCATCCTAATAGGCACAGCGGGACCGCCGCACCTCTTGCTGTCGGTCCCGTTTACCGTTACGGTGGCGGGCGGACATTGTCCGCCCGCCATCGTAATGGGGCCCATAGATCACATACATTTAAAATATAAACTAAAATACATAACACTAATTAAAAATCGATATTTTAAACAACTATATTTTTGCAAACAATATTAATGACTTCTATATTTTTAAAAACGATGGGCCATATGTAGGTAGCTAAATACCGGTCGGTAACGGCCGAAATTCGGTAAATCTCCCGTTACCGACCGGTATTTAAGCAATCGAGATGTAGGAGGCCGGTTTTAAGGAATCGGTAATTTACCGATTCGTTATTTTAAGGAATCGGTAAATTACCGATTCCTTAAATCTTATGTAGGGAGCACTCAAGTGAGTGCATTTTTGGTTTCAGGATTCGTTATTTACCACCAACTACAAGTTGGTGGTAAATACTGAATACCTTTTAAAAGCAATTTTGTGCTTTTTTAAAAGTGCCATGTGGCAGACAAACATGCCCTTAGGGCATGTATGTGCGCCACATGTGCACACATGCACGATTCAGGGGTGCAACAGGGTGTCAATTTGACACCCTGCCACCCTTGAATATGCTCTCCCTATTACCGATTCGGTATTTACCGAATTGGTAATAGTGAATGAGCTTCCCATTCATTCCTATGGGCCTCCAGGCCCATAGGAATGAATGGGAAGGTATTCCTTATTACCGATTCGGTAAATACCGAATCGGTAATACCGAATATTACCGAATCGGTAAAATTTACCGAATGTTTACCTACATTCTATTTACCGATTCTTAAATACCGAATCGGTAAAATTCGGTATTTAGGAATCGGTAAATAGAAATTACCTACATATGGCCCGATATTTCTTACCTTAAATTCAATATTCTTGACCACGATAGTCTTGCTGTCGATATTTCTGAATCACGATATTTCCAACTCGATATTTGTGTAAATCGACATTTCCAACTCGATATTCTGTCTCAACACCATGTAAGAGTAGACTACAGAACGGAAAGCCCTGAGCACAAGTATAGCTGGTATTTATCACACATGAAAAATAACGATACCAAGGGGTACGTTATTTATAAAGTGCGATAAATACCACCTATTACGAGTTGTTGGGGAATTACATGCGGATTTCGGTATTTAACGCAACACAATCCACTTGATATGCTAAATACCGTATGGTTATCCCCCCATTAGATTTTGGCAGGTTTGACCTGCCGAAATTTAAGGAAGGTTGAGTTATTTAACGCATCCGATACCTAGCAGTTGCGTTAAATAACTAACAGCTCGTAATTCCTATGTGTATGCAAACAGGGATTTATGCACGGGTCCGAATAGACCAACCACCTCATAATCAGGGCCTATGAGTAATAGGTGTAGTGTGCAGAAGGCTGTGTGAACGCGTGGTGTGTTGTGATGATGGTGGTGGTGCTGGCTGCAGGCAGTGGAATATGGTTCAAATGTTTATAGAGGTGGTGCTACAGTATGTGGGTATGGGTGGTGTAGGTGTACTGTGGTGTTAGTGTAAGGTGGAGCCTAAGGGTGGAGGTAGCAGTGTAGGTGCTGTCATCAATGTTATTATAGTAAGTGGGAGTGAATAATCTCCCTGTTAATGGACAGACACTCTCAGAACATGCATGTAATAAGAAAATAACATCACTACAACAAATGATTACAAGCGAATAGTGATGTCCCAACACATTTGTGTCTCCCTGTGCCATATTAACAGCTTCCCCCTTCCTTTCTGTGGCCTCATTGTGGGGAGGAGTGAGCTTGTACTGCCTTTCTTTATCCCAGGCAGGGTTTGACCACACATTCTGCTGCAGATCCAGCCATTTCTCACAGCCTCTCAATAACAAAATGGCTGCATGAGAAGCGACCACGCGTGCCGGCACCTCCCAGATGCCTCCCACAGCCTCTAGCTCACAAGAGATGCCAAGTACACTGGTGCAGACCCAGCAGGCTATATAAGACACTCATCCCACTCTCAGTAACATAGAAGACACAAAAAGAGAGGCCATGCTTGCAAGTCTGCTCATCCGCACCTCCTGAAGAAGAACCTGTGAATGGCGGTGACAGCATGGCTGCTTGACAAGAGAGGTGTGGCATGCTAGTCCAGACCCGGAAAAAAGAGAAGCAGCCATGCCGCATACGCTGCAACATGCCAAACCGCTTCAACCAGATTTTAAAGTCCCAAAAATGGACTATTACTTACATGGAGGGACCTACTAGGGCTTCTCCACTAAGGCAGAGGAGCGTCGCCGCACCGCTCAAAAGGAAAAATAAAATGATAATAACGTATTGGTATTATCATTTTAGTTTTCCTATTGCAGTCAGTGGCTGGTGGGGCAGGGCTGGCCAGAACAGGGGGAGGAGTGGTTTGCACTCCCTAAGTGCACACGACTGCTTGGCCCGCTCTCTTGGACCGGCCAAACAGTCATGCGCACTTCGCATCTTCCTCACCAGGCTGTAATGCACAGTCTGGTTAGGAACATGCCCAGCATCCCATTCCCCGTCTGAGCGCCGAACCACGGCACTCAGACCAATTACAACGCTGCATTGCAGCATTGTGATTGGCTCAGGGGAGCCTGGGAGCCCGGGTGCTTCCTGCTGCCGGACCGGAGACAGGAAGAAGAACACGGAAGAGAGGCGGCCGCCGACCGTTTTCAGGTAAGAGTTTTTTTTTCTTTTGTCGTTCCGTTAACCCCCCCTCCCCCACCATCTGGGTGTGGTAGCAGCCGCTACTGTCTACTCACTAAATTGACTATTGTAACTCAACTAAAAGGATTTTCAAGTCACCACAAAAGTTCCACCTGCTTCTAAATGGCACGTGGCCTTCTTCATTCAGTATATGAGGGATGGCTTGCAATATTTCTATAATGTACAGTTGGAGGTATACTAATCCATACGTAACATACTGGAGGGAGTGTGGTGGTGACTAAGGTTATGACTTTGGAACCTTGAAATTGGGAACAAATCCTATATTTGACACTCGAAGAACAATTTTGTGATTCTGGGCTGCTCTCTTTATCTCCCTACATTATGTTGTAAACGTAGATATTGTAGACTTCAACTCTACCCTGTACTGTCTTAACAAAGGTCCCTTGGTCCTGCTATTGAATTGGCCATGGAGCCAAAAGTGCAAGATGGCTGTGTGGAGGACTGAAATCAGAACTATTGCAGTGTAGAATACAAGGGAACGGCGTAGCTCTTGGGGTCCGGGGGAGGGGGGCTGCGTGTATGCTGGATCTGGGATAAACTATACAAACACTAAAATGGGCAGCCAAATAAGGTACAAGTGCAATGCCTCCTTTTACTAAGCAAAAAACAAAAGCCAACACTTTGAGATTGAGAGCAGGACAGACCTGGAAAACAACCAAAAGTACAACATAATCCAATTACCTTTTATTGAGTTGATATTACAAGAATAAGCAGGCAGTATTGTATAACACAGCCATTGAAAACAAGTCAAACCTTTGTGCTAGAGAAGTGAGAGGCCCGCTGTGTCCCAGCTGAGATCCTAGTTTATAAAACTAGCAGACGTAGGGAAGCCTAGCAATCTCTGTCACTTCCAAGGCGCCTGGTATGCCCTGGAAGGGCACGTGAGATGACTCAAAGGGTTTGCCAAGAGTATTCCGCCAGGACCCCAAGCTCCTTCTCTAGCTCTGCCTCATTGGCTCTTTTACCAGGCAGCGATGTCGTCCAGGTTTGAGTATGGCGGTCCATACAGCTTGCATGATTCTAGGTTGTACACCGTGGGATGAGACCAGGCTGTGGTACAAGCAGACATCATGGGCCACATTCTCCAAAAAATTACCTCGGTAGCCAAGAGACGTGGGTTCAACATCGAGTTGCTCTAAGCACAGCCCTACAAACACGTCTTCTAGCTTCAAGGGGGGCACAAAAGGCGCGATGGCTAGGAGGGCGGGTGCAAGCTCAGCAGAGAGAATGTAACTCCAACCGGGGCAGAAGGGTGGGAAGACGTTTTCTGGGTACTCCGCCCATGAAACATAAAATTTGCTTAGGGGGTTGCGGCTGGGTTTGACGGACAAGTGGATGCTTCCTGTATAAAGTGGAAAGGGCAAATCAATGGCTGCCAACAGCAGCTGAACTAGGCGCCAGACATTGACGAAGACATCACTGTCCACCTTCATGATGTACTCGGCTCTTGGGCAGTGCTCTGACACCCACTGAAACCCCATCAGTGTTTTGAGTATCAAGTTGGCGTAGCTGTCGAAGAAGCCCTTTTGGACCAGGTCGTCAAAGACGGCATGCTCTGAGGCCAAGGAGTCCTGCAACTTCTGGCTATGTCTGGTGCCAAGGAGGAAAAGGGTCCTAATCTGCTTGCCGGATGCATGCGTGACACTCGCCCAGGTGCTGCGGATGACAGAGCGTGCCCGGCGCTGCCCTGGGGAGGAGGAAACCAGAATGATCACAAAAGGGTCAACGTCTTTACAGTTCTTACGTGGAAGCAAGATGTAGTCACTAGAATTGAGAATGTTAAGATATTGGTTAGCGCCATGGTACAAAGGTTCCTGCAGCAGGATAATTAAGATGATGAAGGCTGCTGAGAGGTAGAGGAGGAGAAGGCAGCATCTGTGCTTGATGAACCAAAGTATCAAGGGCTGAACCTGCAGGTAAGAAAGATGGTGTCAGCTGTGTTTGCAAGCAGGCACAATCAGGATTAAAATAGCAAATACAGCAAATAAGGGAACTAATGATTTATTGAGTGTGTACATGCTACTACATCTTACAGCAGAGATGTGAGACATTTCTGGTACATTAAAATTGTCCCCAGCAGATGCTGTGACACAGGCAGACTCTTCATATTTCCCAACACTAATTCACCACTAATCCTGTTTCGGTTCCGGAGTAGCGTGCTACTCCTCAAAAAGCGCTTTGATGCCTCATAAGGGGTACCAAGCGCGATATAAATGCGAACCCCCCTCCCTCTTCTATTCCTCCACTATCTTTTTCAAACCAAATAATAGACTCTCATGTCCACCGCTCAAATACATTTCATATTTCCCTATACTAACTCACCACTAATCCTTTTTGGGTTCCGGAGTAGTAAGCGATATATGAATGCAATTACAATGATATCATCTCTTCTGCCCCCACTTAACGCAGGTTAACAGCACGCGCTTTAGCAGCTACAGCAGGGGTGGAGTGCTTAATAGGCCTCTTCTGTATGCAGCTCGGCAGACAAAGGCTCACAATTAAAGTGAAAGGGAGGGAGGGAGGGAAGAAGGAAGGGAGGGAGGGAGGGAGGGAAGGAGGGAGGTAGGAAGGAAGGAAGGTAGGAAGGGAGGGTTTAAGGATGGATGGGTGAAAGAATGGTTGGATGAGTAGGTGGATGGATGGATTGATGAGTAAGGGCGAATGGATGGAGTAGTGAAGGAGTGGATGGATGGATGAGTGAAAGTGTAAATGGATGGATGTATGAATGGATGGGTGAGAGAAAGGATGTATGGATGAGAGAAAGGGGGGATGGCTAGATGGGTGGATGGATGGATGGAGTGAAAGTGTGGGTGGAAGGATGAGCGAACGGATGGATGGAATGATTTATTTATTTATTTGAAGTTTTATATAGCGCTGGCTAGACCCGTAGGTATCAGAGTATGATGAGTGAAAGGGTGGATGGATGGATGACTGAAAGGGCGGATGGAGAGATGAATGGATGGATAGGTTTGGAGATTGATGGATAGGTTTGGATGGGCGGGCGGATGAATGGAAAGAATGTAAAGGTGAAATGGTGGATATCAATGGGTGGATGGAAGGATGAAAGGATGAATGGATATATGCATGGATGGACAAGACAGGAGAGCTCTTCTGGGGAGGGTCACAATGACTTGCTTCGCTTGCTTGGTGCCATGAGAGCTTTGGTTCAAAGTGAGGGGTATTTTAATTCTCTGGCTACTCCCTTATAGTAATGAAAGACTGGATTACTGGTAACAATATTTGCATCCACCACAAGGTCTACTGATTGTAACAGAGAGAAAAGGCTTACATCTGTGCTCACTACATAGTGTATAAGCCAGCAGAGGCTCATCATTCTTTGGGGTATATTTACAAGAATTGCCGCTAACCAGTTTTTGCGTTGGTTAGCGGCAATTTTCTCAACGCTGTCTATCGCCGAAAACTATCACCATGTTATCGACATATTTACACTACGTCACTACAAGACAATAGTATCAGCTAGCCACGGCGAAAACTGCAGCTAACACTAGCGTCAAGGCGATAACATTTTTTACACCAGCGAGAGAAAAGTGACTAAAGGCCAATTAGCGGCAAAAAAACGTACGTTTACCTCCAATGATAAAAATAAAATAAAAACAATGGAATGCAGAATGGAGCAGCCAGGGCCAAGTTCAGCACAGGTAAACCCCCCCCCCCCCCCCAAACCTCCCAACAGCCAGATTGACCAGCCAGAGTCCCAGGGGAAGAGGAAATGCAGATTCAGGGCTCCTTTTATGTAAAGAGGCGTATTGCTGGGGAAAATCAGTGATGCATCACTTTTCATAGCGCCCTCCTTGCGACACCATGGCAGCCGAAGCCTGTAAGCGCGGACAGTCCGCAGGGCCCGGAGGCCTAGCTGGGCCTGCGTCTGAGACCCGGAGTGGGAGGCGGAGATGCTGTGGAGTTGCTGCAGCCTGATGGTGGAGGCGGGCCCAAGCCCTTGGGCCGTGTCGGTAGACATTGAGACGTCGGTGATCGCCCTTACCTGGTGGTGAAGTCTGGCAGGTCACATGGAGACCAGTGCTTAATTGGAGCCGCTGCTTTCCGGTGCTCGGCACCTGCACTTAATTGCCAGCATCGGCACTTGGAACAGCTGCTAATTTAAAGATGAGCAGGAAAACAGTTATTTATTAATTCAATACATGTTTAAAACAACTAATACCAGCTACCCAAACCATTTTTAAAGCTTGGGGGGCTTGAACAGTCTGAATTCTCACACTTGTAGCAGTGTGATGGTTAGTAGTTGTGTAAGTTCTGTTATTGGCAGCGCTGGCAGGGGAAATGTGTGGTGCAAACTGCGGTGGCTTCATCACGAAGCCCCGGCACTTATTTGTTTACAAATTAAGCACTGATGGAGACACGTTGCTGACCTGTGTGAGAAGACCGCCTGGCGCCCCTTGGAGCTGTGATCGGTAGAGGCACTCCTGCCCACTAACGTAGGAAGGTCTGTATCACATAACACGCGCCACCACTACACCGGGGTCCACGGAGGAGATTGCCAATGGTGGGCCGCGCCTCTCTGCATCACAGGCCAGAGGATGTGGCGCTGCCCGGACGCTGTGGAGGGTGAGGCCCCTGAGCTGTGCCAAACTTGTGTGGCTGGAGCGCTGCAACTTCACGCCTAAGGGGGCCCTGTTGCATCACCTGCTTCGGGAGATTCCCCAGAGGACCAGGCTTGTGAAATCCCACCTGGCTGAGGCTCCTGCTGGCTGAGTCACAGATTCAGAGATAGCGTGGTGGATTGAGCCCCGGTGTTGATGTCCAGGTGAGGAGAAGTTGGGACGGGGAGCAGAGGAGGCCTGGGTGTTGTGTCGGGCCCAGGCCTAGCACCTGTGGTGGCGTACCTTGTGCCCTGAGCAATCCCTGCACTGCGGAGGACCCACATAGCCGAGGAAACCGCACAAGACTGGTGTGGGGACTCCACTAACTGGCTCAAGTCGCTGAGATCAGCCAAATGGTGGCAGCGGGTGTCAGGGGCACGGGGATCAGTTCGGGCCCAGGCCCTTGGGTATGCAGCTTGATCTGCCGTTACTCACTGGGGAACACGGATTCTGGTCGCCACTGTTCGATCGGAAGAGGCAACCGGGTGGTGCTGCCTTTCCTCACCCCCTGTAGTTTGCTTTTGGGTGTACGGGGGACTATCTCTTAGTGTACTGGCTCCTCCCACAGTGCAGCGCGGTCTGGTAGCTGCTGCTGCTGTCCCCATCTGCTGCTGCTGGTTCCTCTGACCCGGAGGTCAAGTGTTCGAGGCCCTCCTCCACCCGCAGGCTCCTGCCTGTGCCTCATCCCTGTTGGTCCAGTGGTAGAGCGTCACTGCTCTACTGCTTGACTGCCCTCCTGTCCCTCTTTTCTGCTGTTTATGTCCCTCCTTCTGCTCTTCTCTGTTGCTTTTCTACCTTTGGCTGTGTTTTTTTTTATTTGCTTTGTTTGGCTTTGTTTTTTCTGCTCTCTTTTTCAGTTCCTTTTTCCCTGTCCTCTCTCTCGTTGCCTCTGCGATCCCCCGTGGCCCCGCCACCTCCAGTGTCTTTTCCCGCATATCCCGCCTCCCAGCTGTCCACCTCCCCCCGCAGCACTACTTAATGGCGGCCACTGTGCGTCCATGCGCAGCGGGCGTGCCACTGGTGCGCCGAAAGCACGACAAAGGCAAGCACGTCTGCGTCCATGTGCACATGGACTGCGCCCAGAGCCAGAGACCCTGCCTCTCGGAAACTCCACCGCTACAACACCAGCACCCTCCTCGCCCTCAACCCTGGACGCCACGCCGCCTGCCATCTAGCATCACCAAAGAATACCCTTGCACCCTTTGCCTGCTGAAAGAGCAACCGCACCTTCTGCCACATCCAACACACCAGCGCCTCTCGCCTCCCAGCCGACCAACAGCACACCCGACCGGCTCAACTGCATCCTCCTCAGCGTGCGGTCCCTCTACAAACATGCCACAGAAATCTGGGACCTCCTCAATACCACCTCTCCAGACATCACCTTCTTCATGGAATCTGGACCAACCTCTGCTCCGGACCGGACATTGCCATCGTCATCCCCGATGGCTACAAAATCACCAGCAAGGACCTCCTCGACCATCCAGGAGGAGGCATTGCCATCGTCTACAAAAGCACACTCCGACTGACCACGCACTCTAATGATCCAATGGCGACTATGGACCACAACCATCTCCACTTCCAGATCTGGACCAACACCACCCTCCACGGCACCCTCGTCTACAGGCCCCCCGGCCCATGACCCCCCATTCACCGATACCATTGTAGACCTCATCGAACCCCAGGCTCTCCCGTCCACCGACTACATCCTACTCGGAGACCTCAACTTCCACCTGGACAACGCCAGTGACCAGAACACCACCTCCCTCCTGGAGAACCTCGCCAACATCGGTATCAAGCAGCTAGTCACCTCACCAACCCACATAGCGGGACACACGCTTGACCCCGTCTTCTCCGCCAGCGGGAACTTCAACTACAGCCACACCACTGAACTCTCCTGGGCCGACCATCATTGCATACATCTCGCCTTTACCACGCCCACCGTACACCACCGCCATCATTGCCCCCCACCGTCGCAGTTGGATCAAGGCCACCAAAGAACTTCTTGTCAACTCCCTGAGCACCACCACTCTGCCTACGCTTACAGACACCAACACCGCAGTGCGCAACCTCCATCGATGGATCTCCAACTGCGCCGACACTCTGGCACTACAGCAATGCACTCTACTCCGGCATCATCCAGAAACAGCTCAAGGAACTACGGAACGTCCAAAATGCCGCAGCCAAACTGGTCCTCGACATCTCCCACGCAGCCACATCAAGCAACACCTCCGACAACTCCACTGGCTCCCAGGCAACAAGAGAGTCACTTTCAAACTCCTCACTCACGCCTACAAAGCTCTACACGATGAAGGACCAGCATACCTGAACACCACCTCACAATCCAAGTACCCGCCAGACAACTCAGATTCTCCCAACTCACCCTTGCCTCCGTCCCCAGGATCCACAAGACCACAACAGGAGGAAGGTCATTCTCCTACCTCCCTGCCAAGACCTGGCACACCCTGCCCCTGCACCTCAGGCAATCCGCGTTGCTGACCCAATTCAGGAAGGAACTCAAGACCTGTGTCTTCGAATGATCCTCCACCCAGTCCGACCAGCAGCTTCCCTCCCCCAGCTCCTTGAGACTCTCACGGCTGAGTAGCCATGCTATATAAGTCCATGACTGATTGACTGATTGATTTCCCTCGGTACCGCTCGAACGAAGATTCCTGGCTAGCACCTGAGTGGAGGAGAGGGTCCGGCTGGCCACACTGCACTGCACCGCATGTCATACATAGTGCCTGGGCGTCTGGCGCAACGATGGGACACCTGCACACGGGGGCAGCGTCGACACCTGGCAGCTCCTCCGTGTCAGTGGACCGAGCAGCTGGGGGTCGCTGGCCGCCGGGGCAAGTGGCAGCAGACACCCTGGACACCAAACTAGACTTTGTACTCACGGCTTTGGAGAAAATAGGTACCTCCCACGAATAAACGTGCACTTCCCTTGAGGGCCGCATCGACAAAATCACAGTCGACTTCTCCCTGGAGCGCGCAGATCATCTCAAGGTGACTGACAAGGTACACGACATTGAGCAAGAACTGGCCGAAGTCCACCCTATTACCCGGAACGCAGCGTTGGAGGTACAGCAGCTAATGGCACGTGTGAAGTCACTAGAAAGAAGAGCTGAGAATGCGGAGGGCTGCTCCCAACAGAACAACGTGCAAGTGGTGGGTCTGCCCGAGAGAGTAGAAGGAGTTGAAGCAGTGGCATATACTGAGACATGGTTGCATCATCTAATGCCAGCAGTTGCACTCTCCCCATTCTTTGTTTTGGAGTGGTCCCATCAAGTGCTGGCGAGCAGTCCGTCGCCAGGGACAGGTCCTAGTACCTTTCTCTTCTGCCTCCTACAGGGGTGATGATGCTGTCCTGAGGGAGGTATGCAAGCTGTGGTTCCTGGTCCCCAGTTCCTGTTGCTGAAGTTCCGTTGTACAGAGGTCAGCACTTAGAGGGGATCAGGTCAAGTTGTCACCCAAAGGGAACGGAGCAGTTGTTCAGGTGAGCGATGCATATCAGGAGTGGTGGTGGTGGTCTCCTTGTTGCTCCGAGCTGTAATGGCAGGAGGTCCATGGCATCGTTGACCTTGCCAAGGATGAATTGTGAGAGTTCTACTGTTATCCAAGGGCCTCATTTGTGAGGCCCTAGCTGCACTCTTGCAACGCGTGACATCACATGTTTGACGTTCCAGTTGTGCAATCTGCCACAGCATGTTGACAAGGACACGCAAAGCCACTTTACGTGGCTTTACATGGACTTGTAAATATGTGCCCCTTTCACGCATTAAACAGTGTGAAAGGGGCGTTTAATGGGTGTTGCTGTGGACGTTCCCATGCCAAACCAATGGAATTTGAAGCATTCCCAGGTTTACGAGAAACAGTAAACCTTCGAAATGCTTCAGAATCAAATACTACCCTAATGGTGACGTTTGGAGGCACTACGAGGATAAATGTTTTCATTTCTCTTCTTTTTTTCACTTTTTCTATGTGTGCAGCATTCTGCAGCACACAGAGAAAGAGGAAATACTCTGGATTGATAGGTTTTGTGCAGGTAGGTGTCCCTTCCTGCACAACATCAATCAACTCCACAACACAGTCACCATTGCACCATGGCGCAAGGGTGCCTGTGTTGATGCATGGCAGCCATTATGCGCCAACGTAGGGGAAAAATACAGGGGGGGCTAATTCATGAGCCCCTTCCGACAGTTTAACACTGTGATGCGCCATTTTCTTGATGTACTTACAGCGTAAATTTTGCACCACGTTGCGCCGTATTTACAAAGTGACGCATCTAGGAATATGCTTGACATTGTAGAGCCCTATGCAGTGAGAAGTGTTGCAACTCTGTTTTGTAGCAGGATGCAACACTTTTCATGAATGAGGCACAGGAATGCGCCCTATCTTATTGATACAGCGCATTCCTGACCTTTTGTTTTGGCGCAGGGCAGCGCAGCAATATTCCTAGCAGCACTGTCCAGCAACCAAACATCTTATATGTGGACCCAAGTGTTTGCAGAAATTTTAAGGCCAGGTATTTTTTGGTCTTAAAAAACTGCCTCTAACTGGACTTCGCAGCAGTTTTTTTGTTTTGTCAACATACAAGGAATTCCTTGTAATATCGCGTAGTGTGTTTAGCTGCAGTTTTTTCACGGAACACCTATGTTGCATCTCATTTTCAGTAAGTCCCGCTAACAGAAGTGGCGAGCTTGAAAATTCCTGTTTACGCTGGAAAATTGCTGCTAACTGTAGTTAGCTGCAACTTGTAAATAAGTCAATAAAAAAGCTGCCGTAACGTCACAAAATTGACTCTACGGCAGCGTTAAGTTCTTGTAAATATGCCCCCTTGAGTCTATCCCTACAGCATGCTGTGATCAAGAGAAGAAGTATAAAGCCCTTTGAAGTCTGTCCCTCTGTGATGTAAAATAAGATGCGAGCTTTATCAACTTAATCATTTTGAATTACATTTTGGGAGTTTATAAAAGCATATAACTTTGACAATGCAGTACAATATACTTCTTGTATTTACGCACTGCAGAAAATAAGTGGGTATAAAGAAAGAGATAGCTTCAAACTTTTAAAGTACTTCAGAAGTATATAAAATACTTACCTGGTTAAAAAAGTGCTTGTAGCACCAGACAGTTGAGGGCAAAAGAGTAGACATTACCAGGTAGGGAGCTTGGTTTGGAGGAGCTGTGTGAAGAAGATTATAGTGTCATATTATAGTGTGAAAAAGACAATCTTCACTTCTTATATGACGAAGAGGGTGGGAGTAAGGCAGTGCTTAATTTGAGCCAGTGGTTTCCGGTGCTCGGCACCGGCACTTAATTGTCAGCACTGGCTCTAGTGACAGTCCACCACATGGTGGCGCAGTCTGAGATGTGCACAACAACCATGTTTATTAAGTCAAATGGCATTGAAAATGAAAATACCAGCCGCTAAAGCCATTATTATTGCTTTTGTGGCCTGAAATAGTCTGAATTGTCACACTTGTAGGAGTGTGATGGTCAGGTGTTATGTTGGTACTGTCTTTGGCAGCGCTGGCAGGGACAATGCGTGGTGCAGGGTACAGTGGCCTTCCGAGAACGGCCCTGGCACTGGTGGATAGTCGTTGGGAAGGGCCTTCATAAGTCACAGGCTGGAGGAGCAAACCTTTATCTGTAAGTCTTCTCTTTACTGTATTAGGTATCAGCATGTGTGTCAAACATTGGCTCTCTGTAGTAAAGTTTTAGTTTGAGATAGTCCAGGCTATTCACAGAGCTAACTTACCCTTGTGAGTAAGTTACATGTGTAAGTTTACTTTTACACTCTTGAGTAACTTTACTCCTTTGGGCTATTTACAAAATATGAGTATAAAGTTACACAAAAGTGTGGACATCTCCACCTACTGACATAGGGGGTGGAGCCAACTTTACGAGTGCAAGTTACTACTGACAAATAAAGCAGTAGAAAGTCCAACACCACACATGGCCAACCACTGATACTGCAACACATTCCCAGAGAAAATAATGGATGTAGGGACTTAAAATAAAACCTCATAGGAATTAATGTTGAATTAAACTGAATTATTTAAAATAGTTGAAAATATCAATATAATTTCATGGTTAAAAAAATCTAAAAATCAAATATTTTAACAACTTGTTTGAATTTATAAATTAAAATAACATAACTTTTTATTAAAATATAATTCAACTACTTTCATTTAATTAAATACAGCACTTTTAATAATTATTATTGGACGATAATTTTATTTTTGTACTTTAGTTGGAAATTTATTTTTAATTTGAACTTCAGAAAAACAGTTTTCATTAAATTTAATAATTTTAAATTAATTAAAGAATTAATTCAAAATTAAGATAATAGTGCTGTAGCATTTTGTCATTTGTTCTGGATTTAAAATGAATATAAAATATGAATTTACAATAATATTTAACATAAATAAATTGTTACTAATTTATTAAAAGTAATAAACTTTTTTAAATGATCCCTATACTTTACCAAAGGGTAATTTCCCCCTCCCTCCCTCCCCCCCCCCAACTATGGAGTCTCCTTATGAAAAAGTGTGGGGAAAAGTAAAAAGTTTACTTTACTTAAAAAAGGACAAATATTTTCATGTTAAATATGAATATAATTAAATCTTACATTTATATATATTAAATTAATTTTAAAAATACAAATATATATTTCTGAAGTTGAAATTAAAAAACGAATTCCCAATAAAGTAATAAAAAACATTATTCATCAATAGTTATTAAACATGATGTATGTAATTAATTAAAAGTAATTTAATTATTCTTTCAGAGAAATTCATGTTACATTAATCTATAAATCAAAAAAGGTTGTTAAAATATTTTATAATTATATAAAAATATGTTTTATTTTTAAATGTTTTAATATTAAATTATGGGTATCTATTATTAAATATTTGAAATAATGTAATTTAATTTAACGTTATCTCCTAAAGGATTTTATTTTAAATCCCGACCTCCAATATTTTCAATAGAAGGGTGTTGCAGTACCAGTTGCTGGCCGTGTGTTGTGCTAGACTTACTACTGTTTTTTATTGGTACGAGTAACTTACAGTCGTAAATTTTCCTCTGATGTGTGTAATTTTAGTTTTAGTAATTTTACACTCGGATAGCTCAAAGTAGTAAGTATAAGGGGCATATTCACATGGAGCTATCGCCGATTTAACGGCACTTTATCGCAGCCAAAGTCGTGATAAATTTACCCCCCCATTCACAAGCCGGTGTTAACATCCCACAGCACCAGTTTTCCCGCGATAGCAGCCTCAAAAAACATCGCAACAGAGGACCCTCGCAAATATCGCTAATGAGATGCAGAGTAGGCGTTCCCGTGACTAAAGCCGAGATAACAGCACACCTCAACATTCACAACAACCAGCCACATCCACGATAAAAACACAAAACAGGTGATAAGGCGCGTTAGCACCAGGAAATCTACACCTGCTCTGACCTGGTGTAAACTCGGACGGCAGCCAGCACCACAAAAGGGAGCACAGCCCAGGGCCACATCCGAAGGGCAACAGATGCCATGGACCCACCCATCATGCGGCCCGGACACCCAAGAGGGCCACAACACCCACCGCCACCACCCCAGGACCACCCCTCCCTGGCACCCTCCCCCGACCAAAGACATGCCACTTCAGCCACACCTAAACATGTACAAAATATTCCGCTTGATGCCGCACAATCACAACTGGTGACATGGATGTGTCGTCACAGAAATGACCAGCACACATTCACTTTTGAAGCAACAAATGAAACTTTATTAAAATGAACAACAAAATGAAATGAAGACACATGGCCGCTCCCCTCCGGACAATACGTAGGTCACAGCCTGTAAGACAAAAAACATGATGAGAAGGTGTGTCCTGCGCACATCAGAGGACAGAGAGAGAGCGAAGGAGAGAGAGAGGAAGAGAGGGAGAGAGAGAGAGAGGAAGAGAGGGAGAGAGAGAGAGAGAGAGAAGAGGAGAGAGAGAGGAAGAGAGGGAGGGAGAGAGAGAGGAAGAGAGGGAGAGAGAGAGAGAGAGAGAAGAGGAGAGAGAGAGGAAGAGAGGGAGGGGGAGAGAGAGAGAAGAGGAGAGAGA
Organism: Calotriton arnoldi; assembly: GCA_963921515.1. Lineage (NCBI taxonomy): Eukaryota > Metazoa > Chordata > Amphibia > Caudata > Salamandridae > Calotriton > Calotriton arnoldi. Next base: position 3,767,136 of record CAWUFW010000252.1, on the reverse strand, counting down.
GAGGAAGAGAGGGAGGGAGAGAGAGAGAGAGAGAGAGAGAGAGAGAGAGTGCCGCCCCTGCGCACCCAGGCCACACTGCTCACCTGCTGCCACCGGTGTGTCTCCAACCACGTGCCGGTATGTAGGGCAGTTCACCAGGTCACACATCTGATTCAGAGCCGTCAGCTGAAACAGAGCCCAGATACATGACTGGCACAGTACACACACTTGCACAAGACAACATCGCCTGCCCGCCCATGCACACCCAGGCAGAGGCACCCCAACCTCTCGCGCCGCCCATCGGAGCATGCCCGCCCATGCACACCCAGGCAGAGGCACCCCAACCTCTCCCGCCGCCCATCGGAGCATGCCCGCCCATGCACACCCAGGCCTCAATGCTCACCTTCCGCCACCGGCGTGTAGACAGGAGGTCCCACCACGTGCCGCTGCAAGCCACAAGCCCGGGGCCCGTGGACATAGCACCCTCCACATCATGCTGCCCCGCTCCGCAGGCCACCAGGTCTCACGTTTGGTGCTGGGTCTTGATTACTCAATGGCAGAGGACATACCAGTGCACCCGGCACCATCGCAGGCTGCACACCCGCTCAGCCCAATGGGTGCCACCAACTCTGGCATCCCGGAAGCGACACCACGGGGCGGTAGGCCCGCGCTGCCCGCTGGCTCTGGCCTACACTGCGGTCCAGCAGGGCACACAAAACCTGAGCTGTCCGGACCGCCGGGACGGGGCATCATAGCAGGCTGCACACCCGCTCAGCAGCTCAAGGTGCCACTGACTCAGTGCACCCAAAGTCACCGTCCCGTGGCGGGGTGCCTGTGCCGTCCGCAAGGCCTCTGGTGCCACTAACCCTGTGCAACCCCAGTCTGCGCCACGTGGTGGTAGGCCCGTGCCGTACTCAAGGCCTCGGATGCCACTAACCCTGTGCGCAGCAACTCATGGGCCCTATATGAGTGCGAACCGTGGGGCGTCCGTCATCCAGTCACCACCGGAAGAGGGGAATGTGACGTTGTCGGCCCCTTATGTTGGCGGAGTCACATGGCCTGTGACGCCTGTGCCGGATGGGTGTGGTGTGTGTGAAAACCTGCCCTCAGGGAGTGGCTGTGACATGCTGACGACTAGACCAGTGACCTGCACACCACCAGCGCGTACGGCTGCGACGGGTAGCAATGAGGGCCCCCCCTCGGGGCGTAAGCGGAGTGGACTGGCCTGCCGTACGCCCGACCAGCGCAGGGCTTGCAACAATGACTCGTGGGCTCTGGGCTAACCCTGGGCGAAGTGCTACGCTACGCTCGCGTAGTTTGCGAAGTTTGCGCTACTTCGCACAACGCGAATTGCACGTAGCACAGTGCAAACACGCGTAGCGTAGCGTAGCGTAGTGCCGCGGTCATTTTTGCTTGCTCGCGGTCCTCAACGTCAAGTTGGCGACCGCGAGCAAGCAAAATGACATCCCGGCGAGACTTTTTCTCGTTCGCGATCAGCAACATCAAGTTGCCGATCGCGAGCGTGGAAAATAAACCTCCGGCGAGATTCTCAACGCGGGGAGGTCAGGTTTCTCATTGCGAGTGGTCGCGTATGCTCGCGACCGCTCGCGATGAGAAACTACCAGTCCGCGTTGAGAAAGCTGCCGCTCGAGTAAAAATCTACTCGAGCGGCAGTAAAGACAGCTCGCACTGTGCAAGTTGCCGTTTTCAATGATTGCACAGTGCGGACAAGCATCCGGCACTGTGCAATCATTGCGAACAGTGCGCTACGCAGTTCGCGTAGTGCTACGCGAAGCTTGCGTAGTGCGAACTGCACTTTGCGTAGCTTCGCGAAGCATTACTTCGCGAACTACGCCCAGCCTTACTCTGGGCGTGGTCCAGTCCATGTCCGGACAAGGAAGTGACTGATGCGTGTGTCCCTGCTGCAGTGTTCACGGAACCCGCTACACAAGATGCAATGTCGCACCCCCTTACTGGCATCCCACAGGATGAACATCATTGACGCAAGAGAAGGCCCTGTCCCCACATTCATCCACACATCCACACAGGAATGACGTAAGACATTACACAGCAGTGCGTCACTGGATGTTTATTTGCACATCCAGTGCAGTCATGCAGCTGGAGCGGTACAGGGCAATGCCGAGCACACCACACAATATGGGCCCGTGGAGGGCCAGCCAGTGTCCATCCCGGGATGACCTGTACTGCGGAAGAGGAAGGGTACAGTCCGCAGTCTGTCCACCATGTCATTGGTCGTCAAACAGCATGTGGCAGTCCATGTCGCTGTCCAAGGTGAGTGCCTCGGAGTGTATCGGGGGTCAGTGGTAGGTCTTGAGGCCATGTGCGGCACCAAGCAGAAACAGGCAAGGTGGCGGTAATGGATGCTAGTGCCTGGTCCTCCTGACCACAGTCCCATCCACGTCCTCGTCCCCGGGTGTGTGCCCTGCACCACCTGTGGGTGTTGCAGTGCCGGCTGCGGCACTGTGTGCCACTGACTCATCAGGGGCCGGAGGAGGATTGTCGGCCGCACTGTGTGGCAGTGACACATCAGGTGCCGGAGTGGATACGCCTGCCACACTGGGAGGCACTGACACACCAGGGGGCGGAGATGTGGATGGTGTGGGGGCAGCAGCATTCATCATCGCCACGCCTTGTGGCAGCAATGCCATGACGAGGACATGCAGGGCACAGTAGATCCCAGCTACATTTCGCTGATGTGCAGCGGCGGCTGCCATCCTTTCCCCCTCCATCCGCACCATGTCCTCCATGAGCCTCCGCATGTGTGCCAGCTCAAGGCTGGCATCGCTGGGGCCACTGTGAGCGGACAGGTATTCTTCCCTCCGCGTCATGACTCCAGAGATGTCAGTCAGGGCTCGCTGGAGACCATGGGGCGGACATAGACACCCATGGATGGTGTCCAGTTTGTTAGCCATGAGCTCGAACCCCACCCGCACCTGCTCGGCCGTCTCCCTCTGGCCCTCCAGCACACAGCGTTGGAAGGCCATTTGTTGTTCCTGGGGGTCTTGGGAGGGTGCCGGGCTGTGGGTGCCTCCTGCTGGGTGGTTTGGGTGGTGGGTGGGGTCTCATGGATGTAGCTGGGCTGCCCTGATCCTGGAGGTGAGTTGCGGAGGTGGTCAATGAGGTCTTGGATGGTTTGGATGTCGATGCTGGTGTTGTCCTCCTCCTCGTCATCAGTGAAGAGTGGCTGTGACTGCTCTGCAGGAGGTGTTGGAGATGCCCCTGCGATGTGAAGGGGAGATGGTGTATTACAATGTGTCCACATGTATGTAGCCGCATGGTACAGGTTGACATTCAGATAGCATGGCATTGTACATTGTGACAGTGTGTGGTCTGGGCGAGGACCCAGAGTGATTGTGGGTGTGCACTGTGCCCTGCTTGCATGTGCATGTGTGCCATTGTGGCCATCTCCCCCGTCCCCCAGTACCTGGTGGTCACTCACCCTGTTGCGGTTGTGTTGTGTCCTGTCGAGCAGTGTCCGGTCCCCCGACTCCGGCCACAGTCTTCACACTGACTGTCAACACCAGCTCATCCATGTCATCCAGCTCCAGCTGTGGCGCTGGGCCCCCACCTCCGGTCTGCGTTGCTGCCTTCAGGTTGGCGGAGAGTTTATCCTTGGTCTTCCGCTTGATGTCATTCCATCGCCTCTTGACCTCGTCCATTGTCCGCTTGTGCTCTCCGACGGCATTCACCTTGTCGACGATGTCCCGCCATATTCCATTTTTGGTGCCCAATGACACGTTGGAGGTGACGAATAGTTGTTGATGGTGTTCCCATCACCTCCGTGACTATGATCCTGTTCGCCTGTGGACTGAACTTGGTCTTCCTGGTCTTCTTGTCCTTGCCCTTCCCTGTCCCCGAGGTCCCAGGCTGGTCGTCCGGGGTGCTTGTGGGGTTGCGCTGGTCCTCTGCGCCTGCTCCGGCTGCCTCCATGGTGCTTGTGTGTTGGTCAGTTTGTGTGTGGGTTTTTTTTTCTGCTTTTATGGAGGTTTCTGACGCCTGCCAGGTGTGTGTTGCAGGCCTGGCGCTGCTTGTCGCTGGTTTCCTCATCGCGCTTTGGCCCATTGCGTGTTTTTAGGTGTTGTGGTTTGTGTTTTTATCTCCATCATGGTGGTTGTATCGTGGACTTTGTCCGCGGTTTCGGGAGACTATCGCATGGTACCGCCTTGTTGTGAATTCCACGTTGACACGGGGTTATTTTCCCGTGATAGGCTGCGTTATTGAAAGTTGCGTTACGCTACTCTTGCAGTAGTTATCACACGTTCTTGTGAATATATCCCTAAGAGTATACTTACATGTGTAACTTCCTCAAAAATGTAAGTTATCTTTGTGAATAGCCCCATTGTTGTTTAGTGAGACAGTTGGAGAACACAGTATTGCATCAAAAAAAGAGCTGGATAGGGTAGGGAGAGCTGGGCTGTTTTTACACAGAGACAAATGGAGGTTTTGGGAGACTGAGTTGAATATTTTTGCTGCACCATCTCTGCCGAAGGGCGAGGGCAATAAGGCTAGCATCCAACTCAACAGACGAGGCTCTTAAATATCTTCATGGTTTTTGGGTCAATACTCCAGGTTTAAAGTAAACTGGGGTAAATCTATCACATTCCCATTTACAGACAGAGGTCACTGGAAAAGCTATGATGCCCATTACAAATACCCAGTTGAGGGTTTAACTACCATATATGGTTAACCATAGAAAACTTTATGGAAAATAATCTAACAAAAAAACACCAATACAGGCAAAATTTTAGGCATGATGCAGCTCACTGTCAGAAGCTACCACTATTTCTGATGGGCAGAGCAGCTATGTTTAGGATCATTTACCTGCCCAAACTCCTGTATGTTCTACAGAATATGCCATTCTGCGTTGCTGAGACCGTTTTTGTGCGAGTGGACGTGACATTAGGCATGTTGATATCCGACAGAGAGGCACACAGAACATCGTAGGCAACCCTACACATGGGAGCGGGTATGCAATGGGGATAGTGTACTACCATATATTAGGAAATACTGTCTGGCCTCCTGACTAATAACAGTGAATGACTGTGCATCTGCTGTACAACAGAATCCAGCTATACGAATAAATAGGGATGCTATGGGCAGAAGAGGGTATGTGGCTAGACAAATTCACCAGACGCTGCCGTGTCACACATAGTCCTCTGGCATGAAGAGTGGCACTAGCTACAATGGGGTAGAATTGGCAGCTGAGCCTGGAAACACTACTGTGGGAAAGTGCTATCCTAAAGCAAGTATGAAGGCTAACTGGGTTTAGGAAATGAGACATGATTGGCATCTTGAAGATAGGGGATGTGTGGGGACAAGAGAGGCCAAAAGGATCTCAACGTAAGAGTTGGATCTGGTGGAGTCACAATAATCTAAGTATATACAACTGCAACATGTGTTAGCCGAACACTCCAGGGAGTTAATAGATATACAGTAGTGCTCACAGCTAAAATACATTCACACAAGAAGGTTGTTTTGCAAATATAACACTTCTATCACACAAGGAAAGCTAAGGCACAGTTGGGAAAGGGACCTGGGGAAGACTAATGAAACAGACCGGGAAGAAGAATTTAACTCCCCCCAAACCAGTGGCTACTACATCGGGGTTTCGAGTAGCACAGCTAAAAATCATAATCAAGTATACTACACTAGGATACAAATGCAGAAATTCGGAAGGGCGTAGGATACACTCTGTTTAAGGAGATGCGGGCAAATAGGGTCCTTCTATCATACCAAGCTAGGGGGTGGGAAGGCTCATTTGAATGCTTACCCAAAATATTGATTCTGGGCATGTAGAGCAAGGAAATACTCTCTAAATATTAAAAAAGCGTTTGATGAAGTGGGACTAATGGTGGGAAAAAGGAAGTGGTAATAAGATTGGAGATTACAGGTCCCAAGATATACCAAGTTTGAAAGAAAATATTGATTGATACATGATGGTGCAGAGACATTTGTACAAAAGCAGGATAAATACACAAAAGTAGAAAAAAATCTGAGGGAAATGGCAGCAACGGCATGGAATCCACTGATAAGTAGAGAGGATATAGTGAAAATGTGAGGGTAAGAGAGTCCACATGCAGAATATGTATGGTCTCTATGAGCAACTGCGGACAATTATTGATAAACTGAGAAGAACCTTGTAATTGAATACTACTAACACTAATAAGCTTGCGTTTATGATTTCGCAAAGTGTACACCTCTGGTCAAGGACGTCCATCTTATTCTTCAGATATTTGAAATGTTTTGTCTCTTTATGCAAAACCAACAAAATATTCTTTAAAAAACACAATAACACCATATTGTTAAAGTTTGCTAATGTAAAGTTGTCAATTACTACATTCTTATTGAGGGCCTGATTATGAGTTTGGCGGTCCTACAATGGACGATGCAACGCGCCATCCACTGTAGGATCTCCAAACCCGTGGTGCGACGGCCTGCCATATTAGGACTTCGATCCTGGTCTGGCGGGCTGTCGTGTGGCGGACTGACAGTGACAGTCTGTTAAGCTCATAGAAGAGCCTAACATGCAGAATGCCACTTTCAGAGTGCCGACTGCACCTTCCTGCACTGTGGCATACATGCCACACTGTGTAGGAACCGGGGGTGCAAATCCATGGGGGGCACTGCATGTGCCCCCCTGTATGCACCCCCTGGGCCCTGAGGTGACAGGGAGTTCTATGAGAGCCCCCTTAGTTGCCTCACCGCCTCCATTTTTATGGCGGGCTCACCGCCATGAAAAGGGTGGTGGTGAGGCAACTCAAAATATGCTCGGGGGTGCCGCTGCGGCACCGCCAGCATATTTCTGCCTCTGACCGCTGCTCGAACACTGTGGAATCCCGGATCCCTGGCGGTCGCAGCAGTCCTGTGGTGGTCAAACAGCTGCAGTCATAATACTGCGGGTGGTCCCGCAGTGTGGCGGTGGTCAGACTGAACTCATAATCAGGCCCTAAGACATTGAAGGTCAAGACAAGATCTTAATTAATGTCTGCTTTCTTTCCTACAAAAACCCTTTTGCATTATTCAAGATTTCTTCCAAATTGATGTCTTCCACCACCATGACTTGATCTGGTGCTCTGGGTCATACATGTAGGTCATACATGTAGGTCAAACCTTGTCCATTCTTTGTCACTTACACATGTTCTTCTATTTCTTTTTCCTTAAAGATAACTATTGCCCACGTTTAGCCAATGATAAAAATCTCACAGCCCTGATAACCTCTTGATTTATATCTATAGATATAACATTGGTTACAGCTGTACTCTCCTAAACATCTTCTCAGGAATTATCATATACACTGACTCCAAACTGACCATGAGGTCAACGTCCTTGTTTAAGCAAGAATGCTGCCTTCTATTCCTTCCTTTTCGTTCTCCATCATTCTTGATGCTCAGGACTTTGCCCCCCCATGCCTCTCTTCCGCATTTTTATGAGAAACACTGATACAAACCACCCTTACTGCCTTCTCCTTCCTGACAGAAATGTTCACTACCATATATTTATTTCCTTGTTGGCACATATGGGCAATGTGTCCTCTCTTGCCACACCTCCAACAGTCTAGAGTGATAGCATAACAGCTTTTTGAGTAGGGTACATGGTAGTTTCTTCCACATCTGTGGCATCTGTGTTTAATCTCATAATTTCCTCTGTTGTAACCCTTGTTTTCACTCATGGGTCCCTTTCCATCTGACGTTTGTGTTTTTCACTACTACATTTGCACAGTTGCTCTTCTCCACCACTGTTACGACACTACTTTTTTAGAATCTATATTTATCATTTATATATAGCTATTGCATCATTCAGCATGGGGTTCTCTGCAACCCACAATCTCTGTTGCATGTTATTGCTAGAGCAGTTTACAATGAACTGGTCCCTAACAAATTTATGAGTTGTAGGACCAAATTTACAGCAGCACCCTCCGGCGTGACGTGGAGTGCCGTTCGTGCTAATTTTACAGCGCGGGACTCCCGGAGCTTAAAATCAGTGCGAGCAGCTTGACTTAATAGTCTCCGGCGCTGGCTGAACTCGGCAGAGCGTGGCGGAGTTCCACAGAGTAGAATTCCGTGAACTCCACCCAGGCCTACTCTTAAATACTGGATGTTATTTGAGTTGCATGTGTCAGTTGAAGTGTCCATCTTGTGGTCTTTCCCTTCCCTATACCTTCCTCTCTCCTGTGTTTGTGCGCGTGAGTAGCCTTGCACGTGGCTTGGAATATTAACGATTGGCGGGGTGATTAGAGAGTGGTGAGGGAAGCTAAGACGTTCAGAGATGTGTGGCAACTGAGGAGCAATACATTTTGTTGAGCTCCTTACCTGCATGCCTGTAGTCATTACAGACAGTGATTATTGGCGACAAGGAACTGGATTTTCCAGATTATATTTACCTGCTCATTCAGGCTGGTTTGTTGCTGTCAGTCCTCCATTGCAATCCTTGTACAGGGGCCTCATCAGGTATTGGTAATCCGACAGAGTCATTAAGGAGTTTCTCACCTCTACGTACTCACTCTGAGGAAGTGCAGTCTCTTCACCGACATCGACTGTGCTCCAGTACTGTCCTTCCATCTGCTTAACTAGTCATGCCCTCTCTCTGATGATGCCTTGATGTTTTAGTCAAGCCCGAAGGGGATAGATTTCGGCAACACTGCTACATCCACACTATTGGAGTTCCCAGTTACTGCTTCACTCTACGTGTTTAATGCAAGTTCGCTACCTACTGGTTTGAACTAGTATAATATTATTTTCCTCAGCTCTTTTTTTTTTTTTTTTTGCAGGGTTTTATATAGCGCGAACTTGACCCGAATCGGGTTTCCAAGCGCTTTACATAGCACCATAGCTCTGTTTCGGCAATTTAGTTGTAGTCGGACTGTGTATTATAAAACTTGCTCCCATCCTGTAATTACATTATAATTCTGTGGGCCACTATTTTTCACCATTTGGAACCTTTTTGTCTTTTTCATTGCATGTCATGGCTGGTGTCATGAATGCAGTAGTTCTACCAGCTAACTTCCTTGAGGTTCCAGGACCGCTTAAAGAACGCTGTAGTCAATGGATCAAAAGTTTTTAAATGCATCTAGTGGCCATCAATGGATTCAAGTTCAGTCCAGAGTGAAAACAAGTCATGTTGTACAACAGTTTGGATGCTGAGGACAAGCGGCTATTTGATAAAACAGCCCCTGCTGAGAATCCTGATGATAAGAAAGACTAGGATATTTATATATTGTACAATAATTTTCCACCAGTGTTAGTATCACTATGGAGAGACATAATTTTTATTATAAGTACCGGGCTCCTGGTAAATCTATTGGGATATATGTGGCAACATTAGGCATGCTCGTATCAATAAGTGCATTTTCAAACACAGATGATATGATTTGTGACCAGATGGTCATGCACACTACAAAAACCCCAGCCTTGACAAGGCTATTAGTGCCATTATAAGCAACAAACATACTGTCAAGGGGTTAAAAATGCTTAAAAAGCCATAAGAACGTTACAATGAAGTACATTTTATGCGCACTAACAACCAATGAAATGTGAAAATGCCAAATCCAAAGGCAATAGTAGAGTGGATGAATCCAAATGGGGAGAATGTTTTCACTGTGGATCAAGCAACCATGCTGCATCTTACAAAAACTGCCCTGCAATTGGTAAGGAGTGCCGGAAATATGGCAAAAAAGATCATTTTGCTAATGTATATCTTACAGGTGGCCATTAAAAAACAAAGTTCTTTCCGTAAAACATTACGATGATAATTCTGAAATAGAGGAGAGCTTGGAAAATCTTGTTTTATTGGTAGCTATTCTCAACAAATGCAACCTGGGTGATCAACCAAAGGGCACTGTACAAATTAATCAACATGACATAGTGATTTTTGTAGACACCGACTCGACGGCTCACAATTATATCCAAGCAGGAATTCAAAAATGTACCAATCAAAGATATATTACGACCCTGTCAAATCACTCCTGAGCTTATGGAGGTCACAAAATTCCCATTAAAGGTGTATTCAAGGCTCACTTGTCAATTGAAGGAAGGTCCGCTGAAGCAAAGGTGTATGTGGTCGACAGGTGCATAAATATTTTGAGATGGTATGATCAGCAGAGTTTACGATTGATTATTAACCCATGCAAAGCCCCTTATGTTTTCAGCATTTCCGAAATTAATCAGGACAGAATCCAGAACCATTTTTTCAGTAAAGCTGGGTCGACTGAAAGGTTTCCAACATTACATTCAGCTAAAAGAAAATACCTTGTACATCAAACAGAAAGTATGTAACGTTCCTCTTTCTGCATGAAAAGAATTAGAGACTATATTGGAGAAATGACTAAAGGAAGGTATTATCTAACCTATTTCAGGCCTATATTATCAAACCTATTTCAGGCCTATATTCTCGAATCCAGCACCTGGATACCCTCCCTGCTATTAAGATGCGCTATACAAGTACTGATTGATTGATTGATTAACCTATTTCAGCGAACACATGGCTGTCACCGGTAGTCATGGCAAAGAAAAAGATGGCGACATTAGATTGTGCATTGACTTGAGACAACTTAACAAGCAAATTGTGGTGGAGAACCAACTTTTACCCCATTTATACAAAATGGTGGCAACCTTCGGTAAAGCAAAAGTGTTTTCAACACTGGACTTTACAGCTGCATACCACCAAGCTGCTTTGCACAAGACAACTCATCTGATCTTACATTCTTTGTCACACCGAATGGGGCATATAGGCTTTGCCGTATGCCGCTTGGTTTACGTTCTGCACCAGCTGTGCTCCAAAAATTAATGAACAACCTGTTCTGGGGAATGAAAGGTGTCTAGGCTTTCCAGGACAATGTACTGGTGTGTTTGGAAAATCAAGAAAGTCATCTAGACCTGTTAAATGTTATATTCACATGCATTTTTGCAAAGTGGATTATCCTTGATGAAGGAAAAATTTACATTTTGCAAAGACCAAGTGGCGTGCTTAGGTCATGTTTTCAGCACCAATGGTGTTGCACAAAAACCAAGCCTGATTTCGCAATTGTTCAATCCCCTGAAACCGAGGAACAAAGAAGAACTATTATACTTTGGAGACTTATGTGAATTCTATTCAAAGTTTATTAGGAACTACACAGAGAAGGTGGAACCGATGCATCATTTGGTCAAGAATAATTTGATTTTGAGTGGAATGATGAATTTACTGAGAGCATGCATGCTTTAAAATAAGAACTGCAAAAAGCACCTTCTTTGAACTATTTTGATGAATCTTTCTTGTCTATTGCAACTGTTTATGATGGTCAGGTGGGACTTGGGGCTGTTCTGAGTCAACCTGCAAACACTGGAGAAAATCCCATAGCTTTCGCTTTTTGCAAGTAAGAGTTCAGAAGGAAAATACTCAGTTATAAAACAAGAATTACTAGCATGTGTGGGCTGTAGCCAAATTCCAAAGTTTTTATGGGGCAGATCGTTTTTAATAATAACAGATCATAAACCCCTTGTAAGTATTCTGAGTAGAAGGAGGTCTGACAAAGTATCTCCACCTAAGACTAAGCTAGCCTTTACCACACTGCAAACACAATGGGTCAAAAAAAGAGAAGAGGATGATGCTGTAGATCTTTCTATTCAGAGAAAAAATGGGGAGACCATTTAGGATAGGGCTGTGAAGTGTCAAGGCAAGATGAAAAACCATTACGACCAAACGAAGTCAACCTGTATGAGTAAGCTAAATGTTGGAGATAAGGTCAGGATTGGGCATCTGCCTAGTAAGTTCAGTGGGAACAAGTTTGGTGATCCCGTGAAAGTAGTTAAAACCACTGGTACAGCTATAATGCTTAGTCTCGGTTGTTGGTGGAATAAATCACAAGCTTTTAAGGTCATGTCAGAGTAATCATATTCTTCTGTTACATCAGGTGCTACCATCTGGGCTCCTTCAAGCAGTAATTCAGGGAAGTCTGTTACTTCTACTGTTATAAGACCCTTGACACCATATGATATGTGTAGGAAAGTAGGATCTGCTTTCATGGTTGCCCCCATTATTTTGCCTGGTGGTATGCTGTTTCTGACTAGTCTGACTGGGATCCTACTAATCAGGACCCCAGTCTCTGTGCTTTCTCCCCTAAATTGGTTATGGTGAGTACTTAGGTACATCCCAGATTGGCTACTTGTGTACCCTTATAAGTCCCTAGCATATAGTACTGAGGTACCCAGGACCTAGTACACCAGGGGTTTCCCATAGGCTGAAGCATGTATTTTTCCACACATGGGAAACCATGCAAACACTGACTACAGACCTGCCATTGCAGCCTGTGTAAGCTGGTGCTAACACCACTTCCGAAAGATGTAGGTTTCACTTTATCTGAGGTCACTGCACTTAAAACCTATAAGTCACCCCTAAAGCAGGACTTTCAATCCTAAAGGCAGTGTGCGCGGTTCAAAGTGTGAGGGTGCCCCTGCATGAGTGGGACACCCCTACAACTTTCGTAGTCGATTCTTCCGGGTTGTAAGAGCATCAGCCATTATGATATATAGAGAGACTGCAACCGGGAAGACTCTGTCTGCTCCGAGTCTCATCGTCCTGCAAGTCCGCTGCATCATCTGTGTCCGTGCTCCATGCAGGTCCTTCACAGGGCCTGTGGACATCCAAAGGAATCTCCCATGGAATGAAGGAGTTACTCCCCTGCAACTGCAGGCCCCGCAATGTAGCTAATCAGTTTGCTGATCCTGGGCTCCTAATGACTCCAACAGGCTCAGTAACACAGGTGACGGTTCTACAACTCCCTCAAGGCCTGCACTGCCTTCAGACCAAGTCTGAGGCCAGTATTCCTCGTCAGTACCACTGGAACAGAGTCCCTGTGCACCGTGTCGGCTGACCATTGCTAAGGCTGGGCTACTCTTGTCTCCAGAGATCTTCAGGCCCTCACATGGGACTTCTTTGATGCCAGTGGGCTCCCCTGTTTACTTGCGGCCTGCTCCGACTCACCTGCACTTGGTGAGTCCCTTGGGCCTTGCTGGTCCTAACTCTGCACCTTTTTCGTTTGCCACGTTGCATGTAGTTGCCAAGGCTTTGTAGGTTTCAAAATAATCATAGGGCTATGCCCCTTATGTTACGCTATTAGATTAGCCTTATATAGCTAAATATAGCAGTGGTAGTCATCTATATTGACAACCCACTGAGCTATATTAAGAAAGATGATGTTTTACAGAACAGGTTAGTATTTGGACAGGTGGCAGCCATTTTGTATACTGGCCGCCATCTTACATTATGGCTATGTTTAAGCACGCGGTGAGCTCTAAACTGCGAACGAGGTAGGCCCAGACAGCTGCGTCATGACACTTGTTGTTCACCTGATAAGTATACGCCCAGTTTCGTTTCTTTATTCAATAAGGGGCGCTGCCTCGCTTATGAATAAGCCTTTCTGTGTGCGTAAGTAATATTCTATTTGCAGCACCTCTCCTACGTTGGGAGGAGCAGGGATGCAGCTGGCTGACCTTGGCTAAGAGATACCGTGTGCCTGCCTCGGGCTGGTGATGTACGCCCCTCTGCCTTCCTAAAGTACGCATCCCTAAACCTGTAACTTTCCCTTGTAGGCGTGCTCTAGATGTTTATGACGTGTTTGATGTATCATACTATGCTGCGCATGATTATTGAGTCAGTCCATTAGCAAGCATTGCATGGTGCATGTTGTATTTGGGCTCCTCTGCAGAGTATAGATAATAAACTGCTTGTTTGCATTCTCTACTGGTTGACCGACTCTTCATTGATATAGCTAAGGCCGAGAGGTGGTGTAGTAACCCGAGTGACCCTATACGGGTCACTTCCATCAGTTGGTGCCCGAACAGGGACCCCGCGATTAATCACCCATCACACCCATAAATGGGTCGTGAGGTCGGGGTGCAGGCTGGTCTAGCGGGCGGATCGGGGGGCCCCCACAAGATAGAGCTCTGTTTCTGTGGCTTGCCCCGCCCGTCTGATCGAGGGTGCCCTGCCTAGTGGTGATACGCCGGGGTCCAGAGACGGCGAGACCTTGGAGCTGACCAGATTGGTCTGGAGAGTCGGCGGTAGAGAATCACGTGTGAAACCTGCGTTTGACAGGTGAGTGACTTTGTGTACGTTTTAGTACTTGAAAATGTACTGGCGCCAGTCCTGAGGTGGTGTTGGACTGAACCGTGCGAGGCAGACCGTTGACCGCCTTTCGGTGTGAACTTGAACTGCTCCGGGTGATTCGGGTTTTTTAGACCGGTCTCATAGTGGTTCTCGGGTAGCACCGGGAGGGGCAGGGCCTTCAGGGCGTGTTTCGTGGACGGAGCCACACTACCGACTTGAGGGAGACAGAACCGTTCGGTCTGTGCTCCATAAGTGGTACCGGACTGTGAGGGTGAGGTCGCCCATCGAGCTGTATCTCAGTGGTCTTGAGCCACAGATGAGATGAGCCTTAGTGGCGAACCTCACGGGCAGTGCCGGACCGCGTTTGACAAGGCAGAACCTTGAGTTGTACCCTTAAGTATTGTGGACAAGCTACTTGGGCTGTGCTTTAATAGCGAGTTTGAACTGTATTGTGTGAACGAGTGCTGGGGCTGAATCTCGTGGTGGTTTGAGAGTCGTTAACGGCTCTACGAGCTACAAGATGCGGGATAGGCTTTAGATCGTGTCTAATCACAACAGGGTCGAGCTGGGCTATCCATACACGTAACAGAGATTCTTAGGTGGTGCTTAGTGAAAGGCTGTTTGGGCCGTGTTGTATCGCATACCTTAAGAGGTCTGTTCGTGCTGATTTTTTAGTGTATTTTGTGTACGATTTTCGGACAGAGAAGTGGATTTGCTTTGCGCTTGCGCAGTGGGAATTGTGTAAGTATCTTATATTAAGATGCCGTGTTTTAGTAAACTTGGATGTTTTGTATGTCGATGTTGTTGTTCAAGTGATCGACTGGAGGAAAGACAACCTGCTCCTCCAGAGGGTACCCCGAATTTTGATATGTACATAAAGCACGGTATTGGCCTTATTATGTTTAGCACCTGATGGGATAAATATACGAAGGACAATGCTGATTTGCAGTGGCCACTTGTTGGCTCGTTCGATGAACAAAAGTTGAATTTTCTAGAAGGAAAGCTGTTTGCTAAGAATAGTAGGCAGTCAATGTTTGATATGTTGAGGGTTTGGCAGAAGGAGGCACAGCAGCGGCGAATTAGAGAGGAAAAAAATACGAGGAAAAGACAGGCGCTGACGATCACGCAGAAATCCATAGCTTATGATAAAGCGACAGTAAACAAAGGTGTTGTTGCAGCAGGTGCAGGGAAGTAGTGGAAGAGGAAGGGGTCAGCCGCAAGTGCAGCAGCGATGGTCCGTACCGCGAGGTGGTGGAACAAGTGCTCCATATGTACCTGTGGGACCTAATCAATGTGCATATTGTCGGAAGGAGGGGCTTTGGCGAAATGAGTGCCCTGAATTGCTACAGGCTGGTGGGATCCCTAGAAGAGGGGGTTTTCGGGGACGTGGTAGAGGAACAGGAAGTCAGGGTGAGAGAAGACCAGAACGAACTGAGAATGTTGAAAAGGATCAGAATTACTTTGATGATCCTAGAGGACGACAGTATTGTCGCGAGGATTATGATGTAGATGAAGGAACAGGGATGTCCATCCACAGCTAGGACAGCGACGGACAGGGTGGGGGACCGGTTTCGGTGAATGTAGATCAACGCGGACCCTATGTCGCTGCGGGTTTGCTTGGTACCTTTCAAAAGTTTTTAATTGACACGGGTGCTATGAATAGCTCCGTTTCCCGTTTGCTGGTCCCTGGGGCAGCTCTGTCTGGCAAGAATAATGTTTGGGTGGGATTTTCAGGTACGCCGGTTGTTAGTCCCATCTCTAAGCCTCTTGCTTTGAAAATTGGTCCGTTTTCAGTGAAATCCTCGTTCCTTTTGACTTCAAATTGTGGGGAAAATTTAATGGGGCTTGATCTGTTGAAACGGCTGCATGCAACCATTTTCTGTTCCCCAGACGGTGTTTACATGACGATTGGACCTGATGTGGCACGGGCGAAGCAACACTTTTACAAAGACGCCCCTCTCCCCGATGAGTTCAAGGACGTGCCTAGTATGCTGTGGGCTACAGGTGACACGGACATAGGACTGTTGCAGGTACCGCCAGTGTCTATTCAGGTTAAGGACAATGTTTCTCTGCCTCGTATTCCACAGTATAAAATATCGCAGACAGGAGAGACTGCTTTGTTGAAAATCATAAATGATTTAATTGCGTCTGGTGTGGTTGAGGAAACAGTTTTTAATGTGTGCAACAGTCCTATTCTTCCGATTCTTAAAAAGGCCCCGACAGATTCACCTGATGCCCATTCTGATGTGTACCGATTTATTATTGATCTTAGGGAAATTAATAAAATAATGGTACCACAATTTCCTGTTGTTCCTGATATCACTTCGATTTTGACTATGATCCCTCCTACAGCTCAGTATTTCTCTGTGATTGATTTGAAGAATGCGTTCTTTAGTATTCTGATTCATCCAGATTCCAGGTATCTTTTCGGGTTCAATTTATCTGGCAGAAGCTTTGTGTTCTGTCGCGCTCCTCAAGGGTATACTGAAAGTCCTAGTATATATAGTCAAGCCTTGAAAGCGCAATTGGACTCGCTAGTGCTTCCGGTTGGTAATGTATTGTTGCAATATGTTGACGATCTCCTCGTGGCTTCTGATACTGAAGAAGGATGTAAGGAAGCCACGGTCAAATTGTTAATGCATCTGGCACAAAATGGACATAAAGCGTCCCTTTCTAAGTTTCAGTATTGTCGACAGGAGGTTACCTATTTAGGTTACCTCCTATCGAAGGAGGGTAGAAGATTGACATCTGAAAGTATTTCTGTAATCAATAAAATGGGCGTGCCAAAGACACAGAGAGAAGTGCGAGGTTTCATTGGAATTACCTCATACTGTCAACATTGGATCCCCAACTATTCTCTGATTGTGAAACCCCTCCTTTATTTAACTACGAAAGGTGTGTGTGAACCCTTGCCGTGGACGCTTGAGTGTCAGCATGCCTTCGAGCAACTGAAGCATGCACTTTGTTCTGCTCCTGTCCTTGGTACTCCTGACTATAGGAAGCCCTTTGTATTGTATGTACATGAAGTGGATGGTTGTGCGTTGAGTGTCTTGACACAGGCTTTCGGTGGTCAGTATCGGCCTTGTGCTTATTTTTCTGCAGTCCTTGACAATGTGGCTAGAGCGCTCCCGAGCTGTCTGAAAGCCGCTGCTGCGGTGGCAATTGCAATCAGACAATCGGCAGGGCTCGTTCTTGACACTGACCTAACGGTCATGGTACCCCATTCTGTAGACACTCTATTGAATAGAACGCAGACGCAGCATCTTACTAGTGCGCGTCGACTGGATATGAGCTAACTTTGTTCGCTCCACATGTCACCATTAAACGATCTGTCACTCTGAATCCAGCCACATTACTACCCCTCCCTTCGACGAGTCATTATGCAGATGTGCATGACTGTATGTACAGAACAGAGGAAGAAACGAAGGGACGTGTAGACCTGACTGATGTTCCCTTATCTGACCCCCAAGGGGAACTATATGTCGATGGCTCCTGCCTTAAGCTACCAGATGGCACTACTTCTGCCGCATATGCGATCACCACATTGCGCACAGTCGTAGAGACTTCCCGCGTCCCATATCAATCTGCCCAGGCTGCTGAGTTAGTAGCCCTGTTGAGAGCTTGTGAGTTAAGTGAGAAGATGGCTGTTAATATTTACACCGACCGCCAGTACGCGCTTGGAGTCGCTCATAATTTTGGGCAGCTCTGGGCGGAAAGGGGGTTCCTGACATCCCATGGGTTGAAGATACAGCATGGCCTGTTGATCCATAGATTGCTGTCGGCTTTGATGTTACCCAAAAATCTGGCAATAATAAAATGCAGTGCCCACAAGGTAGTTACAGATGACGTGGGTAGGTGCAATGCATTTGCGGATCAAACAGCTAGAGAAACTACTAGATCGAAGATGAGTAAGATGTTTGTGGCAGGACCTGCTAGGTGGGTACCTGATAATGCGATGCATGAGAACACTGTAAGTAGTGTTAAGGACATACAGAATGAGGCCACAACAGATGAAGTGACTGTATGGCAGGAAAGCACAGGTACTCTAGATGAGGATGGGTGCTGGACTGATTTGTCAGACAGCCGGAGATGGCTGTTGCCCAATGCATATGTTTTCCCAGTTGTCACTATGGCTCATGGTCCCGCTCATATTAGCGCAAAAGGGATCTGTAAATTGTTAGACCCAGTGTGGCAAAATGATCTCATTCCCAAGGTAGCTGCCCATTTAGTGAAACATTGTATGATTTGCTTAAAGCTTAATCCTGGGAAAGGTACTCCTGTGCCTTCTGGGAATTTCGCACCACCCTCATTTCCCTTTGAGGTTCTCCAAATGGACTTCATTGAGCTAGAACCAGTGAATAATTTGAAGTACGTTCTAGTGGTCATGTGTGCTTTCAGTAAGTGGGTGGAGGCGTACCCTGTGAAGGAAAATACGGCTAACGCAACGGCGAAAGCACTCATAAAGAGTTCTTCCCTCGTTTCAGTTTGCCTCGGGTGATCTGGAGTGACAACGGCAGCCATTTTAATGCCCGAGTCACGCAGTTGGTGTGTGAAGAGTTGCACGTAAATCAGAAGTTTCATGCAGCAAATCACCCCCAATCTGCAGGTCTTGTGGAGAAATATAATGAAACGCTCAAGTTGAAGCTAGCTAAGATCCAGGAGAGCACAGGCCTGAAGTGGCCGGATGCGTTACCATTAGCCCTTTTGTCCACAAGAATGACCGCACACAGAAGGACTGGTCTATCTCCCTATGAGGTAGTTTTCGGGCGCCCTGCCAATATATGGGGTGTCCCTAGGCCAAAACGATTTAGTGAGATCGAGTATCCGATGATGATAGATTACCTGTATGAGTTAACTAAAAATCTTCGTTCTATTCATCAGCAGATCGGAGAGTCACTGCGACCACTTCCAGAGAGTCCCGGACATAAGTTGCAGCCCGGTGACTGGGTTCTGATCCGAAACTTTGCGAGGACAAAGGCTCTGGAGCCCTGTTGGCATGAACCGAAGCAAGTCCTCCTTGCAACGAGGACTGCGGTGAAGGTGGATGGGAGAAAGAATTGGATACATGCCCACCATACCAAAAGAATACTGCTGCCACTCCCTTATGACCAATGGGTCCAAGAAGGAATCGGAGATCATGAATGTGAGCACGTACCAAGGTTCATCCCGTTTTCGGATGCTCGGCTAACTTGGATGGACACAGACAAAGAGAACGAAGATGTGTTATTGGAAGCTGTCCCTCCCGAAATAAGGGCAGCACGAGAGTCCTCTGACACTGAACAATGAGTGTTGGAGTCTGGGAGCTTTGTTGAGCCTGAGTCTTCGTTGCTTTTTTCTGATCAAACAGTGCCTGGGTCTGTAAGATATGATCTACGCCCACGACAAAAGAAGAGCACCAGAGGGAAATAGAGAGTTATGGATTTGAGTTTATGGTAAGAGCACTATATCTGTAGTGCCTGCCACAAAAGAGAGACACTGGTGCACTGCTTTGAAACATTTAGACTTTCGAGTGAGCTGTGGGTGTTTGCCAGGAGGGCACCCCAACCGACACAAAGAAGGATTGGATTACTGAGTATGTCTAGACTGTGAGGCCCCATGCGGAGGAAGTCACCTGTTACAGTATGATGGACAATAGAAGCCTACCAAAGAGGCTTAGAACGGACTTTGGCGTAGTTGATCATTGATTGAAGAAGGTCGCAAGTGACTCCATCATTATTGTAGAAAGTAGGTGTTAGATATGTTCCCGTTTGGGCGAGTTGTCGCGCAAGAGGAGCAGCCTCTGGCGGCCCCGCCCTTAGGTCAAAATGATCCTGGATGGCCTAGTTGGACCACTAAAACCAAAGTTGTGGTTTTATTCTGCATTTTTGTTGTTATGATTATATTGTTTGGTGTGATATTTTATTTAGAAATTAAGCATCCAATGCATGTTCTGATAGGGACTACTCCTGATCCGCCTGAGCATTCGTTTGTTTCCCTAGCTCCACATAAAGAAAGACATAGGCAGACGTATTTTGGAAATGCTTTTCTTCAGATGCTCCATGAAGTACACCAAACGACTAATGCGACAAAGTGTTTAATCTGTGGTTTACTTCCTTCTATGACTCATAAGAATGATCTTCTTATATCCTTGCCTCTGTCATATCTAGGGAGTTGTGAAGCATGGTTCCAGCTCCTTACTGTAGTGTATACCCGCTCACAAGCAGAAACTGCCCAACTGACTAAAGAAGATTATGAAGCAGTGTTGGAATACATAGTGATGCACCAGGGATACACTCCCGGAAAAGGAGGGAAGGCAGGTACTTTGCATCCAGATGCCTGTATTAATGTTTATGAGCAAAGTGCAAACATTTCTTGGGTAAAAGATGAGATGATGGAGTTCCAAGGGTTTAATATAACAGAGTATTTTAGATCCTTTCATGAGAGAAATATCCCAGATAGTGAGGTCCTACCCATTCCAATAATTGATACACCAGCCCCATTTTGTGGAGAAGGGTTTGGGAGTGTTCCTGTGGGGCAGAGTCATTGTAATTATACGTTTACATTGACCACGACAAGTAGTCCACCCTTGCTTACACCCCCAAATGTATATTTTGTCTGTGGGACACATGCTTATGTATGGCTCCCTAGAGGGTGGGCAGGACGCTGTTATGTTTCTTTCCTTCTACCCCCAGTTTACTTAGCCCCATCCAATTATCATAAGGATCATAAGTTGCAGCAAAGGGGTACCTCATTGTCACGAGTAAAGAGGATTATCAACACTGAAGATGTTGATCAGACAGATACCACGATGCAGCAATTTGCTGATGCTATGAAGGGATTGTTGCCTCTATGGGGACCTATGTATAATAGTAGGCGAATTCGCCATCTTACTAGAGTAGTGGAAGCGGTCATTAACACTACTGCTGGTATACTCACGAATATTACAGCTGAGCTTCAGGCGACCAGGCTCGTTGCTCTTCAAAACCGGATTGTCCTTGACATCATTCTTGCAGACAGGGGTGGAGCCTGTCGTGTGATTGGTAGCAGCTGCTGCGTTTACATACCAGACCACGCCCCTACCGTTTATTCAGCTATTCAGAAACTCCATAGGTTAGCCTCTGAAATACATGAAGATAACGGTACAGGGTCTCTGACACAGTGGTTCTGGGGCCTAATGTCCGCATAGGGAAGGAAGATTCTCATGGGTTTAGTAGTAGTTGCAGGGATCATCTTCACTTGTTGCCTTTGTGTGAATTGTCTTCCATCCTGTTGCACTTATTGCATGGCTAAACTCACCCCCTCTGTTCCAATAAGTGAGTCTAAAGCCAGGGATGCGATTATGATGCTGAAAGAACTTCAAGAACTGATGGATATCGACGAAGGCATTTTCGAGGACTAAAGATTCGAATTCAACAGAATCTCGCCTTAGTTCCGCACGGTTGCATCTCCCCCCCTGGTTTCCTCATGCTGACGACTGATCAAGACCCTGCCTGATGGCCTCCGTACTTTTATATTTAGCTTATAACGCTAAAAGGAGGGTCTGTAGGTTTCAAAATAATCATAGGGCTATGCCCCTTATGTTACGCTATTAGATTAGCCTTATATAGCTAAATATAGCAGTGGTAGTCATCTATATTGACAACCCACTGAGCTTTATTAAGAAAGATGATGTTTTACAGAACAGGTTAGTCTGTGACAGATGGCAGCCATTTTGTATACTGGCCGCCATCTTACATTATGGCTATGTTTAAGCACGCGGTGAGCTCTAAACTGCGAACGAGGTAGGCCCAGACAGCTGCGTCATGACACTTGTTGTTCACCTGATAAGTATACGCCCAGTTTCGTTTCTTTATTCAATAAGGGGCGCTGCCTCGCTTATGAATAAGCCTTTCTGTGTGCGTAAGTAATATTCTATTTGCAGCACCTCTCCTACGTTGGGAGGAGCAGGGATGCAGCTGGCTGACCTTGGCTAAGAGATACCGTGTGCCTGCCTCGGGCTGGTGATGTACGCCCCTCTGCCTCCCTAAAGTACGCATCCCTAAACCTGTAACTTTCCCTTGTAGGCGTGCTCTAGATGTTTATGACGTGTTTGATGTATCATACTATGCTGCGCATGATTATTGAGTCAGTCCATTAGCAAGCATTGCATGGTGCATGTTGTATTTGGGCTCCTCTGCAGAGTATAGATAATAAACTGCTTGTTTGCATTCTCTACTGGTTGACCGACTCTTCATTGATATAGGTAAAGCCGAGAGGTGGTGTAGTAACCCGAGTGACCCTATACGGGTCACTTCCATCAGCTTGTTGGTGCTCTTGACGGACACCGACCCCTCAACTCTCGACATCCGACGTGGGACAGCTCGTAAACGGCTCCTGGTCTTCCACAGCATCGCCGGGTCCACACAGCTGCAGCTCCCAGGTCATTGTCAGCTCTCCTGCAAGACCCGACATCGGTGGGCCTTCGTCTTCTGTGCCTCCTGGCCACTTCCGAGTGGCATAGACTCTGTTCCCTCTCATCGTGAATCCACCCCTGGGTTCCACCGGACACTTTCATCTTCTTCACCAGCCGCATCTTCCTGAAGTCCTCCACTGAGTTTGACGGCGGTTTCCAACGCCAATTCGCACCTATGTACCCGGCTTCCCTGGTGTAGGTATCCTGGTTCCTAGGGCATCCACGGGTGTGGTGGATCTCCAACCTTCTGTCTAACACGGGGTTTCTTCAGGGTCCGCTGGGAAGGGTCCTTCTTCCTTAAAAATGCAACCGCGACTTACCCATTGACTTGAATGGAGCACACGGTTGTGTTCCCACTCTGCACACGGCCTTCGTGGGGTACCTGGTTACTTACCTTGAGTGGTTCCTTGGGTCCCCAGCCTTTCTAAGTCTTCTGGGTATAGTCTTGACTTGAGTCGTGGTTCGCAACCCACTATTTTAGTATATGGTTTGGTCCCCCCTGGGTGACCATTGTGTATATTGTGCTACTTACCTGTTTTTTTCACAAAGTATTGTGCGCATTGTGTATATCTCCGGGTAGGAGATATTGGTATGTATTAGTGAGCACTTTATGATAAATACTTATTTTTATAAATACACTGTCTGGTTCTTTTTTACTTAATCTATATCGATAAGATTATGCTCTGGTAAAACAAGCTGCTTTACACTCCTTCTGGACTAAGGCTGAAGGCTGCTCGCCACAGATACCACATAGAGAGCTTTCTAAGGTTGTCTAAGACCACTAAAATCACCATAAGGGTTGTCTGGATTAGTGCAGGGTGCTACACTCAAATAAGTGAGCACCGTATAGTAAGCCAGCCTCTCACAATATGTTACTACCTCGTGACAGTACAGGTAGCTTCCCCAAGGCTGTTGTGCATGACTCAGGCAAGTGCTCTTCCCATGCAACGTGGGAATGCCTGTCAAGTTTAAAGATAATTGGTTGAGTTGAATTTCTCTATGAGGAGGGAAAAGATGTATTACCCCTACCGCATCCCTCTTAAATACTGGATGTTATTTATATTTATGTGCAGGTTGATGTGTCCACCCTTGTGCTCTTTCTCTTCCCCTTACCTACCTCCACCCTGTGTTTGTGCACGCAAGTAGCCTCTCATGTGGCTTGGAATGTTAATGGTTGATGGGGCGGTTGGGGGTAGCAAGGAAAGTTACAGAATTCGAAGATGTATGGCGGCTAAGGCGAAATAAATTCTGTTGAGCTCCTTACCTGCATTTCTGTAGACGATAACGAAGAAAAACGTTTTGGTGAAATAAAATATTTGTCTATGCAGTGAAGCTGCGATTTATCCAGGTTTTCTGGTTTCACTTAGTACAGATCAGCCAGGAAATTGGTATCTATTTGTCTTTTCTTGTGTTAAGGCTTTGTTGTTACCTCTGTGCATTTTTTGCAGTTATGATACAGCATGAACTCCACCGCAATTGGAGCGTTATACATGGGCACCAATCACATTAAACAAGGTCACATTCATGGCTTATAGGCCCAGGGCTAGTAAGTGAATTGTCCAGAATCACAGGCTTTTGAGCCGCCTGGAACCAGGTTTCCTAGTTCCAAAGTCTGCAGCACATCCTGGGTAGGGGGAAGATGGCAGGCAGAAGCCACACGAAAGCTAGACTCGCTATGGGCTCGAAGTTCCAACAGAACCTCGAGCTGAGCCAGAGCCAGGCTTCAGTCTCGAGCCCGGCTCGAACTTTCAGTGGCTCGCCCACCTCTGACTGTAACTACAGTGATAACCCCAGACCTGGGCAGAGGCCGCACCTGCCATGATAAGGGGAATGCCTGATCAAGGGCTGTAACTGTTGTTGCTTTAAAGAACTGGGGGCTGCGCACATCTCAGTCAGACTGCCACTGCCATTGGCCACCATAGGCCCAGCCCGGGCTGCAGGTGCTGATAACATAACCTGTTGTGTTGGGCTCAGCCATCTCAGTCAGACTGGCATGGGCCACCATGCCCCTGCCCCCCCCCTCTCGGACTGCGGGTGCTGATAACATGACCTGTTGGGCTCAGGCCCCATCTTCTGTTATCTACGAGAGGGTACATTTGACGATGAGAAGCACTACCCTTGCCATGACCTCGTCTCCCCTCGTCCAGCGAGGCTCACCTTGGCGAACATGTAGGCCACAGACCGCCGACTTCGCCTCAGAACGAGGCGCGCCAGGACCATCGTCACGCGCCCCCCGGAAGGAGACGTTGCCAGTCACTCCAGGTGGCATCTCGTGAAGCCTTGAGCTACGAGGAAGGTGCAGGGCTCGTCCCGGGATTCTTTTCCACATTGTGACGTCAGTGGAATGATTCGGAGCCTGGGCACGTGACCTAGAGCTAACACACACATTTCTGCAGCACGTGCGGTGGCCCGCTGAGATATCATCACTGAATCAGGGCCTGGGAGCTCAGTGAGATGCTTTGCACGGCTTTAAAGTGAAACTATAGGGGAGACAATTATCACTTCAATATCAGTAGAAACCAGCAGAGGGCGAGTCGACACTATCAATCTCTTCCTTTGAAAATGGTGATCAGAAGTGCATTCGGAGACTGCTCCAGTGAGCGAGGCTGTAGGCCTGCCTGAGTGAGGCCGTCCGGCAGAGCGAGAGACTGCCATCAGTGGAATAGGCTGCTGTCAATATTTGAGACTGCCTTCAATGAGAGTGTGGCTGTCTCATGTGAGTGTAACTATATTCATAGATTCAGGATGGGAGGGTTTTAAGTGGGAGCGGGTCCTAATTAAAAACTGCCTTAGAAATATGTAAATCAATGATTGAGACTGCCTCGGTGAGAGAGAATGGCCCAGTAAGAGACGCAGTGTTTTTATGAGTTAAAGTCACTGTTTTCAGTGAGTGTGGATGCCCTCAGTGAGAGAAGGTATGTTCCATGAGCAGGGTTGGATTGGGATCAAAAATCGGCCGGGCACACCAAAAAAAGTGGCCCACATTTGCGTACTGCCTCTCCGCAAAACACAGCTTCAGCGAAGTTTTATGAAAAGAAAGGGGGTGGGGGGCAAGTTTAATAGCTTTACTTAGATAAAAAACAAAAATGCACTGATTAGTTCACACTGCTGAGTCACACATGAATGCAAGTGAGACCCCCTTCCCCCGCTCAATCAGCATACATTAATGGGCCGGCCCAGCGAGAGAAAGGGAGTGATACCTCCGCCCATCTGCCTCTAGAAAGGCCACTCAGGCACCCACTGGGCTGCTGGCGGCATCCTAACAGCACAGACAGCCCCAGGCTGCCCAAAAAAGCAGCCCACAGCTGGAACTCGGCTACCGGCCATTTCCCAAGTGCCCGCCTTACCAATCCGACCCTGTCTATGAGTGAGCATGCCTTCTCTTGAAATCTGCCTTTTATGAGCGATGCTTGCTGTCGTCAACGGATGAGACTGACTAAACTACTACAGCAGTCTTTAACGAGTGAAACTCTGCATTGAGCAATTCAGAGCTACTGTGAGTAACAAAGCAGGGTTGGCGCATTGGCGCATCCCCCACAAAATGTGTTTTCTGATACTTTTTAATGAACCAACCAATACAATTAATCAACGTCGAAGTGCATGGATAAGAACAAGAATTTTGATCCTCAGTGCAATGGGGCGGAGTTATTGAGTGTGGGATCTGGATCCGAGAAGTAACTAAAGAAGATCAAAATATTATGTGACGGTTTTTTGACCTTTCATCTACAGGTAACTGTATATAAAATATATTGCACATCTCATGAGGGAAAAATAAATGCAAGTGAAACGAAAATCTAGGAAATACATTGTTCTGGTAGTTAATGCAATCACTTCAGCGCTCTATCGGTATAACCAGAGGGTTACTGATTTGAATCCCCTTTAGTGCATTGGGGATTAGTGGCTGTTATACCTGCTGCTCAGCCAGTGTGAGTGTGGTGTGGAGTGTTTGTGCGTGGTGATGCATGGAATGTTGAATGTCTGTGAGAGTCAGTTGGAGTATGGGCTGAGCAGCAGGAAGGCTCCTCCTGGTGGGGCTTAACATCTAGCTTATTATTGGAACTCATTACCTGGAACTAAGATAAATAAACCATCTTACATTTATCTACACCTTGGACTATGGATCTTCCTTCTCATTCCTACATTTTGGCGACGTTTGGTGAACAAGAACCTACGTGTGTTTAATTGATTGAAAGAAGAAACGAAAACCAAGATTAGAAGGAACTAGTAACCTGAAGAAACCAGAAGAAGAGAAAGACTTTAGAGGAAATTTAAGGACACTAAAGGTACAGGAAAATACAGTAAGCCCTGTAGCCCCACCAGTTTCTTGCCACATCAGGCAGCCTATGCGGCAGGGCCTCAATTTTAATTGAAAACAAGCATTGGCATAGCCAATAGGTCTCGCCTTTGGGACCTTATAAGTATTTAGTTATGCAGCACAATATCCTTGGTGCAACAACATCAACTGTTGCATGGCTAAACACTTATAAGGTCCCAAAGGCGAGACCTATTGGCTATGCCAATGCTTGGTTTAGAAGGATGGCACTGGTGTAGTTTCCTTAGAAATTCATACAGGGCTTACAATTTCTAATTTATCAGGCAAAGGACTGGAGGTACACAGACTATTTTGATGTAACTCGAAAAAGTTTGCACACCATGGTAATTTACATTTGGATTCAAACGGAAGTGAAAGTGATCGGACGGAGGCAGAGGGGAAAGCACGGGAAATAAAAACAAGCAACTTAATTGACCCGTGACGGAGGAGACAGATGGCGGGGTAAAAAAGTGCTACCAGATGCTGCCATGGCCGGCCTAGAGCTTGAGTGCATGTGCGCGGGCGCGCGCTTGCGTGCCTCTCTCCGCGCTTCAATTCCCTCCCCTCCCCACCACAGATCTCGTCACTCTGTGACCACCAAACCCTCAACTAGCTGATACCCGTTTCCCCCTTGCTGTCTTCTAAAAGTCTTCCTCTGTTTTCTTGTTATTCTTGTTTTAGCAGTCGAAATAATAAACAGATTAGGTCTTCTTAAAGTTTCTTGTATTTTTTCCACTGTTGACATGCGTGGAGCAGAACCTGGGAGGGAAGAGGTGTGTACATGAAGGGTTCTTTTGTGCTGAGGCGACACTATATGTGTTTATGCAATCTACCTGGTTTCGGAGAGTACAGAGGAGGTCCGCGCTAATAATAAAAATAAAGGTGCATTTCACATGTCTCGTGAACTCTTCTGTCTTAGAAGAACACCCCGCCCCCCAGATACCGAGGCTATTTTGTTTGCTAATCTATTTAACTGGCGGCAATGAAGGTTTAATTAACAGGCAGTGGGGGAAGAGGAGGCAGCTAAGAAAAGAAGCAAAGGGCAGCTGACCGATTGCCTTGGACTTCCTGCGCACCCTAAAGACGTGCACGCTCGGAGACTTCAGCACTAGGATGGGACGCACACATACATATATGTGCGTTCATAGAGGGATAATTAAGGAGAGTAAAGCACGTGAAATGAAAGCAGGAACAACATGGTTACCTTAACGCACCCATATCGGCCGGCAGTGCAAGAATCCCACGCTGATACATGTAAAGACAAGCATGATGGTCACTAATTTTCACTTAAACATGTCTGCTGCTTCCAGCCTTTCCAGTCGGTCTTGTGAAATCTGTTATGTACTTACTTACTTACTGCATTAGATTTCTGGAGTTCGAGGAAGCAGCTTTGAATGAAGAAAAGTCCGAGTTGTTGCTGCAATTGTTAATCTTCCTGAAGAGCTGGAGCCCAGGACGGAGTAGGAGCTTGGGAGTGGGGGGAGGAGGCGGAAGAGCCTGGGAGGGCTGGGGTTTAAAACAAGCATTGGCCGCGCGGCCGTGAAACTGACCCGGCCGCGCGGCCGTGAAAGTAATCGTGAGGAAGCGGGTTTTGGAAGTGCAAACAGTGGCTTTTGCTGGCGACCAGCTTGCGTTCACACGAGCGTCCAGATGGCGAGGGAAGCCATATGGCGCCTGATCGCGCTTGCACGCTCGCGTGAACGCAGGCTAGTCGCCACCAAAAGCCACTGTTTGCACTTCCAAAACCCGCTTACTAAAACTCTCGCCAGAGCAGCGCATGCGCTGGCTCAGGCGAGACCTAAAAAAAACTAAGAAGTTTGTGGGATGTTTATATCCAGCTGCTCGCCAGCAACCTGGTGTGCTTTGGGATCTACCAGTGTTGGTGTGGAGACTATGGCAGGTTTTGACGGGAGTTGGCAGTGGTTACAGGGAAAACCCAGCCCAGCAGTTCGTTTCAGCCTGTTGGCAGCCTAAAGGGACGTAGGTGCACAAACTATGGAGTGGAGATCTGGCACCATGCTGCATGATTCTCTGGGAGGCACAGAGCCGGTGACATGCCTTGGTAGTTGACTTCGGTGCGGTTGTTTTTGCCTGCACTCTGTTCATCTTTCAACAAAAAAAAGGTAAAATTTGTTACCTTGATGCGCGCAGTGTCTTGGTTTAAATCCAGAGCGCGAGCCTACGGGTTTCTCTTGTCACTGCTGTAGTGGCGCGTGAAGGTGCTACAGCACTGTTGATGATGTCACCCGATTTATGCATGGAAGATCGTGGCGCAGCAGCGTTTGGCGCACTTTTGCACCCGGAGCCACCTGGTGCTCCTCACATGTGCATGCCACCATCTTTGCTTAGTGCGTCTTAGTATTCGTGGACATCAGAGGCTGTCGGAGAGGACTTGCGTGCACGAATATAGGTGTTGCAGGCGCACAGGAGCCAATTTTCAGTGTTGCAGGTTCCTATGTTGGACTGTGGAGAATTGACAGAACCTCCAAGTTTCCGTGGTGTTTAATTCGCTGGTGAGAGAGTTGCACTGTTATCGTAGCTTTGAGGAGAAACAGTTTCCCGGCTTGTTATCTGGTTTGGTAGTTGCTCAGCATTCAGGTACCAGTAGGGTGCATTGTAACTTTGACTTCATGCGCACCCTGAGGGACTTGCGCAGCTGAGTGCTGGCCAGACGGGAGATGATGTATCCAGATGTCTGTGGTCTGGTCCCGATAGCCGAAATGGTTTCATGGAAGTAGACTAATCTGCCATAGTGGAGGGGAATTTACTACATAAAGCTGTGCAGAGTATGTTGGTCTGATAAATGTGGAGAACTGTTATTGGGTGGGTCGTCCACAGTTTTTAACATGTTGTTTGTGTTTGGGATGACGGTTATGGTGTAAGTCTCCCGGTTCTTGCTGATGTGTGGGTTGCATAAGAGTTTGTCACCCATCTCTTGTTACTGTGCATGGTTAAGTCACCCATGTCTACCACGACTGTGTGGTTGTGGGATGATTGTGGGTAAATCACCCATTGTTTGGTGCTATGGTTGAGATGACTGTACATGAATATGTCACTCATGTCTACCTCTGTTGTGTGGTTGTGTGATGATTGTAGGTGAATCACCCATTGTTTGGTGTTATGGTTGAGATGACTGTACTTGAATAAGTCACTCGTGTCTACCACTGTTGTGGGGTTGTGGGATGATTCTAAGGCACCCATTTCTTGGTGTGTTGTGTATGGGATGACTGTGCGGAGTTAAGTCACTCAGTGGTCTGTTGTTGTAAGTGAGATGGCTGCGCATAGATAAGTCACTCATTTCTAGGTGTTGTGTTTGGGATGACTGTATGTGGATATCACCCGTTCAGAGGTGTTCGTTGTTGGGATGACTGTGCGTGGATAAGTCACACGTTCAGAGGTGTTCGTTGTTAGGATGACTGTGCGTGGACAAGTCACCCGTTCAGAGGTGTTGTTGGGATGACTGTGCGTGGATAAGTCACCCGTCCAGAGGTGTTCATTGTTGATATGACTGTGCGTGGTTAAGTCACCCCTGGTCTTATGTTTGAGTGTGAGAGTTTTTCTTTTGTTGGGTAATTGAGTGTAATATTGTTTTGATGGTGTGTTGGTTTGTTGTTCATGCTTGATGTGTATTTATGCTCTTTGTTGTTTTCTGCTGCACCACTTTGGTGTTTGTTTCCCTGTGTGCAGCCTTTCGAGCTAGTCTGGCCAACTGGTGTGTTCTGTAGCATGTGGAGTTTGGTTTGTGATGTGGAGCGTGGTAAAGGGTGGTGTTGTCTACTGTGGTTTTGAAGGGGAGGAGATGTGGTGATGTCTCTTTTATTATTTAGAGCGGGTATATGTGTGGTCTTTTATCTATCCATCTGGTGCTTAGTGTTTTTACATGCATGGTTTCTTATGTATTACATCTAATTTGTTTCCATGCATTTTTCATCAGATAGCGATATGTCCATCTGTTATGCGCTAAATTGTCTTTCTTTTATTTAGTGTTTTTACAGGCATGATTTCTTATGTATTATACTTGATGAGTAGGGGATACTTTAAAAACATATCTATGTTGATTATTTGTAGCCCTGATGAAGTCTTCTGCCTAACTTGCAGCATAGACGAAACACGTGTTGGCAGAGGCAGAGAAATGTTCAAACATCTATCTGAGAAGAATAATGGCTGTTGGTGATAACACACAACGTAACTCTGCGTGGGCTTAATTTGGAGTGCTCTGAGTTCTTTATTTGATGATGAAATATTTGACCTGCAGGATGCACACAGGCCTTAGCAGCAGGATCTGACTGGCTGAGCTTCTCACTGGTTCATTGGCAAAGTTCTGTTCTGAAATATCAAGGCGTGTGTCAACCTCCAAACACTGAAGAACGATAAGTTCCCTAATTATTATAAAAAACAAGAACTGAACTCATATATGAGTAGGAAGACATGGCAGTATGTGTTCCAGCAATCCCATGGCACTGCCCATCCCTGCACCAGGACCCTCTCACCCCCTGGGGCAGACAATGCTTTGTACCCCAGAACTGTTTCTGGACATTTCAAAAATGAAGGGTAGGAAACTGGAGAAAAGAAATGTCTGCAGGAACGGTAAAATCATAGCTATACATTATAATAAAAGTAGTTATTGTTTAGTTTTCAGTACAACTTTACAATATTCAAAACAAAGTGCAACACCCAGTGCCACAGAAAAATAAATATTAAATACACTTTTCATCCAGTCTACATTTTCGTATAAAAGTGCTCTACTTTGAAAAAAAGCTAACACACTTCTTTAGTACATATTAGGAAGCCTCTAATGGCAGGACCTAAATTTTATCTGCTCTTATGGGTAAAAAACCCATAGCAAACATGTTCCCAAAATGTTGAACTATAAGATGAAAATAATGGACAATTAAGGGCTTAGGAGTCTATAGTAGCATAACCAGATAGGCAAAACCTTACATTTAGTGGCAGACTGTGATAAAGTCCAATGTGCACAGATGTGTTTTGCGCCAAAGTCTCTTTTTCAAAAATAATTTCTGAGTAGCCATATCGGGAGAGTCAGCAGTAACATAGCAACAGTTTCACTAATGCAAGCAAGGAAAATGCCCCCCTCTGGCCCCTGTTTGATAGTGAAAACAGACAAAATTGTGGTGAAGAAGGCCCTTCCCACCTCCTGGCCCCGGTACCACTGCACCTGCTGCACCATGGAGAGCTGCACCCCTGAGAGTCAGATACTGCTGAAGGCCTTCTGCTCTTTCCATGATGCATTAATGGCTCTTCGAGGGTAAGTGTGACCGTTTTTCTTTTGTTTTTCATCCTCAATTTCCTATTCATTTCAATCTTAACAAAGTGGAAGATATGTCTGAGGAGAACTGTTTTTACTGATTATCTGTCAAAAGCTTCTTGCAGTTGCTTTCGAGGACTCTACAAAATCCACTCTCACTCACTCCTTTGTTCTTACCAGGCACTCCTACCAACACGAGTTCCCCTTTGACAATACATGTCACAAATATCTTCATGTTCAGGCACTTCACTGCTTCTGGGAACAATATAAATCTACCAGTGTTTAGGAAATCCAGCTGTGGTGGTTGTGCTTTTAGTCCACAGGGCCACAAACTGTGCAGTGACCTCCCTTGTACCCTAAAAACTTCAGTTCACCATCTTTCTTTTAGAGAAAGGCCTAAAACCTTCCTCTCTGATTAACCTTGCAAGCAAATCAAGTTGATTTGTTTAATGCATATTGCGCCTGGACACATTTCCAGGTATCAGGTTGTGCTTTAGAAAGCTCTGTAACAACATGACATAGCATAACATAACATAAATTGTAATCTTAGTTGTCATTATATTACAAGTTGATTTTTGACAGCGTGATCACCTTGACTGCGTCTGGAATCCTCTTTTGATATAAGCTATTAGAAGGGCATTGACCTCATACATAGGCGGTGATGCCTCTGAAGAAGACTAAATTCTAGGGATCCGGGGTGATCCTTGGTGACACAGGTGGGGAGATCCCAGCTCACAATATTAAAGAGGGTTGCGGCTAATATACAGTGTGGTCGAGGGCCAGTGTAGTACTTTTGAAGTGCAGATGGAGAAACAGCTGTGCCTTTTATAATGAGAAGTTATTTTTTAACCTTTTCTGTGTGTTTGGTGCTGTTTTCGGGACTTTTTCTTGTATTGTAACATTTTATTGAAAACTAAAAAATAACATTATTTCAGAATTTAAAAAACTTTCTAGGAAATGTTACTGTTCTTTCCTTGACTAGATTGGGTACATCTAAAGCATGGGTACTCACAAACATATTCCCAGGGTCCACAAAGTTTGGTCTGTGATGTGACTGAGGGCACATTGATGCCAGCAGGGCCGCTGTCAAAGGTTGGGGATGGGGCAGGTGGTTAGTGGCAAGATGGGTGTAGGGGAAACGAAGCATAGACATCTAGGGGGCCGATTCTGAAGCGGGTTGGAAAAGCTTCCCGACCGAATCAGTTGGGAAATGGTGTCCGACCCACTCGGATCGGGAAAGTCCGACCGGCGGAGTAGGATGCATCCAGATGCTTCCAGATACGATTTGGTTGAACTCCCATTGACTTCAATGGGAACATTTGTTCCTAACCGCATCAGAATTGGGCCCTCGGTCGGGAAGACACGTTCCCGATCCGATTTGGAAGGAGCAAATGCCGTTAGGAGGCCTTCCTAACCGCATCAGAATCAGGTCCTCGGTCGGGAAGCTTTTCCAACCCGCATCAGAATCGGGCCCTAGTGTCTGAATTGCACAATGTGAAACCAAGATGGCCACCCGGCAAGGAGCTCCGGTTGGGAGCTCCCGGTCAGTGATTGCCGACCTGGCCTAAAAACCCCTTTTCCCCATAATTTTCTCCCGTATCCTGACAGCGGACACTGAGAAGACTTGGCCGATGCCCAGTGGAGCCGCTTGGTTCGGCTAAAGAGGAGTCTGGCCCGGGTTTCTCCCGCGGCCGTCACCTACCCAGCTGGACATCGGGGCATGGCGTTCCTCGTCCCGCCGCTGCTACTGTTTTCCCCCTCTGCTCCCTCCCTCGGAGCGAGTCGCCGCGGATGGCTGAAGATGGGGCCAGTCATGGCGCAGCTCTGCCTTCTTCGGCTGTCTGCCAGTCCTCGCTGCTGCCTCGATGCCTCCCCATGCTGGCCGCCTGCCTGGATGTGCTCCGCCTCGTCCCCGACTTCTGAAACCCGAGAGACCTTTTTTCAGGTATGGGGGTGTGGGAGCCACGACTGGTGGATTGCCTACACCGATGCCCCAGTGGTCCCGAGCCTGCACGCCTCTTCTCCCTTCCACCCGCCTTTGATTTTGGAACTGCGTCCCCCCCTTTGACTTTTTTGCACTCAAATCCTGCTCCCTGGTTCGTATCTATGGACTTTCTGACTTTTTGACTTTTGCTCAGCCCGCCATTTTGTTGCTGGCCACCATCGATTCCCAGGACCCGGACCCACCATCTTGTTCGACCTCTGTCCTTTCCCCCTTTCCTCCGTTCTCCCCCTGACGATCCTCAAACGTTTTTCTCCCTCTTTCTGGTCTGCCTTAACTCCATCCCCCCCCTGGTTCCCTCCTCTCCCCTCACCCTCTCTCAGAACACTACTTTAGTCCCCCGCTACCTCTCTCCCCCCCTATGATTTTTCCACTCTCCTTGTCAAATCCGTGTAACTTATGTCTTCAAATTACTGTACCTTGACCTTATGTTAATCGCTCTGATACCTTGACTTTTGAGTCGAACGTTTTCTCTTTTCGCCCGACTGCCTTTACTCCCTCCCCCCTCAGGTTCCCTTCCTCCCTCCCCCACCTATTCGTTTACTCATTTTATTGTCCCCCCTTTCCTTCCCTGTCTCTTATGATTTATCATTTACCTTGAAATCTCTGTGAAAAATGTTTAAATTATTATTCTTGTAACTCGCTGTTGTTCCTTATGTAAAGCGCTCTGATACCTCCGGGTCTAGCCAGCGCTATATAAAACTCAATATAAATAAATAAATAAACCAGAATCTTGGGAATAATCGCGGCTTTTTCACTTAAACAAATTGTAGTCAATTGTTTCATTTCACTTTCCTGCCACATATGAGGACATAACTTGAGGATGTGCGCTGTACAAAACCACCTCCTGTGTTTGATTTAATAAACTATAATGCTGTTCATGTATAAAAGGAACCCAGGCCACCCAAAGAGAGCACATAAAAACTGACTTGCCTCTTAGTTCACTATTGGCTTTTTATCAGGCTAGGGTGAAGAATGAATGTTTTTAAATTCATGTTTGAAAACTATCACTTTAAAAACAATATACTTCTTAATGCACTGATATAATCTGATGTACTAAGTGAAACAGGTTTGCATGTGAATGAAATACACTTTGAATTTTGAGCAGACTTTGTCATACTTTTACATTTTCGCTGCAAAATGTCTTTAAAATGAAGGTATTTCTAAAGTTAAGCAGTGCAGCACTCCCCAGTTACTTCCTTGTTTTAACTTAAATTAACCTCTACACAAATCCTTGACTGTTTTCTTAACATCTTTTTAATGTTAGTGCAGGCTCGAGTAAATAGCAGCTCAATGCTCCTGTTGATGAGGAGGCTGCAGGTCACGAGGGCCTTACTTTGAGTATCAATGAATTCTAAAGATGAATTTGAAAGCCAATGCAGCTGAAAGCTCATCTGCGCCCCGTGGGTTGCCAGGCTCTGGGCTCTCCTCTGGATAGACTGCCATGCTTGACACACCTCTCACAATCTAACATCATCAGAGGACCAGAGGAGGGGGGAGAGAGAGGAGAGCAGAGGGAGGCAATGGTGCCTATGTGCGCCCATCACGCCCTTGACATGATGTTCAAATAATGACTGGGGCAATAGTAAAAAGCCTTTATAATGGTCAAGGGAACACTGAGACCTGTTATCCCGTATTTAGGCCTGGCTTGGCTCTGTATCTGGGCTTCCCTTTTCCCTGTTTATTGATTCGCGCTCATAGAATTTAACTCCATCAGGCCTGATGTGTTTTGATTGTTTCTCACCCACAAACTGTCGGTGCTCCAGCGCACATGATTTGTTGAGTCAACCTCCGACATGGGGAAGCTCTGCCAGTAACATTAGCATACAAGGTTCAAAGTGTTACCTGGCAGCTGACAGCCGTATACTTTCCCGAGTTAGGGTTTGTCGTTTTGGCTGGCTTCGACCTGAACTGCTTGGTTTGAGCGCGCCCCTGCGGCAGTGAACACAAATGCATCATAAGGACCAAGCCGAGTTTGGTTCTTCTGACCAAATGTGAGAAAGAACATCCTAGCAGGACATGATTACATTAGTAGGAAACATCTTGATTACAGGAGAAAGAGAGGGTAAGGTACTTTATGAATGAGTAGTAAGAAAAAGAAAAGTACACTCCACCGAGTCGTGGCTGCACAAGTATGGTTCTGAGATACACGATAGTGGTGTGCCCAGCATAAAGGCACGTCGCCCAGTATTTATCAGACGCTGGTGTTGTAATTGTATAAAATTTATATAGTGCTTACTACCCCTGATGAGGCGTCAAAGCACTTTTCGGCGAGTAGCACGCTACTCCGGAACCCAAAAAGGATTAGTGGTGAATTAGTATAGGGAAATATGAAATTATTTTGAGTGATGGACATGTGAGTCTGTTAATTGGGTTGAAAAGCATAGTGGAGGGATAGAAGAGGGAAGGGTTTCCATTTATATAGCGCTTGGTACCCCTCATGAGGCATCAAAGCGAGAAGTAGCAAGCTACTCCGGAACCCAAACCGGATTAGTGTTAAATTAGTATAGGGAAATATGAAATTCATTTGAGCGGTGTGTGCCACTCTGACTATCGATCATGAGGGACAGCGTTTTGTTATCCTGTTTCTTCAATAACCTTTTATGCACATTACATAGGGTCATTTTCTTTTAAATAAGCTTTATTGCATTTTATCAGAAAGCAATAAACAAATAAAGAGCCATAAAAACACATCAATATACAAGTGTCTGTACTTCCACAAAGAGTTTGGTAAGTGCTGTGCAATGACGCTCACGTTAGCACAAAGCTGGTTTTAATAGTTTTGCCTTTTACTGTTATGCAGAGCGCCCTCCCCGTACTTTAAGGCGGGTTTACACTGTGCGCTATTTTATTTTATAGAGTTGCTGTTCGTGGAATTATCTTAAGTTTGGGAAGAATTTCAATTTATTGTGCATTTGCTCGAGGCTCATCTTTATTACAGGGCCCCTTGTGCCCCTTTGTGCTTCTCTCCCGCTCTCCGTTACACCGCGGGGTCTTTTCCCGTTTGAGTGGAGAGAGCGTAAGGGAGAGATTTGAGCCCCTGCTGTTTCCGGTTTCCTGCGCGATCGAAGGGCTGACGGTTTAGTTGTTCTTGCCTCAAATCTATTTAAACACTATGGGGCAGATTTACAAGCCCCTTGCGCCACTTTTGTGTCACTTTTCCCATGTTAAAAAAGACGCAAAAGTGGCGCAAGGGCCTCGTAAATAAGCCCCTATGATGTCGCTGACGCGCAGCGGATGCTCAGGTTAGCACAAAGCTAGTTTTAATAGTTCTGCATTTTACTGTTATGCAGAGCACCCTCCCCGTATTTTAAGACGGGTTTACTCTGCGCGCTATTTTATTTTATAGAATTGCTTTTCGTAGAATTATCTTAAGTGTGGGAAGAAGTGTGGGAAGAACTTCAATTTATTGTGCATTTGCTTGAGGCTCACCTTTGTCACCTTTGTTACAGGCCCACTTGTGCCCCTTTGTGCTTCTCTCCCACCCCGCTCTCCGTTCCACCGCGGGGTCTTTTCCCATTTGAGTGGAGAGAGTGTGAGAGAAAGATTCGAGCCCCTGCTGATTCCAGTTTCCGGCACGACCGCAGGGTTGATGGTCTAGTTGTTTTTGCCTCAAATCTCTTTAAACACAATGACACCGCTGACGTGCAGAGGACACGCGCAGCAGGCACGCCGCTGGCGCGCCAAAGGCACGCCCGTCTGCGCCCATCTGTGCTTGGACCGCGCTCAGTGCCAGCCACCCTGCCGGTTTTCCACCGCACAGGTTAAATTTTCGTCATTACTCTCGAGATGAACTGGTTCTCTACAGAGATTTCTCTAAGTACTGCCCAGGACCCGCTTTGACACAAGACCCTCTAAATCTTAGGACTTGCCCTCAATGCCAGCTTACTCTGACAAACACCAAAATCAAAGATGCTATGCATTACAACGCCTGCCACCTCCTCTTCCAACTCACACCGAATAACTACTGATGCGACTCCTACTAAGATAGGGTCAAAATATTTTAAAGCAACACTAATCAATGCCAGGTCACTGATAAAAAACGCCTTGGCTTTTGCAGAATTGTTTTAGAGTTTCATGAACTGGATTTGGCGTTTGTTACAGAGACCTGGGCTGATGCCGGGTCGGTCCCTGACCTTATCATGGCCTCCCCTCCGGGGTTTGCCATTTCCAGATTACACCGTTCATTAAAAAGGGGCGGGGTTAGCAATTATCTTTTGGGAACATCTGAAAGTCTCCGTTGAGCCCCTACGGCACATATCGAATTGTGAAGCACTAGTCTTCAAAATTGCTCTGACTAACCACTATTCTTTTAATGGGGTTTTAATGTATAGCCCCCCCGGGCCCTAGAGGGGCCTTTCTGAATAATAGCAGACAACTGCTGCTTTTTATTAAAGTTCACTTCTCCGACTTTACTATTTTAGGAGATTTTAATTTCCACCTTGAAGATATAGCAGATAGAGACACTCTACCTTTATTGACCTTCTGGAAAGCGCGGGTCTCTCACAGCTAGTCAACGGCCCTACGCATGAGGCGGGCCATTCCCTGGATGGCTTTTTTCAGATAATCCCTATCTCAAAATCTCATCCATTCTCCCCCGGGCATGGTCGGACCATTCAGCAGTGATGTTTTATATTTCTCCAGAAGTGGTAGCTGATCCTGTGCCTCTCTCTTTGGCTAAAATGTTAAATTGTCCATGGCATAAAATTCATCCAGAAATCTTCAGGACTTACCTGAGTAGTTCTAAACCTGGAATTTCAGTGGACTTGGATGAGGCTACTAATACTTACCATAATAGGATTATTAATAACCTTAACATCTTGGCACCTTTAAAAACAGAGAAAAATAAAAGGACTTCTCCTTCCAAGCCGTGGTTTGACAATAGTCTTAGATAACAGAAACAAATCTGCCGCAGGCTTGAAAGGAAATGGCGTACTCATTATGATCTTAATGATAAAATTTCTTAGAAAAAATCTATTCTAGAGTATAAACTAAAAGTTGTAACTGCTAAAAAATTCTACATTTCTACTAAAATTAAGACCACCCTTAATACCCCTAAAGAACTTTTTGCAACAGTACAAAAGTTGAGCAAACTCCCTGAACAGAAAAACATTGGAGCAGATCAAGAATTCTGCGATCTTCTTGCAGGTTTCTTTCAGGCAAAAATAAAAGCAGTTTCTGATTCTTTTACCTCCACTCATCTGGTGGCGGGAGTGCGCATAGAGGGATCCACCTCCTCTATTTTAGGGGGAACGAATCTTACAGATATCCTAGCAGACAATACTTCTACTTTTGAAACTTTTAATCTAATTTCTGACTCACTCGTTCTGACTCTTTTTTGTCAGACAAGATCTGGATCGCCTTGGGACCCGTGTCCTCCAAAGGTTCTTCACTTGGCTCCTGAGGTTACGGCCAGCTACCTTAAAGGCATCTTCAATAAGATGTTTGCTGATGGGTATTATCCAAGAGAATGGAAGAATGCATCCATTCTCCCGTTGCTGAAGAAACCAAATCTAGATAACAAGGACCCATAGGCCGATTTCTCGATTACCTTTTCTGGCTAAGATTATAGAGAAGGCTATGAACATAGAACTATCACAGTTCATTAAAGATAACAATCTCCTGGATGGCTCTCAATATGGGATCAGAAGTCAACATAGCACTGAGTTGGCCCTGATTAATGTCTCGGAGGAAATCAGAGAGGTCTTGAACAAAGGCGGGAAGGGCGGCCTGGATCCTGTTGGACCACTCTGCATCCTTCGATACGGTCGATCATGGTCTTCTCATCGATCGACTTTTTATCTTAGGCATTAGGGGCAGGGCACTGAAATTACTTAAATCTTTTCTGGAAGATAGGGAGTAATGGGTGGAGCTTGATGGGTTCATGTCCCCCCTGTTTTCTTTTCCCTGCGGTGTGCCGCAGGGCTCCTCATTGAGTCCGACTCTTTTTAATCTATGTCACCCCCCCATTGGCTCTCTAATAAAGTCATTCAGATTCATGGTTGTGTCATATGCTGATGACACGCAAATTATGGCATCCTTTGCTGGTGATCCGGAGGACACCGCCTCTAGATTTCATAGCTGTATGCAGGAAGTTGGGAAATGGATGTCTAAAAACTGTCTTAAGCTGAATGTAGGAAAAACTGAGGTGCTTCTATTTGGGCATGATACCTCCTTCTGGACACATAGTTTGTGGCCGCAGGAAGTGGGAGAACTTCCCAATCCGGTCACCAAGGTAAAAAACGTAGGAGTCTACTTTGACACCAAACTGTCTTTCAAAGGTGAAATTAATGCTATCACCTCTTCCTGTTTTTTTATGATCAAAACTCTCAGGAAAGTTCTACCTTTTATTCCTTTAGACCTTCAGAAAGCGGTAATTTCAGCACTTATTCTATCAAAGATTGATTATTGTAGGTCTCTCATTTTTAATATTCAATCTAGATTCTTAAACAAATTGCAGGTGCTCCAGAATGCGGCAGCACGTCTGCTGCTTGCCATCCATAAATATCAATCGGTGGCTCATGCTTTGCCAGTACTGCATTGGCTGCCTGTTAAAAGGCTAATTAAATTCAAGTCCCTTTGCATCGCCTTCAAAGCTCTACATGGGCCTGGTCCTGATTATTTTACACACAGATTTATCCGGTATGTTCCAGAAAGGGAACTTTGTTCGGCTTCGTATTTTAATCTTGTAACCCCCAAGGGCAAAAACTGCATCTTAGGGGGGGAAGAAGTTTTGTGACAGGTACAGTCAACCTGTGGAACTCTTTGCCTCTGGCACGTAAGAAAACTATCTTCTCGTTTTTCGCAAACTTTTAAAAACCTGGCTGTTTAACAATTAGAACGAGGCCCTCAACCAGCCTTTTCCATTTCCTGTTAGCCTCTTTTTCAGATCCGCCGCGCCTAGACACCCTTGGGTAGTACTGCACATTACAAATGATAATTTCCTTTCATGAGACAGAGGGGGAAGGCTGGCCCTCTGTGTCTCTGCACTTGGCGGGCGGCGGCAACAACCCCATCAAGTCAAACAGTCCACAAATGAATGCTCAGCGGTCTACCAGGGAATAATCCTTTTATTACTCCTACCTTATTACTACTTATATGAACAGGGAATGGGGACGCAAATGAATAAAACTATGATTTTGAAACCGTGCTTATTTGGCGGTAGCACACCAGAGGTTTAGCGCCACCAAGGGGTAGGGCAGGGAGTTAGTGGCAGCTCTGAGCCCTTACCTTGCTCTGAATGCATGGCTTAGTGCACACTGGTGTAACCTTGGCGTGGTGGTACTCATTAGTGCTTTGCCATCTTAGAATGGGACATTGTTACTCGCAACAGCATCACAAGACGCCCGATTGCAGTGTCTCTGCGGCATGGACTGTGGAATGTGTGGGCAGTGGCGGCTCCTCCGCAATGGCAGAGTAGCGTCGCCCCATTGGCTCAGAGCCAGCAGCTGAAAAATAAAATTATATGTTATTATCCTTATGTTTTTCAGGCGCTGGCTCAGCTGTGCGTATGTAGAGAGGGGAGGGGCCAGGACATGGGAGGGAGGAGGAATGAAGTGCTTTGTGCACTTCTAAGTGCGCATGTCTGTTTAGCCGGCCATCTTAGGCCGTCCAAACAGACATGCGCATTTAGGTTTCTCAATCGCAGCTGTATTCTACAGCCGGGTGGAGAAATGGCACAGACTCCCTGTGCCTGCGCAGAGCGTCAAACTAGCCCACTCAGGCCAATCCCGCCGCTGCTCTCATATTATGAGAGCAGCATCTGGATTGAATGAGGAGTCTGTCCCAGGGACTGCCGGGAGCAGAAGTAGAACTGAGGAGCACTGAAGCGCGAGGCGGCCGGCAGGATCAGGTATGTTTTAAAAAATGTTTTATGAATTTAAATCCCCCACCCCCTATGCCTCCA
This sequence comes from Calotriton arnoldi, assembly GCA_963921515.1. NCBI lineage: Eukaryota > Metazoa > Chordata > Amphibia > Caudata > Salamandridae > Calotriton > Calotriton arnoldi. Next base: position 3,725,137 of record CAWUFW010000252.1, on the reverse strand, counting down.
CCGCCGCTGCCCTACCACCCCCAAACCCCCCCACTGCATATTGGCAGCAGCTGCGACTGGGCAGAAGTGATGTTCTAAGCTGGACACTGCAGGGATGTTCAAAGCCTGACTGTTGAGGATACTGTCCTGGCCCTGGTGGTGGAGGCCATGCAGGCCGTGGTTGGAGTATACTTTGCCACCTGTCTGAAGTTACCACACTCAGGGTGACGGAGAAGAACCCACTGAGCTGACTGCACCCACAGATCACTGTGACTGTAGGCGGCATGTGACTGTGTGCAGGGCTCATGATAGTAGAATGCTAGTAGTGTCGGCACCCTATACTACTCTCCCACAGGATATGCCTACGCTGGACGCAATGCTGTTGTGCAAAACAGCTTCATAAGCCTAGTCTGAATTTGTATGTAAAATGTAACTTGTTTATGCTTTTGCCTGTTGTTGACGTATGAAAGGTCTCGAACATTCTGCAATTGAATTATTTGTTTTAAATACTTGTGATACCTCCTTTTACAGTTGTTATTTCTGCAAAGTTTTCTAAATAAACCGGGAAATACAACATTCTTCCTTCCATAAGTGGATCGTAAACATTGAAGTACCTAGAGCAGAGGTCTTCAAACTTTTGGATGCCGAGACCCCCCTGTCAACATTTTGAGGCGTAAGGACCCCCTCCTGACAAAAAATTCTAAACCTGTAGGCAGGGCTACTGGAATTATGAGGCAGGTGAGGACCAAATTACGTGACAGGCTTGACTAAATTGTGTGGGAAGAAAAGGTAAATGATGTTATGTGATGCCGCGTACACAGTAACACTGAGGAAAGATATCACCCCATCAGTACCAGTGTATAACCAAAATACAGCAATTAACATCAGAAAGATTTCTAGTCAACCTTTGTGAAGGGCCTTCCACTCCGCAGGAATACGTGCTGCCACATTAGAAGCTCACTTGGCCCTGGCCGGGAGAAGCAGGGGTCCCCTAAAACCCTGGCGGTTTTGTGCAGTTAAGCAGTTTACCCATGCAGCTTTCCTCTCACCCCCTCCCTTCCATCCCTCTGTCCTCTCCTAACCCTGGATCCCTCTCTCACTTTGCAGGCCATTTTATTTCACCCCTTTTTACAACTTCTGAACTCTCCCCATTCAACCTCTCACTTCACCTTTAACACTCCCAGCCAGGGCTGGTCCTAACACTGGTCGCACACGGTGCAACAGTCTTTTTGGTGCCCCACCCCCGTTTCCTCCTTCTCCATGAATTCCTTCACTGCCACTCACCAACAATTCACCTCATCTCTCTATAGCACCTTTCTGACAAACATTTCATTTTTTTATAGCGCTACTCATAGTTTACTCACACTCATTTCTGTGATCTGCATGGTACATATTCTTTGTAGCAGGAACGTTAACCCTCTGCACTGTGTGGGCGACAAGAGTGCCCATGTAAGTGCACGGTGAGCGATGCAACAGTGTGAGAGTAGGGTAAGAGGAGTGACTGCAGGGTGAGTGAGGTGGCTTATGAATTTAGGTGCGGATGCAAGTTCAGAATGGGACGAATGAGTGTATGATTACTGATGGGCTTGTTTGAGTGAGTTGCATATTGAGCATTGAGGGGGACAGGTGAGTGAAGTGTCACATGAGTGCAGGATGAGTAGTGTACTCGTGTGCTGCAGGGTGAGGTATAGGATGAACAGCGCAAGTGCATTGTGAGTGCAGAGTGATCACTGTGAGTGCAGGGTGAGCGGGTGAATGGTGTGAGTGCATTGTGATCGCTGTGAATGCAGGGTGAGCGTGAAAGTGAAGGGCGAGAATGACGAGTGAGTTGTCTGAATGCAGAGTGCATTCCCAGACTCTTGAAGTAACTCAGCATGTTATGGACGGCGGCGTAGGGTTTAAGATCTAAGTTAAACTATTGCTATTATGGCATTAATCGGGGATCGAGGAAATAAATAATGTGCTGATCCTGCAACAAACTTCCAGTTTTATGATTAGGGTTGCCAGCAGATTATTTTGATGGCCCAGTCGGTACAAAAATAAGCAGTCACCTAAAGCTGTATTTTAAGCACTTATCTGTGCATACTTCGAACATCAAATATAAATAGAAAGCACTTTTAATTGTGTTCTAGGGCTGCCTCAATGATCCATGACTGATAATTAAAGAGAACAAAGACAGAAAAGTCACATAACGAATGCATACATACTTTTTTATTTATAAGTCTATTTAGTGTCAAGGAGGTCTTTGCAGGCTCTTTAAACAAAACACGGCTGGCATTTTTCTTTTGGCAACCCTACTTTATATTCCTTTTCATGAAATGCATTCTCACACTGCAGCAGTAAAGGTAAAATACAAATGTAAGGAATAGGCAGAGTGGGGGCCCAGGGGTACTGGAACCAGGAAAAAAACTAAGCCTCTGTAACCAGTTTACAAAGGCATGTAAACATGCAAATGGTCTTTAAAGACCTGTGAAAAACTCGGGCGTGCCGGAGATAAGACTCCAGACACTGCCCAGCTGAGCCCCCAGCAGCTCGAGTTGCACTGCAGCAGCCCCGGCTGAGACGCAGGACGGGGGAAGAGGGGGGGCTGAAGCCCTTGGGCCTCGGCAGAAGTGTGACTGGGAAGGCGCGACCCCTTTGCATCGCTCCACGGCCCCCTGGGGGTCGCGCCCCACAGTTTGAAGACCCCTGACCTAGAGGTTGGGTGAGGGAGAGGTAAAAGGAGAGAGAGGAGAAAGAGAGAGAGTTTGTAATATTAAAATGCCGTTGCCGGTGCTACACCAATCCTGTGTGCAGAAAGCACACTGTGCTGCTGGCCAAGTTGTACCTGTTCTGAGTGTGGAAAAGCGTACACTGCTAATTCGCATGCTGCACCTGTTCTGTATGAATAATGGAAGCTTGCACTGCTGCTGTTTGTGCTGCACCTGTTCTGTGCTTGAGGGAAACCTGCACTGCTGCTGTTTGTGCTGTTCCTGTTCTGTGCTTGAGGGAGGCTTGCGCTGCTGCTGTTTCTGCTACACCTGTTCAGTGTGTGTGGGAAGCTTGCACTACTGCTGTTTGTGCTGCACCTGTTCTGTGTGGGTGGGAAGCTTGCACTGTTGCTGTTTGTGCCTCACCTGTTCTGTGCTTGAGGGAAGCTTGCCCTGCTGCTTTCTGTGCTGTTCCTGTTCTGTGCTTGAGGGAGGCTTGCACTGCTGCTGCTTCTGCTACACCTGTTCGGTGTGTGGGGAAGCTTGCACTGCTGCTGTTTGTGCTGCACCGGTTCTGTGTGTGTGGTAAGCTTGCACTGCTGCTGTTTGTGCTGCACCTATTCTGTGCTTGAGGGAAGCTTGCACTGCTGCTTTTTGTGCTGTTCCTGTTCCGTGCTTGAGGGAGGCTTGCACTGCTGCTGTTTCTGCTACACCTGTTCTGTGCTTGAGGGAAGCTTGCACTGCTGCTGTTTGTGCTGGCCCTGTTCTTTGTGTTTTTGGGAAGCTTTCATTATTGCTGTTTGTTCTGTATCTGTTCTGTGTGTGAGGGAAGCTCGCCCGGCTGCTTTTTGTGCTGTCCCTTATCTGTGCTTGAAGGAGGCTTGCATTGCTGCTGTTTCTGCTACACCTGTTATGTGCTTGAGGGAAGCTTGCACTGCTGCTGTTTGTGCTGCGCTTGATCTGTGTGTTTTTGGGAAGCTTTCATTATTGCTGTTTGTTCTGTATCTGTTCTGTGTGTGAGGTACGCTCGCCCTGCTGCTTTTTGTGCTGTTCCTGTTCTGTGCTTGAGGGAGGCTTGGACTGCTGCTGTTTCTGCTGCACCTGTTCTGTGTGCATGTGGGATGCTTTCATTGTTGCTGTTTGTGCTGCACCTGTCCTGTGTGCACTGGACGCTTGCACTGCTGGTGTTCGTGCTGCACCTGTTCTGTGTGTATGTGAGTAGCTTTCATTGTTGCTGTTTGTTCTGTATCTGTTCTGTGCTTGAGGGATGCTTGCACTGCTACCGTTTGTGCTGCACCTGTTCTGTGTACATGTGGGAAGCTTTTGTTGTTGTTGTTTGTTCTGTATCTGTTGTGTGTGTGGGATGCTTGCACTGCTACTGTTTGTCCTGCACCTGTTCTGTGCTTGATGGAAGTTTGCACTGCTGCTGATTGTGCTGCACCTGTTCTGTATGTATGTGGGAAGCTTCCATTGTTGCTTTTTGTTCTGTATCTGTTGTGTGTGCACGGGAAGCTTGCACTGCTGCTTTTTGTGCTGCACCTGTTCGGTGTGTGTGGGAAGCTTGTACTGCTGCTGTTTGTGCTGCACCTGTTCTGTGCTTGAGGGACGCTTGCACTGCTGCTGTTTGTGCTGCACCTGTTCTGTGCTTGATAGAAACTTGCACTGCTGCTGATTGTGCTGTTCCTGTTCTGTGCTTGAGGGAAGCTTGCACTGCTGCTGTTTGTGCTGCACCTGTTCTGTGCTTGATGGAAGCTTGCACTGCTGCTGATTGTGCTGTTCCTGTTCTGTGCTTGAGGGAGACTTGCACTGCTGCTGTTTCTGCTACACCTGTTCTGTGTTTGAGGGAAGCTTGCACTGCTGCTGTTTCTGCTGTTTCTGCTGCACCTGTTATGTGTGCAAGGGAAGTTTGCACTGCTGCTGTTTGTGCTGCACTTGTTCTGTGCTTGAGGGAAGCTTGCACTGCTGCTGTTTGTGCTTCACCTGTTTTGTGTGTTTGTGGGAAGCTTTCACTGCTGCATTTTGTTCTATATCTGTTCTCTGTGCGCGGGATGCTTACACTGCTACTGTTTGTTCTGTATCTGCTCTGTGTCTGCGGGATGCTTGCACTGCTGCTGTTTGTGCTGCACAGGTTCCGTATATAAGGAAGACTTCACTGCTGCTGTTTGTGTTGCTTCTGTGTGTGATGGAAGCTTGCACTGCTGCTGTTTGTGCCGCTCCTGTTCTGTGCGTGAGGAAGATTTCACTGCTGCTGTTTGTGCCGCTCCTGTTCCGTGTGAGAGGGAGGTTTCACTGCTGTGGTTTGTGCTGTACCTGTTCTGTGTGTGAGGGAAGCTTGCAATGCTGCTGAGCATGCTAAAGCAGCGTTGTGCGTTAGTGGAGTTTGGTAAAACATTTTCGCTATTTTAATGCTGACAAAATTGGTCTCGCCAATGTTTGTTTCCTTTTAGAAATAACGGGTGTTATTTTCATAAAAAGCTGTCAATCAGCACCCACAAATTTCGAATCCCGCAACGCTGCAGACTTCCATGTTTTTGAAATTCACAGAGGTTTTCTAGGTAATGCTTAATAATATACAATAGTGGTAGATTTTCTGGAATGTCCCTGGAAAACCTATGTAAAATCCTTTTGTACCTGTGAGAGTATACAAGTGTACAACTGGGCAAAAGTAAATGCACGTGCTCACTTTGTTCTTTTTTTGTCTCCAAGGGAAAACAATTTCCCCTATGAATTAAGATCTTCACCCATAATCACTTCCCCTCCCCCTCCTTGGCATGTGTTTCTTTTCCCAATCTGCCCTGAAAAAGAATGACCACCTGCCTTTGACAGGAGCAAATCTCAGAACTTTTCAAAGAGTGGAAAAGGATAGGAGATGATTTTTTGAATACCCACACATGGATGTTTACAAACTTGCAGGGAACTTCCACACTGTGACATTCACCCCCTCCTACACATAGCTTCACTCATTCAAAACCCGTTGTGTAGGCAGATCCTTTTACTCTTCTGTGCATGGCCTTTTTGTTATCTTGTGATCATGATTTTTTTTATTGCCTTTTGCTTCTATAGTTGTTGATTCTGAGCACCTACATACAGTGCTGGAAAAGAGGGGGATCTCGCCGGATCCCGGACCCAGCAGCTATTTCTGGGCTCCGAGAAACATGCTGAATTTGCCCTGGTTTCCGACACCAGGACATAATTAAGCACCGCCCACAAGTTGTATAAATTCAGCAACAACCTGCAGGCAGGGAGGGGGCTTTCCTTTATTACCATCTAGCTGGGCACAAAACAAAGCCCTGATTTAAAGGGCCATCAGCCCCTCTTTTGTTGAGGGGCCATATGGAGCCTAACACCTGGACACCGATGCAATGGTAGGAAACAAAGGGGCACAGCTTTTTATCACTTCACAAGTACTTAAGAGAAACTATTGGAGGCAGATTTTTAACATTCAGCTCCATATGTAAGAAATGTGCTTGCATTGTAAGGATGCAAAATATATCCCTCTGTATGAGTATTTACACAAATGTTCATTTAAATGGCATCTACTCATTTGTTTAATGTAATTCTTTTACATTAAACAAATGGGTGTAAGAGCGCTTTGCATCTCACACAAACGCACAATAAATCATGCAATTGTGAAAATTCACGTACAGGAAATATTACTTAAGACAATGAGGATTAGAATATGTAGGAATCGATTATCCATACTTGAAGACATTATATGCTAAGAGTGAATGGTCGGGAGAAACACAAAGTCAGGATAATAAACGTTAGACAGTGATTGCGGCTGTCTGTCCTAAAAAGACTTTATTATTTCCCAAAGGAACCCTTCTTTGCAATCTTAGAATAACAATAGATTGAATTGAAAACAATAAGGATCTGAACCCATGTTTTGCAGTTTGCTTGCAGCTCCTTGATGCCAGGACAAAGGTCACTGTGCTATATTAGAAGGCCTTGATGCCAGGACAAAGGTCACTGTGCTATATTAGAAGGCCTTGATGCCAGGACAAAGGTCACTGTGCTATATTAGAAGGCTTGCAACCTATGACCTGAAAGAAACAAAATGATCTCAGTGCCAAAACCAGCAGCCCACTTACCTATCTTCATAAAATACAAACTTGTGATCTGCATGTTACACGATGTGCTTGGCATCAGGTACATTAATCCTCTATGCTACTTTATGAGTCAATACGGTGACTGGACACAACACAGAACTTTCACAGAATTATGTTAACCACTAGAGTTATCTTACTGCTATTATAATGTCCTCAAAATAGCTGGGCACCCAATGATCTCTGCAGCAGGTGTCTTAACCCTATAAGATATTTCAAATGCAGCCTGTCCTCTTTGCGACCAATTAGGTAATCTAGAACAGATTTACTGTCACATATGTCCTTCTTGCCAATTTCTTTGCAGCAGATTTTTATTAAATAAATGCAGAAGTCGTTTTTCAGCCTCTGCTTTTCAAGCTTTGTCCTTCGTGACTCCACCTCCTTTACTCTGGCACACCTTTACCCCCAATGTACGGGTTCCTGGAGTACATTTTTTCAAATTCCAGCATTACCTATATGTGGTTAAGCCAGTGATATGTGCAATGTAAATAAATTAAGGACATAAAGTGAGAGTGTGAAACAAATTTTGAGAATAGCAAAAGTGGTTCTGCACTTTTGAGAAGGTTACTTATAAAAGAGCAGGTACTCTCTGTCTAGTACTTGTTTGTACGGATAAGCGCTGGTTCTCTTGCATTAAAACTATTGCACCCCTGCTGAGCAGTGTTGGTACTCTCCCTTTCAAATTAAAGAAGTGCATGAACTCAGTACCTGACAGTACCTCCCATTTAAAGCACTGCTTGTAGGGCAGCCCTACACGTGCAAATATTTGAGCCCCAAACTCGACACCTAAAGAGTTTTGAGCTAAGAACAGATAGTGATCACTAGATGACAACAGAGACACAAGGAGTTCCTCTCCCAACCTTTCTAGCACCTAAAAATGGCATCACGGATAACATTTGTGCACCATGATTATCACAGTTTTGCGATGCTATATTGGCGTTCTCGTTTTCTGTTCAGTTGTTCATGACATGAGTTGTCTGTATAGTGCCATGTTATTTATTTAATGTATTATTTTGTTTTGTCCTAAAACTCAATATTTTGTCAAATAACCATTTTAAGACCTTTAAAACAGAGACAAGAGTGTGTGTGTATGTAAATATCCTATGTGAAACCCGACAGACACCACACCATACCTGAATTAAAGCACCTCTACCCAACTATTTAACCGAGAATACAATTATTAGGGGGTGTAGCACCCCAACCCCCCCCTTGCAGTTACACCCCTGCAGTGCCCCAAGGTTCTATGAGGTAGATTTAGTAGGTACATTATCCAAGAGTTACGAACAAACAAAAATGATGATCACTTTGCTCAGTTTCTCCAAAAATGTAAATTCATAATCCCCTTAGAGATCAATCAGCACCTCTTCGTGTGTGAGATCACGCACTTTGTAGATTTGTTGTGACCAGCGTCTAGAGCAGGCTTCTCCGACGAGTAGCTCGTGAGCTACGGGTAGCTCTCTAGCTATCTGTTAGTAGTTCTCCTGTGCGCAGCCCAACCCACTGAATAAGAAGATTTTGTTTGGTTGAATTAGTATATGCATCTCAAAATTGAAAGTGTGTATTCAAGACAAAAATGTGTGTATATTAGTTCACAAGCTGATGTCTGGAGAAAAATGGTCTATTTCCAAAATATATTTAAAGCTGATATTTCAGTGATAAATCAAAAGCCGTCAGGGAGACCTATTACCAGTATTATTTACGTGATGCCTGAGATGTGGCAGATTTGTTTATGGCTGTCTTGTATATACAAAGTTGAGGCATTCCAAGTTGATAAAGCCTTTTTTCACTTTAATGCTGGCAATCCTGCCTGATGTACTGTGGTGGTCACTGCGTCTAATCTTGAATGGGTCGGCCATCCTGTCTGACCTGGTCACCATAATCACATTAATAATATTCAGCAATAAAGGTCATGTTCGGATGCTTTTATGCTGGTCATCCTTTGTGAAGGAAGAAAATTCATATCAATAACTCTAAAATGATTCCTCCTCATTGGATCTCGGTTATAGCAATATTCCTAGTTAATATACAATTTTTCCTCCTTGAAAGTTAAATCTCCCTCAACTACTTCCAAAAGGAGCTGCATGACCACAGGAACAGACCCTTCAAGCACTAGAGTTCAAACCCAGCCTCTCTTGTGTATGTTAAGGTGTCACAAACCGACCTGCTAACCCCAGAGAAGCATGCAAGATCAAAATATCTATTCATCCCTTTAGTTCTAATATTTTAAAGCCTACTTTTAACAACATTCCCTTCCACATACCCTTGCCTCTGGGTGGACATCTAGGCATTACATCCAAAAGCTGGTAACTAATGTAGGATTCATCCCCTTGTTGTGGTCCTTCCCAGACTGGCACATTAAGATTAACCGGGTCTACTCAGGGGTAAATGACCCTTACCCAGCTATGTGGAAGGGGGGCATTCCGAAGGGGTGCACATGTCCTTAGACTCAGAGTTCAAGGACTTTCTGAGATTCGGTTGAATGTACTGTCCCATGACACTTGTTATTTCACATTTTATTGGGGGGATTTGTAGGGACGGGGGATGGACAAAGGGTGGGTGGGAAACGTTCCCAGGTGAGGCATCAGCAGTGCTTAGTTTCTAGATGAATAAGTGCCAGTACCCAAAGTTCTGCTCAGAAGTCCGCAGCTGGTGCAATTAAATGCCAACTCATTAAATACCAAAGCTGTGTAATCTTAGATTCACCTCAAAGCCTCCTTAATCCTCTATTCAAATTTGGGTGACAATCTACCAGGTTAATACCTGGCTCTCACTATTTACAAGTTTGTGCATCGACCATAATATATGTCGCTGTGCTCCAACGGAAGGAGGAACCACCCTACCTCCTTAAATACTGATCTAAAAGATCTATAGCATATAATAACCAAACCCTGAGCACATGCTAGAGCCTATCACATTTGAAGTACACAATACAATACACAAAGGTTCCTTTTCGTGTTCTGTATTTTATTTCTTTTGCCCAGCCAACACGTGTTTCGTCGTACAGGGAGTTCCCCGCGACTTCTTCAGGGCTGTCTTCCTGTTTCCAAAGGTCAGAGATTACCTTAAAACAATTTATACTTCCGTCCCGGTAAATCTTCATCAATGTCCCAGCATATGTGTTAATCTGTGTAATTTAGCGCTGTAAATGCCCGAATCTCCTTGGTAATATTTCACTTTATAAATTCCAGAAATCCAATCCAGTGTATCTACAAGTTATTTTCTTCCTCTACCAGACACTCCCTCGCCCTTTATCTCACTCTTACCGGTACCTGCTTACTTCCTCTGCAACCGTTTTTCCATCTTTCCACTTTGTGTGTGTTTTCCCTCTCTTGCTATCGGTAAATGTCTGATGCAAAAATAGAAGTGCCGGTCCCCAAAAATAAGGTTGAACAAGTGATGGTCCTTGAGGTGATATGGTGGTACTTGTATTGGATCGTGATCGCCCTGAACGAAAGACGAACACCACTCGTAAGTAGTCAGAAAGCGGATCTCCTCACTGAGACATATCTGCTGCCTCTGCAGATTCCAGACTCCATCATGGCCTTTACTTGTCTGGGGCCGAACCATTCAAATGGTTCCCAGACCCATCCGAGACATCCCATGGTGTCATATCTGAGTCCTAATAATCCATATGTTCATAAATTGCATTGACTGTAGAATCATCATACACAAGATCAGGGTCATCACAGGCTGGAAGAGAACCTGCCTCTACCTCCTCCAAAGGAGAGGGAAGCTTGTCTCGGCCGGTGTCAAGCATTTTTAAAATGGCCCAAAGGACCGCTTGAATCCTCCTTTGAGATTTGACGGGTCCAATGGGCTCCAGACGTGTCCTGGAAAATTTGATGATCCAATGGAATAATCGAAGGAGGGCCATTCATTGAAGGCTTATGGCGGGGTTTTGGATGCTCTAAGATCTGCAGGGGTGTCCATGCTCGGCCGCCACAGGTGAGTGTGCTATCTTTTTTTTTTTTTTTAAATCCTTTAGGAAGCAAGGCTCCCACATGGCAGTGTGTGTAGTGATGGGCAGGCCCTCCCAGAGAAGTTATTTCTTGTTTTGTACCCTTCTCCCCACAATTGACACATTGCATTTGTGCTCCCGACAGTCCTCCTGAAAAGTGGAGACCTCTATAGGGCATTTGAGCAATAAAACATATAAAATGACCCTTCTTTTTGCAGCACGCCCTTTTTCCCCTATGAACCCCTGTTAGTTGTATCACTTCCTCCATTGTAAAATGTCCCCATGCTTTGTTAGGTTTACTCTAGTAAGCCCCTCACATGCATACAAACAATGAATTACTTGTCTGGCTGCCGCTCCTGCTCCATAGTGGACTTTCTATGTCCATACATATATGAAAAGGATAGCAGCAAGGAAGGGAAAGCCCTGAAGCAGCCTGAGATAGGATGACTCTGCATATATATAGTGCTGTGCAACCTTTTACCATTCACGCAATGCAGCGCTGCTCAGAATTTAGTCAGTCTGGGCCGTAGCCAAGAAATCAACATATGGGCAGCAGAAAGACATTAGAAATCCCCAACTGCACAGTGAGTGGCCCCTTCCTGCACAAAACTATGCTCTAAGGCAATTTCCTCTTTGCATGCAAAGAGGAAAAAAGGAGGAGGAATGAAAATATTTCTCCTGGTTATGACAGCCTCAGGGTGGCACAGGATTTTTGCACAAATCCATGTCAACAATTCTTTGTCGATATTGATTTGCGTTAAAATCCTTGAGGGGATACACGAGAACGCCCGTGCACCACACATGGAAAGCCCACTAGATCCAAAATAATGCCAGGTAACACACTGCACTGCATTGCATTAATTTGAGTACAAAGCGATGCAGTCGCGCTTTGCTTTCATTTGTAAATACCAACCTTTTTTTGTGTGGCGGGTCTGCGCTAAAAAAGTAACCCTAGTCTAACCAAAGTCTTTATAAATCTAGGCCAGGGTGTTTAGCAAACCTTTGTTTTCTTGCGGATGATGATGAATCTTTCACTAAAGATTTTCCATTTTCAGAGGCAAAGGTGAGTGTTGGTTACTACCTTGTACCTTTTGTAAGCTACTGTTAGGAGTGGTGTTCAGACAGCTGTGCTTATTAGACTTTCTCAGGGAGGAGCCTGAGTGTCTGTTTATTTTGTTTTTTTAACAGCATGTGATCATGGCACTAATCTCTCAAATATCAATTGATGTGCTAATGGCGCTAATGTCTCAAATGCCATCAGAAAATGATGAATTTAAAAAACACTTAGGAGCCGATTACGATGCAGCCCATTACAGCTCCAACCGATGGTCGTAGCCTTCAGGGCCGTATCGTAATAAGCCCCGCGGTTTACTTTCTGACCCCCTAATTATGATCTAGGCAGTTGGAAAGAAAACCGGCCGGTCATTCCGGCTGGCTTCCGACAGGCTTTAGGATCCCGTCGGCCAGTTGGAAGCCTGCCAGTAATCACAAGGGTGGGCCTTTCCGCCCTTGAGATTACAATGCACAGTTTCCAACATGGTTTCCATGCTGGCCTGTCAAACATGGAAACCATGTTGGAAATCTTGCTTGGGGGCCCCCAGCAGGGCCCCCTTGTGCTTGTGGCCTCCGGTTGGGGGCTGAGAGAGCACCTATGGTGCCCCCCTGTTGATCCCTGCACCCTGTGGCAGTGCAGGGATGAACTGCACCTCCCTTTTCTCAATGGGAGCTTGTGTTACGGCCGGTTCATGGCCGTTCCACGAGCTCCCATTGACAAAAGGGAGCATGCGACCGAACAGAGTTCGGTCTCATTGTAATGAGCTGGTCGAGACCGCCGACCGGAGGTCGTTCGGTCCCAGGACCGAGACGGTGTCGGGCGGACTTCAGTCCGCCCGACATCGTAACCAGGCCCTTAGCTGGGAACATGTCATAAGCTGTTCCCAAAAATTCCCAAGCATTGTTTTCACCAAGTGAAATCACCTGAACCTTATTCCACAGTTCCAGGGTCATTAAGAGAAGGGTTTGCTGCTTTTGTTTTACATTTATAGCATGGAACCACTGGTCTGTCCAGTTAGCTGAATTCCAAAGTGATCAAAAGTTTCCAGAACCTTCTAGAGCTCTGAGGTGACTATGCTTCCTAGACATTACTGTGAGATAAAGATTGATTGAACATTATTGGAATTCCCCAGAGCAAGCAAAGTGTTTAGAGATAAAGGTGACAGCCTTGCTTTTTTCTTCTGAGGGACTTGGGTGACCTTGAACAAGATGTTAATCGCAGCTGTGATTGCTGCACCCAGTGTGGAATGTATTGTGTGCGGCCAACGGGATCCTAATTTCATCGTCAAGAACCTTTCAATTTAAGCAGAAGCAAATGGGGTAAAGAACTACAATTTTAGCAGACAGCTTCCCCAACGTGTGAAGAAAAATATCAATTTTGGACATTCATGCTTTCTTTAAACCTGATAGAAGCGTTTTTATGATAATTATGGGCCTAAGCCATCCTTTTCTCCACTTACCCTTTCCATGTCTTGGTTTGGAGAAGGCAACTTCCTTTTTAACCCAGGTCCCAGTTCCCAGTGTCAAGTTTTTTTGCGCTTAAAGAGCAGCTGAATAGAGGTTTGTCTATGATACCTGCTGTCAGTGGTTTAGTGCTGAATCTGGACACAGGCCTTCAAACCCAGGCGCAGAGAGCTCCAGGGAGTAAGCAAGCACTCTAGGATCTACTTTTGATCTGTGCTCTTAGGGGCTTGCTTTATTTTCCTATGCGCTACTCATGGTAATTTGGATACCAGCATGATTAAACCAAACGAGAGGTAACAAGGAGAGGGTGACCCAGCTCATAAGAAGGGAATACCAAATCAAGCGTGTGTTCCACCCCTAAGATCTGGAACTCCCTCCCACCGGAAGTCCGCAGAATCTCCTCCACGTCTTATTTTAAAAAGGAAGTAAGAATAATCCTAATGAACAAGTTCCTGCCTTAATTGGCCATGGCTCGTCTGTTTACTCACCGCCCTCTGATTACTTACTGAATTGGCCTAACACCTGTGAAGCCCAGAGTTGCCTTCTATACTCATATAAGTAATGTTTGTTCTTCTCCCAGTACCCTATTATCTTAGCCAAATGTGATGTTCTTTGATACCCCCTCTGTCATTGCTCATGCTTGCATACTTAAATGACGCTGGTCCTTCCCATTATTATTGCCTACCCTTCCTAATTGTGAAGCGCTCTGATACCCGCCTGGGTCATGTTCGCGCTATATAAAACTTTATAAATAAATGTTCGAGATGGACCATCAGTTGAGGTACCTAGATTTTACAGGTTGACAACAAGTAGCCTGCTAATGCAGATAATGAGGACAAGTCCTTACCCAGAAGTTGAAATCTCCTACTAAAAGTACATGCTGCATTTAAATAGGGGCCCTTAAGTAACAATCCATTTCCCCACATGCACAGAATAGGTAGAACCCTTTCTTACATCAGGCCTAGAGTTTCTAGAAAATGTGCTGATTGTGACAGGAAATTAGCTGTAGCTTGGAGGCTGCACACCCTTACAATGGTAGTAGATTTCAAAGTAAGGAAAGGAGGCCTAGCCACCAGATGTTCTAGTTCTGGAGTCAGGGATGAATTCAACACTTTGGTGAGTAACTTCTTTAAAAGCTAAGGACACACATCCCACAGCATGTCAAGAGTTTCCATCTTGGTATAAGACACTATTGTTCGTGCCAGCAAGTCGCCCGAATTCTTACTAAGGAAGTTTCTTCTCAGCCAGGAAGTTTTCATTTTGATGGACCCCAGTAGACCAAGGATAAGCCCAGGCCATTCTAAACATGTCTATCTAGTGCCTGGCCATCTCTCCTGACCTCCAACCCTTATCTACCAACAGACTTTACCCCGCCCCCTTAGGCCAGTCACGTAGAAACATCTTAGCCAATAAGGAGTGGAGGAAAGAGCAAAGATGGGAGGGAGAATATTATATTGGAAGGAGTGCTCTATCATTGGCCTATCTTTCTAATAGTAAGATGGCTCTCAGCTTAGAGTCTTTGGCAAGATCAGGTTAGCCTTTCACCCTTTCAGGTCAATAGAATGGGCTCAAATAAAGTGTCAACAATTTTATCAATAAAGTGCCCACAGGCAATATAGTTACTAGCAGAAATACTATAAATGATTACTACTAGGCAGTCCAAAGTAACCTCAGGATGAGAAAAAAATCTGTCACCCTCCTCTCACTACCCTCGGCTTCTTTCCTTTTCCTTTCCCTTCCCTTCTCTCATCTGCTCCTTCTACTTTCCTCACTGGATTCCAGTTTTCATCCATTCATTCCTACTTTCTTCCTCTGTCCTCCATCCTCTCCCACTTTTTGTTGTATTCCAGGATCCCAGATCCTTGCAGAACTTGTAGAACCTAGAAAAAAGACATCCCTTCAGCAAGCTGGACAGAGTTGTGAAGTTCTGGTGCCTCATTTTATCCAGTGCTCCCATTTTCTCCTTTTCACTCCCACATACTTGAGGTTTCATCACTAAGACAGTTAGGTCCACCCCCACCTGTCTTTGTTCCTTGTATATGGTCCCAGTTTCCTAGCCCTGTTAGGTAATGAAGTGGCTATTCATGCTGAGGTCATATGTGTTAGGGTGGGGCCACGAAGCACCATCTAAACCCACAACTGTTTACACAAGAATGTAAGCCAGGGTCGTAGGACCAATGAACGACAGCCCAGAAGATCTTCCTTCAGCACCGTGGACAGAGCCACACAGCTCTGGTACCGAAAACAATGATCTTGGACTCTTCAGCACAGCATGACATCACTTCTGGTTTTATTTGCAGCCCGCATTTCTTTAGACTCAACCTATTTGTCATCGTATCTCAGGTTTGGGTAAGGCTACTAGAACCTGCTTGTTCCTTTATCTATTTTTGCTTCTTCTTTTTTTTAAGTTATTGCACCGATGAGATGAGATGACAGACCCTGACCCACTGCACAGACCCTGACTAAACAATATACCAGTCAAAGAACTCCCACGTCAATCGACATTTGGTGATGAGATTGTCCTCTTGCAGTGCCATTGCATGCAAACCCCACAAACACAGGGGCATATGTACAATAAAGTGGCGAAGCGTGTCGTTAAGCCACGAAGGCTAATGACAAGCTCCGGCACTTCTGAAATGCAGGGCTGCACCATATTTACAAGAATATGGTGCAGCCCTACGTTTCCTTCTGCGCTGGCGCTAAATTGAGCAGCCTAGCGCCAACGCAGGCACCCTTGCACCATAGTGCAAGGGTGTCTGCATGCAGGGAAAGATTGTTTATGTGCAGGAAGGTGTCCCTTCCTGCACCTAAACAATCTTTAAATGGCGTTTTGTAACTTCTATGTGTGTTGCTTAATGCAGGACACATAGAAGTTGCAAAACAGCATTTTTTAAAAATGATTGTTTATGTGCAGGAAGGGGGACCTTCCTGTAAATAAACAATCATTGGCGTTTTGCTGTTTCCATGTGTGCTGCACAAGGCAGCACATGGAAACAGCAAAAACGAGGAGAAATGAAGCATTTCTCCTTGTTGCGCCTGTTTAAGACCAGGTTTTCCCTGGTCTTAATGTTGGCGCTGCCTCCTATTTACGCTGCTCTTGTAAATAGGGGGCAGCATCAAAATCAATGAGTGTTGCGGTGGAACGCCCCCCCACAACACCCATTGCCCGCCCCTTTCCCGCTAAGTGCAGTGTGAAAGGGTGCCTTATCTACAAGGCAGCGTTAAGCCACCTTAAGTGGTTAACGCTGCCTTGTAAATAAGGCGAAACTCCTATCACCATCACAACGTCACTAAAAGTGACGTTGTGGTGGCGATATGGGCTTGTAAATATGCCCCACAGTCTACAAGATTGATCCCAAAAGGAAGCCACATGCAGACAAAGTAATTAATTAACTATGGGAAGCTAATGAAGGTATGTCCAAACGGGCACATCCACAGACCTTCCCACACCATCCACGAACATGGGTTCGGTAGAAGATGGCAAAACTCACACCTCTCCATTTTGTAGCACCCACAAGATCTCCCATCTGCCATTCAATATAAATTAGAAATAACTATTACCTGCCGCCCAAGCCATTCTTATAGCTTTGGGGGCCTGAAATAGTCTGAATTGTCACACTTGTAGGAGTGTGATGGTTAGTAATTGTATTGTTACTATCATTGGCAGCACTGGCAGGGGCAATGTGTGGTGCAAGCTGCAGTGGCTGCTTGAGGAGAGACCTGGCACTTATTCTTTTACAAATTAAGCACTGAGTTGTATTCTTCTCGCTGGACGACCACAGCTCTTCAGCACAGTCCTTTTGGGCACTCAGCCACAGTTCAGCAGTTTGTGGAGGGCACCTCTGCACTGAACTGCATAAGGCAGTGTTTCCCTTGTGACTCCCTTCCTCTTGGCAGTAAGAAAGACTCTGTGTCAGGGGTGATGAGGGCCAGTAGGGCAGACCATGCTCTTCAGGGTGATATTGGCATCTGTCAGTTTCAACCTGAGGCAAAGGGCAGGTTTGGAGCACATGGGCCTCACATCATTGCAGGCACTTCGGGGTGTTCACCGTCTCTGCAAGCTGTACAACAGGCAGTTCGGGATCTCAATGCCAATGGCACAGTTAGGGGAAGACCGAGGAATGAGGAGTAGACCCCAACAGGCCGGACTCTGCAGCTGATCCCAACTGCTTCTTTTCTCTCTCCCATTCTCCATTTGTAGCACTGAAGACACAGGCTTACTTTGCCTGTTAAATAGCCCTCACCTCGCGCAGGGATGTCAATTCACCAAAATGCCAGGGGTAGCAGAAGTGACATCACACATCATTTGACCCTAATGAAATCAAAGGAAGTAAGATCATATGCCCTTTGACCCTGAATCTTCCCAGGAAGTGATGTTACTTGACCTTCACCCAGATGGTATCACAATAAGTTCCAAAATAACTTGGTGATTAGTATAAAAACACAATCCACCTTTTTTGTTTTGGATACACCTACATTAAAGTGCTCACATGATGTGGGTGTTTGAGTGGCCCCATAGTTTCTTTTTTTAAGAAATAGGGTCAAATAATGCATTTTATACCAAACTTTTCACATAAATTTGCTAATAGGCCACAGGCTCTGAAACGGCACTGGTTAAATATATACCTGGTGTGCCAAGCCAATTAAATCTGACACTCCCCAGGAGTTGCCTTGTGTGCCCCTATATGCTAAAAATAACCTCCATTATTCCAGGGCCAGCATTATGTCATGGGTTCCCCTTATGTGTCAAAGGTGCCCCCTTATGCCAACAATGACATGAAACATGTCTGTCCCAGGTTTTTGCTATTAATGATACCCATATATCATGGGTGGCTCTTATGTTAAAATGTACCTCTAGTATGTTTGGGCTCTATTGTGTCATGACTGTCCCCATTCGATACAGCGGCTGCTCCTCTGCTATGGCAGAGGAGTGTCGCTCCACTGCTCTTGAACAGTACAAAGCACGAAACATAAAATGATAATAACTGTGTTATTATCATTTTATTCTTCGTGCTGCTTTGTTGGCGGGGCTGCTGTGGTCTGGGAACAGGGCAGGGGAGGAGTGGTTTGCCCACTCCTAAGTGTACAATGTCTGTTTGGTCGGCCCTCTCGGGCCGCCCAAACCAGTCATGTGCACTTTCCCTGTTCTCCATGCATGGAGAACATGCCCACCCCTCCAGCCCCTGACTGAGCGCTGTGTTACGGTGCTCAGACCAATGACAACGCTGCATTGCAGCGTTGTGATTGGTCAGGGGAGCCTGGGTGCTTACCAATCACAATGATTGGTCAGTGGGGCCTGGCTGTGCTTCCTGTTTGAAGATGAGGAGAGCAGGAGCAGAGACACAGGGCAAGGTACGTTTTAAAAAACATATTGCGCACTCAAGCCCCCCCGCATGACTCACCCCTTGCCCCGCCACCCGCGAGCCTTGCCAGCTGCCACTGCTCCTATACACCATGACCATTCTCCTTTTTGCCAAGATTCACCCTTATTATGCAAGGGCTAGAATTTTGCCATGTGTGCCCCATACCAAGAATTACTTCCAGTATGCCAGTGCCAAGCGTTTGCCATGAGTGCTGGAATTTTGCCCTGGGTGCCTCTAAACGCCAAGAACTACCTTTGGTATGCAAGGTCACAGGCAGACTCAAAAGCATAACAACTCATTCTCACTCTCATTCACTTATATTCACTCGCTCACACTGATGTTCACCTGTTCGCTCTCACTCAATGATCCTCACTCTTGCACTCAGTCTTGCTCTCACTCGTTCTCACTCAAACTCACTCTCACTCTTTTTACTTTAATTCACACATACTCACACTGACTTGCATTCATTCTCACTCACTGTGACTCATTGTAGGAAGGTGGAATCTGACTACATGGTTGCCCCCACTTTTTCCTGGTGTTTTGTTGGTTTTTGACTTAGTTTGGCTGGGAACCTGCTATTCAGGTCCCCAGCCTATCTGCTTTCTCTTTAAACGATTTGGAGTGCACTCTAGGTGCACTAGTGATTGGATACTGTGGTACCTTATGAGTCCCTAGTATATGGTACCCTAGGTACCAAGGGCATAGGTACTCCACAGGCCTACCAGGGGCTGCAGCATGTATTATGCCACCCCTGGGAAGCAGGCTAAATCTGACACCACAGGCCTGCTACTGCAGCCTGGGTGAGGTGGTGCTAGCACTCCTCACTGAGATATAGGTTCCCTATATCTCTCCTACACACACATATAAACCTATCAGTCACCCCTAAGGCAGGCCCTATCAATCCTGAGGACAGGGTGCTTGGCTTCTATGTAAGGGGGTGCCTCTGCCTGAGCAGGGCCCCTCTGCAGCTCTCAGAGTCCATTCTCTGGTGCTGTTTGTGGATGCGGTTAAACCATATACTTTTAAGTGCATTATATCCTTGCGGTAAAATGCTAACTTTGGAATGGCTGCATCGAAACATGTCGTGTTTGGTGTCAAACACCTTGGAATACTACCCCCCCCCCCCCGCCAGTCCTGGCGGCGGGGGTAGCATTCCACCCTTCTAGAGGGATAGACATGTACCTACTGTGGAAACGCGGTAGAATCCGACAGAGCCCTGGCATCACAAAATGGATGCCACCAGTCACAGACACTGGGCTGCCCTCCTGCTGATGACCAACACTCGCAGTGGAGGGAGCCCAACAATAGATATCCTGTACCAAGGGGGTGTGACCACCTCCCAGACAGGGTATAGTGTATTGGGGCTGGGTGGGTGCACTCTTAGATTGCTTTGAAGTCCTGCACTGGGGGAGCAGAAGGCTCCTCTGTGCATATGCCAGTTCAAACCGGCTCAGGGGCTACCTGTCCCTGCTCTGGCGCGAAACTGGACAAAGGGAAGTGGGTGTAGCCACCCACTCCCCTGACCCTCCCATAGGTAGGGTCATAGAGCTAGTCCCTCCCCTCCTTTTAGTATAAGAGGGGGAACCTGTGCATTGCACCCCATATTTCCCTGGACGACGCTCTACAAGAAGAATCCCGGACCTTCGACGTTCCACTACCTTTGGAAGACTGAAGAATCTCCCTTGGAGTCAAGGAGTGACTCCCCTGCTTGGCAGGCACCAAAAACTACAAACAACGGTCGCAAACTACGCTGCTCCCGCTGGAGTCCGAAGTCCCTGCAGCCCAAGAAGTGGATTTCCTGACTTCTCAAAGGCCATCGTGAGTCCCCAGTGAAGCTGAGGCCAGTGGACCCCAAGAGTAACGAGGAACCGCGACCCCTGGGTACTGTGCACTATTGTCGAGTGCAACCCCTTCACAACGTTCCACGAACTTGTGCTTTGGACCACGTGTGGTCCCAGCCTCCAGCAGGAATCCCTCCTAAGATCAGAGGCCTACCACGTCCCGAGTGACCGTGGGCCCCTGTGAGAGAATCCTCCCAAGGCATCTTCGCGATCCCTTGCCAGCCGGCTTGAGGGTCCCCAGAAGACTTTCCAAAGAAACCAAAGGGCTCCCCTGATTGCTCCAGGCCTGCCCGGACTTACCCTTGCTGGGTGAGTTCCACAGACCTTGCTGGTCTGCGCCATTGCGTCTTCGCATTTTCCCAAAGACTTGCTGTTACCATGGCTTGTTGGCTCCGATCGAGTCACCGACACCGCAGTAAGCTGCAAACATCGTGGGACACGCCGAATCCAGCTCCTGGTTGTCGTCGACGCCTCCTGGACCTCGTGGCTGAAGAGTCAAGGCACCCGCGAACGACCTGAATCTTGCGACGACGGTGGGCATCCATCTTCCTTGCCCCGAGTCACTGCCAAGTGACTTTGAACACTGTCCACTCTGCTTTCAGGTCTTCCATCTTCCGAATCCAGGCTTGGAGTCCACCGGACACTTCTTCGTACTTCACAAGCAGCAAGTCTTCATTGTCCTCCATTGAAAACGACGCCGCGACCCGACACCAAAGGACACCTATGCACCCGGCTTCCCTGGGTGAGGTAACTCCAGCACTACGGTGCTCCTGTGGGTGTGGGCCCTAGAACTACTTACCCTGTAAGTGACTTGCTTGTAGGGTCTCCCGAAGTATCCTAAAACTCTTAATTTCCAACCGCGACTTGCCCCATTGAAGTCAACGGCTATTCGCGCCTGTGTATCCACACTGCACGCGTTTCCCGTGGGTCCTTTACTTATCTGCCTTGGGTGGTTTCGTGAGGCCCCAGCACTTCTGAAGGCCCTAGGCCTTGTCTCTTTGCAAGTCGTTGTTTCTAAGTCTCTTTTTTAGTATATGGTCTGGTACGCCCCTAGGGCCCCAGCCATATTTGTGCTTAACTTATTGCGAAACGTTGATTTGTGCATATGTCCTTGACTTCTAATCTCATAAAGAGATTAGTAGAGAGTGTTTATTAATAAATACATATATATTTGATATATATATCTGTGTGGTGTCTTTTCATTTGGTGATTCAAGAGATTGTGTGGTAAAACAAGCTGCTTTACATTCCTTCAAGACTTAGCCTGAAGGCTGCTCTCCACAGCTACCACTAGGATAGCTTTCTATAAAGGTTGTCTTAAACCTATCTACCATAAGAGTCGAATTGTTCTGGTGCAAGGTGTCCACTTTAATTAGTGAACAGCATATACCAGGCCAACTTCTCACATTGGTGGGCAGCGTGTGGGATTCCAGCTTGCCATTGTTTTACCAGAAAATCTCTATTTGAATTACTAACTGAAAACCACTATAGGTACTTAAGGTACATATAAAGTCAAGCTTAGTATCAATAAGTTCTACTGAACTTAGAGCTGTGTGCCAAGGGATAGCACACCCTTTCTACAGCTCAAGCTAGTATCAGTAGGCCACAAACTAGTGTAGGTAGTACAACACTGCACAACACTAGAATGTCCTTAAAGGGTGGAATCAGTGGATCCACTCAGCCTCAGTATAAGGACATGGCTTTCTCTGACTTGAGAGCCATGTGTGTTGAAAGACACCTGAGACTAGGACAGAGTCCCTCAACCCTGCACCTGATAGATCTGCTGACAGCAGATGATCTTAGATTGGCTCTAGGAGCTAATGGGTCTGAATCAGTGGGTGGGTCAATTACAGTATCTGGGTCAGACGATGAAAATCCGAATGACCAGGACTCTGTGATTGAAGGGCCAGGCCTCAAGGGGCCTGAAAAGGACAGAGGAATTCTCCCTAAGAGAACTGACAGAGTGGATGAGAGGCATAGGTCCCCTTCCAGGGAATCTGAGCACTCTTATCACTCTGGCAGAGAATCTGTCCACCAGAGGAACTCATACTTTCCCATAAGAGAGACCTCCTCTGAAAGAAGGTGCAAACTGCTGCAGTATGAGGAAGCAAGAGTTGCCCTCAGAACCAAGCAGTTGGCACTGGATAGAGAAGCCCTGGAGATCCAGAGAGCTTCTAGAAGAGAGGGGTTAGAACCCCTTGGTGGCAGCAACAGTGTCCCTAGAGGCAGGGAATCTATTCCAGACCATAGGAACCTGAGCAAGGTTGTTCCTCCCTACCAGAGTGGGGATGATATCCACAAGTGGATAACTGCTATGGAGAGGGCCTGTAGAGTCCAACAGGTCCCCCAAAGGCAGTGGGCAGCAATCTTGTGGCTCTCCTTTTCAGATAAAGGTAGAGACAAGCTCCTCACTGTTAGAGAAGAGGATGCTGATAACTATGAAGTCCTGAAGAGTGCACTGATAGATGGGTTTGGCTTAACCACTGAACAGTACAGGTTGAAGTTCAGAGACACCCAGAAGGCACAGACTCAGGACTGGACTGACTTTGTAGATTGTGCAACCAAGGCTCTGGAGGGTTGGCTGATTGGCAGTAGGGTTACTGATCTCAAAGGATTGTACAATTTGATCATGAGGGAGCAGATCCTTAATAATTGTCAAAACCAGCTTTTACACCAGTACCTGGTGGACTCTGATCTGACCTCTCCCCAAGAATTGGGAAAGAAGGCAGACAAATGGGTCAGATCCAGGGTAAGGCCTAGGAACCAGGGCGGTGACCAGAAGAAAGATTCTACCAAGTCCCAAGAGAAAGGTGGGGATAAATCTAAGGATAAGTCCACTACAGGGCCCCAAAAGTCCTCTTCTGGGGGTGGGTCCCAAACCCCTTCCTCTCCTGAAAAGAAACCATATTGCCATGTCTGTAAAAAGCCTGGGCCCTGGAAAACTGATCCCAGTTGCCCCAGGGTTGGCAATAGAGAAACTGTTCCTCCAGCTATTACTACCACCCCTCCTGGTACTACCAGTAGTAATCCTCCAGTGGGGAGTAGTGCACCCAAAAAGTTAGGTGCTTTTGCAAGGGGAACAGAGTTGGGCCCTAGTTTAGACAGGTCCCCCTCAACAGACTCCTCAGACTCTGATGGTGGTATAGGATTTGCCACCTTTACCATGGGTCCCATTGCATTGGGCAGGTACAGACTGGAGCCAATGATTAATGGTCAGAAGGCTGTGGCATTCAGGGACACAGGGGCTAGTGTCACCATGGTGGCAGGGAAACTAGTCCCCCTCACCAGCTTTTACCTGAGTTTAAGTACCAGGTGACCAACATTGATGGTGTCAGGACAGATCACCCCATGGCCATAGTCAATCTCAGCTGGGAGGGGGTTACAGGCCCAAAAAGAGTGGCAGTGTCCCCCAACTTGCCTGTAGATTGCCTGATGGGCAATGATCTGGAAATTTCAGCCTGGGCTGAAGTTGAACACCAAACCCATCTGAAGATGCTAGGCGTCCCTGAAAAAGCTAGTGGGGCTGTGATGGCCACAGCCCCAGCCCAGGGAAATGCTGGAGAGATGGAGCCTGGAAGAATGGCCCACTCTCCCCCAAAAGAGAGCACAGGGGTTGAAGAAAAGTCTCCTTCCCCCAGACAGCAGGTAAGGGTCAGCCTCCTCAGGGAACTGATCCTACCCCTAGTGAAGGAACTGCCCCAGAGGTAGTCAGGCCTGGCCTGACCCCACCCCTGATGGCAGAGGACCCTTCCAAGGTGGTACCCAGTCTGGAGCAGGTAACCTGCCCCTCTCTACCCTGCCTCAGTCAGCCCAGGGCTGCAGAGGTCAGGGAGGTCAGTGGACCCCACAGGGCCCCCTGTCCAGAGGAACCCCCCATCAGCAGATTAGGGGCACCCAGTCTAGTAGCCCTAGCCAGGTGAAAATTCCTCCACACACTGAGGGATCCCCCATACCTTTGTGTAGGGACCTTCCCCAGAAGGACTCTGTTAGGCAAGGGCAAACCTGGAACCAAAAGGTTCCAAACCTGCCATGTCCCTCCAGTGTTCCACCCAAAGGGACCCAACGCCCAGCTGTAGGCAGCCAAAGGTTGACCCTTAGAGCAAAGTGCAGCTCAGTCATGGAAAGACAGGCATACATGGTGACCAGTGATCTGAGGAAACTGAGACCAACTTCCCTAGGGTCTCACTTCCCTGCTCAGACACCTCATCAGCCTTGTCCTTTACCAAAACACCCCACAGGTAGTAATTACCCTTAGGGTGAGGGATAACTTAGTGGACCATAAGACAGGGGGTAACCATGCTAGTGCAGGTACTTCCTTATATGGCCACTCAGTAAATACAGGCTCACCTGGACAAGGTTAGCCTCATCTCCTTTCGTTTGGGGGGGGGGGTTATGTAGGAAGGTGGAATCTGACTACATGGTTGCCCCCACTTTTTTCCTGGTGTTTTGTTGGTTTTTGACTTAGTTTGGCTGGGAACCTGCTATTCAGGTCCCCAGCCTATCTGCTTTCTCTTTAAACGATTTGGAGTGCACTCTAGGTGCACTAGTGATTGGATACTGTGGTACCTTATGAGTCCCTAGTATATGGTACCCTAGGTACCAAGGGCATAGGTACTCCACAGGCCTACCAGGGGCTGCAGCATGTATTATGCCACCCCTGGGAAGCAGGCTAAATCTGACACCACAGGCCTGCTACTGCAGCCTGGGTGAGGTGGTGCTAGCACTCCTCACTGAGATATAGGTTCCCTATATCTCTCCTACACACACATATAAACCTATCAGTCACCCCTAAGGCAGGCCCTATCAATCCTGAGGACAGGGTGCTTGGCTTCTATGTAAGGGGGTGCCTCTGCCTGAGCAGGGCCCCTCTGCAGCTCTCAGAGTCCATTCTCTGGTGCTGTTTGTGGATGCGGTTAAACCATATACTTTTAAGTGCATTATATCCTCGCGGTAAAATGCTAACTTTGGAATGGCTGCATCGAAACATGTCGTGTTTGGTGTCAAACACCTTGGAATACTACCCCCCGCCAGTCCTGGCGGCGGGGGTAGCATTCCACCCTTCTAGAGGGATAGACATGTACCTACTGTGGAAACGCGGTAGAATCCGACAGAGCCCTGGCATCACAAAATGGATGCCACCAGTCACAGACACTGGGCTGCCCTCCTGCTGATGACCAACACTCGCAGTGGAGGGAGCCCAACAATAGATATCCTGTCCCAAGGGGTGTGACCACCTCCCAGACAGGGTTTAGTGTATTGGGGCTGGGTGGGTGCACTCTTAGAGTGCTTTGAAGTCCTGCACTGGGGGAGCAGAAGGCTCCTCTGTGCATATGCCAGTTCAAACCGGCTCAGGGGCTACCTGTCCCTGCTCTGGCGCGAAACTGGACAAAGGGAAGTGGGTGTAGCCACCCACTCCCCTGACCCTCCCATAGGTAGGGTCATAGAGCTAGTCCCTCCCCTCCTTTTAGTATAAGAGGGGGAACCTGTGCATTGCACCCCAGATTTCCCTGGACGACGCTCTACAAGAAGAATCCCGGACCTTCGACGTTCCACTACCTTTGGAAGACTGAAGAATCTTCCTTGGAGTCAAGGAGTGACTCCCCTGCTTGGCAGGCACCAAAAACTACAAACGACAGTCGCAAACTACGCCACTCCCGCCGGAGTCCAAAGTCCCTGCAGCCCAAGAAGTGGATTTCCTGACTTCTCAAAGGCCATCGTGAGTTCCCAGCGAAGCTGAGGCCAGTGGACCCCAAGAGTAACGAGGAACCGCAACCCCTGGGTACCGTGCACTATTGTCAAGTGCAACCCCTCACAACGTTCCACGAACTTGTGCTTTGGACCACGTGTGGTCCCAGTCTCCAGCAGGAATCCCTCCTAAGATCAGAGGCCTACCACGTCCCGAGTGACCGTGGGCCCCTGTGAGAGAATCCTCCCGAGGCGTCTTCGCGATCCCTTGCCAGCCAGCTTGAGGGTCCCCAGAAGACTTTCCAAAGAAACCAAAGGGCTCCCCTGGTTGCTCTAGGCCTGCCCTGACTTACCCTCGCTGGGTGAGTTCCACAGACCTTGCTGGTCTGCGCCATTGCCTCTTCGCACTTTCCCCAAGACTTGCTGTTACCAAGGTTTGTTGGCTCCGATCGAGTCACCGACACCGCAGTAAGCTGCAGACATTGTGGGACACGCCGAATCCAGCTCCTGGTTGTCGTCGACGCCTCCTGGACCTCGTGGCTGAAGAGTCAAGGCACCCACGAACAACCTGAATCTTGCGACGACGGTGGGCATCCATCTTCCTTGCCCCGAGTCACTGCCAAGTGACTTTGAACACTGTCCCCTCTGCTTTCAGGTCTTCCATCTTCTGAATCCAGGCTTGGATTCCACCGGACACTTCTTCATACTTCACAAGCAGCAAGTCTTCATTGTCCTCCATTGAAAACGACGCCGCGACCCGACACCAAAGGACACCTATGCACCCGGCTTCCCTGGGTGAGGTAACTCCAGCACTACGGTGCTCCTGTGGGTGTGGGCCCTAGAACTACTTACCCTGTAAGTGACTTGCTTGTAGGGTCTCCCGAAGTATCCTAAAACTCTTAATTTCCAACCGCGACTTGCCCCATTGAAGTCAACGGCGA
Organism: Calotriton arnoldi; assembly: GCA_963921515.1. NCBI lineage: Eukaryota > Metazoa > Chordata > Amphibia > Caudata > Salamandridae > Calotriton > Calotriton arnoldi. Next base: position 3,698,058 of record CAWUFW010000252.1, on the reverse strand, counting down.
TTCTCGCCTGTGTATCCACACTGCACGCGTCCCCTGTGGGTCCTTTACTTACCTGCCTTGGGTGGTTTCGTGAGGCCCCAGCACTTCTGAAGGCCCTAGGCCTTGTCTCTTTGCAAGTCGTTGTTTCTAAGTCTCTTTTTTAGTATATGGTCTGGTACGCCCCTAGGGCCCCAGCCATATTTGTGCTTAACTTATTGCGAAACGTTGATTTGTGCATATGTCCTTGACTTCTAATCTCATAAAGAGATTAGTAGAGAGTGTTTATTAATAAATACATATATATTTGATATATATACCTGTGTGGTGTCTTTTCATTTGGTGATTCAAGAGATTGTGTGGTAAAACAAGCTGCTTTACATTCCTTCAAGACTTAGCCTGAAGGCTGCTCTCCACAGCTACCACTAGGATAGCTTTCTATAAAGGTTGTCTTAAACCTATCTACCATAAGAGTCGAATTGTTCTGGTGCAAGGTGTCCACTTTAATTAGTGAACAGCATATACCAGGCCAACTTCTCACACTCATGCATACTCCTTGACATTCACTCTCGTTTATTCTCACTCAGTACCCATCACTGACTGTCACTTTCACTCACATACAAACACATACACTTACACATTAAACACTCTCACACAAACTCACTTTCACCCACAAGCAATCACACAACATACCTTTAAAAACATTTTTTACTTACCTCAGCTGCCAGAGCAGGCAGCCCATCTCTGTGTAGGTGTACAACTTGGACCGTGCCGTGTGGCACAATATTTTGTTCTGGAGTTGCTTCATTCAGGGCACAGGACGGGCCTGCTGGAACTGGCCTGGTCCAGGAAAGGTGAACTTAAAGATTCAGTTTGATGTGATTTCAACCCAGACATGTACACTTGATTTTACAAAGTATTCTGTCTGGAGGACAAAAGGAAAGAGTATGGGAGTATGGAGGACAGCAACTCTGACTACCACAAAAGCATATTTAGCACCCTACAGCCTTACGGGCTACCCCAGTGCTTGGAAGGACCTTTACCTTTGGGAATGTCACCCATCATTGACCCAAACACAACTCGCACACCACACTTAGAATGGGTGAATCGGAGTGCACAGTGATGGCAGCCTACACAGATTTACACAGTGGGGACAGCTAGGTAGACTCTCTACTTGGACATAGAGGCCTGTGCCCTTTTCATCAGCAGCCACCAACCATTAGTTGTGTCATGGCAGACACCCATGATAAAAGGAGTACCACTTTTAGCACTGATGGTGAGCACCAAATAAAAGCACGTAGAGCCTCTTGGCTCGACTCTTCTGGAGGGATTCCCAAAGGCCATTGAGTCAGGGACAATCGACCCTACTCTGGTCTGCGGTCATCAGCGGTATCTGCTCTCCCCAGTATTTTTCAACAGCCATGCCTCTCCTGTGCGAGCTCTTCTTTGTGTACATTGAGTTCCCAACTATCTCAGAGCTTGCACATGCTCATACGTTAAAGTGTGGCCTCCATGCTGATGGTACAAGTCATTACACCAGCCTTCTGGAAATGGATTTCATGAAACTGAGCACAAAACAAGGTGAGAGAAACTACCTCTTACTGCCTGACACCATCAGGACAGGTATCCCTCAGTTTCCCCACAAAGATGGTCAAAACATAGTCACTCGTCATGATTACCATCCGCTCACTGGCTGTTATTTGCTTTGTCCACTGGTGGACGTGATGAACTCCGGAGTGAGGTACAGCTCTCTGCGTCAGCTAGGCCGGATTATTGTAATGCTCTTCTCAAATCTCTCCTGGCCCTGTCTGATCCCCGGCAGACAAGGAACAGACAATAGACAGGAGCTAATCCAGCTTTATTGGCTCCCTCCTTGGTAAACAGAGGTATTCAAGACTCTGGTGCTGGTGCTCAGGACCTCTAGGGTCCCCAAGTGTTCCCTCCTTTATGCCTCTGTCTGTAGATGTTGGTGTTCTTGCCCTAGAAGTTGCTCCTTTGCCGTTACACACTCTTCTCTTTGGAAAAAAACCCTGGATATAATTCACCAAAATGCTGGGGGTAGAGAAAGGGACAAAACACATCCTTTGACCCAACAATGACATCACAGTGTTGACCCACTGCCCCACCTGTTGCATCTTAATACATTTCTATTGGCTGCTGATTGGCTGATAAAAGTGCAAAGATTGGACACACAGAAAGTCGCCCTTAGAGCCCCGTTCAGTTGCTGCTGCTTCCTTAATCACCACTGAGACAAGGAAGTAGCTAGAGTGTTATCATACGCTACATTTACCACAATGCATCTGGGTGAATTGTGTACTGGTATGCCAGGCAGTGTGCTCCTTCCCCCCCTTTAGGGGTAGCAAGAGAAGTGCCAGGGGTACCAAAGAGCTAGCAAGGGGTAGCAGCTGCAGCCTCTAGCCTCCACGAATTGATGTCTACGGTGACCTTGTGCCAAGGGTTTTAAGAGTCACCTCCCATGTGCAGGTTCAAAGAAGTCACCGTTAAGCCCTGGACAAGCAACCAATGCATGCGCCATCCCAGACCTAAGCTGACCATTGCAACAAGTACAGAAGGCTCCTGGTGTCCAACATTACTAGTCTGTTGAGCTCCACAATCTCCTGGACTCAAAGAAATCAGAGTAATTTTCAAGAAAGTCAGGGCAATAAGCTGTGGTCTCTCATCTAGAACAGAATCCCATTGAATGAAGATGAGTCTCATGGTTATTCTCCATAACCTGTCTGCAGCTGGAGCGTATTGCTACAGCACCGGGCGCCAGTAACCATGTACCTCTAAAAGTGGAGTTTCTTCCACTCAAAGTGACCGTAATGTTACTATTGACTCCCAAGGGATCCCTCCCTGCTTCTTCTTTCTCTGCAGCATTAAGATACTAGGCCTTGAAGCCTTGACCTCGCCTTCGCTTTGAAGCTGGTGACACACCTATCGAATTAATGGCTGATTCATCAGACCAAAGGAGGACGTCATCACTTTGACTAAGGCCATGAGGCAACTAAAAGACAGTATAGGATAAAGAGAACAGAAAATCAGCTGTACTTGAACTGGTGGCTGGTGTGTAGCCAGTGCTTAATTTGAGCCAGTGGTTTTCAGTGCTCGGCACCGGCACTTAATTGTCAACACAGGCACTTAAGACAGCCTGCCACATGGTGGCACTGTTTGTCCAAATTACAGACGAACACAACAACAGTTGCTTATTTATTCAATATACATTAAAAACTAATAATACCTGCCACTTAAGCGATTCTATTAGCTTTGGAGGCCTGGAATAGTCTGAATTGTCACACTTTTAGGGTGCGATGGGTAGTAGTTGTATTGGTTCTATCACTGGAGGCGCTGCAGGGTCAATGGGTGGTGCAGCCTTCAGTGGCCTCCTGACAAGGGCCCTGGCACTTATATTTTTACAATTTAAGCACTGTGTGTAGGCTTTGTGGGAACCTGGAACGTTCTCTTCCAATTCACTCTCCTTCAGACATCAAGGTCATTTGGCCGAGTTGTCCAAACACCTGCAGGTCTTGGTGAAACATGGCCTCAGAATGGGCCTAGAATTCAGCATAATGACAAAATGAGCAGGTTTACAACTTAGACGGTTCCAGTACACCTTTGTGTATAACACCCAAATTTCACGCCTGCAGAAATGGACTACACTGAATGCGGCATTTTTTTTTGTTGCAGATTTATATAGCGCGAACTTGACCCGAAGGTATTGGATCACTTTACATGAGCACCAGTTACGTTACACAAGGACACATTCATGTTTTTGGTGGGCACGGGGAGATTAAGTGATTTGCCCAGAATCACAGGATGTGGATGCGACACCGAGGCTCGAACCTTGGTTTCCAGCTCCAAAGTCGGCAATCTAGCCGTCAGACCACATTCTCTCCCGTTGCTCAAATAACTGCTAAATTGCCTTCAGAAGGTGCAAACCCATACATGGGTAATCATTGCGGATTCAGGAGAAGAGGCCCAATTAACCCCATCATGAGATGGAAACAAGGTCTTCCGCCGAACATAAATATACCCTAAACGGGCATAGGCATCTGCAAAAATGTTTTCAGGTGGGGGGCATAATTAAAAAATGTCAAGATTTTTTCAGGGGGCGTGCATTATTTTAAAAAAAATTAAGATTGTGCTGCCGGTATTATACCAGCAGCACGACCTTGACATTTTTTTAAAGGGAAGTGAAAAATCCAGGGGGCGAGGGGGGAGCACCGCCCCTTGCCCCTTCCTGCGGACGCCCATGTTAAGGGGGCCACAGATCCGAACCAGTATCAAACCTCCTCTTGGGCAGCAGAATGAGGTACGTGTTGTGCCAACAACGATCACCATCCAGTCCCCAAAACGGTGGGATAAACCACTATTCCCCTACTGACAAGCCCCCCCCCCCCCCCAACCCAACCATGTGTCCTACAGGAAGGCCGCACAGACCACTCCATGTAGCATGGACGGCTGCCTCATTAAAAGCTGATTTGCCTGGAAAAATTCAGTTCATAATGTTTGTTAACAGTACAGTTGCAACCTTTGTTAGAAAAAAATGCTGACCATTTGTTTATGTTTTGCTGCTTTGGAACAGCCAGGACCAAGTGGGTGGGAAAAAAATCCAAGCAAAATTGTTAGGATTCTCTTGCATCATGGCAAACATCCCTCTGCTCTAATATTCATTCGTAATTGATTTTCTCATCTATCACATACTTGTTAACTGATTTCTTTATGTGTTTGCCGTTTTAGGTTTATGAGTCAGAAGGGAAAAATACTGGATTTTACTGCTTTTCCCGTTATTTTTATCTGCCTGGACTTAAAAATACAGGCTAGGCAGGCTAAAAAAAAATGGCAACCCTAGTTACAAGAAGGGCTGAGCGAATTCCTCAGTTCAGTCAGTTTCATGGAGATTACACCTTTTCCAGGAACCGCTTACTGTGCACTGAAAAAAAAGCAGGAACAGTCAGTATGGCGCGTCAGTCCAAGAATACGTGCAAGACCGCCCGCTCACAGTCGGGTCACCAGCCACGCCACAGCTTTTCTGAATGCGGCAGCAACAAGTTGCAGATTCAGCAATTGTGATTGGTCGCCTTTTCAGTCATAAAAATAGATGACTGTGTTAGAACCATTCTGATTGGCTACTGATAATCAAGCAGAAACACTGTACAGCATAGAGAGATGCATGCAGCCAAACACAAAATCCACCCTTTTAGTTACCAACGAGCCACATAATGAAATGCATAAGGTATATAGAACTAGGAACCATGATGCAGCCAGAGGTCTGAAAAATTCCCTCACTGTGACCACGGATTGCTTGATTTACTACATCATTGAATGAAAGTCTGTTCTCCAATCAAACTTAAGATCCCTTAGCCCAGAGCATTCTTCCAGATCCCCAATCTGAATTGTTCCAATGGGCTTCAAAGGCTCCACCCGCCAAATTTGATATTGCAATAAAGGCGCACTTTTTCCTGAAAACGCTTCATGGTAATGAACTTGAACAAACCTACTGCTTCCACCTATCCTTGCAAGAGTAGACATTTTGACAAAAAATAAAACACCAACGCTCATGCAAAGCTCTTTTTCCTTTTTTGTTTTATTTACAGTGCTGAACAATATATATATATATGATGTATATAATATATATATATCATTAAAAAATGCACCTGTGCCTGAATTTACAAAAAAGTGACGATTCAAAAGGTTTGGTCCGTTCGTTAAAAAGGGAGTCCTTCCTGTTTGCGGACACCAGTCTACGCACGTCCCAGCTATTGTATCTGCTGGTAAAAGAGCCATAAGGGGTAGAGGGCACAGGGAGTGGTGTGAATATGGGAAATTACAACATCTCATTAAAAACACTCTTCTAATCTCGTTTAAAAATCCTGCTTGTGGAAGGGTGTGAGGGGATGGTTCATCAAAAGGCGTAGGAAGGAAAGACAAAGATTGACAGAGTCGCTCAGATTGGGGTCACTATGGTGTGATTGGAGAATATTATCTCACCAGATATATCTTTACCTACTCATGAGTGAGAATCTACATACACCTCTTGAATACAATAACACAATGAACTAATTTTCCTAAAATTAATCCACATTAGGCCGCAGTCAGCATCCTGATATAATTATTGAAATTAGAGGGCTTTATGCACGCACTTAGAAATGCTGGGGTATTAGCCCCCAAATTGCAAATGTTCTGGCGTCATGATTTCTGACTACTGCAGAGCCCTTGCCAGTATTTGTCATATTGGTACGTTCAGTGAACCAGCTTGTTTCTGGATGAAAAGGTAGGTTTATATCCAAGTCTTCCCAAGTGTTTCTCCGGCCTTCAACATCCCTAACCAATGCCACTTTAGGCCAGATTAGCTGAAAATACATTGACAAGTGGAGGACATTAGCTTTCCTGTAGGTTTTGTGGTAAAAGAGAAGTACTACTAGGTTGTTTCCTGGCAGGCTATTCCTTTCGATCCAGAATGGAATTAGATTATGCTGGATCGCTGACCTGTTGGCCTCACTACAGATGATCACATCTTTGTGTACATCGCACCTAACCTCGCACAGCCATCAGGTGCACGATAGTCATAAAAAAAAGTGAACTACACCAATGTGCTTGATGCTGCAGTGCCCACATACCAGCTAAATTGTCCCCACGTGTACATATCTCTACTAGGATACACAGTGTCGGCTTCAGGAGAAGAGGCCCAATCTGCCCTATGAAGAATAGCCTTAACTCATCGAAGTGCTTGCCCACCAGTTTCTTTTTAAAAGACAGACTCCCTCCACAAACCGCCCAGAGCTGACTTCTAGTTCTCCAAATTAAGAGTCAGGTATAAAGCATTCAATTTCTCAGTATCTTTGAAGTATCTTTAAAAACCTCCTTGCCTGGGCAGGGGGCATTAGTCGATGCTATGCCAAGGCCAAAATGATACACCCAACTGGGGTGGGTCTGGAGTGGATCACATTTTGCACAGCTGGTTAGGGAGGCAGTGAGGAGGATGGGGGGTGGCAGCTGCATGGACACCAGATTTTAATATTCACTGTATGGTCTCTTTCTCTCAGACGAATAAGAGAAAAAAGTTAATTATTTAAGTGGGAAGCTTATTATTCTGTGGTGGAGCAGGGTGTGATGCAGACAGCAGCCTTACAGTAAAGGGAATTTGGTGCAAGTTCTTCGGTAATGAAAATAGTAAGGGGTGGAAATATAACATGTATACACTGGGGTGCAGTTGTACTCTTCCAATTTAATACATTGAAGCAACAAATGTCAAAAGAAGGTGTTGGACGAGATGATCTCAAGAGAAAATATTTGGGGTGTCCACAATTAGCCAGACCTTGGTCAGCAGTTGTGAGGGTGATATGAGGAGTCATATCAGGGGATCAGTGGGTTAGGATTTCAAGGGCGGAAGGATGGGAGTGGCGTGAGTAGGATATTCAGGGAAGGGAAGATGAAGGATGTATGTGTGTGTAGAAGGGATGGATGCAACGAGTAGATGTTCAGTTCGGACAAGGGAGTCTGGGTAAGATGTTCGAGGTCATTAGACTTGAGATAGAGTTGGAAGCGCCCTCAGGGATAGGAGGGATTTTTGGCCTTCTAAAGACTAGCATGAGACAGGCCTTCAGCTTGGTATTAGATGGTCAGGAGGATTTGAAGGTGTTGAGAATCCTAAATCATAGAAATATTTCCAAGCAGTTGTCAGAAGATGCCATAATTGTTTTGGTTGAGGGGAGGAGGCCCAGATGATCTCCACAGTGTGGCTTTTGACCCTGAAAGCCTTGCAGCACCATGTCTTGATTGTGTAGCCTCCTCTGTTGCGCCCCTTCCCCCTCTCTCCTGCGACTGTGCACTGTTAGGGGTCTCGCTTGCCTGTCTCTCCTTGCTCACCTGCATTCTCCCCCTGCCTCTATGCACTCCGTGCTGCAGTACTTGAGTGCTGGCTTTTCTGGCATGTATGCCTCTAGGTCCCTCTTCTGAGTTCAGTGCTGCCGAAGTCGTTACATTCGAATCCTTCCGCCTGTTCGCCCCTGCATGAATGTATGATGGCTGTAACGTTCCATGCTATTCACAAAATTAACTTCTGATCTCTCTCGTTAAGAGGCTGCCCTTGCTGTGGTTGTACCCATTCCATTCCAGCACAATCTGTGTCTGGCTATCCTAAAGGGCTGCCCCTTTGTAGTGGACCAGCAGAGCTTAATCAAACTTGAGTTCCACTCTGATGCGGTTCATGGTAAGATCAGGATGAGGGTTTATTTTAGTGTCAATGGTGAGGTGGTTTGAGGCAGTTTAAGGGTGGGATGTTGGAAGAGGTGTGATGGTGGGTCAGGATGGATTCCCAGGTGAGAGATTTAAGCAGGGAGTGCTCTGCGGATGGGACCTACCGGGGCATGGGAAAGTGGTCTGCGGGGCGTCTGTGGATTTGCATGGTTAAGAGTTTGGAGATATGGGATAGTAAGTGTTGGAGGGCTGGTGGTATTTCGTGTCAGGAGTATCTGAGAATGGGAAGCGGGTGAGGACAAATATGGGATGGTCACACTGCTCAGGCATCGCTGGAGTCCCCATTCTCTGTCTTCTGTCTTTTTGAGTCCTGTTCGTCCTGTGGAAGGAGAGAGAAAGAAAGAAGAGCGTGGGTTAGAGCACAGACATGGGACTCCTCGAAGTGCAGCCCCTTTACGCGCCCTCCTTCACTGGGAGCTGTCTAATGTGGGGCATTCAAGTCTGAATATGCACAGTTTGGTGTGTGTATGGAGGGGGGATGAGTCCTACTTTACATCATGGGTAAGCAGGGGAATGTAGTGTGTTTCTGCTACTATTATTAAGGGGAATGTAAACAGTATGGATGCTCCTGTTGAGCCCCTTAGGTGGCAGTGTTGCACGCGTTCAAGGGAGTGGGGGAGAATTGACTCATATCCCTAGGAAGGCCATAGCGGTATTATGCACTAAGCGGGCATGGCCTGCCTGTCAATGTGCCTTTACCAAGCAGAAAGATCATTGTAGCTGAAGTCTGTGCAGGTCCAGAATGATCTGTGAGAGTGAGGGAGTCCAATCACAAGCCTCCTCTACTCTCAGAATCCAGCTATCCCTTCAGTCAAGCAGGTACAAAGCAATGAAAAGTAAACAAGGTATTTACTGCCGGTGCAAAGGTGGTTTTCTGCTGAAAGGGTGCCCTTTTAACAGTATCAAAACCCCTCTGTACTGTGTTAAGTTACTTTGAGTCCAGGAGGCCATACTGGGGCAAATTCGTGCAAAAACCCATTGGTTTTTACAAACGCCTAATCTAATGAGATAGCTAGCCCAGGCTTTGCATCAAAAACTAATGACTCCTTGAAACAGGCATAAACAAGGGGAAATATGTTCATTTCTGAAAAAATGAAGCATTCCATATGTGCTGCACTGCACACAACATTCTGCCTAGGATTTTTTACTGTAAGTGTACACGCACGGTACAAACCCTATGCGAGACAGTGCACGTGCATCTTTGTACCCTGGTGTGGGGTTGTGCATCCCTCAAGGCAGCCTGTTTAGAGCCTCAGCTCAGGGAGTGACAGCAACAGCAGGCAAATCTTAGTACATACAGCTCTGTGCTGTTTTCCACATTGACTCACACAGCACAGCAAATCTGAAGGCTGCACTGCACGAAAAGATGCTAAATCTGGGCATTGACCATATCTTTGACCTCGGTCCACTGCATCATGGTTAGGTTTGCGCTATCTAAATACAACTTACATGCATGCGTACAATGGAGTTCTGTTGACGCATGTAGTGAGGTGGGTGCTCTGCACCCTAAACTGTGTGTAACTGAGAAAGGCCTCGTCAGGGACAGGCCCCCTCCCCCAGGGTAGGACAGGACCTGAGAAGGATGCCAAGAGCTGGAAAGGTGGACACTAGGCCTCTAGGTAGAGTGGAGTCTACTGTGACTGGAGTTTAGGTGTGGCGAGCACTTCCTCTCATTGCACTAGTGCCGTAAAGGAGGGTGGGAGACTCTATAGGTTTTGTTTGTTTAGCTTTGGGAGGACGTATCCCCTCTCTCCTTTCTTAGGTTAGAAAGGACCTCTCCACCCTCTAAGACTGGCGAGTATTCTCCATACTCACAGTTCTTTGACTTTCTGGACACTAGGCCCGAGCCACTGGCCGTAACTCTTTGGGCTGGCACGATGCCTTTAAGCAAACCCTGAGAATGAGGTGGGCCCCAATCTGACAGGTGAAGAATTGCTGAGAACCCTGGGAGGAGAATTGAAAATGGAGAAGACATGCAGATTCCCAGCAGGACCACCCAGTGGCAAAACAAAGGCCCCAGCAGCCCCCGCAGTGTGGGGGTCCCCGAGCTCCAGGGGCCCCCTAGCACAGTACCCTGGCCTGAGAACTTTTAAGTGAGTCCGGAGGGGGGCCCCTCCATGTACTTTGGAGGGGGGCCTCCTCAATTTCGTTACGCCAATGGAACCACCATCTCATGGAGGGTCATGCAGCAAATCACTCCTCTACCCTTTACCTGCGGAGGGTACTTCCACACTGCCTGCGCATCGTGGAGGCAGGCCGGGCAGGCGCCCATCAGCTTCTCCTATAAGTAATTGTCAGAGGTGCCCAGCACTGTGTCAGTCCCCTGAAGCCGGTATCCCAAAGGCTTGCGCTGCATGGCAGTGAGGTCGTTCACCATTCCTCGGGTTGGTGGACATGGCGGAAGCTGTGGATACTGCAGAGACGAGGTGACAGGAGAGCCTTGGGAGCCCAGAGAGAGAATCTATCGTTGGGAGTTCATGTGACATCCTGAGCCACCCATCCTGCACCCAGGTTATCTTGTTGCCATTAAGGCAGGAAGCTATGAACACTCAATGGAGCCCCCTGGGAGTGTTTGCATAAAATGGGAGGTCTAGGTGGGCTTAATACCTTTGTATAGAGATCCCCTGTCCAGTGCGGGTATGCAGCCTGCCCCCACACTTGGAGACTTCTGCATAGATGAGCGTTTGACACATCTTCTACCATTGATGGCTGTTTGGGAGGGATATGTGCGCTTGCACACGCACACACAGATACACACACATACGTGCAGTCTCGCACACGTCCCCCATGCGTGGGACCATTATCCTGGTGCTATCGAACAACAAAGGAAGAACCATTCAACTCCTACCATAAGTACAGAGAACTACTTCCTGCACCGTGGTCCTCACACAGAGGGAAGCAGGAAGTACCAAGAGCTGCATTTGATCCGGCAGAGGATGTGTATGCGCGCACTCCTGCGTGCGCCCACGTTGTCTGCAGAACCATGTCTGACATTGTAACCACTAATGTGAGGGGGGTGGTTACCGTGACTGACAAAGCCAGTTTGTGTTTAAATCTGTCTGTGCCTGTCTCTGGTCATCCGGTGTTCATGCCTTCATGACTACGTCAGCGATTGTAGCTGAAGCTGTGACTAAGTGTCTGCGTATTTGTGATGTCTATTTGTGAGTATCCTTTTCTGCCGGGCTGTGTATGCCTGTCCGGCTCTGTCTGCGCCAGGGTAGTTAAGGCAGAGGTGGGCAAACAGCATTTAATTCACCACAGCTCTAAAAAACCATGACTGCTGAATAAGACATGACGTAATTATTCTGTCCACCTCAGCAGCACAGCTCGCCGCTCTCACCAGAGGTCTCACTGAGACCAGGGTGTCTCAGCCTGCCTGTGTATCGGTCTTAAGCTTATGTCTGACTCTGTCTGTCTCCTGGTTAGACCTGCCTGCTTTCTGGTTAGGCCTGTATGTCTCCTGGTTAGGCCTGTCTGCCTTCTGGTTAGGCTTGCCTGTCTCCTGGTTAGGCTTGTCTGTCTCCTGGTTAGGCCTGTCTGTCTCTTGGTTAGGCCTGTCTGTCTCCTGGTTAGGCCTGTCTCTCCTAGTTAGGCCTGTCTGTCTCCTAGTTAGGCATGTCTGTCTCCTGGTTAGGCCTGCCTGTCTCCTGGTTAGACCTGTCTCTCCTAGTTAGACCTGTCTGGCTCCTGGTTAGGCCTGCCTGTCTCCTGGTTAGGCTTGTCTGCCTTCTGGTTAGGCCTGTCTGTCTCCTGGTTAGGCCTGTCTGTCTCCTGGTTAGGCTTGTCTGTCTCCTGGTTAGGCTTGTCTGTCTCCTGGTTAGGCTTGTCTGTCTCCTGGTTAGGCCTGTCTGTCTCTTGGTTAGACCTGTCTGTCTCTTGGTTAGGCCTGTCTGTCTCCTGGTTAGGCCTGTCTGTCTCCTGTTTAGGCCTGCCTGCCTCCTGGTTAAGCCTGTCTGGCTCGTGGTTAGGCCTGTCTGCCTTCTGGTTAGGCTTGTCTGTCTCCTAGTTAGGCTTCTCTGTCACCTGGTTAGGCTTCTCTGCCTCCTGGTTAGGCCTGCCTGCCTCCTGGTTAGGCCTGTCTGTCTCTTGGTTAGGCCTGTCTGTCTCCTGGTTAGGCCTGCCTGTCTCCTGGTTAGGCCTGCCTGTCTCCTGGTTAGGCCTGTCTGCCTCCTGGTTAGGCCTGTCTGTCTCCTGGTTAGGCCTGCCTGTCTCCTGGTTAGGCCTGCCTGCCTCCTGGTTAGGCCTGTCTGTCTCCTGGTTAGGCCTGCCTGTCTCCGGTTAGGCCTCTCTGTCTCCTGGTTAGGCTTCTCTGTCTCCTGGTTAGGCCTGTCTGTCTCCTGGTTAGGCCTGTCTGTCTCCTGGTTAGGCCTGCCTGTCTCCTGGTTAGGCCTGCCTGTCTCCTGGTTAGGCCTGCCTGTCTCCTGGTTAGACCTGCCTGCCTCCTGGTTAGGCCTGCCTGTCTCCTGGTTAGGCCTGCCTGCCTCCTGGTTAGACCTGCCTGCCTCCTGGTTAGGCCTGCCTGCCTCCTGGTTAGGCCTGCCTGCCTCCTGGTTAGGCCTGCCTGCCTCCTGGTTAGGCCTGCCTGCCTCCTGGTTAGGCCTGCCTGTCTCCTGGTTAGGCCTGCCTGTCTCCTGGTTAGGCCTGCCTGTCTCCTGGTTAGGCCTGCCTGTCTCCTGGTTAGGCCTTTCTGTCTCCTGGTTAGGCCTGTCTGTGTCCTGGTTAGGCCGGTCTGTCTCCTGGTTAGGCCTGTCTGTGTCCTGGTTAGGCCTCTTTCAGCCTCACTTCGACCTCAGTGTAAAGTCAAGTGTTGGCACCCTTCCTTGGGCAGGGCCAGGAGGTCAGGTGGCCCCTGGAGATGGTCCTCTCTCTGACCACGAACCCCAGGGACACGGAGCCCTGGGGTCAGGAATGACGAAGGACAGGGCGCCAAGGAACACGCCAGTGATATGGTGATAACACGTCACTAATACACCAGTTCCTCGCCGTTACCGGTTCTGCATTACCGCATTTCTTAAGCAGGTTATCAGAAAAACAAACCTTCATCGGGTTGCCACCATTTGTTTTCTAGTGATAACTATTACTGTGGCGCCCTGTCTGTCGGTCTGCCTAAGCTACAGGGAGCAGCCTTCAGTTCACAGAAGCAGCAGCTAGCTCGCTCCCTTTGAGAAGTTTAAATGCTGGTGGAACTCCAGAAACGAAGCTCTCGGGAGCAAGGGGTGGAGCTATATAGAAGGGAAATCAGTTTCTATTTAAAGAAGGAAGATATGTGTAGCATCTTAATCTACTGTATTAAGTGGGATTTAGCTGTTTTCCGACACAGCGGCAGAGGATATTGAAACAACAGACGGGAGCCGAGAGGCCTTAGGAGTGTAGGAGCAGCGGGTTGGACAGATCAGGGATCTATGGAGAAGGGATGAGACAGGGGCATGGGGGGGGGGGTTGGTGCCCTTAAGGGACACTGGGCCTGTGGAGTGCTCAGAGCCTCATTTGAGTTTCTCACCTCGTCCTCTGCCGACCTCTTCACTGCATGGCTTTCAAAGTCATCGTCCTCGTCTTCCTCATCTACGTCATCATCTGGAAAAAATACAAATTTGGGAGGTAAGTGGACGAACTTTGGCACAGACAGAAAAAAAAGCATCAGGCTGTGCAGGGCACATGAATAGAACACAGGGTCAGGCAGGTTTTTGGGGCCAGGGTACAAAACTACATGCGGGGCTTACACATCAGAGCACCTGTTTCTAAGCTTAAAAAACATAAAACACAGCAGCGCCAACATCTGATGGAAAGTCATATTAATTTTGAAATTCATTAGACCTCTGCCTTCAGAACTCCCAATCCCCTTGAACCCCCCACCCCACTCAGACGCCCCGTCCCCATGACATACCCTACTGCAGACCTCACTTATCGACACTCTCCTTGTCGACGCAGACTGCTCGAGCCCTGGTGGGTGTGGCCACGTGCTGCCGTCCATGCTTACCGACCCTGTGCTGTTATTCCGGACTCACCCTGTCTCCCTTCTTCCACCTTGACGTTCTCACTTCCCCTACTTTCTCCATCCTCTTTCCACTCGTCTGTCTTTTATTTCTATTTCTCTCTGCTAGACTTTCTTCTCTCCTCTCCTGTGTATTACTTGTCCTCCGAAGCTTCCAGGTTCTTGCACTGTTACCTGCTTCCCCCCTACTGAAGCTTGCCTTGTCCCCTCACAAATCACAGATGCACACATGAGACATATGGACCATATGTGCTGACCCTTGTGTCTTCTTGGACCAATGAAAACTGGCCTTGTACTCATTGACCTGGAAAGCCACTAACATGCCACCGACTCGCGACATACCGAACAAAACAGACCACTATTCACCATCCTGTGCATCATGCACAGTGCTTTGTGGAGCAGAGTTCAGCTTTACCTGCCAGAGCTGACTCCAAGCTTTGTACCTTCCAAGAACCTGTGGTCAAATCATAACACATGAATGTGCCACAGCAACATGGAACAGCAGCTGCATAGCGGTGCCACCTCCCAGGTCCTTGGACGAAACAATATCCACTCCCATGTCTAACCCAAGTCATTTGAAGTTCATGGAAAACGAAAAACTGCCCATTCGAGGAAGCTTTGGTGTATGGAAGCCAAAATAGAGCAAGCTCTTACTCACCGCCCCATCTAACCCCCCGCCCCTTCGGGTACCAGGGCCCAGGACACAGCATCTTACCATGGTAAAAACATCTTTAGGTAGCATGGTAAGAACATAGTGAGGTGGCATCGCTAGATCATAATGAGGTATCATGGCAAGAGCATTGTGAGGGGTCATGGCAAGATCATCGTGAGGTGTCATGGCAAGATCATCGTGAGGTGGCATGGCAAGAGCATCGTGAGGGGTCATGGCAAGATCATCGTGAGGTGTCATGGCAAGATCATCGTGAGGTGTCATGGCAAGATCATCGTGAAGTGTCATGGCAAGATCATCGTGAGGTGGCATGGCAAGAGCATTGTGAGGTGTCATGGCAAGATCATCGTGAGGTGTCATGGCAAGATCATCGTGAGGTGTCATGGCAAGATCATCGTGAAGTGTCATGGCAAGATCATTGTGAAGTGTCATGGCAAGATCATCGTGAGGTGTCATGGCAAGATCATCGTGAGGTGTCATGGCAAGATCATCGTGAGGTGTCATGGCAAGATCATCGTGAGGTGTCATGGCAAGATAGTCATGAGGTGTCATGGCAAGATCATCGTGAGGTGTCATGGCAAGATCATCGTGAGGTGGCATGGCAAGATCATCGTGAAAAGTCATGGCAAGGTCATCGTGAAGTGTCATGGCAAGATCATCATGAGGTGTCATGGCAAGATCATCATGAGGTGTCATGGCAAGATCATCGTGAGGTGGCATGGCAAGATCATCGTGAGGTGGCATGGCAAGATCATCATGAGGTGTCATGGCAAGATCATCGTGAGGTGTCATGGCAAGATCATCGTGAGGTGTCATGGCAAGATCATCGTGAAAAGTCATGGCAAGATCATCGTGAGGTCTCATGGCAAGATCATCGTGAGGTGTCATGGCAAGATCATCGTGAGGTGTCATGGCAAGATCATCGTGAGGTGTCATGGCAAGATCATCGTGAAGTATCATGGCAAGATCATCGTGCGGTAGCATGGCAAGAGCATCGTGACGTGGCATGGGAAGATCATTGTGAGGTGTCATGGCAAGATCATCGTGAGGTGTCATGGCAAGATGGTCGTGAGGTGTCATGGCAAGATCATCGTGAAGTGTCATGGCAAGATCATCGTGAGGTATCATGGCAAGATCATCATGAAGTGTCATGGCAAGATGGTCGTGAGGTGTCATGGCAAGATCATCGTGAGGTGGCATGGCAAGATCATCGTGAGGTGTCATGGCAAGGTCATCGTGAAGTGTCATGGCAAGATCATCATGAGGTGTCATGGCAAGATCATCATGAGGTGTCATGGCAAGATCATCGTGAGGTGGCATGGCAAGAGCATTGTGAGGTGGCATGGCAAGATCATAATGAGGTGTCATGGCAAGATCATCGTGCGGTGTCATGGCAAGATCATCGTGAAAAGTCATGGCAAGATCATCATGAGGTGTCATGGCAAGACCATCGTGAGGTAGCATGGCAAGATCATCATGAGATGTCATGGCAAGATCATCGTGAGGTGTCATGGCAAGATGGTCGTGAGGTGTCATGGAAAGATCATCGTGAGGTGGCATGGCAAGATCATCATGAGGTGTCATGGCAAGATCATTGTGAGGTGTCATGGCAAGATCATTGTGCGGTAGCATGGCAAGAGCATCGTGAGGTGGCATGGGAAGATCATTGTGAGGTGTCATGACATGACCATAGTGAGATGCCATGGCAAGACCATCATGAGGTAGCATGCAAGATCATCATGAGGTGTCATGGCAAGACCATCGTGAGGTAGCATGGCAAGATCATCATGAGGTGTCATGGCAAGACCATCGTGAGGTAGCATGGCAAGATCATCATGAGGTGTCATGGCAAGATCATCATGAGGTGTCATGGCAAGACCATCGTGAGGTAGCATGGCAAGATCATCATCAGGTGTCATGGCAAGATCATCTTGAGGTGCCATGGTAAGACCATAGTGAGGTGTCATGGCAAGATCATCGTGAGGTGTCATGGTAAGACCATACTGAGGTGTCATGGTAAGACCATAGTGAGGTGTCATGGCTAGACCATCGTGAGGTAGCATGGCAAGATCATCATCAGGTGTCATGGCAAGATCATCATGAGGTGCCATGGTAAGACCATAGTGAGGTGTCATGGCAAGATCATCGTGAGGTGTCATGGCAAGACCATTGTGAGGTAGCGTGGCAAGATCATCGTCATTGGGAGAAATCAGTGCCAGGCCGACAGTCACTGACCCCAGAATGCTCACCCTTCACTGGGTCACCAATAGATATTACTCAGGAATAAGACAACCAACTTCAAGAAACTCACACCGAAAAGTAAGGCCATGAACATATGCCATTCTCTGGTTTCTAGCACTTAGAAGCTTGTCCCAATTTTGCTGACAAGGGCCTGAACTAGGGGGAGGGGAAAAGCAGCACAAAGGGAGAGCATTAGAGTGAGGTGGAAAGAAGTGCATGAGGCAGAAAGCAACATGAAGCATGGAAGAGAGTTTGGCAAGGGTGAGAAGCACAGAAGCGAGACCTTACAACATGAGGGAGACAGCAACATGGAACGGGGGTGGGTAGTTGGCAGAGTGTGCAAAGCACATGAGGGAGACAGCTGGAAAACACATGCACTCTCAGTGAGTGCCTAAATCAAAAGAAAAAAATGTAGTTCCCTAGAAGTGAACTGTGGAAGAACAAAAGCCAGCCAATCAGAGCAATGGTAAGGAGGCTACAAGCACAAGACGGACACGCTGGAAGAAGAAAAGCCATTGAATAAGAAGCATGCCAATGAGAATGATATCAGCCAACCAATGGCAAGCAATGGACGGGCTGAATGCGCCTGCAAGTCCTTGAAAAGACCATAATAGGCGTAAACCAACCAGACATGCGGGCTCATCGGTTTGCACATCCACTCAGTGGAGGAGTCTTCGCCAACCCTCTGGAGGGAACCTCACGATCCCCACAAGGACTCAGGCTGTGCCAGCAGCAACACCGACAGTGCAGCTGTGCAGTCAGTGCCTCTGGAGGCGCTCTCTTGGTCTGTGCAGTCAGTGCCTCTGGAGGCGCTCTCTTGATGTTGCAGTCAGTGCCAATGGAGGTGGTTGTGCAGTCAGTGCCTATGGAGGCGCTCTCTTGCTCTGTGCAGTCAGTGCCTATGGGGGTGGTTGTGCAGTCAGTGCCTATGGAGGCGGTTGTGCAGTCAGTGCCTCTGGAGGCGCTCTCTTGGTCCGCCTTTAGAAGAGGCGAGGCGCTCTCACAATAGGGTCAGACAGACAGCGCGGGTATGCAGTCAGTGCCTATGGAGGCGGTTGTGCAGTCAGTGCCTATGGAGGCGCTCTCTTGCTCTGTGCAGTCAGTGCCTCTGGAGGCGCTCTCTTGGTCTGTGCAGTCAGTGCCTCTGGAGGCGCTCTCTTGGTCTGTGCAGTCAGTGCCTCTGGAGGCGCTCTCTTGGTCTGCCTTTAGAAGAGGCAAGGCGCCCTCACAACAGGGTGGAGCCAGACACCGATAGTGTGGGTGTGCAGTCAGTGCCTATGGAGGCGCTCTCTTGGTCTGTGCAGTCAGTGCCTCTGGAGGCGCTCTCTTGGTCTGTGCAGTCAGTGCTTATGGAGGCGCTCTCTTGCTCTGTGCAGTCAGTGCCTATGGAGGCGGTTGTGCATTCAGTGCCTCTGGAGGCGCTCTACTGGTCTGCCTCTAGAAGAAGCGATATACCCTCACAAAGTGTGGTTGTGCAGTCAGTGCCTTTGGAGGCGCACTCTTGCTCTGTGCAGTCAGTGCCTCTGGAGGCGCTCTCTTGGTCTGTGCAGTCAGTGCCTATGGAGGCGCTCTCTTGCTCTGTGCAGTCAGTGCCTCTGGAGGCGCTCTCTTGGTCTGCCTTTAGAAGAAGCGAGATACCCTCACAAAAGTGTGGTTGTGCAGTCAGTGCCTATGGAGGCGCTCTCTTGCTCTGTGCAGTCAGTGCCTCTGGAGGCGCTCTCTTGGTCTGTGCAGTCAGTGCCTATGGAGGCGCTCTCTTGGTCTGTGCAGTCAGTGCCTATGGAGGCGCTCTCTTGGTCTGTGCAGTCAGTGCCTATGGAGGCGCTCTCTTGCTCTGTGCAGTCAGTGCCTATGGAGGCTGTTGTGCAGTCAGTGCCTAATGAGGCGGCTGTGCAGTCAGTGCCTATGGAGGCGCTCTCTTGCTCTGTGCAGTCAGTGCCTATGGAGGTGGTTGTGCAGTCAGTGCCTCTGGAGGCGCTCTCTTGGTCTGTGCAGTCAGTGCCTCTGGAGGCGCTCTCTTGGTCTGTGCACTCAGTGCCTATGGAGGCGCTCTCTATGGAGGTGCTCTCTTGCTCTGTGCAGTCAGTGCCTCTGGAGGCGCTCTCTTGGTCTGTGCAGTCAGTGCCTCTGGAGGCGCTCTCTTGGTCTGTGCAGTCAGTGCCTATGGAAGCGCTCTCTTGCTCTGTGCAGTCAGTGCCTATGGAGGCGGTTGTGCAGTCAGTGCCTATGGAGGTGGTTGTGCAGTCAGTGCCTATGGAGGTGCTCTCTTGCTCTGTGCATTCAGTGCCTATGGAGGCGCTCTCTTGCTCTGTGCAGTCAGTGCCTCTGGAGGTGCTCTCTTGGTCTGTGCAGTCAGTGCCTCTGGAGGCGCTCTCTTGCTCTGTGCAGTCAGTGCCTACGGAGGCGCTCTCTTGCTCTGTGCAGTCAGTGCCTCTGGAGGCGCTCTCTTGCTCTGTGCAGTCAGTGCCTCTGGAGGCGCTCTCTTGCTCTGTGCAGTCAGTGCCTCTGGAGGCGCTCTCTTGGTCTGTGCAGTCAGTGCCTCTGGAGGCGCTCTCTTGGTCTGTGCAGTCAGTGCCTATGGAGGCGCTCTCTATGGAGGCGCTCTCTTGCTCTGTGCAGTCAGTGCCTCTGGAGGCGCTCTCTTGGTCTGTGCAGTCAGTGCCTCTGGAGGCGCTCTCTTGGTCTGTGCAGTCAGTGCCTATGGAGGCGCTCTCTTGCTCTGTGCAGTCAGTGCCTATGGAGGCGGTTGTGCAGTCAGTGCCTATGGAGGCGGTTGTGCAGTCAGTGCCTATGGAGGTGCTCTCTTGCTCTGTGCATTCAGTGCCTATGGAGGCGCTCTCTTGCTCTGTGCAGTCAGTGCCTCTGGAGGCGCTCTCTTGGTCTGTGCAGTCAGTGCCTCTGGAGGCGCTCTCTTGCTCTGTGCAGTCAGTGCCTACGGAGGCGCTCTCTTGCTCTGTGCAGTCAGTGCCTCTGGAGGCGCTCTCTTGGTCTGTGCAGTCAGTGCCTACGGAGCGCTCTCTTGCTCTGTGCAGTCAGTGCCTCTGGAGGCGCTCTCTTGCTCTGTGCAGTCAGTGCCTCTGGAGGCGCTCTCTTGCTCTGTGCAGTCAGTGCCTCTGGAGGCGCTCTCTTGGTCTGTGCAGTCAGTGCCTCTGGAGGCGCTCTCTTGCTCTGTGCAGTCAGTGCCTACGGAGGCGCTCTCTTGCTCTGTGCAGTCAGTGCCTCTGGAGGCGCTCTCTTGGTCTGTGCAGTCAGTGCCTACGGAGGCGCTCTCTTGCTCTGTGCAGTCAGTGCCTCTGGAGCCGCTCTCTTGGTCTGTGCAGTCAGTGCCTCTGGAGGCGCTCTCTTGCTCTGTGCAGTCAGTGCCTCTGGAGGCGCTCTCTTGCTCTGTGCAGTCAGTGCCTCTGGAGGCGCTCTCTTGCTCTGTGCAGTCTCTTGGTCTGCCTTCAGAAGAGGCAAGGCGCCCTCACAACGGATGGAGCCAGACACCGACAGTGTGGGGGTGCAGTCAGTGCCTATGGAGACACTCTCTGGGGAAAAGGGTGCCCTTCCCCAAGGGATGGAGTCGAAGACTGCCATCTCCTGTGATGGGGTCTCTGGGACCCTCCGTGCCACTGACACATAAGATCACTGATGGTGCCAGTCACCTGGGTGGCACTGCCAGAACATCTCCAAAGGTCTATTTGATCGAATGCATCTGTCAATAATGTGGTGCAGGGAAAAAGGTAAAGATGTTGCCTCGTTTCCATGGAGACAGCAGATCTCCATTCAAATGAAGGCCTACCCACATATATGGGGCCGGTGTTATTTGTGCGCCTGGGTAATGTGCATTTCTGAATGATTTTTTACGCAATAGTCTCTGCGGCCCCTTCGGTGATACTGAAGTGGACTTGGATTCGAGGTGCAGGCGCACTTATTTGATGTTCGGGCCGCAGAACTGCTAACGAGAATTCCCCACACACAGCCATGACAGAGAACAGGCAGAATCCCACACAGACCTAACAGAGTACAGGCGGTATCAGAACAGGCTGCACTTTCACACAGACCTGACAGAGAACAGGCAGTATTGGGACAGGCTGCAGTCAGACACGATGGAAAATGAGTGAAAAGACGGCACTATTAGTGCAAGAGTCACTGAGTGCCCCCCAGGTCCCACAAACTACAAAATGAGGAGATGCAATCCTCAGTTAAAACGAGGTACCGCTTACTTGCGCAGGAGATGTATTCAATGCAGTAAGTGTCCTCTCATAAAAACGGCATCTATTTGGCCATTTACACATATATAGGCCAACATGTTTCGTTGCCTACTATCATTCCGGCAACTTCATCAGGGCTAGTATGGGACCATGCGTCACCTTGCTTGTTGGTCACTCAGACCTGTGGTAACATGACAAAGAAAACACATTATGATAGACAGTGTGCCAAGTGTAAACAAAAAACAAAGAGTCTAAGTGCCTCTAAAGTGGAGCTCCATGGAGCCCTCTCCTAATATGTATATAACCGTATGAGTATACAATTACCAGGTGGCTGCTGTAGTCCTTCGTACCTGCACACCACCGTCGGGGATTCCGCGCCAAACGGTCGCGGTCCCACTCGTAACTGCTAATGTCAGTTTCACCTAGGATCATAACAAACCAAATGTTAAAGTTCTTCCCTGCTAAACGCAATTTTACCCTTTAACTGCAGTATCCTCATTTGCCTTCATACATTAATAGTGCCGTCTTTTCACTCATTTTCCATTGATTTCTCACCTCGGAGGAATTTCTTTACTTTCACCTTATTTTTCCAATTGGAAAGCTACCGATGATGATAGTGTGGGCACACTGGTAAATATATGCCAGCAGCCCCCTTTGGTGTAACTAACGTGAGGTGCTTTCCAATCTTTCACACATTTTCAGCACAAGGTTGTGTGGTGGTATATTTTCCTTTTAAAAGCTTGTTGTGAACTGTGGTACATGATGGTGTTTAATGTAAATTGTGAACAGTGGGACATACAGGCAAGTAACAATTGTACTGTCCTGTAAGGGGAGTATGTACCCCCGGTCTTGTAAATTATAATACACTGTTCCCAGTATGTCAGGTCTTTTTAGGTCTCGCGCCTAGCGTTGCAGTGCGCAACACTGCTCGCACAGCGCGAGACCTTTAGAAAGGGCTTCTGAAAGCTACCCACACGCTTGTGCGTGTGGTTTTGCTTTTGGAAGCCCACATTGGCTGGAGCGTGCGTTTTTTTTACGGAGACGGCACGCGATTGGGCAAAGGCGGGCGCATGTCCCGTCTTTGCTCCTCCCATTCCCGACGGTGGCCAGAACGCGCAGCAGCGCGCGTTCGCCTCGCTGCCGCGCTCCCTCCCCCCCTCCTCTGTGGTGCGCGCGCACCACTGTTTATTTTTATTTTTTACCGCGCTGCCGCCATTTTTTGTATTTAATTATGCTCTTCGAGGCAACGTGACCCGCTCATGTGACTTGCAGCAGCTGCTGCTGATAACTTGAGGCGCGCATCAGGTCATCCTGGTGCGCGCGCGAGGAACAGTCCGTGGCAGTAGCCGAGGGCTTTGTGGGCGACTGTCAAGTTTCTTCTATTACAAATAAAAAACGCGTTTTACGTTATATTGGTGGTAAACGTGTGTCCGCGAAGGAGAAATCTTTTGGTTTTGAGAGGGCCGAGTTGTTCGCATAGCAAAATGTAGTCTCTTTTCTCTCTCTATCAGAGGCAGGGGTGTACCGCTGGTAGGTGGCACCGACGCCTCTCTCATGTTCCCGGTTCTGTGAGTCTCTGGAATTGAGCGGTATGGAGTCGCTTTACCGAATCCTGTTTGCGGTGCTGGAATGCCCCAACATCAAGCTCAAAAAGCCGTCCTGGTTACATATGCCCTCTGCCATGACAGTATACGCTCTGGTGGTCGTGTCCTACTTCCTCATCACTGGGGGTGAGTGCTGCGCAAACACTGTTCTGTTTACCCAAGACATAAAACATCTAGTCCACTTGTCAGGCGAGTGCTAAAGAGGGAAATAATAGACTCTCTCTTTGCGTGAATCTCACTGGGCATATATGAACGAGCTGTAAGCCACAGCACAGAGGGCTACATCTCTGTACATTGGGTAACTTTTTGCATGTTTTATGTAGCGCGAACTGGCATATGTAGATAACGTGATTTGTCCGGAAGCCCAGGGGTTTGAGCCGAAGCTGGGACTCGAACTTTTAGTTCTAAGGTACATATTTATCGAGTTTGTCAGCGTTCTCGAGTAGGAGTGAGGGATTCATGCCTGAGCCAGCCTCCGTTAGCTTTTACCTGCAAGAAATAAAATGTACAGGTTCGTTTGGTTTTAAAGATCCAAAATGGGCTCGCTGTGACAAAGCTCCTTCAGCCCACAGGAAAGCTGCGCTCCGTTACATTTATGAAATGTTTAATAATTGCATTTTCATCAAGTTAGCTGCAGGAGGTAATGATCCTTTATATTTTGGAAATGGCGACTGTGTACAAATACGGGTTCAAATAGGAGGCATTGTTCCGTGTTTTTATTAGTTTCAGATAGGAGGCATCGTTCCGTGTTTTTATTAGTTTCAGATAGGAGGCATCATTCCGTGTTTTTATTAGTTTCAGATAGGAGGCATCGTTCCGTGTTCTTATTAGTTTGCCCATCACGTAGTAAGGAAGGTCACGTGATCACGGCTTGAACCCCTCCTATTAGCAGAGTGATCTACAATGCGACTGAGAGTGCCTGCCGTGTAGTTGAAGGATGTTCTCCCCTCTCCCTCGGGTATCCTCTTAATCTGGGCCTTCAACAGTTTTCTCAAAAGCAGCCCGATTCCCAGACCCGCCTATGGCTGTAGTAGAGGGTCACTACTTCAACATACTCAAACATTTTCCCTTGGGTGGGCCAAGAGGTATGGTCTGTGGTTTGACCCAGGGCCGCATTGATGCCAGCAGGGTTGGGGGTGAAGGGGTGTTAGTTATTCCTCAAGTTGTGACCTTTATTTTTATTGGGAGGCGGTTACAGTAGTTATTTTGTGGAAGCAGCCAGTGGAAAATGTTTAATTTGCTTTCGCAAAACAAAAGTAATATGGGTTATTTAAATATTCTACTTCCTTCACAACTCTATTTGTACTGAATGTTGGCCTACTAAAGGTATTATTTTGGCTCAGGATCGGCTGCAATTTTAGGTGTTTGGCTTCACTCAATGCTCTTTTACTTACCTATCAGAAGATGAATAATTAAAACTAATGTTCACCGGCCGTTGATTTATATTAAAGAAAAATACCCTCAATTATTCAATTCAGACGTTTGAGTTTAACAAATTAAAAGCAAGTGGTTACTTGTTGAACATTTATTGGATGTCGTTATTATGTAACAAAGACAGTTGTTGACAGTAAAAAAGACAAACATTGCAGCACATTTATGATTTGTTTAATCATGAATTGCTTTTATCACATTTTATTATTTTCAGTTGTAGAACTCCTTTGTCTGCAGAGCCTACTGAATAGATAAGACTATTAACAAAATAATTATTTTTGAAAAAAGCACAGTTGTAAAGTTTGTAATTTCATTTAAAAAGCAAAAAAACTTCCGCTGTTGTCAATCACAAAAACTACACATATTTCCACTCCAAACAATATAATTACACTCCACACAACACAATTCAACTCCATATAATTTCACTACACGTAATTACACTCCAACCTACATTCCACACAACATATTTACACTGCACATATATCCACTCGAATTCCAAAACACATAATTACAATAAACAAAAAGAAGTCAACTTTGCAACATGCCACATAATTCCACACCATAACATGCTATTCCACAGCACATAGTACCACTACAAACCATGCCATATAATTCCACACAACACGATTCAATGCCACACTGTTCTGCACCACACAACATAATTACACTCCACATAATACCACTCAGCTCCACCTAATTACTCTACACATAATTACACTCTACTCAATACAACATAAATAGACCCCACATAAATGCACTCTATGCCACATACCAGCAATCCACATAAATGCACTCCACACCATAACACATAAATCCAATATGCATAATTACACTCAATGGCACACAATTCAACTCCACACATTTGCAAAACACACCACATAATTCTACACAAACCACATATTTCAAATGCACAACCCGATTCCACAACACACCACATACATCCAAAACACATCACAAATGTATGCGTCATCCCACAACTAATAATTCCAATACAACCCAAATAATTCCACGCCAAACCACAAACATCCACTACACTCCAAACCAAAACACATAGGTAAAAAACATTGTCATTTACAACGCCAATAGCTCTAACTCTTGCAAATGCGAGACCTGTTGCATTGCAAATACTTTTTACTCTTGCCTTGCCCCCTACTTCCTTCCTTCCCCCTCACCATCTTTTGCTTTCCCTTCCCAACCTTCTATCCTTTTTACTCTTACTTTTCCCCCTACTTCCTTCCTCGCCCTCACCATCTTTTGCTATCCCTTCCCACCAAACAGATGTGCACTCCCGGCTGCTCGGGCAAATCTGTGGGCATCTCATCCAGACCACATCTGGAAAAATAGCAAGGAGAAATAGGGGATGGACAGACACTTTTGTTTTTTAGTGGCTAGCATTCATCCCTCATTTTGGATTAATATTCACACAAAAGGATGTTTGCACTCATTTGTGGGCAAACCAAAGCGGAATCCCAAGTAGTAATTGTAATGGTTCATTATCAATATTTAGTCCGGTCTAAATAATAATAATGAATTATTACAATTACTACTTGGGATTAGGTTTTGAGCCACAGATCATCCATCACTTGCTGTTGTTGGTAGGAATCGAATAGTTTCTTACCTGTCGGTGTAGTTTTGCAGCTTGAAGACTTTCTGGATTCACTATGCTGTGCATTATTCCGCCATCTCGTGGTTGGGTCCGGATTCGTAGTCTTTTCTTTGTTTTTGTGTTTTTGTTTTTTTGTTGTTGGCCCAGGTGGCGGCGACGCCCACCATTTGGTGTCTTCGGTGACGTCGTCGCGCTTCCGGCGGAAGCTCCCACCCTTGGTAGCCATCTTCGGATTCTTTTTTTTTTTCCTCTTACAGTTTTTTGTTGTCTATGTCTTTCACTTTTTATCCTTCAATTTTTCTTTGATCCCTCTAAACCCTGTATGTAGTCTAGTTGTACCCTTAACCTCTTATGTTATCTTCCTGGCAGAGGCGGGTGGGATCGCTAGTGAATCCAGAAAGTCTTCAAGCTGCAAAACTACACCGACAGGTAAGAAACTATTCGTTTTGCAGCGTGAATCTTTCTGGATTCACTATGCTGTGCATAGACTTAGTAGCGGTTTTGTTATTGCGGTGGTTGGGTGGAAGATGAGCATTGGTTGCTGAAAATGTGCTGTAAGACCTTCTGTCCTACTTGTGCCTCTTTGTTCATCTGGATATCAACACAGTAGTGTTTGGTGAACGTGTGCACGGAAGACCATGTTGCCGCTTGGCAAATGTCTTGTATAGGTGTGTTCGCTAGGAACGCAACCGTTGCTCCCTTCTTCCTTGTTGAGTGAGCCTGGGCGGCTCCTTGTAATTCTTGTCCTGCCTGCTTGTGGCAGAGTTGTATTGCTTGTGCAATCCATCGTGCTATGGTATTTTTTGTTACTGGTCGTCCCGAGAAACTGCTTGCGAAGGAAACGAAGAGTTGTTTTGTTTTCCTGCATTCCTTCGTCCTTTTTATGTAGTGCATCACTGCCCTTCTGGCGTCCAGCGTGTGTAGCGCCTTTTCTGAGGGCGTTGAAGGTTTCTGGAAGAAACTTGGTATCTGTATAGTTTGATTGATATGGAACCGCGACACCACCTTTGGCAGGAAGTGTGGGTCCGTCCTCATGACAATTCTGTCCTTGTGTATTTGCAAGTAGGGCTCTTGTAGTGTGAGAGCCTGTAGTTCACTGACTCTTCGTAGTGACGTGATAGCCACTAAGAATGCCGTTTTTAGTGTGAGCATGTGCAGTGTGATCTTGTGTATGGGTTCAAATGGTGATTTCATCAACTGTGTTAGTACAGTGTTGAGGTTCCAGCTTGGGGCTGGCATCCTTTTAGGGGGCTATTCTTTTAGCCCCTTCCAGGAATCTTTTGACCACTTGGGAGGTGAAGAAGCTTTTCCCGCTTCTCCCCTGGTGTAGGCCACTATGGCTGCTAAGTGAACCCTTAGTGACGAGTAACTGAGCCCGCTTTGTAGTAGGTGCGTTAAGTATTGTAGTACTGTTGATTCCTTTGTGACTTTTCGTTGCAGTCCCTCTGTAATGCACCATTGCGAGAACCTTTTCCACTTTGCAATGTAGCATTTTCTTGTAGTGGGTCTCCTTGCTTCTCTGAGTACTGCCATGGTGCTTGGAGGTAGCTTGAGGTGTGCGAATTCTAGGTCCTCAGGAGCCATGCTGCGAGGCTGAGGCTGTCTGGTTCTGGGTGGAGCACTTTTCCGTCTTGCATTGTGAGGAGGTCTTTCCTTCTGCTGAACCTGTGTGCTGGTTCCTGCGCCATTTCCATTATCTGTGAGAACCATGATTGTCTGGCCCACTGAGGTGCCACCAGTATGAGTGTCATGCTGCTGCTCCTGCATTTGCTGAGTACCTTGTGTAACAGTGGTATCGGGGGAAAAGCGTATGCAAATTCGTTCGACCAACTTATCCATAGCGCATTCCCTAGGGACCTTTGGTCCGGTTGTCTGGATGCGTAATGTTGGCATTTTGCATTCTGGAGTGTTGCAAACAGGTCTATCCGTGGTGTTCCCCACTTTTGGAACAGCCGCTGCACCATCCTGCTGGTTGAGTTCCCATTCGTGGGATGCAGACGTCTGCCTGCTGAGTCGGTCTGCTTCTATATTGTCTATTCCTGGAAGGTGTATTGCCAGCAGGTCTATCCTTAGAGGGATGGCCCATCTCCAGATCTCTTGTGCCAGGCTTGATAGCGGTGCTGACTGTGTTCCACCTTGTTTGTTGATGTAGAACATGGTTGTTGTGTTGTCTGTTTGTATCAGCACTCGCTGCCCGTAAAGCTGCTTTTGAAAGGCTTTTAAGGCTAGGAACACAGTTTTTAGTTCTAGGAAGTTGATGTGTTTCACTGCATCTTGTTGTGACCACAGCCCCCTGACGCGGAGTCTGTCCATGTGCGCGCCCCAGCCCTGCTGTGAGGCGTCTGTTGTGATGGTCACTGTTGGAGTTGGCTGTGTGAATGGCTTCCCCTGTAATATGTTCTCTTCCTTCCACCACGCTATTTCTTGCTGCACTGCGTGTGTGACAACCACTAGATCTTCCCAACTCCCTGTCGCTTGTGACCACTGCTGCTGTATCCATTCTTGGAACGGTCTCATGTGCAGTCTGATATGTGGGACAAGGTGAATGCATGATGCCATCATTCCCATTAGTCTGCTCACCGTTCTCACTGTCAGAACTTGCCCCTTGCGGTAATGACGTGTTTCCCTCAGGAGCGCTATAGTTCTCTTGTCGCTGGGGAACACTTTGGACTGTGTGCTGTCTATTTGTGCCCCTAAGAATATTTTGATCTGCTGAGGTTCTGTTGACGATTTCTCCCAATGTATTGAGAAACCTAGTGTGGACAGTGTTTGTATGACTTGTTTGATGTGATCCTTGCAGAGTCTGTATGATCCTGCTTTCACAAGCCAGTCGTCGAGGTAGGGGTATACATGTATGCTCTTTCTCCGAAGGTGCGCTGCAGCTGCTGCTATGCATTTTGTGAACACCCTTGGTGCGGACTTTAGTCCGAAGGCCAGCACTGTGAACTGGTAGTGGTCGTGGCCTATCACGAATCTTAATAGACGTTTGTGTTTGTGGTTGACGGGTATGTGCAGGTATGCATCTTTCAAGTCTAAGGTGGCCATGTAATCCCCTTCTTGGATTTGGGGTATTACTTCCTGAAGTGAAGTCATTTTGAATTTTTGAGTTTTTACGAACTTGTTCAGGAATCTGAGGTCCAGTATTGGTCTTAGTGTTTCGTCTACCTTTGGCACAAGGAAGTACGTTGAGTATACTCCCTTGTTCCTTTCGTTTATTGGAACTAGTTCTATTTCTCTTTTTTGTAGCAGCTCCTCTTCTTCTAGACGGAGGAGGGCGAGTTCCCTTGCGGGCATTGTCCGGTGTCTTGGTTTTTTCCCCGGCGGGTGTTTTTGGAGGTCTATGCAGTACCCGTGCTGTATGGTGTTTAGTATCCACTTGTCCGTGGTAATTTCCCTCCATTGTGTGAGGAATTTTCCTATTCTTACTCCCACCGGTGTTGTATGCTCGGTGGTTATTTGTTGTCTGTGTGTGTTCCTTATTTTGTCCTTTTGTGGACTTCTCCTCTCCCTTGGTGTTAACTGGGGAGGGTCTGGTTTGTGTCTGGAGTCACTTTGAGGTGGGCTGCTGGCCCCCTCTTCGGGCCTGTCCCCGTCCGTACCCGCGCCCTCGAAAGGACCGTCCTCTGGGTTGGTACTGCCAATTCTGCTGCTGTTGTCCCTGCAGGTTTTGGCCCTGGTTGTTCCTCTGGTATCCTTGCTGGGGGGATTGGTGTGAAGTGGTGGGTGCATTGCCCCCTCTACCACTGGGTCGCCTTGAGGGGTTTCCTCTTCTCATTCCCCTGAACTGCAGCGCTCCCATGGACCTTGCAGTTTCGTTGTCCGTCTTCAGTTGAGTTAACTTGTTGTCGACTGTTGCTCCAAACAGTTTCTCACCGTCGAAAGGTGTGTTGATGATGTTGCTCTGTACTTCTGGCTTGAAGCCGGAGATCCTGAGCCATGCGTGTCTCCTCTCAGTTACCCCTATCATCATTTGCCTGCTGGAGTTCTCTGCTGCGTCCAAGGCTGACTTTAGGCAAGTGTTAGCGATGGCCTTGCCTTCCTCCGCTAGGTAATTAGCCCTTTGTTGGTGTTCTTCTGGCAGGTGTTTAATGAGCTGACTCATTTCTGCCCAATGCTGGTATGCATGCCTGCTGATGAGGGCGTTGGAGTTGGCGATGCGCCAGTGTATGGCTGCGTTCCTCTCCACTTTTCGTCCTGTGAGGTCTATTCGCTTGCTCTCCTTGTCTGGAGGTGGGCCTGTGTTGGTGGGCACACCGGCCCTTTTCTGGCCGTTGCAGCGATAATGGAGTCTGCTGGTACTGACCCTTGGATGTACGCCGGGTCTTTTGTGGAATGTTTATATTTCTTCTCGCTTCTAGGTGTAACCGCCTTGCAGACTGCCGGTTCCCTGAAGGCCTCCCTTCCCTGGTCGAGGACGCCAGGCAACATGGGTAGGAATTGGCTCCTTGTTTGTTGAGGGAGCAGGGTTTCGAAGAGGAAACCTGCCTTTGTTTTTCCTCCTGCATTTCGACCCCATATGTCTTTGCAGCCTTCTGGACGACCTCATTGTAGACTCCGATGTCGTCTGGCGGCGAAGGCCTCGAGGGATAAGAGTCTACCCCTTCTTCTGGTGACTCTGCGTCGAGGTCTTGCCAGTCTATGTCTTGTACCTCCGAGGACGCCGAGTCCCGGTAAGACTGCATCTCTTCTTCGCCTTCGAAGTAGTGGTCTTCTTCGTCCTGGTCTTCGAGTGGTTCGGGTGTTCTCGGGGGCTTGATGTATTCGGCTTCGAACTCTTCGAGTGCCTTGTGGGCTGGCTTCGATGGGATAGCGTATTGCTTCATCTTCTCGTCGAAGTCTTTTTTCCGTTGCAGGATGCTCGCCATCTCTGCCTCGAGCCTCCTCTTCTTTTTCGCCATCTCGTGGGCCTTTTCGGCGTCGAGTGGTGCAGCGCTTCTCTTTGCGGTCGCCGAAACAGACGCCGGGCCTTCCTTTCTCGGTGCCGAGGCTTCCTTTTCGGAGGTGACCTTCGACGCCTTTGTTTTTTCGGAGGCTTTCGCCGATTGTGAGTCCTTGTCAAAGGATCCGCTCGGCTGCTTGTCCTTGGATGCTGTTGCTTTCGTCGAGGGTTTCGGCGGCAACGCTCCCTTTGAGGACTTTGCTACACTTCTAAGAGTGTCGCTAGGTGTTCTGGCTTCACTCTTTCGAGCGTCGCTTTGGTGTTTTGGGGTCGACGACTCCCTTACCTCCTTCGACGTTTTCTTATGGACCTCGACGACAGCGCAGTCCTCTGGTCCCTCTGCGATGTTGTCTTCCTCTCCGCTCGAGAGGCCCAGGTCTCGGAGCGATGCTGCTGGTCCCTGGCCCTGCATGTTGTAGTTCGCCCTTCTCTGTCTCTCTCTCACCCGGAGGGTCTTCGGGGTGAACGCCGAGCACGCGTTACAGTCTTCGCTGATGTGGTCGAGCGGCAAGCAGAGGTTGCAGACTGGGTGCTGGTCTTTTTGGGTGTACTTGTGGTGGCAGTTTTTGCAAAACTTGAACGGAGTCTTGTCCATAACCGCGCTCAGGGAGCCCCCTGTGAGCGCATTCTCTGTAGGCGTCGAGATTTCGGTCGTGGACCTTCTACCTCGTCGTCCTTCTTGTTGTCTGTGGTACTTGTGTCGTCGTCCGGTGTCTCAGGAATCCATCCTCTGTGGTGATATTTCGACTTTTCGAGATTCTTCGTCCAAAATTTCTGGAACTTCTCGGCAACGATCCAGACCCCACGGCGGAAAAAAGAATCTGAAGATGGCTACCAAGGGTGGGAGCTTCCGCCGGAAGCGCGACGACGTCACCGAAGACACCAAATGGTGGGGCGTCGCCGCCCACCTGGGCCAACAACAAAAAAAAACAAAAAACACAAAAACAAAGAAAAGACTACGAATCCGGACCCAACCACGAGATGGCGGAATAATGCACAGCATAGTGAATCCAGAAAGATTCACGCTGCAAAACTTACAGTTCCTAAAACCTTGGTAGAACAGTGAAACAAAGCAGACAGGCTACCTCACCAGGCTCAGGCCCTCACAAGTTAAAGGTGGGAGTTACCTCTCAACCCCCACCAACAGCCCCCCATCTTTATTGTGCTTTAAAAAAACGGAACATTCCAAAACCTCAATATAGGAAACTTAATGTAGGTTTGTATATCTGTGAATGCCTGTAAGACTATCTGGCATGGCATAATTGTTGTTTACCACAAAGAGTGGTTCTACTACGCAATAAGAAAACGAGCATTTGCTATGCAATAGGTGTCGCATTTGCGAGAGTTTGAGCTATTGGCATTGTAAATACCAATGCCTTTTATTTCTGTATTTTAAAAACCTGCAAGCGGTGCGTAAACAGGCACTTTGTACTTGCAGTCGTTGCTTACGAGAAGCAACGCTGGCAGTAACTATGCCTCTTTTACTGCCAGCCTTCCTTTTCGTAAGCAAGGACTATAAGTACAAAGGGCGTGTTTATGCACCGCATACAGCTTTTCGAAACACATAAATAAAAGGCATTGTCGTTTACAATGGCAATAGCTCAAACTCTTGCAAATGCAACACCAATAGCTCAAACTTTAATAATGCGAGACCTATTGCATTGCAAATGCTTGTTTGAGATATATTGTTGTTGAGTGGGGGGCAACCTGACTACTTACCCCCTGGTGCTCCTTGTTGTGATTGCAGTCAGACAGACCTGACACAGAACAGGCAGTATCAGGACAGGCTGCGCTCTCACATAGACCTGACAGAGAACAGGCAGTAACAGGACAGGCACACACACACGCACACACACAGACCTGACAGATAAAAGGCAGTATCAAGACAGGCTACACAATCACACAGACCTGACAGAGTACAGGCAATATCAGGACAGGCTGCACCCTCACACAGACCTGACAGAGAACAGGCAGTATCAGGACAGGCTACACAATCACACACAGACCTGACAGAGAACAGGCAGTATCAGGACATACTACACTCACACACATACCTCATAGAGTACAGGTGGTATCAGGGCAGTCTACACTCTCAGACAGACCTGACAGAGAAAAGGCAGTACCAGGACAGGCTGCAGACACACGCAGACCTGACAGAGAGCAGGCAGTATCAGGAAAGGCTACACCCTCAGACAGACCTGACAGAGTACAGGCACTATCAGGACAGGCTGCACTCACACACAGACCTGACAGAGTACAGGCAGTATCAGGACAGGCTATACTCACGCACAGACCTGACAGAAAACTGGCAGTATCAGGACAGGCTACACTCACACACAGACCTGACAGAGAACATGCAGTATCAGGACAGGCTACACTCACACACATACCTCATAGAGTACAGGTGGTATCTGGACAGGCTGCAGTCACACGCAGACCTGACAGAGAGCAGGCAGTATCAGAAAAGGCTACACCCTCACACAGACCTGACGGAGAACAGGCAATATCAGGACAGGCTACACTCACACACACACCTGACAAAGAACAGGCAGTATCAGGACAGGCTGCATTCACAGACAGACCTGACAGACAGCAGGCAGTATCAGGACAGGCTACACTCTCACACAGACCAGACAGAGAACAGACTATATCAGGACAGGCTACACTCTCACACAGACCTGAGAGAGAAAAGGCAGTATTAAGACAAGCTACACTCACAACCAGACTTGATACAGTACAGGCAGTATCAGGACAGGCTGTACTCTCCCACAGAACTGATACAGAACAGGTAGTATCAGGACAGGCTGCAGTCTCACACAGACCTGACAGAGAACAGGCAGTATAAGGACAGGCTACACTGTCACACAGACTTGACAGAGAATAGGCAGTATTGGGGCAGGCCGCACTCAGACACAGACCTGACAGAGAACAGGCAGTATCAGGACAGGCTGCACTCTCGCACAGACCTGACAGAGAGCAGGCAGTATCAGGACAGGCTGCACTTTCACACAGACCTGACAGAGTACAGGCAGTATCAGGACACGCTGCACTCTCACACAGATCTGACAAAGAACTGGAAGTATCAGGACAGGCTACTTTCACACACTGACCTAACAGATTACAGGCAGTATCAGGACAGGCTACACTCACACACATACCTCATAGAGCACAGACAGTATCAGGACGGGCTACTTTCACACACAGACCTGACAGAGTACAGGAAGTATCAGGACAGGCTGCACCCTCACACAGACCTGACAGAGAACAGGCAGTATCAGGACAGGCTACACTCACACACATACCTCATAGAGTACAGGCAGTATCAGGACAGGCTACACACCGACCTGATAGAAAACAGCAGGGGTGGCTCCTCCGTAATGGCGGAGGAGCGTCGCCCCCTGCTAAAAGCCAACAGAGGCAAAGGCCAAAAATAAAATGATAAAACATTTTTATTACAATTTTATTTTTAGCCCTGCAGGCTGGGAGCCCAGGGAGGGGCGTGGCCTCCCATCCTGACGCTGCAGCTGCAGCTGCAGCTGCAGCACCAGGAAGGAGGGGGGAGTGGTGGGCACTGCCAAGTGCTCATGATGGTTTGGAGGGCCGGCCAAACCGTCATACGCACTTAGCCTTTCTCCACCGAGCTGTGTTGTACAGCTGGGTGGAGAAACCAACGGAGGCTCCCAGCCTATGTCTGAGCGCCGAACCGAGGCGCTCAGACCAGCATTCAGAATAGCATTCCCAGCATGTGAGCAGCGCTGGGATTGGGAGCTGGGAGCGTGCACAGTGTGCAGCAGGCTCCTGACAAGGACGCGAGGATCGGGAGCAAGGCGGCGGTCGTCAGAGTAGGTATGTTTTATTTTCTTTATACATGGTTTTTGTGTGTTCCCCCTCCCCCCGCCCCACCACTTCGCAGTACAAGTGGCCGCTACTGGAAAACAGGCAGTATCAATACAGGCTACACTCTCACACAGACCTGATACAGCCCCATCAGCTGCAGTGCATGCTTCCACTGCACACAGAACGAGGGCATCGTATAGAACCGCCGTGCAAGCTTCCCACACATAGAACAGATAAAGCAAAGGCAGCAGTAGTGCAAGCTTCCCACACACACAGAAAAGGCACTGCACAGGCAGTTGCAAAATTGTTTTTGCACACATAACAAATACCACACATGCTGCAGCAGGTCAAGCTTCTTTCGCATGTAGCACACAGGCAGCACAAAAGGGAGCATTGCCAGCTCTCATATCTACAGAAAAGGTACAGCACAGCAGCATCGGGATAAGCTTTTCACACATTAACTACAACAAGGGTAGCTGCAGCTGTTTTCGTACAGAGCAGCTACATATGTACCAATGCAAGATAAGTTTCCCTTGCAGACAAAAGGTGCAGCGCATGGAGATGTAGGATGAGTTTCCTTCACAGATAACAGGTGCAGCACGTACAGATATAGGACAAGCTTCTCTCACACAAGGATCAGGTACAGCACATAGTACTGCAGGACAAGCTTCTCTCACACAGAAAACAGGGGCAGAATGTAGAGATGTAGGACAAGCTTCTCTCATACAGAAAATAGATGCAGCACATAGTGATGCAGGACAAGCTTCTCTTACACAGAGAACAGGTGCAGCGCGTAGTGAAGCAGGAAAAGCTTCTCTTACACAGAGAACAGGTGTAGCGCGTAGTGATGCAATACAAGCTTCTCCCATACAGAATAGAGCAGCACATAGAAATGCAGGCGAAGGTATTCTCACACAGAAATAGGTGAAGCGCATAGTGATGCAGGACAGGCTTCTCTCACACCGAGGACAGGTGCAGCATGTAGAGACACAGGACAAGCTTCTCTTACACAGAGAACAGATGCAGCACATAGAGATGCAGTACAAGCTTCTCTTACACAGAGAAAGGTGCCGCGCGTAGTGACGCAGGACAAACTTCTCTCACACAGACAACAGGTGCATCGCGTAGAGATTCAAGACAAGCTTCTTTCACACAGAGAAAAGGTGCAGTGCATATAGAGGCATTACAAGCTTCTCTTACACAGAGAAAGTTGCCGCGCGTAATGATGCAGGACAAGCTTCTCTCACACTGACAACAGGTGCAATGCGTTGAAATGCAGGGCAATCTTCTCTCACACAGAGAACAGGTGCAGAACATAATGATGCAGGACAAGCTTCTCTCAAACAGAGAGCAGGCGCAGCACGTATAGATGTAGGTCAAGCTTCTCTCACAATGAGAACGTGCAGTGCATAGAGATGTAGGACAAGCTTCTCTCACACACAGAACAGGTGCAGAGGGTTGAAATACAGGACAAGCTCCACTCACACAGAACAGATGCAGCATGAACAGATGTAGGACAACCTTCTCTCACACAGAGAACGTGCAGCGCATAAAGCTTTAGGAAAAGCTTCTCTCACACAGAGAATATGTGCAGCACGTAGAGATGTAGGACAAGCTCCTCTCACACAGAGAACAGATGCAGCGCATAGTGATGCAGGACACGCTTCTCTCACACACAGAACAGGTGCAGAGGGTTGAAATACAGGACAAGCTCCACTCACACAGAACAGATGCAGCATGAACAGATGTAGGACAACCTTCTCTCACACAGAGAACGTGCAGCGCATAAAGATTTAGGAAAAGCTTCTCTCACACAGAGAATATGTGCAGCACGTAGAGATGTAGGACAAGCTCCTCTCACACAGAGAACAGATGCAGCGCATAGTGATGCAGGACAAGCTTCTCTCACACACAGAACAGGTGCAGAGGGTTGAAATACAGGACAAGCTCCACTCACACAGAACAGATGCAGCATGAACAGATGTAGGACAACCTTCTCTCACACAGAGAACGTGCAGCGCATAAAGATTTAGGAAAAGCTTCTCTCACACAGAGAATATGTGCAGCACGTAGAGATGTAGGACAAGCTCCACTCACACAGAGAACAGATGCAGCATGTACAAATGTAGGACAAGCTTCTCTTTCCCAGAGAACATGTGCAGCGCATAGAGATGCAGGACAAGCTACAGATGCAAGAGAAGCTTCTCTCACACAGAGAACATGTGCAGCACGTAGAGATGTAGGACAAGCTCCTCTCACACAGAGAACAGATGCAGCATGTACAAATGTAGGACAAGCTTCTCTTTCCCAGAGAACATGTGCAGCGCACAGAGACGCAGGACAAGCTACAGATGCAGGAGAAGCTTCTCTCACACAGAGAACATGTGCAGCACGTAGAGATGTAGGACAAGCTCCTCTCACACAGAGAACAGATGCAGCATGTACAGATGAAGGACAAGCTTCTCTTTCCCAGCGAACATGTGCAGCGCACAGAGATGCAGGACAAGCTACAGATGCAAGAGAAGCTTCTCTCACACAGAGAACAGATGCAGCACATAGTGATGCAGGACAAGCTTCTCTCACACACAGAACAGGTGCAGAGGGTTGAAATACAGGACAAGCTCCTCTCACACAGAGAACAGATGCAGCACATAGTGATGCAGGACAAGCTTCTCTCACACAGAGAACAGATGCAGCACATAGTGATGCAGGACAAGCTTCTCTCACACAGAGAACAGGTGCAGCGCATAGTGATGCAGGTCAAGGTTCTCTCACACAGAGAACAGGTGTAGCATGTTCAGATGTAGGACACGCTTCTCTCACACAGAGAACAGATGCAGCACATAGTGATGCAGGACAAGCTTCTCTCACACAGAGAACAGATGCAGCACATAGTGATGCAGGACAAGCTTCTCTCACACAGAGAACAGATGCAGCACATAGTGATGCAGGACAAGCTTCTCTCACACAGAACAGATGCAGCACATAGTGATGCAGGACAAGCTTCTCTCACACAGAGAACAGGTGCAGCGCATAGTGATGCAGGTCAAGGTTCTCTCACACAGAGAACAGGTGTAGCATGTTCAG
The DNA here is from genome assembly GCA_963921515.1 of Calotriton arnoldi. NCBI lineage: Eukaryota > Metazoa > Chordata > Amphibia > Caudata > Salamandridae > Calotriton > Calotriton arnoldi. The sequence continues at coordinate 3,660,223 of CAWUFW010000252.1, read as the reverse complement.
ATGTAGGACACGCTTCTCTCACACAGAGAACAGGTGCAGCGCATAGTGATGCAGGTCAAGGTTCTCTCACACAGAGAACAGGTGCAGCGCATAGTGATGCAGGTCAAGGTTCTCTCACACAGAGAACAGGTGTAGCATGTACAGATGTAGGACACGCTTCTCTCACACAGAGAACAGGTGTAGCAAGTATCGATGCAGGGTATGGCTCTAGCACATGGAAAATATGTGAAGCGCGTAGAGATGCAGGACAAGCTTCTCCCACACAGAGAACAGGTGCAGCACATATTGATGCCATACAGGCTTCTCTCACGCAGAGAACAGGTGCAGTGCATAGAGATTCAGGACAAGTTTCTCTCACACAGAGAACATGTGTAGCAAGTAACGATGCAGGGTATGGCTCTCGCACACGGAAAATAGGTGACGTGCGTAGAGATGCAGGACAGGCTTCTCTCACGCAGAGAACAGGTGCAGCACATATTGATGCCATACAGGCTTCTCTCACGCAGAGAACAGGTGCAGTGCATAGAGATTCAGGACAAGTTTCTCTCACACAGAGAACATGTGTAGCAAGTAACGATGCAGGGTATGGCTCTCGCACACGGAAAATAGGTGCAGTGTATAGAGATTCAGGACAAGCTTCTCACGGAGGACAAGCTTCTCTCACACAGAAAACCGGGGCAGCATGTACAGATGTTGGACAAGCTTTGCTCATGCAGAGAACATGTGCAGTGCCTAGAGATGCAGGACAAGCATCTCTCACACACAGAACATGTGCAGCGCCTAGAGGCGCAGGACCAGCTTCTCTCACGCAGAGAACAGATGCATTACGTAGCGGTGCAGGACAAGCTTCTCTCACACAGAGAACAGGTGCAGCACGTGGGGACGCAGGACAAGCTTCTCTCACACAGAGAACAGGTGCAGCGCGTAGGGACGCAGGACAAGCTTCTCACATAGAGAACAGATGCAGCGCGTAGAGACTCAGGACAAGCTTCCCTCACACAGAGAACAGGTGCAGCGCGTAGGGACGCAGGACAAGCTTCTCACATAGAGAACAGTTGCAGCGCGTAGAGACTCAGGACAAGCTTCCCTCACACAGACAACAGGTGCAGTGCATAGAAACGCAGAGCAGGCTTCCTTCACACACTTCCCACGACAGTGATTTTTTATGTGAGGCCTGAAGGAAGGGCATGAACTAAGCCTCCGTGCCCATTCAAGCCTTGGCCTCTCTCCCTTGCCTTACCATCCTCCTCCGGATCATCATCTTCCTCGTGGCGCTCTTCATATTCGTCCTCTGCACCATTCTCTTCGTCCTGCAGAAGGACAAACAGAAGCGAACTAGTGACATGGGCTGGAGACGACAAACCCAAAAACAGAAGGAGACGGATGGAGGTTAGAGGGACACGCAGATGGGGCGGTATGCCAGCCAGAGGGGGGTATGCAGGCGACTATGGTAGGAACGAAGAGAACCCTCTCATCGACTAGTGGAGCACAGCATTCAAATGTATGTTTATGAGATTTTAGGTCATTAATAGAGATCTGTTCAAACTCCCCGCGGAAATCGTGAGCAAAATAGATTTTAGGAAGGACCCAGAAGAGGCATGCATACACGTAGGTATTACTAAAGTCTCGGAACCGCCTTGGACACTTTTAATTAGGGGCACAGAGGGGTGGGGTCCCCCTTGAAGCAGGGAGTGTCTGTAGGGTGGGGGTGTCTTCTCACCTCCTGGGGCAGCTGCTTCTTCTTGTCTTTCTTGCTGCTTTTGTCCGCCACCTTCTCCTTTTTCTCTTTCAGGTCCTGGATGAATGAGAGAAATATATGGTGTGAGGTACAGAGGGCTCCAGAGGGAGAGAGGGGAGAGCGAAAACATGGACAATATCCTGGTGAGATGCAACACCCCGAGAGAGAACGAGGCAGAGAGAGTGAAAAAGAGACAGTGCGCGGGAGAGATTGTGTGAGGTACGCCCAGCTTCAGAAAGGGGTGCAGGGAGAGAAGAGAAAATAGGACAGGATTGGGGTGAGGCACAAAACATTAAAGCCTTGAAATCAAGGAGAGGGGGCTCTCAAATCCAAAGGGATGGAGCACCCAGTAACTGTAAAGTTAAACATAAATGTTCCCTTTGGATAAGACCTATCTCAGACAATTCACGCCAGAATACAACAACATTCATACCTCAAACAGACCTTGATTTTCAATTTATTCAGAATGAATTAAAGCACTTATATGAATACAAATTTAAACAATATATATGTTTTAATCAATATAAAACTGTACAGATTTTGATTCCACACAGACAATTCATAAAACCATTAAAAACACGTGAATTCTGAACACAGTATTCATATTTTGAAAGAGCAGAATGTATGAATCTGAAAAGGAGAATACAGAGAGACAATCAGCTTTGTCTTATAAATGTTAATTTAGATGTATGTATAGACAGCACAAAGCCTGGGTCTAAATTCCCTGCCTATAACTAACTGCTGACTTATCCAAATTTAACACCAAGAAAAAAGGGGCGTCGACGCGTTTCAGTGGCACATTCACAATAGGACCACCTTCTTCAGGACATAGATATTTTCTCCTTTAAAAATCGATCTTATATCAACCTTTTATCACACCGGTGCCTCTGCACTCCAGTGGGAGATTCTCCAGATCAAAGGGAGTAAAGGGTGATGTTTCAACCAAATCTCTTTTTTATATAGTAAAAGGTCATCAATTGTGAAGCGTAAAGGCCGGTCCAATATGGGTCCTCAATTATTGTTCCCTTAAAGGACTGATTTAAAATTACAGTCATGTATTATTAATGTTTAAAACCGGAACACATCTCGGTCTCAAGTGTAGCACAAATAGCGGGTCACGATGTTTTTTGTCTAGTTGGCAGCAGGATCGCATTTTCGTGGCTTTTTATTCCGACGAGGTCCGCTTATCCTGGAGCCTTCTCTCGACCGTGGTTCGTCGCATTGAGGAAGCTGCCGCTTGCACTGCGCATGCTGCCATTCCCGCTAATTTTCCAGCGCAGGACATCCAGCGCTGAAAATCAGTGCGAGCCGCATGACCTAATGCACTCTGCCGCTTACAGAACTCCGCATAGCGTGGCAGAGTTTTTTGGTCACTTCACGGAGAATCCGGGTTGCAGAAGTCCGCGAACTCCACCCAGGACTAATTCATAGGAAGAAAGGGGCGACAGGAAGGAATATATTGTGTGAGGTAGAAGAGCAAAAGGGATACAATGAGGTGAGGTGAGGTACTGAGCTTCACTGGCGGACAGAGCATACAGAGGGGAAGAAGCTGTATGAGGTACACGCAGCCACAGAGAAGGGAGGATGGAGAGGGAACAGTGGAAGATGTGGGGATGGGGCAAAGAACAGAATGGAGAGGGAGTAAGAAATAGTGCGAGGGACACAAGGCTGCAGAGGGTAAATGGGCCTCAAACGGGGAAGACATAGCTCTCTATGAGGTGGGTCACACACTTGCTCTGTCTCACAGGCGGGTCAGGTGTAAAGACGGCCCTCTATGTAGAGCTGAGGCATGTCCCTTTTCCTCACAGAGGGCACGGACAGGTATGATAGACCTCTGTGTGTATCCGGGTCACAGGTACCTTCGTCTCACAGAGGACCAGACAGGTATGACAGACCTCTGTGTGTATCTTGGTCACACGTAAATTCGTCTCACAGAAGGCCAGATAGGTATAACAGCCATCTGTGTTTATCTGGGTCACACGTACCTTTGTCTCACAGAGGGCCGGACAGGTACTATAGACCTCTGTGTGTATCCAGGTCACACGTACCTTTGTCTCACAGAGGGCCGGACAGGTATGACAGAACTCTGTGTGTATCCAGGTCACACGTACCTTTGTCTTACAGAGGGCCGGACAGGTACGATAGACCTCTGTGTGTATCCGGGTCACACGTACCTTTGTCTCACAGAGGGCCGGACAGATATGACAGACCTCTGTGTGTATCCGGGTCACACGTCCCTTTGTCTCACAGAGGGCCATACAGGTATGACAGAACTCTGTGTGTATCCAGGTCACACGTACCTTCGTCTCACAGAGGACCAGACAGGTATGACAGACCTCTGTGTGTATCTTGGTCACAGGTACCTTCGTCTCACAGAGGACCAGATAGGTATAACAGCCATCTGTGTTTATCTGGGTCACACGTACCTTTGCCTCACAGAGGGCCGGACAGGTATGACAGACCTCTGTGTGTATCTTGGTCACACGTAAATTCGTCTCACAGAGGGCCATACAGGTATGACAGAACTCTGTGTGTATCCAGGTCACACATACCTTTGTCTCACAGAGGGCCGGACAGATATGACAGACCTCTGTGCGTATCTGGGTCACAAGTCCCTTTGTCTCACAAAGGGCCGGACAGATATGATAGACCTCTGTGTGTATCCGGGTCACACGTACCTTTGTCTCACAGAGGGCCGGACAGGTATGACAGACCTCTGTGTTTATCTGGGTCACACGTACCTTTGTCTCACAGAGGGCCATACAGGTATGACAGAACTCTGTGTGTATCCAGGTCACACGTACCTTTGTCTCACAGAGGGCCGGACAGATATGACAGACCTCTGTGCGTATCTGGGTCACAAGTCCCTTTGTCTCACAAAGGGCCGGACAGATATGATAGACCTCTGTGTGTATCCGGGTCACACGTACCTTTGTCTCACAGAGGGCCGGACAGGTATGATAGACCTCTGTGTTTATCCGGGTCACACGTACCTTTGTCTCACAGAGGGCCATACAGGTATGACAGACCTCTGTGCGTATCTGGGTCACAAGTCCCTTTGTCTCACAAAGGGCCGGACAGAAATGATAGACCTCTGTGCGTATCTGGGTCACAAGTCCCTTTGTCTCACAAAGGGCCGGACAGGTACGATAGACCTCTGTGTGTATCCGGGTCACACGTACCTTTGTCTCACAGAGGGCCGGACAGGTATGATAGACCTCTGTGTTTATCCGGGTCACACGTACCTTTGTCTCACAGAGGGCCATACAGGTATGACAGAACTCTGTGTGTATCCAGGTCACACGTACCTTTGTCTCACAGAGGGCCGGACAGATATGACAGACCTCTGTGCGTATCTGGGTCACAAGTCCCTTTGTCTCACAGAGGGCCGGACAGGTACGATAGACCTCTGTGTGTATCCAGGTCACACGTACCTTTGTCTCACAGAGGGCCGGACAGGTATGACAGAACTCTGTGTGTATCCAGGTCACACGTACCTTTGTCTTACAGAGGGCCGGACAGGTACGATAGACCTCTGTGTGTATCCGGGTCACACGTACCTTTGTCTCACAGAGGGCCGGACAGATATGACAGACCTCTGTGTGTATCCGGGTCACACGTCCCTTTGTCTCACAGAGGGCCGGACAGATATGACAGACCTCTGTGTTTATCTGGGTCACACGTACCTTTGTCTCACAGAGGGCCATACAGGTATGACAGAACTCTGTGTGTATCCAGGTCACACGTACCTTCGTCTCACAGAGGACCAGACAGGTATGACAGACCTCTGTGTGTATCTTGGTCACACGTAAATTCGTCTCACAGAAGGCCAGATAGGTATAACAGCCATCTGTGTTTATCTGGGTCACACGTACCTTTGCCTCACAGAGGGCCGGACAGGTATGACAGACCTCTGTGTGTATCTTGGTCACACGTAAATTCGTCTCACAGAGGGCCATACAGGTATGACAGAACTCTGTGTGTATCCAGGTCACACGTACCTTTGTCTCACAGAGGGCCGGACAGATATGACAGACCTCTGTGCGTATCTGGGTCACAAGTCCCTTTGTCTCACAAAGGGCCGGACAGATATGATAGACCTCTGTGTGTATCCGGGTCACACGTACCTTTGTCTCACAGAGGGCCGGACAGGTATGACAGACCTCTGTGTTTATCTGGGTCACACGTACCTTTGTCTCACAGAGGGCCATACAGGTATGACAGAACTCTGTGTGTATCCAGGTCACACGTACCTTTGTCTCACAGAGGGCCGGACAGATATGACAGACCTCTGTGCGTATCTGGGTCACAAGTCCCTTTGTCTCACAAAGGGCCGGACAGATATGATAGACCTCTGTGTGTATCCGGGTCACACGTACCTTTGTCTCACAGAGGGCCGGACAGGTATGATAGACCTCTGTGTTTATCCGGGTCACACGTACCTTTGTCTCACAGAGGGCCATACAGGTATGACAGACCTCTGTGCGTATCTGGGTCACAAGTCCCTTTGTCTCACAAAGGGCCGGACAGAAATGATAGACCTCTGTGCGTATCTGGGTCACAAGTCCCTTTGTCTCACAAAGGGCCGGACAGGTACGATAGACCTCTGTGTGTATCCGGGTCACAGGTACCTTCGTCTCACAGAGGACCAGACAGGTATGACAGACCTCTGTGTGTATCTTGGTCACACGTAAATTCGTCTCACAGAAGGCCAGATAGGTATAACAGCCATCTGTGTTTATCTGGGTCACACGTACCTTTGCCTCACAGAGGGCCATACAGGTATGATAGACCTCTGTGTGTATCCGGGTCACACGTACCTTTGTCTCACAGAGGGCCGGACAGGTATGATAGACCTCTGTGTTTATCCGGGTCACACGTACCTTTGTCTCACAGAGGGCCATACAGGTATGACAGAACTCTGTGTGTATCCAGGTCACACGTACCTTTGTCTCACAGAGGGCCGGACAGATATGACAGACCTCTGTGCGTATCTGGGTCACAAGTCCCTTTGTCTCACAAAGGGCCGGACAGAAATGATAGACCTCTGTGCGTATCTGGGTCACTAGTCCCTTTGTCTCACAAAGGGCCGGACAGGTACGATAGACCTCTGTGTGTATCCGGGTCACACGTACCTTTGTCTCACAGAGGGCCGGACAGGTATGATAGACCTCTGTGTTTATCCGGGTCACACGTACCTTTGTCTCACAGAGGGCCATACAGGTATGACAGAACTCTGTGTGTAACCAGGTCACACGTACCTTTGTCTCACAGAGGGCCGGACAGATATGACAGACCTCTGTGCGTATCTGGGTCACAAGTCCCTTTGTCTCACAAAGGGCCGGACAGAAATGATAGACCTCTGTGCGTATCTGGGTCACAAGTCCCTTTGTCTCACAAAGGGCCGGACAGGTACGATAGACCTCTGTGTGTATCCGGGTCACACGTACCTATGTCTCACAGAGGGCCGGACAGGTATGACAGAACTCTGTGTGTATCCGGGTCACACGTACCTATGTCTCACAGAGGGCCGGACAGGTACGATAGACCTCTGTGTGTATCCGGGTCACACGTACCTATGTCTCACAGAGGGCCGGACAGAAATGACAGACCTCTGTGTGTATCCGGGTCACACGTACCTTTGTCTCACAGAGGGCCGGACAGGTACGATAGACCTCTGTGTGTATCCGGGTCACACGTACCTATGTCTCACAAAGGGCCGGACAGGTACGATAGACCTCTGTGTGTATCCGGGTCACACGTACCTTTGTCTCACAGAGGGCCGGACAGGTACGATAGACCTCTGTGTGTATCCGGGTCACACGTACCTATGTCTCACAGAGGGCCGGACAGGTACGATAGACCTCTGTGCGTATCTGGGTCACAAGTCCCTTTGTCTCACAAAGGGCCGGACAGAAATGATAGACCTCTGTGTGTATCCGGGTCACACGTACCTTTGTCTCACAGAGGGCCGGACAGGTACGATAGACCTCTGTGTGTATCCGGGTCACACGTACCTTTGTCTCACAGAGGGCCGGACAGGTACGATAGACCTCTGTGTGTATCCGGGTCAGACGTACCTATGTCTCACAGAGGGCCGGACAGGTACGATAGACCTCTGTGTGTATCCGGGTCACACGTACCTATGTCTCACAGAGGGCCGGACAGGTACGATAGACCTCTGTGTGTATCCGGGTCACATGTACCTTTGTCTCACAGAGGGCCGGACAGGTATGATAGACCTCTGTGTGTATCCACGTCACACGTAGCTTTGATTCACAGAGGACAACGTTGGGCATAAACAGCCTTCTATGTAGACCTGGGGCATACCGGCTTTTGTTTCACAGAAGGCCAGATTAATATGAGAGTCATCTCTGTAGAGGTGGGCCACATGTCTTTGAATCATGGAGGGCACAGATGGGCACAAGAGCTCCCAGTGTAGAGCGGGGGCCCACATGCCTTTGCCTCACGAAAGTATACAAAAAAGTGATTGGTGGAATGTTTGAATTAATCTCAGCCACTGGTAATTACTCGGGGTCACATCCCAGTCCATTGCTCTTTTGCTCACCATGCCACGTCAGTTTGGACCCAGCCGTATGCAAATCAGTCTTGACCCTGCTCCAATAGTAACAGACCAGACTAAACTGCCAACCCAGGTCCTCCATAAATGGGACACAAATAACTCAGGACTAGTTTTGCACTGATTGGGGCTCGTCGGTTGGGTGAGGCTTGGTTCTAGTGGCAAAGTGTGCACCGGAGCCACGTCTGAGCATACCCGTCACACTTAGGGCTTCGCACTGAAAAAAGTGACACCCCTTCCTGTAGAGCTGGGGCACACCTGCCTTTGCCTCACAGAGGGCACAGATTCACAGGTATGTGGTGTAGCTTTGACCAGATCATACTGAATCCAAACACGTCTGGCTAGAGTGGCTGGAAGATGTCAGGACAGAACAGGGCACATGGTGCATGACACTGCACGAGGTGCAGGACAGGGCACATGGTGCACAACACTGCACGTGGTACAGGACAGGGCACATGGTGCACAACACTGCACGTGGTGCAGGACAGGGCACATGGTGCAGCACAGGGTACATGGTGCAGGACAGGGCACGTGGTGCAGGAGAGAACACATGGTGCAGGACAAGGCACATGATGCAGGACAGTGCATGTGGTGCAGGACAGGGCACATGGTGCAGCACAGTGCATGTGGTGCAGGACAGTTTACGTGGTGCAGGGCAGTGCATGTGGTGCAGGACTGGGCACGTGGTGCTGCACAGGGCACTTGGTGCAGGACAGGCCATGTGGTGCAAGTGAGGGCACATGGTAGAGGACAGGGTACGTGGTGCAGGAGAGTGCAGGTGGTGCAGGACAGGGCACGTGGTGCAGGACAGGGCACGTGGTGGAGGATAGGGCACGTGGTGCAGGACAGGGCACGTGGTGCAGGGGAGGATGCGTGGTGCAGGGCAGGACATGGAGCAGGACAGGGCACAGAGTGCAGAACAGGACAGGTGGTGCAGGACAGAGCACAGTATACGAGCGCAGGACAGGGCTGGGCCGTGCCCCTGATGCAGGAGATGGTCCCTGGGGCAGGAGAGGTTGACTGTCGTTCTGCTGAAGGAAATGACTCTAACTCCCATGTAAACACTCTAGGCTGCCCATGGGGTACTGGTGAGCTACCAGCTGAAGTCTAAAGGGGTCACTGAGAAATGGGAGAGGACGGCTGAGGGGTGGGAGACAGGAGAAGGGCAGAGAGAGCTGCAGAGAGGTGGGAGAGGGTAAGTGCAGGAGAGAGAAGAAAGACAGGGAGAGAACTGCAGAAAGGTGAGGAGACACAGAAAGGAGGGGGTAAGGAGGGAAGTGGGCAGACAGGGGAGCAGAATGCGAGGGAAAGAACTGGCTAGAGGTGGAAGACGGGAGCAGAGAACAGGGAAGGATGGAGGGAACTGTAGGTAAAGGCAGTGCGTAATTTGAGCCAGTGGTTTCCGGTGCTCGGCACCAGCACTTAATTGTCAACACTGGCGCTTGTGACAGTCTGCCACAAGGTGGCACTGTCTGGCTAATTTAGAGATGACCACAACAACAGGTAATTATTCATTCAAAATACATTAAAAATGACTACAACCTGCCGCCCAAGCCATTCTTATAGCTTTGTGGGTTTGGAATAGTCGGAATTGTCACACTTGTAGGAGTGTGATGGTTAGTAGTTGTGTTGTTACTATCATTGGCAGCTCTGGCAGTGGCAACGTGTGCTGTAAGCTGTAGTGGCCTCTTGACGAGAGTCCTGGCACTTGTTGTTTTACAAATTAAGCACTGGATAAAGGTGAGAGGAGAAGGTAGGAGAACGAAGAAGAGGAGGAAGATACAATTATGGAGGTGAGAGAATGGAAAGAATAGGTGGGAGGAGGGAGAAGTAGGAAAGAGGAGAGGAGATGACTAGGTGGGAGAGTGGAGACAGAGAACCTGACTGCAGAAAGGTGAGAGTGGAAGGAGGAAGAGAAGAAGAGGAATAGAACTTCAGAGAGATGGGAGGATAGAAAGAAGAGTAGAGAGATGAAGAGGGGAAAGGAAGTAGGAGAAATAAAGGAAGGACCATAGAAAGAGAAGAAAGAGAATGGCTAGAGGATTATTTGAAAGGAAAAGGGAGGGTAGAGTTGCCGTGAAATAAGGAGAGGGGATGCGAGTGGATTTTGAGGTGGAGAGGTTGAGGGAGGACACGGAAAAACTCCAGGAAGATTTATTCATCTCTGGCTTGTATTGGAGCAGTGGGATTTATATAAAGAAGACAGTTGAACACATCAATACATAGGGATGCTAAAGGCCTGGGAAGAACCAGACACGGGACATTTGGTTTGTGCCCGCATACTTCTGGCAGCGGTAGCATAATGCCCGAGTTAGCCTTATTATGCCACGCACGTCGCGTAATTAAGATTTAGTTCAGGTACAAATCTAACCATAGGAGCAGCAGGGCACAACATGAATGAAGAGGCCGCGACCAGCTGTTGTTTACACCGTGTGCGATTTTGCACTTTTTTTGAGAGAGAGAAGTGCACCTCAAAATGGACACAAGGGGGCATTCTGTACTCACAATAATGAGAAATGCCGGATTTACATTTTCAGTGATACAGTGTAATTTTGTGTACTTTTTTTGTGCATTTTGCGTAAATTCTGCAAAGGAGGTTAAGCAATTTTCACTCATACCTAGTTGAAACCCATCAAAAAAATAGACAAAATGCAAAGAGTATGGAGATGAGGAGGTGATGAACACCCTGGGAAACCAAGAAGTAAGAGGGGCACGTGACTGCAGGGTATCAGCCAGTGTGATACTCTGGCACTAGGGCAATGTGACTTATGTAAAGTTCCATGGGGGCTGGGCTCTTTTCAGCAAACAGGAGGTGCAGAAAGGGGGGGTTCCCAAAGAGAGTTCTGGGTTATACTTTCACAAGCCGTCTGGGGCTGGAGACAGAGCCACTCTTTAAGAGAGGGAGGGAGGGTCTGAAGGGGCAGCTTCTAACACCCCCACTCCCTGGAAAGAGGTAATCCTGGCATTAACCTCTAAGAGGATCACCTGAAATAGACGAGGAGACTTAGCAGGTTTAGGCATCAGACCCCCAGTGGCCTTCTGTCCCTGCCTGACAACTCATCTGCCCATCCTCCTGCTGTCTATCTGTGTCTCTGTCTGTCCTTGCGTCTGTCCGTCATTGTCTCTGTCCCTCCATTCCTCAGCCCCTTCTGTCCCTGCCTGACAAGTCATCTGCCCATCTCTGCCTGCTGTCTATCTGTGTCGGTCTGTCCTTGCATCTGTCCGTCATTGTCTCTGTCCTCTCATTCCTCAGCCCCTTCTGTCCATGTCTGACAGCCCATCTGTCCGTCTCTGCATGCTGTCAGACCATGTCTCGGTCTGTCCTTACATCTGTCTATCGCTGTCGCTGCACTCCCATGTGTGAGTCCCTTCTGTCTTTGTCTGACAACCCGCCTGAATGTCTGTCTGTCTGTTCCTGTGTGTCTGTTGTTCCTTACATCTGTTCATCACCGCCGCTGTCCTTCCAGGTGTCTTACTTGGTCAGACAACCCGTGACTGCCTGCCTCTATCACTGTCCATTCCAATCTCTGTCTGTCAGCCTGTCCTGATGTCTGTCCATCGTTGGCTCTGTCCCTTTGACTGACAGCCTCCTTTGGTCCTGGTCTGACAGTCCATTTGTCCTTCTATACTTGTCTGAAAGCCACCTACCGTTCTATGTCTGCCTGCCTAATTACATTTACTATTCCCTTCTCTGTCTGCCTGTCCTTGCACCTGCCTCTTATCCTCTGACAGCCAATCTGCCAGTCTGTGTCTGACTGCCACTGTCTATTCCTGCCTCTGTCCATCTCTTTATCAAAGTCAGCTTTGCTCTGTTCTTCCTGGTGGCAGAGCTCTTCGTTCCATGTCCAATAACTCAGTCGCCCCTCTGTGTCTGCCTGTTCCTACCTCTGTCTTCATTGTCTCTCTTTATTCACCTGACTGCAGTGCTTTAAATGGGCCGGTACTCACCGGTACTGAGTACCGGCACTTCTTTTTCCCCCCCCCCAAGAGTACCGGCACTTCTCCGTTACGAAATAGAGTACCGGTACTCACTGTCACACAATCATGTGAGCATGCATCGCATTTCTACACTGCGGCGCATGCTCACATATTGGTGATTTCACAAGGAGGGCACTGACGCCAAGTCAGAGCAACGTGTGACCCAGGCGCGCAACGCCCATTGGACTCAGAGGGCTTCAGCCCCCCCACCCCCCTGTTGTGTGTGGCAGCCCGGGATGAGACAGCTTCCCGGGCACACACACAGCCGCACCCGAGCACTTCACAGGTCTTTAGAAGACCTTTTGCTTGTTAATGAGTCTTGATGTGTTTCGCCCCTTCTTAGAGCCCCTGCAGCTCCACTCTGCCTTTTGGTTGAAGAATCAGCCCCCGCCCCCCCTCCTCCCCCTCCCGAAATGTGACTCTAGTTGCGCCTCTGGTGTGACCTCACCCGCCAGGAAGCAATTGATTCAGGCAGGCTGGACGGAGTTGGAACAGACGTCAAGACTGGCACCACTGAAATTGAGACTGTACTTCGAAGAGGAGACAGACACCAACAACCTATCAAACACCACAGCTGAAACTAATTGGAGTGTGGTTCTGTAGAAGTCTTAGAAGCTGAGAAAGATAGCTTTGTACCAAAACCGACTAGTGCCATTGGTAACAGATACATCATGGAAGCTCCTGCAAGTGCTTTGGATCCATGCCTGTACTGGTGTGGAAACAACAGCGGTATAGAGGCGCCTTATATGATCAGATGTAAAACCATAATGGAAGTCACTGCCTGTGCTGGTGAGCAGGAGTGGGACGTGTCTCTGGCAGCCAAGGCGCCGCTTCTGCAGCCCCTGATCTGAGCCCCAGCTGAGCTATGCAGCAGGGCTCCTTTGAATAATGTCCGGTGATCACCATCACGCTGTGCTTGACAGAGCAGGGTCCATTCAGGCCCTGTGCTGTCAATCACATTCACACTATCCTGTGCATTCCTGCAAGCACAGGAATCATGTCTGAGCCCTGGCAGTGGCCATCAGGCTATGGCCAGTCCAGCCCTGGTGGCAATTAAAAAAGCCATGGTAGGTGAAGAGTATAACATGGCTTTCATCTACCTTAGTCTTTTGTGTGTCTGCTATGTTTGTGTGTATGCCTGCATCTGTATGCCTGTTTTTGTAAGAAAAAAAGTGAGAGAAAGAGAGAGAGAATCCAGACACTCCCAGTAGGTATTTTAAAGAAAATAGGTGGCACTTTGTTTGTACATATCTGCTCGGCGACAAAGATTCATAAATATTGTAAAAGGGAGGGTGAGTGAGTGGATAGATGAGTGAGCAAGGGTGGATGGATGGATGAATAGATGGATGGATGAGTAAAAGCATGTATGGGTGAAAGAGGGTGGATGATTGGATAAAAGGGCGGATGATGGGTGGATAAGTGAAAGATTGGATGGATGAATGAAAGGTAGGGAGGATGGATGAAAGGGTGGATGATGGATGAGTGAAAGGAGGGATTGAGTGAAAGGGTGGATGGAATAAAGGAGTGAAAGGGTTGATGGATGGATGAGTGAAAGGATTGATGGATGAGGGAAAGGGTGGATAAAGAGATGGATGAGTGAAAGGATGAATGGATAGGTTTGGAGATGGATGGATGGATGGATAGGTTTGGATATGAAGGGTGGATAGACGGAATGGTGAAAAACTGAATGATGGATGAAAGACTGAATAGCCAAGAGAATGTAAAGGTTAAATGGTGGACATCAGCAGGTAAATGGTAGGATGAAAGGATGAATGGATAGATTGATGGAAGAGACAAGAGATATCTTCTGGGGAGGGTCATGATGAGTTGCTTCATGTGCTTGGTGCCATAAGAGCTTTGGTGCGCTGTGGGGGTATTTTCAGTTTCTTCCTACTCGCGTGCTCAAAAATATATAGTATTGTGCCAAACAGCAATTAACAGTATGACATTAAGAAGGTGCCACTATTGCAAAAAAAAAAAGGAACTGTTAACATATTATTCCATTTCTCTTTCATTTTGTGTAATGAGTTAACCTGCTTTGTTTATATAAACACATTTCTCGTGTTTTGGTTTGTGCTGCAACTAATATAGAAGTTGTTAAGTATCATCATGTCTTGCCCTTAGCCCCGCCCCTAGCCCCGCCCCCTCACTACACCTCTAGCGCATTTTAATGAGTACCTGCACTTATTTTTTCCCATTTAAAGCACTGCCTGGCTGCCTGTCTCTCCCCCTGCCTGTCTCTTTCTGCCTGCCTGCTGGTGTTCCCCTGTCTGTCTGCCATTGCCTGCCTAGAGCACATTCCTGTCTCTGTCTGTTCCAACTGTCGACCCTTGCGTCGTTCGATCGTCCGGCTGTCTGTCCCTCGGCGCCTGTCTCTTTCTGGCCTTCAGTCTACATGACATTCTATGGCACTGTATGGTGTGTTATAACATAACTTATGTTACAGAGATTTATATAGCACTGTATGGACTTGCTAACACAGCCAATTTGTGTTTTGATAGCTTCCTACCCGACCAATGTCCTTCTGTCCTGCCAGGGCCGGACTAGCTGTAGCGGCAACTGGGCGTTTACCCGGTGGGCCGGAAGGGTGGGGTCTGGTTTTGGACCCCTGGGGGCCGATTTTCTTACAGGTGGCTGGTTTTGCAGCAGTGCTGCAATATCGTCCGCCTGTAACACAAGTGGTAGTGGTTTCCCACTCGCACCCACCCGCCCACCCCTTAGGGGCAAGTCGAGCTGATTGTCAGGGCTAGTTTCAATTCCCAGTCCAGCCGTGTGTCCTGCCAGTTTCTCGTCCATTCCTCTATGTCTATCTCATAATCTCTCTGCTTCTGATCTATGTTCTGCCTCTGTCTGCCTGTATATACACATAACTGCCCTCATTCTGTCAGTTCCTCTGTTTCGGTTTGCTGCCTGCACTTCTCTTTGTCCATATGTCACACTCTATTGCAATCTCTTCTAACCCTATCAATCTCCCTCTGTCCATCTTCCAATGCTTAATTTGAACCAGTGGTTTCCGGGTCTCTGCACCGGCACTTAAATGTCAACACCGGCTCTTAGGGCAGTCTGCCAAATGGTGGCACTGTTTGTCTAATTTAGAGATCAGCACAACAATAATTGTTTATTAATTCAATATACAGTAAAAATGACTAAACCTGCTGCCAAGCCATTCTTACAGCTGTGGGGGCCTGGAATAGTCTAAAATGTTACACTTGTAGGTGTATGATGGTTAGTAGTTGTGTTGGTACTGTCATTGGCAACGCTGGCAGTGGTAATGAGTAGTGTGAGCTACAATGGCCCCCTGACGAAGGGCCTGGCACTTATTTATTTACAAATTAAGCACTGCCATCTTCCTTCTTGACCTTGTCTGTCTCACTGGCGGCCTGTTTGCATCTGCTCCTGTCTTTGTAGTCCTTTTAATTTCTGTCTGCCTTTACATTTCTGTCTCCTGCATGTCCTTTTTATCTTTGACCCTCTCTCGTTTGCCTGCTTGCCCCTTCGTCTATCCGCCCACATTCCCCCCGTTACTTCTCGGCCTGTTTGTCGCACTCTGCCTATTGGTTGCACAAGCTCTTTCACCCTTTTCAACAATGAGCATTATGTAGAGTTTAGCGGAGGGGATAATCTGTCACAAACATGTAGATGTCCTTTCCTCGTACTAAAAGTGCATTATAGCAAAGGACACTGGAATTATGCGGCAGGATTTGACCAAATTATGCGGCACGAAAAGTCAAAATATACAATCTAATGTGGCATATTTTGAAGTGGTATTACTGCACTATTTTGCCATTTTTACACATTAATACTGTACGGACAAAGCGATCAGCAACTGAAATGTGACCTGTCTCACCGTGATTAAAGGCCTGCCACACGTGTGGTATCTTGTCTAGTAACTTTTGATACATTTGAGCCAGAAACAATTTTTTGTTAAAAATCTGCAAATTATACAGCAAATGATGGTTTATTTGGCAAAGGCGGCAAATCCATAATGAAGTGGAAAACACCATAGTGGAAAACATTGTGGAATCACATAATTCCAGTGATCTTAATTATAGCCTATGTCAATTGTAATATTTCAGACGGGACATCTGCCATGTTTTGACGTAGTATCCCAGTACTTAATTTGCAAAAGAATTGGGGCCAGATGTACGACCATGACAATTTGCGACTTGGAAATTGCACTCAATTGTGAGTTGCAAATTGCCATGTACAACAGTGTCTGAGACACTGTTTGCGATTCCCAATGGGGTCACAAATCGCATGCCTCATCAATATTCATGAGGCACTCGCAATTTGCGACCCTATTGGGAATGGCTGGCCCTCCCAGGGATGGTGGCCTGCTGGGCTCAGCAGACCTCCATGTCTGGGACTGCTTTTAAATAAAGTAGTGTTTTTTTTTTTAATTGCAGCCGTTTTCCTTAAAGGAAAACGGGATGCATTTAAAAAAAAAAAATAATGAAATGTTTTTGTTTCATTTTTTAAGGGCAGGTAGTGGTTCTTGGGACCACTGCCTGCCCCTTAAAAATATTTTCCCTGCCTTTGCAAAGGGGAAGGGGTCCCAGGAGACCCCTTCCCATTTGCGAGTGCATTACCACCCTCTTGAAGAGGGCGGTAAATTGCGAGTGTTTTGCGACCGCAATTGCGGTTGCAAAACATTCATACATAGGCCTCAGACTCGCTAATAGGAAGGGACGCCCTTGGAACGCCCCTTCCTAATAGCGACTCGCAATTCCTATTTAGCCAGTCGCAAAAAAATTGCGACTCACTAAATAGGGATTGTACATGGCCCTACTGGATTTTGCATGCACAAAAGGGTCGCATACCCGTTTGCGCATGCAAAATAGGGTCGTACATCTGACCCTAAGTGCTGGGGTGCAAAGTTTTACTCAGAAGCTTGCGGTGGGCGCTCTCCAAAGTCAAGATGCTGAATACCACGGCTGTGTTGTCTTGATCCACCTCGTGCTTCTTTAATCCACCACTGGACACTCTCTGCCTCTTTATTTGCAGTTTTTTTTATTCCTACTTTCTCCCTTTGTCACTGTTTTTCTGTCTTTCTCCTCCTCCTCTTTTAAACCTTTTCTGTTTTTCTCTCTCTTGCTCTGCCTGGATAAATGTCTGTTAAGGAAAAGTAAGTGCTGGCCCACAAAAATGAGTGTCAGTGAGCCCCACCAGCAACCAACAGCTTAAATTAAACACCGAGTGTCCCATCTGCAATCCTCAAACAAGGCCCTGTGCCTCTTGACCTCCTCTCCCTGTCTTCGTGCCTCCCTTTGCCTCCTCATCCCTAACTGCATGGCTGTATCTCTTCCTGCTGGCTCCAGTTGGATGAGGATTTCAAATGCTACAGTGGAGTGGGTAGGGTAGCTTCCAGGGGTCATTGGCTGAATTCTGCTCTATTGTCCTCAGACCCTGTATTGCCACATGCAATTATAAAAAATATGCACATTCCAAACCTACTCGAATCTTCTTTGAATCCCTGAATAATGCAAATTTTAGATTTTAGAGTATTTGTTATTTGGTCATCATGGGGAACAAAATCTGATCACTAGTTTCACTTACAAAATGTCTTACAAGGTCTTTAAGAACATCACATCCCACTGATTAAGAGGGAATACAAGGGATGATTGGCCTAGCAAAGGTGCCAAGCACCTTAATACAGGCAAGGAAAAAAGGGGCCACCTGTTGGAGAGTAAAGACAACCATAACTCGTGTTCATGGTACCCTCGCATTCTTGGACCCCGGTGCCTCTGCACCTGTTACGCTAATGACAGCTACCCCCTATCTGTAGGCTAGGATCCTTCATGTCTTGTGGTTTAGAAGATCCCTTTCAGGCTTTAGTTGTCTGTTGTTGTGTACAATAACAACACTGACAGTGGACTTTAGGCCAGGCCACTGCTTATCATTGGTTGGTTTATTTGTCAATCTCATTTGCTTCTTTAGTGGGTGGTGTTCCTTCCTCCTGTTGTGTATGCCCATCCCCTGAAGCATAGCTTTAGCAGCCTTCATTGACTGATCTGTATCCTTTCATTGTTTACATTCAGGGGCCTTCTTTTTAGGTCGAGCCTGAGCCAGCGCGCATGCGCTGCTCTGCGAGGCTTCTTGTAATCATTCGAAATTTTTCTGTGTGGGTCTGACTCCCCCCACGCATTTGGTTGGCTGTTGCCTGTGTCAATTTAAAATGGGAGGCTGCAAATGGGTAAAAGCGGGCGCATGTCCCACCTTTTTGGCAAATGTTCACTCCCACAGCGTTTTGCTTGCGGGAGCGAGCAGCGGCGCGCATGGCGGCAGCTGCAGTGCCTCCTTGTCTCCCCCACTACTCCTATTGAGCAGTTTGTTTATTTAACCTTGTGCTCCGCAGCCCTGGCATTTCTTATCTTTAGGGCTCGCAGATGGACACATTCCTTTTTTTTCTGGTGCAGTTTTCTTACTATAAAAATATGTTTGATCCTTTCTGATTGGTTTAAAGCACATGTGTGCAAATATGTTACGAAACACCCGGCGCCAGTTAAAATAGCACTATTGGTGGTGTATGGAGTAGCTCTTCCCGGATGTTTCGGGAGCAGTGTGCTATGCTGAGGAGCAATGCTACATATTTTTTTTTAACTGAACTAATATTTATTACACTTTTGGGCGGTTTGTGTTATTTTCGGTTGAAGGATACGTCTCTGGTACACTTTAAATGATACTTGGAACATGTTCATGTAGTTTCTGGTGATGGCTGGGTAGTTGGACTATTTTACATCAATGGGAAAGCCTCCTCACTCATAGATCATTGGTATACTTCGAGGCGCATTTGAATCGGTGCTGTATGTTAGTGCACACGCTTGTAGGTACACATGCCGGCTCTGGGCGCGCGGGGTGCAGGGCAGTGCACCAGATGCGTGTGTAACTGTGAGTAACTGAGCTGGTGAGAAGTGGGCACGTGATAGTTTCACCGTCGTGCGCAGGCAGCTGACGCCGTACCACCGCAGTGTCAAAGTTGCTGTGGTTACTCACTCACCGGCCGAGCAGCAAGCAGTGCCTTTCAGCCCCCGCATGTGGCATCTCCCAAGAAGCGAGAGGAACGCTTTTATGTTTCGGATAATCTTATGTATCTTCGAATACTCACTTTAGGACAACTTTTTTTTTTTTTAAACATATTTTTTAATGTCAATAAAGCCATACATTTAGGGACACGAAATACTCTTGATTTTACCGGAGTTTTGACAGGTTTGTCGTTTGTTTTGCGCTGGGACATTTTTCTTGAAGCTAGTCAATTTTAAAGAATACTGGTGAGGCACTGTGAACTTACAGCGTCATTAATGCTGCCGAGACACAACATATTTACAGGTTTTTTAGGTCGAGCTTGTGCCCATAAGTATGTCTCCCTGTCTAACTTTTTGTGTGTGCGTTTATGTATAATTGTCTCTCTTCGAGAGTGTTTGTTTTCAGGTATCTGTGTTTGACCTCCGTAGGTGTGTGTTCGTGTTTAGGCTGTGATATGTGACTGTAAGTGTGTTTGAGGTCTTGTGTTTATCAACCGATCTCCATACCTAGTCTGTTTGAGTTGTGGTGAGTTGATGTAATTTTGCCTTCTCCTGCCACATAATTTACTTAGCCCTGCCGTATAATTCCAGTGGCCCTGGTCTTAGCCTTTGTATGTTATTGTGTGAATATGCAAGTATACTTCAATGTGTCTATTGTAGTGTCTATCTATTCTGGGCAAATCACTTAATCTCTCCTTGCCTACCAAAAATAAATGTGCACTTGTGCAATGTAACTGGTGCTCACGTAAAACACTCCAATACCTTTGGGTCAGAGTTTGTGCTATATAAAAATGCAAAAAAAGAGAGGCAATTTACAAGCACAAAACCATTTTCTCCCAATTTCAAAAGGCTTTTGCAATTGTGAACATACCTATTTGCGCTTGTAAGTTTCACTTATACATACATGCAAGGAGATTTAACAATGAGCTGAATCCCCCCCCAGGGAGTACCATGGAAGACTAAAAATACGTTTTTCCACCATATGAGAAAGGTTACTGGTCTTACTGATGTCTAAAGCGTGACACCGGAAGTTTCAAACAACAGGTAAAGAGAAGTACTTGTAATATTAGAAAAAATAATACTTTCAATTCCACTTCTTCTCAATAAGCATTGCAAGAACAAGAAAACTAGAAGACATTTTTTATGTTAATTCTTTTTTTAATAGGGTCGTTCAGTTCTATATAATGTCTTATTGGTTACATATATGGTAACAAAAATACTTATTACACTTTTTTATTATAACTTTTCAACATGCTGCACAGCAGCCATGCTGCTTTACAGCATAGCTTAAATACATTGGCAAAGCCAATAGCTCTGGCTAAACATTTATAAGGTTGCAAAGGCGAGACCTATTGGCTATGCCAATGCTTGTTTCTTTTGCTTTCAGCACTCCATAGGAGTGCATGTATTCTCCCCCACAGATCGTCTGCTGTTTCCACACCGTCCCCCGGTGTCCATTTCTTTCGACCTGTGGGCTCCTCGGTTACTTTCGTGCTGCTCCCTCCTCACTGCGGGCATCTGTGGCGTTGACTTATATTACCCCACCCTCTGGTCACCCTCACCTCACCGCTTCTTGTTTTTTTAAATTTATTTCAAATCTGTTTTGGGTTAACTTTTTGGGACGGCCTGGTAGCTGCAATTTGCTGCGGGCCACTCCTTTCCCTAAATAAAAAGGTGGCCACTGTGTCATGAAATACATGTACACATGTATTTTATAAAGAATTAGTACAGGTATGAGAGCCTTGCACCTCATCTCGTTGCAAACCTGGTGGGTATACCCTAAAATATTTTAAGGAAAAGATCTGGATCTCTGCTGTTATCCAGTAACATTTATCAACAACTCCCGACTAGCAGTGGAGTCCACCTAGACAGGGCCGGAGCGGCCTTAGCAGGCACCGGGCGTTTCTCCGGAGGCCAGGAGGGGTCGCGCCGGTTTTGTGCCCCTGGTGGTCGGTTTTGCAGCAGTACTGCAATATCGCCCCCCTGTAACAAAAGCGGGAGCTGTGCTTCTCACTAGCTCCCGGGGCCGGTCGGACAGCAATCTGGCAGGGATGGTTGCTGTTCCCAGTCCGGCCATGCACCTAGGTGGTACCTACCTGCCTTGGTGTGGACAGGTCACTAATGATGAAGCATGCTATGACAAAATGTGGGTGAGGTGGCCTATCAAAATACCACTGGATACCTTCAGTGTCTTTGAAGGTAATAGAGTGACTTACCCTTCCACTGGACCGTAGCGCTGTTGGTGTGATATGTATTCCTATGGAGGATGAGCATGGGTTCCTAGACACTCTCTCATTGTGTGTATATATGGTATTGCCATACAGCAGGGGAAAGTCAGGCATTATGAGATCATAGTAGACACATACTGGGCCAAGGACATGCGGTCACAACAGAAATATAGGGGCAATTAGGTAATCTTACAACAGATTTATTTATTTTTATTTATTTGAAAAGTTTTAAATAGCGCTGGCTAGACCCGGAGGTATCATAGCGCTTTACATGAGGTAGGACATTGTTACAGAACATTGTTACATAGTTACATCAGTTTCTGGAGCGTCGCATAACATAGAAAGGGAAACAGTGTAACATAGTTACATGAGTTACTAAAGCATAGCATAACATGGAAGAAACCAGCAAGGGGGAAAGTACTTCATGGGACACAGAAAGGTCAGGCTGGAAAAGGAGATACAACACAAAACATGCTAGTAGCATGGGAAGGGGGATTGCAAGAATGAAGACATCATCAGGGTAAAACATGCAGCACAGAGGGCAAATAACATGAGCAGGAGAAATATAGGAGTGATGACATCGCCAAGGCAAACACTGAGTATCGTAATATAATCAAGGGATCCATTTTGGACTAAGGACAGCATTACAATAAAGATACAAAAATATAATGCAGTTACGTCAGCGTAGAAGAGGTAAAACATCACAAAAGCAACACATTATACACAACAGCATATAGAGGAAATATAGGAGCGAAATATGATCAGGGAAAGGTTACAGTGCAAAGGGCAGGCAGTGACCCCTGTAGGAAGTAAATGAAGAAGAATTTATATCATAAGTCCGTTTTTATATAGCGCAGCTACTCACCCTTACGGGTCTCAAGGCGCTGGGGGCCGTAGTGGAAATTAAGTGAGCTATTGCCCAGAGTCACATGGTGCTGAGCTGAGCTGCCGCCGGAGCCGGGGATCGAACCGTGAACCCTGTGCTCCGAAGTCAGCTGCCCTGGCCGCTGCACCACACCTCTCCATCATCAGTAAAAGTATGGCTATAAGGGCAGGTAGTGACCCCGCGGGATAGAAACGAAGAAGCAATGATATCATAAGTAAAAATATAGCACAGAGAGCAGCAGTGACCCCTGTAGGATGGAAATGGAGAAGCAAAGAAATCACAAGTAACAAGCATTGGCATAGCCAATAGGTCTTGCCTTTGGGACTGTATAAATGTTTGGCCATGCAGCTTATTATCCTGAGCGTAGTGGCATCGACAAAACACAAGATCATGAGCTAGAAAGAAGCCGCTATGCACTGTCAGTACTTCACTCACAATAGTTTACCATGGAGATAAAGGCACAGACAGGAAGGGGCCGGGAGAAAAACAGAGGCTTAGATAGTCAGAGGGACAGGACTGGGATAATAGAGGGACAGACCCAGATAGAGGAACAGGCAAAAAGATGGCAGAGGGCCATAGAATGAACATGCCTTTGAAACAATAGAGCTCGTTAATAAGACTTGTTGTTCACATTAAAGAGTATCAGGTTTGTGAATTTACGACCCGTGTTTTATGTAGGTTGTGCGCAGGAGAAACAGATTCTCCGAAGCAAATAAAAGCATTCCCCCACCAAAGTCACTACATGTAACAAGCATTTGCAATGCAATAGGTCTCGCATTTGTTGGAGTTGGAGCTACTGGCATTGTAAATGGCAATTTTTTTAAATTTGTGTTTTTTTTGTTTGCAGTGGAGTGATTATCTTTAAAAAAAAGTGCACACTATACTATATTATAAGCTTTTATAGCAACTGTACAGTAAAGCTATGGCTATTTTAACGTAAAGAGGTGTGAATGCATGAATAAAAATACAAAAACAGGATCTTAAAATGTACGATGGAATGTATAGCAGGCTACAGACCTTGTCAGATAGAACAGCAGTTCTCACCAGAGAAAGAGCACCCTCAATGACTGCACCTCTCACCAGAGCACAGGCTCCGTCAGATAGTGAGTGCCTGCACTGTTCACCAGACCGCAAGTACTCTCGATGTGTTCCCGCACTTCTCACCGGACTATAGATGGCGCAAGACGCGAAGTTCCTGCACTTTTCACAAAGGACAGTGCATCTTCAAAGTGAGTGCCTGCGCTGTTTGTCCTTTGGATGGGGTGGGGGAGCGGGGGGGTGGAGGGGCTTGCTGTTCACATGTGGCGAAAATAAAAGGTGCCTTTCTTTTATTCCAATGACCTTTTAGAATAATAACACAACTAGGAAAAACCAGCAGCTAGCTAGGCGAGGACCCCAAAACACACCCACAGGCAGAATGTGGGATTCTGGGGCAACAATGTTCTTTCAGACTAGACTTCTCAAGCTGTCCATTAGGACTTTAGGGCACCCTGCTGTCAAGTATATGTACCCCCCACCCCACTCCCGCAACCTTACGAAGCCAACACCTTGCAAGTCGCTATTTCCCAAAGTTTGGGCAGTGTGAGGCTCCCGCGTGAAAATGCTGGCGCTCAACCCACCTCCCACCTTAAAAAGTGTGGAGGAAAA
The DNA here is from genome assembly GCA_963921515.1 of Calotriton arnoldi. Lineage (NCBI taxonomy): Eukaryota > Metazoa > Chordata > Amphibia > Caudata > Salamandridae > Calotriton > Calotriton arnoldi. Next base: position 3,636,144 of record CAWUFW010000252.1, on the reverse strand, counting down.
TTCACAAGGGGCTAGAATTCAGTTCAAAGGTCATATGTTGTCAATGTTCAGTTTTACATCATAGCTACTTAACCTATTGATTTGCTAAGACCTACCGATACTGATAAAAAGTATGCACAGAGGAATGGTTCAATTGACCAAGATCACACGATACAGTCAAAGGAGAAATGGTGGGATATATAGTGATGCTTTGATCCGGATGCGCCTTTTAGCCGCTAGGCGACCTCTCCTTCCCAAGGACCAGTAGGCGACAATTATTTTTTTGCGTTAATTGTCTACAAAGGGGCTGACTTTAGCTCCTTGTGCCCTCCATAAAATACGTGTCTCCGTAACACGGCAGGGAGTATTGGGACGATAGAGTCGAGGAGGAGAACCTAATGGAGCATATACGTCTCCATTAGGGGGGGGGAGTGGCAGGACATTAGCCCCCAACCCATACAAAGGTATAAACATACATTATTGGGATTTTTAGGGTCAATGGAGTTTCAGGAGTTGCGTTTAGAGTCGATTCAGCTTCTTGGAGCTAAGAGAGGGAAGCAGTAGGGTCTCAATAGAGGGGAATCATATGACGTGCAAGTCTGGGGCGAGAATGAAAAATGTAAATACACCAGAACAATTGAATATATTCCCTCAAGCCCACTGGTTGGAAAAACGATTAACGCAACTTTTCAGACTAGATGCCCACTAACTTATAGAGACATATATATGTGCACGTGTTGCCCAGGTGACCATGGTACGAGCGCATTTTACCTGTCTCAGAGATCCATTCAAGCCAGCAGGGAATCCAATTCAGAAAGACTTTTCCTTACTTTCCAGCTGCACCCAGTGGTGGGATGATGGCGCCTCGTTGTGCTCTCTGCTCCTGCCTAGGTGTAATGATGTCTGTCTCCGCCGTCAGTCCTAGCCATGCAGACTTTACAAGTGTGAGCCTGCACCCCACCCCCAGCCTCCTCCGGAGATAGTCAGGGCAGTTCCTCTACCTCTAGAAATACGCTGTGGGTGGAGCCGGGATAGAGCCATGCAGGCAGGCAGCCCTGGGCTCTGAAGCCACAGAGAGATTAATGCCTGGAAGCAGCCCGGGGCATATCCTCCCATCAACCACAGAGCAGCATCTGTACCGGCAATGAACTGATTGTCGGCGCCAAAGGACATTCCTTCCTGAAACTCGCAGGCATGGAATCCAGGTGCCCTCGCGGTCCGAGATTTCACCTGAAGCTGCCATGGTGTAAGCAAGGGAGTCGATGCTGCTAGTGTGCGGCAGTGGGGCGTGGCCTTCAATATTTAAAACAAGACGTTGATGCGCGACTACAGCCTACTCTAGTTTCAATCCTGGCAGCCCCACTGAGCCAATGCCTCTGACCATGGCGCATTACATATGTTTAACTGCATTAAAAACGTATGCAGACTGTATTCCAGAGTGCCACGGGAGCGGGATCAGTGAGTGTGGGGGCAGTGACGTAGCTAAGAAGAACGGAACATGCTGCAACTATTTTGTCGGCGTTTTCAACTTTAGGGTAAATACATATAAAATATAACTCACACACATTAAATGAACAAGCAGCACCAAACAACGCGATAAGCGTGGGGGACGCACAGCATGCCTCGCAAAGCGAAGCAGCTTGCGCTGCAGCGCTAGGCGAGACCTAATAAAGGCAGCCTCTTGTTTATATTTGCATCGCGCTTTCACTTTAAGTGAAAGCGCGATGCAAAAATAAACACGCGCCGCTACTGCATGCATGCGGGTGTCGCATTAAGTAAATAATAAATAAATGAAAGGCCTCGGGGACTAAGTTCGGAAACATGATCCGCCACTACACGCCCCCTATAGATAAGAAATTGCTTCACGACAGCCGTGAAGCAGACGACCCAGTCCGGATGGGCCGTCCAAAAGGGAGCAAAACCAAAGGGGATGATGGACGGAGTGTCGACATTGCAAGCACTCACCCCCGTCCAAAAGGGAGACAGGGTGGTAACCAATAAGCATCCTTTTCAATGGGAAGCCAGCGTTTAGCATAAACGCTGACGCGACCCAATGAAAATGATGGGCGGGGCTTCAAGTCCCCTTCTGAAATCTCCTCAATCACAATAGCCCTCGCAGAGCGAACAGCGCATGCGCGCTGCAACGCTAGGCGAGACCTAAAAAGAGGTGGGGTAGCTGCTCCATATTGTTGTAGAGGGAGGAGTGACGGAACAGGATGGGGTTATGAAGCCAGTTCCAAGAATCCGAATGGAGTGGTCCTGGCAGGAGATAGACATAATGGTTTGAAAAGAAAATATCCATAAAACTCTCACTGGATCTCAAGAGCAAGAGAGCATCCTTAATCTACAATACTTTGTGGCGCAAGCATTACACATCTATTTTACCTGAATCTTCACTCTGGGTAAATAGCTAAAATAGTCAAATTGCTTAAAATGCGTAATTTCAATATATTTAGCAATAAATGATGTGTCAGCGCAGCACCCCTGCACTTTACGGTTGATTAACCGGATAGCCAGAAAGAAAACCGTACAAAACAGAGCATTGGAATGTTTACAACCCCCCCCCCCCTCCCGATTACTTGATGAGCACATTTTGCACATCTCAAGAAGCTGTCAGTCGTCCGGCGGGAACCATTTGTTTTTCAAAAGATGCGCCCCCACAGCAAGAAATGGCAGGGAAACCTTGAGCGAGGTGTGAGTCAAGCCTTTAACACACAGGGAAATACAATTTACACTTTTGAGCAGCAAATTGAAAATCGGAGGTGCATCTCCAGGCTGAGGACATCTGATAATCAGATGTTTTCTTGGTAAGATGTTTGTGGGGTTATAGAGGGCCATTTTGTGGTTTTTATGAGAATCGAATTCAGTAGTTAAAGGCCCTCTATTTACCTTTTTGTTTATCAATGGGTACAAGTAAACAAAACATGAACACGAACAGAGGCAAACAAAACAAAACATGAGCCATTAAAAAAGATGAAGCGTGGGCGGCTGCAAACCTCTTTTTTTTTTATCAACTGGGTACAAGTAAACAAAACACTAACACGAGGAGAGGGAAACAAAACAAAACACGAGCTATGAAAAAAGATGAAGCGTGGGCGGCCGCAAACTTTTTTGTTTATCAATGGCTACAAATAAACAAAACACAAACAGAAGCAAACAAAACGAAACACGAGCCGTGAAAAAAGATGAAGCGTGGACAGGCGGGTGCGAACCTTTTTTATTTAATGAACCGGGTAGGCATGCGCACTGCCTAGGCTCGACCCAAAAATACAGCATAAAGGGCAGGTAGTGACCCCTGTAGGATGGAAATGATATCATAAGTAAAAATATAGCACAAAGGGCAGGCAGTGACCCCCTGCAGGATGGAAATGATATCATAAGTATAAAATATAGCACAAATGGCAGACAGTGACCCCCTGCAGGAAGGAAGTGATATCATAAGTAAAAAATATATAGCACAAAGGGCAGGTAGTGACCCCCTGCAGGATGGAAATGGAGAAGCAATTATATCATCAGAGTTAAAATACAGCATAAAGGGCAGGAAGTGATCCCTTGGGGATAAAAATGTAGCTGTGATGATATCAGCACAGTAAAAATACACCACAAAGGTGGTAGTTAAATGAACAGGTTGAAGTGCCGGAATGAAGATTCAAAATACAGAACGAAGTAAAAGTCTTGAAATGAACAGAGGGAAATAAAGGCATGAAATCAGACAAAAATATTGCAAAATAGGCAGGTACTATTACTGGGTATAAAATATAGGAGCAATGGCCTGACCAGAGTAAAGATATAACATGAGGACCAGGAGTAACATCAGAGCGTAGTAGACAGAGTGATTAGTATAAGATTAAAAATATAGCATGATGGGCTAATAGTGACATTACGAGGGTAACAATACAATATGACGGGTGACAGTGACATCACAAGGCTAAAATACAGCACATAGGGCAGATTGTGGTTTCACAAACATAGGTGTTTTAATGCATGGGCAAATAGGCAATTGCTCAGGCCCCCCCTTCTAGGAGTTCCCCTGGTAAAGTGACAGAGGCATTCACAAGACTCGCACTCTCACACTGTCCTGTCTCTTTCTTTATCTTCACAGCTCGTCTTTCTTTATCTCTGCTGTTTAGCTATCCCTCCCTCACCACTCTCTGCCTTTCTATCTACCTCTCTTACTCTCCCTCTCTTATCTATTGCTCTATGACCTCTCCTCCTTACATTGCTCACTCATTTCACCTCTCTGCTTCTCTCTCTACCTCCTTGTAACTTATTTTTGCCTCCTGATGTTTACCATGCCCGCTTATAGCACAAACATAGCACAAATGGCAGGTAGAGACCCCTTGCTTTTGTTGTATTTCACTTACCTCACTAATTATTAAATCCTGCCCTTCTTTTAAATACCTCACTATCTACCTCTCTCTTCTACAACCTCTATGACACCTCTCGCTACACCCTCTACTTCTCTTTCCCTGACTCAACTATATTTCTGTCTTATGTCTCTTGCTTTACTTTACCTTCCCCTTCAATGGTACTCCTCTCTCGCTCTTCCTCTTGCTACATTTCCATGTTCCTACCCCATCTCTCTACCTTTACTCTTTCTATCTCACCTCTCAATGCCCCACCTCTCTCTACCTGTCTCTCACTCTCTCACCTTTCAATCATTTTCCGTTGTAATTTGCATCTCTACTTGACTTTCTCTCCCTCAGCTCCCTACCTCAACCCTCTCTTTTTACCTCACCACTATGTTTTCATCTCTTCTTCATCTACCCCACCTATCTTTACCTCCCCCAGTGCTTAATTTGAGTTGGAGGTTTCCGGTGCTCGGCACCAGCACTTAATCATCAACACCAGCACTTATAGCACAAACTCGACCCAAAGGTATTGGAGCGCTTTTCATGAGCACCAGTTAGGTACACATTCATCTTTTGTAGGATCGGGGACATTAAGTGATTTGCCCAGGATCACAGGATGTTGAGCTGACCCAGAGACTCGAACTTGGGTCTCCAGCTTCAAAGTCAGCTGCTTTGGCTGTCACGTCACATCCTCTCCCCACTTGTAGGGTTTCATGGTTAGTATTTAGCTCTGTTATAGGCTGTGCTTATAGGAGCAATGGGCCGGTGCAAGCAGCCTCCTGACAAGAGCACCCGGCACTTCTTTTTTCACAAATTAACTACTGACCTAACCTCTCTATCTCTCTAAACCTCATCTCCATCTCTCTCACCACTCTCTCTAACTAGTCACTTTACTTCACCACTTTCCCAATCCCATTTCTTTGTCTAGCTCATCTCACTGTAGCCCACCCCTCTCTCTCACCACTTAGTCTCTAAATGTACCTCACCATTTATTCACAACCTTGCCTCTCCACCTCCCCTCACTCTTTCAACCTCTGTTGAAATGGTGAAAATCCTGGAGGCAGTACTCTGATATTCCATGCTGCACCGAGAATGCCTGTCGTGAAGGATGAGGGGAGGTTATTTGTGATTACAAATTCGAATTTCTGGCACAATGAAGCTACAACTTCAAGTGCTTTGTGTATTTGTCTTATTTTAATATTATGCACTAGTCCACTAAACATCCACCACGCCACCCTTACTGTGTCTTTCCTGCAATGCACAGATAGGCTGGTCTCATATAGAATTCCGAGGTAAATGTTGTTGTAAGACAAAAATCTAGAGTCAATCTCAAGTTGATTGTTTAAGGGAAGCATCCTTTACCCAGTAATATTTACAATGACCAGCCTTTACAACGAAGTCAGTACTCTGCATGCGACGTTACCATGTGTTACATTACCACGCAAGTAAAAACAACGACTTGCTGTAGGGGGTGTGTTGTTGGACTGGTGTTGCATTTTAAAGTCCAACACCTTCCCTACAGTTGCATAGGCTGGAGTTGGAATAGTAATTTATACTAAAGCAAGTCGCTGTAACGACTTGTGTGCTAAAGTAACGCGTGGTAACATCTCACGAGGAGTACTGACTGCATTGTAAAGGCGTGCAGGGTAAATGCCTTTGGGTTTGATCACACAACCCTTGTTTAAGCTACCTTTTGGTACTAGTTAGCCAGGGGGGGTGTCGGGCGGTTTGAGCTTTCCTCTGTTTTGGTGTGCTGCTGTTTCTGAAATGTTAGCATTTACTTCGATATTTTTTAGCATCACAACGACTTAAATTAGCTGAACATTGCTAAAAAACTTAAAATTTGGAACACGGGCCCAAAATATGTCTTTCCCAGGACCCCAAAACTCCTTAAGTTACCACTGACCACGAGGGTAAAATGAGCACGAAGGTTAGTGACATCACACTGGTAAACATACACCACATGACAAATGGGCACATCTTCAGTGTAAACACACACCACAAAAGTGACATTGTCACTGTTAGCATACAGAATAAAGGACAGAAATGGACACCAGGGAAAAAATACGACATGAAGGATGGATGGTGTCATCATCAAAGTGCGCAAGTTGTAGGAATGGCAAGTAGAAACACCATCTTTGTAAAAAGAGAAGCTAGTGACATCAGCAGCATAAGTTTACAGCATCGAAAGCAGGTACAGATATGACCAGGGTAAACATAAGCACGAAGGGCAGATTGTGACATTCGCAGAGTAAATATAGAGTACCAGGGAAAAACATACAGCACAATAGGCAAATAGTGACATTGCCAAGATAAACAAACATTGGCAACACCAATGGGTTTTGTTTTTGGGATCTATTGCTTTTGCCAATGTTTTTTAGCCATGCTGCATAGGATCCCCGATTCGGGGCGGCATGGCGTAAGAATAAAAAAAAGCCTTTCACGCGGCTGCCCACATGATTTTGTAGGCACGCGCACCAAGCATGTGCGCACCTACAAAATTATGCATGTGTTTTTTTTCTGTTCGAGTTGGATCGGTAATACACAGGAAAAAAAGTACAAAAGCATTTTTTTAAGGTGGGACAAAGCAACCAGAGGTGGAGGGGCCAAAGCAACATGGAAGATGCAGGTGGGGAAGAAGAAGCAACGGACAAGAGAGCAACGTGGCGGGCGAGGGAGAAGCATATGGGCGAGCAAGCAATGGGGAAGAACAGTGGTGGTGTGAAGTAATGGGCGAGAGAGGAAGGCGCAAGTGGGGGGAAGCATTATAGAGGGGTGGGTGGGGAGGACAAGGATCGGGTGAGGGAGCAGTGTGAAGAAGGCGGGGGAGACAGGTGAGAAAGCAATGGGTGAAGTACACGAGTCCAAGTGCTACGTGAGGGGTGGAATGAAGCATAGGGACAACAGAAAGCAACACGGAGTGCAGAGAAAGAAAAGTATACGAGGGGGACAGCTGGAAAAACATGCAGTCTCATGGAGTGCTTAACCGGGAAAAAAAGCTGTGCTTGAAAAGCAAGCAATAGAAGGCAGCCAATTAAATGCGATGGTCAAGAGGCAAATACGAATAAGAAGCAGACAAATGAGAGTGACAGGATAGCCAACCAATGGTAAGCAATGGGTGGGCTACAAGCACCTGTATGTTCTTGGTAAACCCATAATATGTCTCACATCATACAGCAGTGCTGTCAAGTAGGCAAGAACTAACAATGCAACACGAAAGGCAGATAGTGACATCGCCAAAGGTGAACATGCAACATGAGCAGTGGATAGAGACAAAGCAGAGGAAACATGCAGAACGAAAAATAGAGAATAAGAGCAGACAGTGTCATCTGTAGGGCGTCTAGTCATACAATCTAGGTAGAATGCAAGGCGAAGAGCCAACAGTCACGTGACAAGCATACAAAATACAGCTTGGAAGGAGGGCAGTGAGAATAGGGGGCGTATTCGAGGGCATAACAGCAGAGGCAAGACCAGGCGAAGCATTCAGAAGAAAGGGCAGAAAATGACTTCACCAGAGGGAGCATCTGGGGACATTAGCAGAGGACACAAGCAGCATGATGAACAGACAGTGACATCACCACAGAAGGCATACAGCGGGAACTGCAGATAGGGCTGTGCGGTGGACAGACAGCACGAAGGGAAGAGAGTGACATCCCTAGGGAAAAGCACACCTCAAGGGGCATGCATGACATCACCAAGGGAGAGAAGCAGCTGGAACGTCACATAGTGACTTCAGCCAGGCATAAATACAGCACGGTGGGCAGATACTGACATTAGCAGGAAAGGTACAGCACGAATAACAGACAAAGATGTCACAATGGTAAACATGGACCGCGAAGGGCAGTAGTGACGTCGAGAGGGTGACAAGAGAGTCAATAATCCACATTAAAACTATAGTACGAAGGACAGATAGCACCATCATAAAACCGACATACAGCAAAAAGGATGATAGTGACATCGCAGGGTAAAATTACCATCAGAAAGGAAATATACACGAGCAAAAATACAGCACTAAGAGAGGATAGTGGCGTCATAAAAGCAATAATGCACATCAATGAACAGATAGTGATGTCATAACATTAAACGTAAAGCACAAAGGTCAGACAGTGGCATCATGACAGTAAGCCTACTGTGCGAATGACAGATCGTGACATCATAAGTGTGATGATATATAATGGAGGGCAGATAGTGACATCATACACATAAACAGCACGAGGGACAGATATTGACATATTGACATATTGAAAGTAAGCACACAAAACAGAGGATAGACAGTAACATCATGGGAGTAAACATACACCCAGAGGAGTTCGGAGTGACATCACAAAAGGAATTAAACGGCACGAGGTGTCGGTTTGCACATCAAAGTAGTGACAGTGATCCGAATTCGGACACATTTCTTTGCACGGCTCCTCCGGCAGAAATACAGACGCCTTTACTGCGTCCCTTCTCCCTGCAGCAGTGCTTAATTTGAGCCGGTGAATTCCGGTCCGCAGCACCGGTACTTAACTGTCAACACCAGCACTTGAGACAGTCTTCCACAAGGTGGCGCTGTCTGACTAATTTAGAGATGACCACAATTATTTATTAATTCAATATATATTAAAAATGACTATTACCAGCCACCCAAGCCATTCTTATAGCTTTGGGGTTCTGGAATAGTCCGAATTGTCACACTTGTAGTTGTGTGATGGTTAGTAGCTGTGTTGTTACTATCATTGGCAGCGCTGGCAGGGGCAATGTGTGCTGCAAGCTGCAGTGACCTCCTGACAAGGGCCTGGCACTTGTTATTTTCACAAATAAAGCACTGCTCTGCAGCCTGCACCATCGTTCCCTGCCCCGCTGGGGATGTATTCTCAGGGGCATCTTCCACCTCATCTGCAGGTGCTCGCCCGCTGGCCCCGTGTAATGAGCGATGGAAGCGGGGCACCATCATCTGCGCTGTAGAAACACCTCAGAAGAATAAACACGGGGGTATTTTGTAACACCCTCGCTTCTCAAAGATGTATGTTTTGGTGACATTGGTCCTGAGTCTTCTTGGACAATTTGTACCCAACTTTCCGAAGGCCTGCTCATCCTCCTCCACCCCACCACTTCTCTCAAACAATTGAAGGCCTTCAACCTGCACATTCCAAGTAAAACGTCAAAGTGCATAACCTTGAGTATGGTCCAATAATGCCCCCTCGCCTCGGGATTCTGGTGACATTGACACACCACTAGATCCTATGGGTGCATCGAAGGGCCGTAATACGTGGGTACGCTGTATGCGTCACGTATCACGTCTATCTCCTAGTACCCAGGCGCGCGGCTCTGCGCGAGCTTGTGCCGCGTTCTCTCTTTTGGGCTAATCAGCATTTCTCTGTGCACAATCAGCCCCGAGCCCAGGGGGCTGCTGTTGTTTTCCACAAGATGAGGGAATTCAGGAGGGAGATGATGATCCAGCTGAGCTCTGGTCCTCCACGCGCCTTCCTTCCCTCGAGTCTCTTCCTTCCTCGCGCTCCCGCCCGTCTCTCCTCTTTCTACATCAGCTCCCCGGCCCTTGAGCCCCGCCGCTACCTCTCCACAGCTCTCAAAACGCTCCACTGGAATGCGCCGGAGAAATATTTTGAGGGCGCACAGCAGGCAGGACACTTGCCGAGTTTTTATTTTGCAATAAAGTAGAGGAAAGCGAGGGTCACACGCGAGATGTGTCTGACCATTTTACACCCCCACCCATCTTCCGTTCTCCCATCACTGACTCAAATCCCTTTCTCTGGCCATCTGGTTGAACTCCCCCCACCCTTCGGTCCCCAGAGCTCCCCCTTCACCCTCCAGCTGTCCCTCCCACTCCCGCCCCTTCTCTCTAAATTCAGGTCACTGGATTCTATTGTCAAATTAAATCTCTCTTCCCATCTCCCTTCCGCCATCTCGTCATATGCCCCATCTCCCCTCCTCTGCCCCTCTCCCCGCTGCCCCCATTTGTTCTCTATCAAGGGCAAACAGGAGGGGAAAGGCCTGTCCATGGCATCTCTGTGCAGGAGGGCCCTGGGACTGATTTCTCTCTGGGAGGTGAGATGTCTGTTGCAAAAATCTCTGTGGGAAGGGATATGGCTGTCCAATTTTTAATCGACATTTTCATTTTACTAAAATTATAGATATACTTATATGAGCTTTTAGCCAGCCCTCTTCATCCATTGGTCTGCTATTGTGTCAATCACATTTGTCTTCTACATACTGAAGGATGCAGTATGGGTCAGTCGGTCAGCCCACTTCAGCCACTGGCACACGTCACTGTAGGTGATGAATTTCTGCTTTTTACAAGGACCACATTCACGCATAAGGCCCTGTCAGCGCCAAGGACGACAATGCCAGTTTTTTGACACCCAAAAATTATTTTTGTGTTTAGCTATTTTTTCTCAGGTTGACATAACACAGCTGCTCCCCAAATTTTGGAAAATGCATGACAAATCGAAACAAGCATTGGCAAACTAAAAGATGATACCCAATGCCAGACGTAGTGGCACTACCAATGCTTTTATTTAAAATGTGTGAGATACGAACCAAAAATGTATGTCAGCAGGTAAAGCCCTACTGCCAATTTCTCTGTCTGACGTGAGAGAACTCTTCCGCAAATGTTCCTGAAAGGCAAAGTACCTCTCTTTAATCACTGTGCCAGGTGTGATATGTGTCACTCAAATCTCCATGGAGTGTGCGTGTCAATCACTGCTTTAAACGGAAATATAGAAGTGCTGGTACTCACTGTCCAGAGTACCTATTTGGTCCTGAGAAGTACTGGTACTCTCCCATTACATGTATTGCAGCAGTGCTGAGAAGTGCCGGTACTCTCCCATTAAATGTACTGCAGCAGTGCTGTGAAGTGCAGGTACTCTCCCATTAAATGTATTGCAGCAGGGCTGAGAAGTGCAGGTACTCTCCCATTAAATGTATTGCAGCAGGGCTGAGAAGTGCAGATACTCTCCCATTAAATATATTGCAGCAGGGCTGAGAAGTGCCAGAACTCTCCCATTAAATGTATTGCAGCAGGGCTGAGAAGTGCACTTACTCTCCCATTACATGTATTGCAGCAGTGCTGAGAAGTGCACGTACTCTCCCATTAAATGTATTGCAGCAGTGCTGAAAAGTGCTGGTACTCTCCCATTAAATGTACTGCAGCAGTGCTGTGAAGTGCAGGTACTCTCCCATTAAATGTATTGCAGCAGTGCTGAGAAGTGCACGTACTCTTCCTTTACATGTATTGCAGCAGTGCTGAGAAGTGCACGTACTCTCCCATTAAATGTATTGCAGCAGTGCTGAGAGTGCCAGTACTCTCCCATTACATGTATTGCAGCAGTGCTGAGAAGTGCCGGTACTCTCCCATTAAATATATTGCAGCAGGGCTAATAAGTGCCAGAACTCTCCCATTAAATGTATTGCCGCAGTGCTGAGAGTGCCAGTACTCTCCCATTACATGTATTGCAGCAGTGCTGAGAAGTACAGGAACTCATCCTTTCAAATGAAAGAAGTGCAGGTACTCAGTACCAGGGGAGTATTTAACTATTTAAAGCACTGGGTCAATTAAATCTTCGAGTGAGGTGGGGCAGGCCTCAATTTCACTCTAGGGGATGAGATCTATCAGTCGAATCTCTGTGAAAGTTAGAGGTCTGCCCCTAATTTCTATCTTGAGAGGTAAGTTCAGTCCATGGAATCTTTTTTGGGAGTGGAGACTTCTGTCCCTAATTTCTCTCTTGAGAGTAGAGATCTAACCCTGGAATCTTTGAAGGAGCGGAGAGCCTGTTCCTGATTTCTCTCTGACAGGAGAGCTCTAACCCTGGAATCTTTGAAGGAGCGGAAAACCCTGTCCCTGATTTCTCTCTGACAGGAGAGACCTAACCCTGGAATCTTTGAAGGAGTGGAGACTTCTGTCCCTGATTTCTCTCTGAGAGGAGAGATCTCACCCTGGAATCTTTGAAGGAGTGGAAAACCCTGTCCCTGATTTCTCTCTTGAGAGGAGAGATCTAAACCTGGAATCTTTGAAGGAGCGGAGATGCATGTCCCTGATTTCCCTCTGACAGGAGAGATCTCACACTGAAATCTTTGAAAGAGCGGAAAACCCTCTCCCTGATTTCTCTCTTGAGAGGAGAGATCTAACCATGGAATCTTTGAAGGAGCGGAGAAGCCTGTCCGTGATTTCTTTCTGACAGGAGAGATCTCACCCTGAAATCTTTGAAGGAGCGGGAAACCCTGTCCCTGATTTCTCTCTTGAGAGGAGAGATCTAACCCTGGAATCTTTGAAGGAGCGGAGAAGGCTGTCCATGATTTTTCTGTGGCAGGAGAGATCTAACCCTGGAATCTTTGAAGGAGTGGAGAAGCCTGTCCCTGATTTCTCTCTGAAGAGGAGAGATCTAACCCTGCAATCTTTGAAGGAGTGGAGATGCCTGTCCCTGATTTCTCTCTGAGAGGAGAGCTCTAACCCTGGAATCTTTGAAGGAGCGGAAAACCCTGTCCCTGATTTCTCTCTGAGAGGAGAGCTCTAACCCTGGAATCTTTGAAGGAGCGGAAAACCCTGTCCCTGATTTCTCTCTGATAGGCGAGATCTAACCCTGGAATCTTTGAAGGAGCGGAGACTTCTGTCCCTGATTTCTCTCTGAGAGGAGAGCTCTAACCCTGGAATCTTTGAAGGAGTGGAGAAGCCTGTCCCTGATTTCTCTCTGACAGGAGACCTCCAACCCTGGAATCTTTGAAGGAGCGGAAAACCCTCTCCCTGATTTCTCTCTTGAGAGGATAGATCTAACCCTGGAATCTTTGAAGGAGCGGAGAAGCCTGTCCCTGATTTCTCTCTGACAGGAGAGCTCCAACCCTGGAATCTTTGAAGGAGCGGAAAACCCTGTCCCTGATTTCTCTCTTGAGAGGAGAGATCTAACCCTGGAGTCTTTGAAGGAGTGGAAAACCCTGTCCCTTATTTCTCTCTTGAGAGGAGAGATCTAACCTTGGAATCTTTGAAGGAGCGGAGATGCCTGTCCCTGATTTCTCTCTGACAGGAGAGATCTCACCTTGAAATCTTTGAAGGAGTGGAAAACCCTCTCCCTGATTTCTCTCTTGAGAGGAGAGATCTAACCCTGGAATCTTTGATGGAGCGGAGAAGCCTGACCCTGATTTCTCCCTGACAGGAGAGATCTCACCCTGAAATCTTTGAAGGAGTGTAAAACCCTGTCCCTGATTTCTCTCTTGAGAGGAGAGATCTAACCCTGGAATCTTTGAAGGAGCGGAGAAGGCTGTCCATGATTTCTCTCTGGCAGGAGAGATCTAACCCTGGAATCTTTGAAGGAGTGGAGAAGCCTGTCCCTGATTTCTCTATGACAGGAGAGATCTAACCCTGGAATCTTTGAAGGAGCGGCGAGCCTGTCCCTGATTTCTCTCTGACAGGAGAGATCTCACCCTGAAATCTTTGAAGGAGCGGAAAACCCTGTCCCTGATTTCTCTTGAGAGGAGAGATCTATCCCTGGAATCTTTGAAGGAGCGGAGAAGCCTGTCCCTGATTTCTCTCTGACAGGAGAGATCTCACCTTGAAATCTTTGAAGGAGCGGAAAACCCTCTCCCTGATTTCTCTCTTGAGAGGAGAGATCTAACCCTGGAATCTTTGATGGAGCGGAGAAGCCTGTCCCTGATTTCTCCCTGACAGGAGAGATCTCACCCTGAAATCTTTGAAGGAGCGTAAAACCCTGTCCCTGATTTCTCTCTTGAGAGGAGAGATCTAACCCTGGAATCTTTGAAGGAGCGGAGAAGGCTGTCCATGATTTCTCTCTGGCAGGAGAGATCTAACCCTGGAATCTTTGAAGGAGTGGAGAAGACTGTCCCTGATTTCTCTATGACAGGAGAGATCTAACCCTGGAATCTTTGAAGGAGCGGAGAGCCTGTCCCTGATTTCTCTCTGACAGGAGAGATCTCACCCTGAAGTCTTTGAAGGAGCGGAAAACCCTGTCCCTGATTTCTCTTGAGAGGAGAGATCTATCCCTGGAATCTTTGAAGGAGCGGAGAAGCCTGTCCCTGATTTCTCTCTGACAGGAGAGATCTAACCCTGGAATCTTTGAAGGAGCGGAAAACCCTGTCCCTGATTTTTCTCTTGAGTGGAGAGATCTAACCCTGGAACCTTTGAAGGAGCGGAGAAACCTGTCCCTGATTTCTCTCTGAGAGATGTGATATGTTTCTGAAATCTCTGCTGGAGGGGAGAGGTCTAATCCTGATTTCCTTGTAGGAGAATGGATCTGATATCTCTCTTGGTTAGTGGTCTCCCCAGGCTTCTGTGAGAGGTAAGATGCCACATTACTCCAGGCCGCCCTGCATCACATCACACTACAATACAACACACCTAAGCACCCCCTCACTCCAGTCCCGACATCAAATTTGTAATGATTGTCATTCCTTGGGAATGATAACAGTAGAGGACAAGAACTTATCTTGGTGCCCACGCTTCTCCATGTCAGTCTGACGAATGTCATCTAAACTATGGAAAGAGGGAAAAAGACAGTGATGTGTCAGTGGGATGGGGGTGCAATGGGGGGCGATCTGGGTGCTTGGAGACTAATGCAGAGCGAGCTTGGCAGCGTGGGGGCGAAGCAGCTCGCAGGTGAGAGTGGTACGAGCAAGAAAACACATGCACTCCCAAGGAATGCTGAAATCAAAAGAAAAAAAAGTAGTTCCTGAAAGTAAGCAATGGAAGGATACATGTTACTCAGTCAAAAGGGTCCTAAAGAACTATGCTCCAGGGAAGGGGCAAACATAAGAAGTTAAAGGAACAACCATTGAATAAGAAGCAAGGAAATGATCATGCAAAACAATAATAAGCAATGGATCAACCAAAAACCCACTGTAAGTACTAGCATTCTACATGCAACAGACATGCTTTAGCTGTCTGTCGGCAGACCAAGAATAGAGCCCACACAAGATGTGGCATTATCAGTGAGAGCACTACCAGGCAGCCTGGAGATATGCCCACTCTAACTCAACAAGCAGCCAATGGCACAACAAACACCCCCATCTCTGCACACTTGTGCGCATTGGTGACTGGTGGCAGGACCAACCAGGCCCCCACGGAGAACTCCTTGACGACCAACAACAACCAGATGCTAGCGGCACTGGGGACGGTGTGCACATGGAAATCCAAGGCAAAAATATACACCAACCAAAAGAGGCTGAAACTAACAGAGGCCTGATTCTGTGCCAGACGATAAGGTACAACATACTCAATATGAAGCAGCTTACTTACAACTATGAACAAAAAGATATGAGTTAAGGGAGAGGGTATTATCCAGTTAGAAGTAACCTACCACCAAGCTGATAAATGCAAAACAGCGCCAAGGTTCCACTGGTGACAGTGAGCTAAATAAAAACTCTAACATACCACAAAGTAAAGCTGTCTACAGGTGGCAGATGGTAGACCTCCTATAACTGGGAGAAGATAGGTCTCTCTGTGCGTCAATGGCAGATTGCGTGCTACACAAATGTCATTAACAACAAAATAACCCCGTCTGCGAGAGGCAGAATCTAGGCCCACCCCTGCCTGGAAGAGGTAGTCTGTTTCTGATTGGTAGATAAGAGGCCTGTCTCTGATTGTAGTCAATGAACAGTAGACCATAGAAGATGCGCCCAGCTCCAATTGGTAGAAAATATACCTGTCTCCGATTGGTGGA
Source organism: Calotriton arnoldi (assembly GCA_963921515.1). Classification (NCBI taxonomy): domain Eukaryota; kingdom Metazoa; phylum Chordata; class Amphibia; order Caudata; family Salamandridae; genus Calotriton; species Calotriton arnoldi. Next base: position 3,620,147 of record CAWUFW010000252.1, on the reverse strand, counting down.
AAATTGCTTGGTGTGTGATTGGTGGAAAGTAGGCCCATCTCCACTGGTAAATGATAGGACTATCTCTGATTTATAGAAGAAACGCCTGCCTCCAATTGAAAGGCCTATTTCTGTTTGGCAGAAGATATGTTGATCTCCAATTAGCGGGGATAAGCCATTCTCCAAAGGGCTTGAACGTAGGATTTCTTCTGATTGGTAAACAAATGGACATGTGTTTCATTTATAGGACACAGATCACGCTCTAAATGACAGAAGTAAGGCCAGCCTCTGATTGGTAGAGATAGCTTCTTTCTGATGCGCACAAGAGACGTTTCCTATTGTAGCCAATAGCTGGCAGCTTGCAGCACAGTACCTGGTAAAGAAATACCTATCTCCTGCTGCAGCAAGATATCTCGGTTTATGGTTTGTGAAAGATAAGCCCATCTCCATTAGTAGATGATAGCCCTGTTTTTGATTGGAAGAAAGCCTGTCTCTCGCTCATTGGCCTATCACTGTTTGGTAGAAGGTAGACCTGTTTCCAATTGGTAGAGGATAGGCCTTTTGCTATTGGTCTAGGATGAATACACTGTCTCTTAACTTGCAGCACCGGATGGGTTTCTTGGATTGAACAATTTTATGTTTGTCTGTAAATGGTGCAAAATAGGCCCGTCTCTAAGTGACAGAGGAATTGTAGAATTGTAGGTAAAATGTTACTTCAGCTTCTGAAAAGTTACTTTGGAATGTCAACTGTAAGGAACACGTGTAAGACCCGAAAGTTTACACATAGTATGGTCTGTGTTTTGCCGCACTTGGCCTACTGTAATAGGCGTCAAAAAAAGGTACCAGAACCCAGAGTTCTTGAACCCTCAAAGAGAGGAGTAGAGGGGCCCAGGGCTTTAGGTGCAACGAAAAAACTGAGGGGTCTTTCCAAGGGGCGTGTCCGATGTAAATAATGGCGTGGCTTAAAAACACTTAGGCTAAAAATCTGTGCTTAGTTTAGTGTGCCACACAACTGGTATTGCGCTGCTTCTGCCATTGTATCCAGATATATAATACAACAAGTAACATCACACCTACAACAAGCCCGACTCTTGGCTTTGTCAATGGTTGTTAGTTGCACAACATAAAAAAGCAACAACTATGGCTTCGTTGTAAAGAATATTGAAAATGCTTCAGTTCTAAAATGATGAAACTACGAAAGAACTACAACGAGTCTCTTTGAAGTTACATCAAAGGCAGTGAAGGGTGGTCCTGCTGCAGAGGTAAGATTGTTTTTTTCCCTCCTGAGGGTGAGGACAAACATGGAGAGCTAGATAGAGACCCATCTCAGCACCTGCTTTATAGAACAGCTGGTGCTGAGCCCCGGCAGGACCCGGCCCACTTAAAGCCTGTCTCTAGCGCGCGAGCTTAATTCCCTGCCCAGTGGTTGGACAGAGAACCAGAATCCTCGACCCTGATTGGACACCCTATTCCCGCTTTTTACCGGTGGCACCCCGCGGGCAGGTGAGGCTTGAGCCAAATCCTCACCTCATAACACCGTCTGGAGAAGCCTGAGCGGATTAAGTCGATGGCATCTGTGCCCTCTCACCAATCCTCCAACCCGTCCTGGCCACCACTGCGTCCCCACTCTGACCTACTAGCAAGGAGACGATCGATTAAATTGAAAAGGACTGATTTAGAGTACCATACCGCGTCTATTTTTATTCTAGAATCCGATTATCTGCGCTCACCCCGTGTGATCTTGGCCTCCTGCTTGTTTTTGTGTCGATGTTCAGTTGCTCCGAGACCTGAAACCTAGTGTTGGCATGACAGGGAATATGAACACTCAGGGGAGAGGCCTGAGCAGGTGGTTGGAGCGAGGGATGGAAGAGAGTGAGGCAGGAGAATCGAGGGATGTGCTGGGGGGTGGTGGGGTGAGAACACGGGAAAGAAAGGTGAGATGGAAGGGACATGGCAAAAGATATGCGAGGATGGCTTAAACGGAAAGAAGAATTAAACAGGAGGAAGGTGAAGAGGATGCCGTTCTGATGACTCAGGGACTGTAGGGACCTGAGTTTCACCTCATGGTCACAGGTTTAAATCTCAGCGGGTCCATTCAGCCTTTCATCCTTCTGGGGTCGATAAAATGAGTACCATTGAGTTGGGTAACAATAAACATCTGTTATTCAGAGCCAAGATACCTGTGGTCGTGAACATGCGCTTTACAAATACACATGTTATGAAGGAGGGAGCAAAAGATCAGGAAAGAAGGGAGGTAAAGAGAGGAGAGACTCTGGGAGGGATTAACGCTGACAATGAAAGAAAGACGCGGGGCACGGAAAGAGGTGAAGGAGGACCACGGTTGGCAGAAGGGAGACTCAAGCGTGAAAAAAGGAGAGGGCACAGACTACAGAGGACATGAGGGAGGGAAGGTAAGATAACATGAAGAGGAGGCCGGAGGAGAGACACTGAAGAGCCGTGGTGAGAGCGAAGGTAAGAGGGGAGGTGGGAGGGGGTGCGAGAGGCGAGAAGTCTGGGGAAAGTGAAAACCAGGTACAGCTGAAGGTTACGTGAAGGAGATGGGGCGGATGGTGAGAGGAGAGAGAGGGAAGGTGGTGGGCGAGGGAGGTAGAGAGAGAGAGGGGGGGGGGCCACAAGAGGAAAGACAGGATGGGAAGAGAGGGAAATGGAGGAGACCAGAGGAGGGAAGCTAAGACGAGAGAGAGAAAGCCAGAATAGAAGGGACCAGAAGAGAGCGACCGAAACTTGAAAGCACGGCCTGGCACGCCACCCCATCTCGAGGGCAGTGCCCACTTCCTCAGCCTTACCTTGGCACTGACCTCCACCACAGCATCGAGAGACGAGTCCGACATCCTCGCGTTCTACGCCACGGGTCACACTGTGCTCTGGACCCTGTCCTGGGTGCCCCGGTCGCTCCGATGCCAGGGGGAGTCCTCGCTCTCAGTGCCTGGCGCTGCCTCGGATCCTGGGCAGGAGGCGATCACCTGGGGTCACCTGTCGAGGGATCTAAGGCACCTCTGGGAGTCTGCTCGCTTCGGCAGGGGAGGGCGGGGGCTGAGGAGGGGGCAGCACCGAGAGGACCCCCTGCAGGGTTCACTGGCAGAGGGCAAAGGAGGAGGAGGCTGCAGGCGGCGCCTGGAAGCACGCACGGGGAATGTTGGGCGCCTGGCAAAGATCCGAGCAGGGTGCTGGTTACAGCTGGGAGGGCATACTATTTATATGGGTTTAATCTGCCAGGGAGGAGCCGCTGGCAGCGCAGGGGTCCTCCCGTGGCAGGGCACTGGTTGGCCCGCCTTCCTCCCCCCTCCTCCTCTTCCTCGGCTCCGCCCACCACCCTGCCCTCTCTGCTTCAGTACCGAAGGAGGATGGGCACCGCGTCCCTGGCAGCCAGCTGGCTCCCCTCATCCCCCCCCCCCCCGGGGCATGCTGCCAGGGGTGCCCGTCACTCGCCAGGGTCTAGGGGTCTCAGGTTCCTATTGAGGGGCGGGGTGGGGACGACGGGGATGAGGCGCGTTTGTCCGCCTGTAGCACTTTGAAGCCCTTACAGGAGATTTCCATTAAGCCTCAATCCCGACAGACCCCAGCCTCTCTCTCTCTCTCTCATAATCTTGCCCCCCCTTCACTATCTATCCTCTGTACCACCTCGCGCCTTCAGCTCCCTCTCAGTAGCCAGCGTTCTCTTTCTCTTCTTTTTCATACCATCCCCTTTTCACTTCTCTATCAACACCTCTCTGTCCTCAAACTCTCTCATTACACTGTTCCTTTCTTCTTCGACCCTTTCCCTGACTCCTACCGCTCCATCATCCCAGTTCTCTCTTCTTCACCCTTTCCACTACTGCCCTCTCCTTCACCCTGTGTCCCGGCCCCTCTCTTCCGCCGTCTCACTCTACACCCCGTCTTTTACCCCAATATCCTCTCTCTCTGTTGACTCCTGCCCCACTTACCTACAATCCTAGGTCACGATAGCTGTACATTTTTGTGTTTATCTTGCCATATTTGCTGTGCGTTCAAAAACAGAGGTCAAATGTCAGACTATGTCTTCCGACAAATTGCTGCTTATTTTTTAACATGGAGATTGGTGTTCTCTTTTCATTCTCTGATTGCAAAGTGAGAGAATTTTGTAAAATGAACTAGCGGACAAGCGTGCTGGGGTACTGGGAGTAACAAAGGAAAGGCCGTAGAATGTAAAAAAATTCTACATCACAACAAAATGTAAATGCCTGTAAATGTGCTGTAAAAATATTTCAAAATAAATCAGCAGTTCAGAAAGTGCAAATGAAACACGTTTGTGTAATTCTGAAGTGTGATGGAAACAAAGAATGTAATAGGATCAAAACAAATCAATACACTTGGTGGTGCACAAAAGATAAACGTTTGCTGAAACCCAATATTCACACATTATCGTTGGTGCGCTGTGTAGTTTTATTCTTGCAGTTTGCCCTATCTGCAGAGTCACCCCCAAACGTTTTGGCTTCACCCCTCCTATTTTTCTGAATTTGTTTTTGTGGGATTTTAGGTTTTAGGACTCTGTGCACTTTACCACTGCCAGTCAGTGCAAAAGTTCTCGTGCTCTCTCCTTTAAACGTGTGAAATTGACTTACACCCTATTTTCACATTTAATTTATTTGTAAGTCCCTAGTAAAGTGGAACTACATGCACCCCAGGCCTGTAAATTAAAAGTCACTAGTGGGCCTGCAGCCCTGATTGTGCCACCCATTTAAGTGGCCCTTTAAACACTTCTCAGGTGTGCCATTGTGGCCTGTGTGTGCAGTTTTAAACTGCCATTTCCCCATTTGCCAGACCTAACCCTTCCTTTTAAATACATAAAAGTCACCTTTTGGGTAGGTCATAAACAAACCATAGGACAGGGTGCAATGTATTTTAAAAAGTTGGACATGTACATTTAAGTTTTACAAGTCCTGGTAGTGAAAAACTCTCAAATTAGTTTTTCCTTACTGCAAGGCCTACCTCTCCCATACGATAACACTGGGTTACCTTATTACATTTAATGAATGATAGAGTTTGATTGAGAGCAGGTAGGAAAGTCATGTTTGGTGTCCAAGGAATAGTAATTTAAAACCATTTTTAATGGTAAAGTCAGATTTTAAGTCACAATTCCGAAAATGGCACTTTTAGTAAGTTGGCATTTTCTTGTCCTCTCCATTTGGTACTGGCAACCTGTTCCTGGGTCACATGACTAGGAATAGTTGGAAGTTGGCCTTTGTGTATTCTTCCCAGACAGTATCACAATAGAGGGTGTGGGTGTTGGCAGGGTGGACCATCTCTGGCGGAATGGGGGGGTGGAGCTGTCACCTCCCACACTTGCACTTCAAAGGCACTGACTCAGCTCACACGTAAAGTACTTTACATTAGCCTACTGTGCCCCCAGACAAAATGGGACAGGGACAGAGAGGCAGGAAATTCCAGACACCTCTGTAGAGGGAAACTGCAGAAGCATATTCCACTTAAAAGTAAGCACCAGGAAAACAAGCATTTGCAATGCAATAGGTCTCGCATTTGCTAGAGTTTGAGCTATTGGCATTGTAAATTACAATGCTTTTTATTTATGTGTGGGTTTTGAAAACAAATAAATAAAAAACATTGTCATTACAATGCCAATAGCTTAAACTCTGGCAAATGCGAGACCTATTGCATTGCAAATGCTTGTTGTTTTTTTTGTGGAAATTGTTAGAGTTGCCATACATGTGCGCAGTACGGTTTGCACTGGAGCAAAAGGCTAAAAGGCTTTTCTGCAGGAGAAAAAAAAAATAGAAGCATCGCACAGTAAGAATGACGTGGGGCTGCTTTCTATATCTGCAGTAGCATACTTAGCAGATGACACTTGTGAAGTCATCTTTTAGTGGGTTCTCCAGATCGGAGTGTATGTAGGCAATGCCCTGGGTGCACACTGTGACCCAAGCCCCTGTCAGTCGAAGACTAAGGAGAGGAAGGTAGATGGATGTTGAGGTTCGTAAAATGTTGGCAACTGTGCTTGAATTGAGATGGTGCTTTACATGCAGGAGCAGTTTAGTTTGTGGTCTTGTACTTGTTTGAAAAATCCTGGGTTTTATTGATTTTTTTAGCAAAGTCCGGCGAGAGGGAGGGGGGGGGTTCGGGCATGTTACGAAACGAACGAGTCCTGGATTTTATCAATTTTAGCAGCAGATGGCGGGAGGAGGTGGATTTGTGGGTGTTAAGAAACAAACGGTGGGAGAAGGGGTGCTGAGAAACAGGCTATTGCCAGAAGAGGACATGAGCTACGATATAGGAGGAGGGCGGGCAAACAACCGACATGGGAGTAGGGTGGGAAAACAACTACTTGCTCGAAAAGATAAAATTCAAGAAACTAACTCACCGAACCTTGAAAAAGACCCGAAGCACCACAGTCCTGCTTTGAAATGAAACACAGCAATAGGACTATTAAAAAGAAAGAGAAAACAGACCCAGTCCTGCTCTTCTCGTGACCCTGCAGCAGGGAGCTCTTACAAACAAAAAACAAGGTAGGACAGTCCCGAGCCTGGCGGTATTCGGTGACACAGGGAAACAAGCAGTCCAGGCGCAACAGAACTGTTAAAAGACACCTTCAGCTCCTACCTGAACTCCAACAAGCTGAACAACAGAGGCAACATCGCGGGGCGCACTCCCTGCCTCCGGTGCGATGGCGGCGAAACCGGAAGTCAGGCAGCCTTCGTTGGGACGTGGGCGGAGCCTGCCAAACAAACAGGAAGGAACCGCCGGAGAGGACGTCCGGAACCCTGCAGGCTCCATGCTGAAGTCCCGGCCCCATCAGAGGGACCGGACGAAGAGCGAGGCAGACTGCATGGCACCAGAGGCAAGACGGGGCTCCCGAGTGGTGAGGAGAGCCCCGCGGCGTGCTGAGGAAAGGGCCAGGGAACCTGCAGACCGAGGAGAGACGCCGGAGTCCTGAACCAGCCGGTGAGTGAGGGCTTGGCTGGGTGCATTGCACGCTGAAGGACACGCCATGAGCGTGCACATCGGCTGTCTGAAAGAGACGCCGTGAGCGTGCACATGGCCTGTCCGGGCGCCGTGAGATGTGCACGCGTATGGTGCGAGCAGGAGTTGTGAGAACGCTGCGAGCCGTACGCGTGCACATCTCCTGTCTTGCCATACGCGTGCACATGTCCTGTCCCCCTTCCGACCCAAGTCGACAACAATAAGTCTCGCAGCGTGCAGCGCTTTGCGCTGCGTCGCTAGGCAAGACCTAAAAAGGGGGACCCTTAGACCCACTCTTCAGCTCATTTCTGGACCTGTGGAGGACTGGTCTGCTGCAAGAAGGACTGCCCAGCTACTCTGCTGCCCTGCTGCTCTGCCTGCTAGAAGGACTGCTCTGCTGCCCTGCTGCCTTAGGAAGAAAGTCTAAACCTACACCTTGAGCCCAGGACCACCAGAGAAACTCAGAGGGTTAATTGGCTGACCTCCTGTTCTCAGCTAGAGAGACACAACAGGCTCCTCTGTGTCAATGCAACTAGACGTATCTCGATGCAGGACAGCACATCGCAGCTCCTGTTCGGTGGCTTTGCAAGAACCGACCCAGCATGACGTATCTCGAAGCTGACAAATGGCCCAGCTAGACACAGCGTGATGCATCTCGATGCATCTAGTCGCAAGTCCTCACAGCGCCAACAGCTTCGACGGCCTCGACGCAGTACGACGCACCTCAACCCCTGCATCGCAGCTCCCCATCGGTGGCTGCACCGATGCAGCGCAAAGGAGAACATTGCACCGCCAGCTCCCGTCGACGGCTCCTCGATGCCCACACCACGCAGGCCAATGCAAGGACTTCACATCTCGATGCACAGGACACAAAGAACTTTTAACAGCGGACTGAACTCAGTCCTGTATCCTGCCCTGGCTCCATCGTGGTCAGCCTGACTTTGTGTTAGCCATTACGACCAGATAACCGCAATTGGTGCTTTTTCTAAGCGCTACTTTTATTCAAAACCTTTAAGTAATTTTTCTAGTTTGGTGTGGGATTTTTCTTGTATCGTGTTTTCACTTTATTACTGTTTGAAGCGCTGCATATATGCTTTACTTATTGTCTCTAAGTTAAGCCGGAGTGCTGTCTGCCAAGCTACCAGAGGGTTAAACTCAGGTTTTAAGGGGTCAGCTTGTGTTTCACTCTGACAAGAAATGTGGTTGTTGCTTGAGTAGGGTTTCACTCCCATCAACCAATAACCCAATTTCTCACATTGGTGCTCAATGGTGGGATTCAGTACTTGTGTTTGTGCAGTGATTTTGTGTAACACTAACATCTCAGATAAATAATTTGATACCAATTCAAGCTTTTTTTTAAATTCTCCTTGATTGACTCTTTTGATTTTTCCAAATTCACTCTTATTCTGCCAGACTGTCTGAGCTGTTACCACACCTGCAAGAATGGAATTTGGGCTCATCAATGTGGATAGCTCATGGAATTCTGTAAGGAAATTCCAGACACCTCACTAGGGGAAACTCCAGAAGCTTCTACCACTTCAAAATGGGCATCAGGTGTAACAAGCATTTGTAATGCAATAGGTCTCGCATTTGTCAGAGTTAGAGATATTGGCGCTGTAAATGACAGTCTTTTACCTATGTGTTTTGGTTTGGAGTGTAGTAGACGTATACACAGAGACACAGCTGCTGGCTGCCTAGAGTACTTAAAATGTGGGAATTTCAGATGGGACCAGAGTAGCAGCTAGCAGCACAGTCTGGAAGACTGAGGGGCCGATTCCGATCTCGGCCGGTAGGGCTCCGAATCGGATTTGGCTTAACCGGATCCGATTCGGAGCCCTATTTCCCGACCGATTCGTACGCGCGTCCGGGCGAGCGAGTACGATGCGGGTCGCCGACCGACTCGTCCGGGCGTCCCGACCGCTTTGACCGACTCGTTTCGGGTTGAACCGCACCGACCGACTCGCTCGGACTCGACTCGCACCGCGTAATGGAGACGTTCCCCGGCCGGGTGAGTACGATGCGCGCCGCGAGCAGTCCGACCGAGCCGCGCACTCCGGCTCCAAAGAGCAGTCGGAGACGTACTTTGGGGGTCCGTGTCAGACCCCCCTGTATGCGTAGCCGCGCGAGTCGCACACAGGGGGGACCCATGGGTCCCCCCTACCTGTGCGTGTACGGTGCGAGTCGCTTCGACGCGTACCCGCTGTAGGGGGCGCCCTTGACCGCCTCGCACCCATTGAGTCAATGGGAGCCCGCGTACGCGTTGTACAACCGGCTCCCATTGACTTCAATGGGAGTCCGACCGACTTGAGTCCGATGGCATACGTGCGCATCGTACTCGTTCGGTCGGGCTGCTAGAGTCCGATTCGGTCGGAAATCTCTCCGAGTCCGGCTCGGTCGGAGAGATTTCCGTCCCGAATCGGAATCGGCCCCTTAGAAGGATGAATTACCAACGGGGCCAGAGTAGCAGCTAGCAGCACAGTCTGGAAGACTTAGAAGGATGAATTACCAACGGGCCAGAGTAGCAGCTAGCAGCACTGTCTGGAAGACTAAAAATGAGGAATTACCAACGGGACCAGAGTAGCAGCTAGAAGCACTGTCTAGAGGACTTACAATGAGGAATTACCGATGGGACCAGAGTAGCAGCTAGCAGCACAGTCTGGAAGACTTAAAATGAGGAATTACCAACGGGGCCAGAGTAGCAGCTATCAGCACTGTCTGCAGGACGTAGAATGAGGAATTACCACTGGGACAAGAGAAGCAGCTAGCAGCACTGCCTAGAGGACTAAGAAGGAGGAATTACCGCTGCAAACAGAGACACAGCTACAGCACTCCCCAGAGGACTTAGAATGTGGACTTACCAACGGGACCAGAGTAGCAGCTAGTAGCACTCCTAGAGGACTTAGAATGAGGAATTACCACTGAGACCAGAGAAGCAGCTTGCAGTACTGACTAGAGGACTTACAATGAGGAATTACCAATGAGACCAGAGAAGCAGGTAGCAACACTGTGTAGAGGAATTAAAATGAGGAATTACCGACGGGACCAGAGGAGCAGCTAGCATCACTGTCTAGAGGACTTAGAATGAGGAATTACTGACAAGACCAAAGATGCAGCTGCAGCACTGCCTAGACGACTTAGAATGAGGAATTACCAATGAGACCAGAGAAGTAGGTAGCAGCACTGTCTAGAGGACTTAGAATGAGGAATTACCGACGGGACCAAAGACGCAGCTAGCAGCACTGTTTAGAGGTCTAAGAATGAGGAATTACCAACGGGACCAGAGAAGCAGCCAGCAGTACTTTCTGTAAGACTTAGAATGAGGAATTACAGAGAGGACCAGAGTAGCAGCTAGCCGCACTGTCTACAGAACTTAGAATGAGGAATTACCACTGTGACCAGAGACAAAGCTGCAGCACTGCCTAGAGGATTTAGAATGAGGGAGTTACTGACGGGATCAGAGAAGCAGCTAGCAGTGCTGTCTAGAGGACTAAGAATGAGGAATTACCAATGGGACCAGAGAAGCACTAGCAGCACTACCTAAAGGTCTAAGAATGAGGAATTACCACTGGGAACAGAGACACAGCTGCAGCACTGCCAAGAGGACTTAAAATGTGGGAATTTACGATGGGACCAGAGTAGCAGCTAGCAGCACAGTCAAAATGAGGAATTACTGCTGGGGCCAGAGAAGCAGTTAGCAGCACTGCCTAGCGGACTACGAATGAGGAATTACCACTCGGAACAGTGGCACAGCTGCAGCACTGCTTAGAGGACATTAGAATGTGGAATTACAAACAGGACCAGAGTAGCAGCTAGTAGCACTTCCTAGAGGACTAAGAATGAGGAATTATCAATGAGACACGAGAAGCAGGTAGCAGCACTGTGTAGAGGACTTAAAATGAGGAATTACCGACGGTACCAGAGGAGCAGCTAACAGCCTGTCTAGAGGACTAAGAAGGAGGACTTACTGACAGGACCAAAGATGCAGCTCCAGCACTGCCTAGAGGACTTAGAATGAGGAATTACTGCTGGGGCCAGAGAAGCAGTTAGCAGCACTGCCTAGCGGACTAAGAATGAGGAATTACCACTGTGACCAGAGACACAGCTGCAGCACTGCCTAGAGGACTAAGAATGAGGAATTATCACTGGGAACAGAGACACAGCTGCACACTGCCTAGAGGACTTAGAATGGGGTATTACCACTGTGACCAAAGACACAGCTGCAGCACTGCCTAGAGGACTTAGAATGCGGAATTACTGATGGGACCAGAGTAGCAGCTAGCAGCACTGTCTAGAGGACTTAGAATGAGGAATTACTGGCAGGACCAAAGATGCAGCCGCAGCACTGCCTAGAGTACTTAGAATGAGGAATTACCAATGAGGCCAGAGAAGCAGCCAGCAGCACTGCCAAGAAGACTAAGAATGAGGAATTACCACTGGGACCAGAGAAGCAGCTAGCAGCACTGGCTAGAGGACTAAGAATGAGGAATTACCACTGGGACCAGAGAAGCAGCTGCAGCACTGTCTAGAGGACTAAGATTTAAGAATTACCACTGGGACCAGAGAAGCAGCTAGCAGCACTGTCTAGAGGATTTAGAATGAGGAATTACCACTGAGACCAGAGAAGCAGTTAGCAGCACTGTCTAGAGGACTTAGAATTAGGTATTACTGCAGAGGCGGCTCCGCTAAGGCGGAGGAGCGTCATTTTGCTGCTCTAAGAGCAGAGCAAATTAAAAATAAAATGACAATAGCAGAACATTATTATCTTTAATTTTTAGTCTGCCTTTAAGCTCCATGTTAGGGCAGGAGGGGCTAGGCTCGAGTAACGCCAACAGACGGAGGAGTGGTGGCTGCACCATAAGAGCGCATGACGGTTTGGCCGGCCAGCTTGGGCCGGCCAAACCGTTGTGCGCACTGTGCATGTTCTCCACCAGCTAGTCCCTCTCTGAGTGCCGAACCACGGCGCTCAGACCAATCACAACGCTGCTGTAAGGCAGCGTCATGATTGGCTAGGGGGAGTCTGGGAGCCTGTGTGCTTCTGGGAGGCAGGATACACAGCGGATGGAGGAGAGGCGGCGGCTGGCGACTGACAGGTAAGGCTTTAAAAAAAAAAATCCACCACCCTGCCCCAGCACCCCCACCACCGTCCCGAACCAGCCACCACTGAATTACTACTCTGACCCGAGACACAGTTGAGAACTTAGAATGAGGAATCACCACTGGACCAGAGAAGCATCTAGCAGCACTGTCTAGAGGACTTAGAATGAGGAATTACCACTGTGACCAGCGACATAGCTGCAGCACTGCCTAGAGGACTTAGAATGAGGAATTACCACGGGGACCAGAGAAGCAGCTAGCAGCACTGTCTAGAGGACTTAGAATGAGGAATTACCACTGGGAACAGAGACACAGCTGCAGCACTGTCTGAAGGGCTAAGAATGAGGAATTACCACTGGGACCAGAGAAGCAGCCAGCAGGACTGTCTAGATTTACAGCCCTGACTACAGAAACGGAGCTCCGAGTGAGTGAAACATAATTAATGCTAAAAACAAAAGATTGGGTGAAAGGGAGCTAGCGAGTAAAGTAACATTTCTAACATTTTAACTTTGTGACTGCTCAACTCGCTGTTCAGTGACCCAGACTCTGTAGATCATAAGTGAAAGCTAAGGTGCGAAGGAGAGAACACATGGAGAAACGGTGGGTGGGAGAGGAAAGCAGTAACACTGGTCAGCTGCTCGCATGTGCAACTTTCCAGAACACGAGTCAGGCAATCGGAAAAATAGTGCGCAAAATGAACTGAAATGGACAGAAGCTAAATGAGCCCTGTAACAGGGCCAGTCGCTATGGGAGGGAACAGCAGACCAAAAGAAGGGGCACATAGGCACGATTTACCATTCAAAAGTAAGGAATTTAGAAAGGCATCCAATACAACCAATGACAAGCGATGGACTTGCTTGAAGCCCATGTACTGAATATACCATGCCCCGCAGAGCAGCGGATGAGCACTGCTAGGCTCGACCTAAAAAGGGGACCATCAGACCCATTCTTAAGATTCCTTCTGGACCTGTGCGAAGACCGAGAGGAAGGACTTCTCTGCTGCCCTGCTGCTCTGCTACAAGAAGGACTGACCAGCTGCTCTGCCTGAAAGAATGACTGCTCTGCTGCCCTGCTGCCTGAAGAAGAAGGAGGTTACCTACACCTTGAACCTAGGACCACCAGATTGTGTCCATGGGCAAGTTGGCTGGCCTCCTGTTCTGAGCTATAGGATCACAACAGGCTTCTCTGCGCTGACGCAACTTAACACATCTCGATGCATCGCTCTACACAGGACTGCGCATCACAGCTTGTGTTCGGTGGCTTTGCAAGCACCGACCCAGTGCGATGTATCTTGATGCCAACAACTGACCCTGCTCAACGCATCTCAGTGCACCTCGACGCAGGTCCACGCATCGCAACGTCTGTTCAGCATCTTTGCAAGCACCACCCACGCGATGCATCTTGATGTTGACAACCTGCCCGGATTGATGCATTTCGACTCAATGTGACACATGTCAACACAAGTCTCACAGCACCAGTGGCTTCACCGGCCTCAGCACAGTGTGACGCAACTCAGTGACTGCATCACAGTTTGCGATTGGTGGCGTCACCGGCACCGACGCAGCACGACTCATCTCAACGCATCTCAAGGCAGGACCTTCCACTGCCAGCTCCCGTCGAAGACTCCTTGACTGCCATATAGGCCAACACAAGGACTTTGCATCTCAACACCCAGGTCACAATTACTTTTAAAAGTGGACTGAACTCAGTCCTGTATCTGGCACATGCTCCATCGTGGTCAGCCTGGCTTTGTGATTTGGACCCAATCCACCGAAACCAGATAACCGATTAAAGTTTAATCTGTTTTTTCTAGATTGGTGTGGGATTTTTCTTGTGTTGGTGTTTGCTTTATTACTGTTTGAAATGCTGCATAAATACACACATTGGCTCTAAATTAAGCTTGACTGCCTTGTGCCGAGCTACCAGAGGGTTGAGCACAGGTTAATTTGGGGTCTGCTTGTGTTTCACCTTGACATGAATTGTGGTTGTTGCTTGAGTAGGGTTTCACCCTCCTCAACCAATAACCCAATTTCTCACACTTATTAGCATCACTTCATTTCCCTGCAAAGTTTGGGGCCATTGCATTTGAAAATATGCTGTCTGTAAATGACAGTGCAGTACCACACCATGCTTTAGAAATATATGTGCAACAGTGTGCTATAAAATGCACCACTGGCTATACCACACCCATACCACTCTCTTGCAGAATGGGCATGGCTCCTTTGCTATACTTGTTCTTTGTGTTGCACTTGGATTTTTCACAATCGTTATGACAACTCTGACATTTGTTCCAGCACTTCTGCTCTGTCCCCTCTATTTCAGACTTTACATCATGTCCCTCAGCCCTCTGTCCATCATTTTAACTTTCCCTTTCTGCCTCCCTCTCTTCCCTCACCTCCCATGTCTCTCCCCCTCTCTAGTCGCTGCCTCCCTTACCAGTACTTCCTCATCAATATCTCCCGGTTTCCCTCCCTCGCCTCAACTCCGAGCCACTCTCTTCTCTACCCTACTTCCTGCCCGTCTGTCACTGCCTGGCACTCCACATTCCAACAGCAGGTGCCCCCAGTGTGGACCAGACACCTAAAGAAAGTGCCATATAGACCCATTCTCTGGGAGGCGCCACATTTGCTAACGAGGGGTCAACCCTGTTCATACTCAAGTATTGCTAACTTTAGGGCCCCATGTGCTGTAAAGCACAACTTAACAAGCATTGGCATAGCCAATAGGTCTCGCCTTTGGGACCTTATAAGTATCTTGCGGATATGTACTTGGGACCTTTCCTGTGGATAGAACTTTTGCACTTCTTCTTGGATTTCCCAGAGGACCTAGTGGGTGAAGATCGGTCACGGGAGAAACCGCAACAGCAGGAGCGGGACCTAAATTATACCTTGACCTATCCCAACACAGGCCCTTGCCGTGTTTCACCAATAAGAGCTTAGCTTCCCGATCTCGAATGGCCTTGGGGTGCATCCAGGGGCAATCACTGTAGGCCTTAGAGTTTGGTTCGGCCGTAGTCACCACAGGCAACCCACACGTGGGTCAGTCACAGTCATTTGTTTGCTACATTCGCCACAGAGTTGAAACATTGTAGGCCTGTGAGGTGGCATAATTAACTTGTACACCAAAGAATTTAGAGAATTTATAGTCTCAATGAGACGAGGGATAGATCTGAATCAGCAAATGGCAAGAAAAGAAAGGAAATGTCAGTGTGTACAGATGGCGCCTATATATAGGCGTGCGCATGTCACATCAGGCACGGAACGACATTGACACAGTGCCTCTGGCGCAACCTCCTGGTAAGCAGGTGTATTGCCCAAAAATTTCCAGAATCATTATGACGCCTGGGGCAGTATTCAACAGGTGAGGAATCTGCGGAGAGTCTCTACCAGAAAAAGTGTTACTGAAGGTAAGTGACTTATTCTTCAAGATACATTTTCATAACCTAGATTTCATCATGGTGTACCAAGGGACTTATGTATGGTCCAGCTGGATTGGTGGTATACACTCTGTGTACAAATCACCACATATCGATCTGACCAATCAGAATGAAAAGGGGTCGGTGATAAGAAAGAATGGAAAACCGAAAGTGAACAAAAGGCAGAGGCCAAAGTTCTGTTAAAGCTGATGTCCATGCACATTCAAACAAGGAATATGGCGAACAGAGTGATGAACTATTGCCAATGTCCAATCCAATTCAAAGAAAAAAACACTTTTAATGGTATGTTGTGGGAGCCTGTTGATGCTGAAGAAATCAGCACATATGTTGTTGACTTCTCCTCCCTCGAGCAGGGATCACAGTGAAGGGGCAGTGAGTGGCAGCTGTCATCTATTGAAGCTCGTTTTCACCTGTGGCGGCCAAGCACTTTCATCAGCGCCTGCACTGAGTGAAGCTATCATCTGGTGATGCTCGTTTTCACCTGTGGCGACCAAGCGCTTTCATCAGCGCCTGCACTGAGTGAAGCTATCATCTGGTGATGCTTTTTTTCACCGGTGGCGACCTAGCACTTACCTCAGCGCCTGCAGTGAGTGCAGCTATCATCTGGTGATGCTCGTTTTCACCTGTGGTGACCAAGCGCTTGCATCAGCGCCTGCAGTGAGTGCAGCGATTATCTGGTGATGCTCGTTTTCACCTTTGGTGACCAAGCGCTTACCTCAGCGCCTGCAGTGAGTGCAGCTATCATCTGGTGATGCTCGTTTTCACCTGTTGAAGATAGAATCCGACTCAAGATAGCGTTTCTGACTCATAAAGCCATACACTACAATACCCCGTACTATCTAGCAAATAAGCTTGAACTATCAGGCGCCAGCCGGAACCTCAGAAGTATGTCCACCCTTCTCTTGAAACCCCCAAGATTCAAGAAGAAAAGATCTTACAACCGTGCTTTCACCGGTCTTGCTCCGAGAATCTGGAACTCCTTGCCATCCGAGATCAGATCCAATCCTTCCACTACTTCCTTTAAAAAACTGGTCAAACGATTACTAATGAACGAATGCTAACTCCCTATTCTTTTGATCTTGCTCCTGTGTTGTTAATAACCTAAATCTTGGAGTATTACACCGATGCCTTATTTTATGTTTTCTTTACCTTTCTATGATCTATTCCTCATTGGCTCCGGAACTGCAATAACTGATGATCTCGCTCTTGTTCTGTTGTTAAAATTCCCTGAGTCATATTGCACGTCTTGATTCTTAATATTGTATGATTTTTTCACTCTGCGTCTTATATGGCACTGTTGATACCCCACTACTCCTTAACTTGAATGTTTTTCCCACAGGTTGTAACTTTACTTACCTTCATTATGTTTGTACCCTTGCTTTCGCCAACTATTTCCAGCGCACTGATAGCCTTGTGGGTCTTGTTCGCGCTTTATAAAACTTTTCAAATAAATAAATGTGGTGACCAAGCGCTTACCTCAGCGCCTGTAGTGAGTGCAGCTATTATCTGGTGATGCTCGTTTTCACCTGTGGCGACCAAGCGCTTGCATCAGCGCCTACAGTGATTGGCAGCTGTCATCTGGTGATGCTCGTTATCACCTGTGGTGACCAAGCGCTTGCATCAGCGCCTGCAGTGAGTGCAGCTATCATCTGGTGATGCTCGTTTTCACCTGTGGCGACCAAGCGCTTGCATCAGCGCCTGCAGTGAGTGCAGCTATTCTCTGGTGATGCTCGTTTTCACCTGAGGCGACTAAGCACTTGCATCAGCGCTTTCACTGAGTGAGTGCAGCTATCATCTGGTGATGCTCGTTGTAGGAAGGTGGAATCTGACTATATGGTTGCCCCCACTTTTTTATGGTGTTTTGCTGGTTTATGACTTAGTTGGACTGGGATCCTGCTATTCAGGGCCCCAGTCTATCTGCTTTCTCTGTAAAAAGGTTTCCATGTGCCTTAGGCACATCACTGATTGGAATCTGGAGTGCCCTTATAAGTCCCTAGTATATGGTATACTATGTACCAAGGGCATAGGTACCTCAGAGGCCTGCCAGGGGCTGCAGCATGTATTATGCCACCCCTGGAAGGCCATCCAAACTGACACCACAGGTCTGCTACTGCAGCCTGGGTAAGGTGGTGCATGCACCCTTTACTGTGATATAGGTTACCTATATCACTAAATACATACACACATATAAACCTATGTCACTCCTAAGGCAGGCCTTATCAATCCTAAAGGCAGAGTGCATGGTTCCTATGTGAGAGGGTGCCCCTGCATGAGCAGGGCCCCTCTGCAGCGTTCGGAGACCTTCTCTGATGCTGTTTGTAGTGCAGCCTGACCATATACTCTTAAGCGCATTATAACCTTGCGTTAAATGCTAACTTTGGAATGGCTGCACCTAAACATGTCGTGTTTGGTGTCAAACATCTTGGAATACTACCCCCCGCCAATTCTGGCGGCGGGGGTAGCATTCCACCCTTCTAGAGGGAGAGACATGTTAACCCTGGCCTGGCCGGTAACTTCTTTCCAAATCCCTGGCATCACAAAATGGATGCTGCTGCCACAGACACGAGTCTGGCCTCCTGCTGCTGGACGAAACTCCGGCAGGGGAGGCCTGGACAATAGGTTTCCTGTCCCAGAGAGGTGTGACCACCTCCCCAGACAGGATAATGTGTATTGGGGCTGGGCGGGAGCACTTTCGGGTGCTTTGAAGTCCTGCACTGGGGGCACACTTGGTGTCCCTGTGCATACCCCAGTTCAAACCGGATCAGGGGCTTGCAGCCCCTGCTTTGGCGCGAACTGGACAAAGGGAAAGGGGTGTAGCCACCCCTCTGCCCTGACCCACCCATAGGTGGGGCCACAGAGTAGTCCAACCCCTATACTTAGTATAAGTATAGGAACCCAGTCCTTAGGACTTTAGATTATCCCTGGACGAAACTCTGAAACTGAATCCTGGACCTTCGACGCTCTACTCACGATTAGAGGACAGAAGAATCTCCCTTGGGGTCAAGGAGTGACTCCCTGCTTGGCAGGCACCAAAGAAGCATCTGTCCGGTTCGCATTTCTGAAGCTCCCGTCGGACGCCGAAGTCATCGCATCACCAGAGGTGGATTCTCAGACTTCCCCGAGGCTACCCTGAGTCCCCAGCAAAGCTGAGGCCCATGGCTATCGTGGGTGACTTGAGACCGTGACCCCTGGACACCGAGCACATTGGCAAGTGCATCCTCTTCTGGGTCTCCCAAGAAGTCGTGCTTTGGGCTCCGAGTAGCCCTAGCCTCCAGCACCACCTGCACCGAAGATCACTGGCCCCCACTCCACGAGTGTCCTGTAAGCCAGATCCACGTGCGGCGTCATGAGGCTCCTTTGTGGTCGCTAGCCCATTGGCTAGTAGCCCTTAACGAAGGCCAATCCTTTTCTAACTTGGCATCCTGGTTGCTCCAGGCCTGCCCTCACTTACCCTTGCTGGGTGAGTTCCCCAGACCTTGCTGGTCTGCACCATCGACGATCTTCCTCTGCATCGAGACTTGCCGTTGCCAAGGCTTGTTGGGTCCAATCCGGTCGCCGACACCTCAGCACTCGACAGACATCGTGTACCAGCCCGAATCCTGCTCCTGGTTGCCAACAACGCCTCCTGGACCTCGTGGCTGAAGAGACAAGACGACCATCAACGCACCTGAAGCACTCGACATCGGTGGGCATCTGTCCATCGCCTTCCTGGTCACTGGCTAGTGACCCAGACTCTGTCCCCTCTGCTTTCAGGTTCTTCAGAACTCCGATCCACTCTTGGATCCACCCGGACACTTTTCACTTGGTCGCCAGCAGCACTTTGCAGCAGATCGCCATTCAAATCGACGACGAAACCCGACCCCGAAAGGCACCTATGCACCCGGCTTCCCTGGGTGAGGTAACACGAGTACTCCGGTGCTCCCGTGGGTAGAGACTCTTCAAAGTCCTAGATCTCAAAGGGTTTGGTCCAAGTCCTCTTTTAAGTGTCCCTTTTCTCTAATTTCCCGATCACGACTTTCTCCATAGAAGTCAACGGCGTATCGCGGTTGTGTATTTACACTGCACGCGTCTCCCGTGGGTCCCCTGTGTCACTACCTTGGGTGGTTCCTTGTGGTCCAAGCACTTCTAGAGGCTCTAGGCCTAGTGTCTAGTTCAGTCGTGGTTCTTATACCACTTTATTGGTATATGGTTTGGTACGCCCCTAGGGCCCAAACGTGTATTTGTGCTATTACTGTGTTTAAATAACTTCTAACTTATGTACTTCGAACTCTAGCCTCATAAAGAGACTAGAGGGGTGTGTTTAGCAATAAATACATATATTTTGAATATATACCTGGTGTGGTGCTCTTTCATTTGATCACTCAAGAGATTATAGACTGGTAAAACAAGCTGCTTTACATTCCTTCAAGACTTAGCCTGAAGGCTGCTCTCCATAGCTACCACTAGGATAGCTTTCAATAAGGTTGTCTTTAACCTATCTCCAATAAGGGGTTGTTTGGACTGGTGCAAGGTGCCCACTATAATTAGTGGACAGCATATACCAGGCCAACTTCTCACATTGGTGGCAGCGGTGGGATTCCAGCTTGCTATTGTTTTACCAGATAATCTCAATTGAATTGATCAACTGAAAACCACTAAAGGTACCTAAGGTACATATAATTTAAGCTTAGAATACAGTAAGTTCTACTGAACTTAGAGTTGTGTGTTAAGGAATAGCACAACCCTTTCTACAACTCAAGAGAGTTTAGTAGGCCACACTAGAGTAGGTAGTGCATACACCACACCACACTAGTAATGTCTTTAAGGGCAGGATCCAAAGAATCCTTGCAGGAAGCCATTGAGCTTCCACCCTCCAAGTATGATACACTCCCATTCTTGGAATTGAGAGCTTTATGCAACTTGAGAAAAATAAGGACAGGCCAAAGCCCCACCACCCAACACCTCAAGGAGTTGTTGGTGGCTTATGACCTTAGTAAGCCCTTGGGGACTGAAGGGGTAGGAGCTGAGGGTGGGGCAGAAGATGAGGATGGGACATGGGGTACCAGTACCCCCAGCCCCCCCTCTGAAACTGACCAGGAGGGCGACAATGGCCCTGACCTGGATAATCCAACCCCTCCTGAGGAAAATGAAGAGGAGGATCAGAATGATGCCCCCTTTGTCCCCCCAGGAAGGATTGTGAGTGTGCCCAGAAGGTCTAGATCTTCTTCTCAGGAGTCTAACCACTCTGGCACCTCAATAGGGAGCTCTGTCTCATCTCATAGGAGGGAATCCTCTCATGAGAGAAGAAAGAGGCTGGTTCTATATGAGGAAGCTCAGCTTGAACTCAAAAAGAAGCAACTAGCCATAGACAGGGAGTCCCTAGATCTCTTTAGAGAGAGAAGAAAGTTGGGACTAGAGTCCCATGGTGGCAGCAATATCCCTAGAGATAGGGAAAGGTCTTATGACCATAGAAACCTAAACAAGATTGTCCCTGCCTACCAGAGTGGGGATGACATCCACAAATGGATAACTGCACTGGAGAGGGCCTGTAAAGTTCAGAAGGTCCCCCAGAGGCAGTGGGCAGCAATCTTGTGGCTCTCCTTTGCAGACAAAGGTAGAGACAAGCTCCTCACTGTAAGAGAAGAGGATGCTGACAATTACACAGTCTTGAAGAGTGCTCTGATAGATGGGTTTGGCCTAACCACTGAACAGTATAGGTTGAAGTTCAGAGACACCCAAAAAGCTCAGACTCAAGACTGGGTTGATTTTGTAGATTGTGCTACAAAGGCTCTGGAAGGTTGGATACATGGCAACAAAGTGCATGACTTTTTAGGATTGTACAATTTGATTATGAGGGAGCAGATCCTTAATAATTGTCAAAACCAGCTTTTGCACCAGTATCTGGTGGACTCTGATCTGACCTCTCCCCAAGAATTGGGAAAGAAGGCAGACAAATGGGTCAGAACCAGAGTAAAAACTAGAAATCAGGGTGGTGACCAGAAGAAAGATTCTACTAAGTCCCAAGAGAAAGGTGGGGATAAATCTAAGGATAAGTCCCCTACAGGGCCCCAAAATTCCTCTTCTGGGGGTGGGTCCCAAACTCCTTCCTCTCCTGAAAAGAAACCATATTGCCATGTCTGTAAAAAGCCTGGGCACTGGAAAACTGATCCCAGTTTCCCCAGGATTGGCAATAAAGAAAATGTTCCTCCCACAACTACTACCACCCCTCCTGGTACTACCAGTAGTAATCCTCCAGTTGGGAGTAGTGCACCCAAAAAGTTGGGTGCTTTTGCAAGAGGAACAGAGGTGAGCCCTAGTTTAGACAGGGACCCCTCAACAGACTCCTCTGACTCTGATGGTGGTATAGGATTTGCCACCTTTACCATGGGTCCCACAGCGTTGGGCAGGTACAGATTGGAGCCAATAATTAATGGTCAGAAAGCTGTGGCATTTAGGGACACAGGGGCTAGTGTCACCATGGTGGCAGGAAAACTAGTCCCCCCTCACCAGTTTTTACCTGAGTTTAAGTACCAGGTGACCAACATTGATGGTGTCAGAACAGATCACCCCATGGCCATAGTCAATCTCAGCTGGGAGGGGGCCACAGGCCCAAAGAGAGTGGCAGTGTCCCCCACCTTACCTGTAAATTGCCTGATGGGCAATGATTTGGAAATTTCAGCCTGGGCTGAAGTTGAACACCAAACCCATCTTAGGATGTTGGGCGTCCCTGTAAAGGTTAGTGGGGCTGTGATGGCCACAGCCCCAGCCCAAGAATTTGGAGAGATGGAGCCTCAAAGAATGGCCCACTCTCCCCCAAAAGAGAGCACAAGGGTTGAAGAAAAGTCTTCTTCAACCCTTCAAAGGTTGGGTCAGCCTCCTCAGGGAACTGACCCTACCCCTAGTGAAGGAACTGCCACAGAGGTAGTCAGGCCTGGCCTGACCACCCCCCTGATGGCAGAGGACCCTTCCAAGGTGGTACCCAGTCTGGAGCAGGTAACCTGCCCCTCTCTACCCTGCCTCAGTCAGCCCAGGGCTGCAGAGGTCAGTGGACCCCCCAGGGCCCCCTGTCCAGAGGAACCCCCCCATCAGCAGATTAGGGGCACCCAGTCTAGTAGCCCTAGCCAGGTGAAAACTCCTCTACACACTGAGGGATCCCCCATGCCTTTATGTAGGGACCTCCCCCAGAAGGACTCTGGTAGGCAAGGGCAAACCTGGGACCTGAAGGTTTCAAACCTGCCCTGTCCCTCCAGTAATCCATCCAAAGGGACCCAACCCCCAGCTGTAGGCAGCCAAAGGTTGACCCTTAGAGCAAAGTGCAACTCAGTCATGGAAAGACAGGCATACATGGTGACCAGTGATCTGAGGAAGCTGAGGCCAACATTCCTAGGGCCTCACTTCCCTACTCAGACACCTCACCAGCCTTGTACTTTACCTAAGCACACCACAGGTAGTGATTCCCCATGGTGGAGACCCTCTCATACCCTTAGGGTGAGGGATTGCTTAGTGGACCATAAGACAGGGGGCAACTATGCTAGTGCAGGTGCTTCCTTATATGACCACTTAGTCAATGAAGGCTTAACTGGCCAAGGTTAGCCTTATCTCCTTTCGTTTGGGGGGGTTATGTAGGAAGGTGGAATCTGACTATATGGTTGCCCCCACTTTTTTTATGGTGTTTTGCTGGTTTATGACTTAGTTGGACTGGGATCCTGCTATTCAGGGCCCCAGTCTATCTGCTTTCTCTGTAAAAGGTTTCCATGTGCCTTAGGCACATCACTGATTGGAATCTGGAGTGCCCTTATAAGTCCCTAGTATATGGTATACTATGTACCAAGGGCATAGGTACCTCAGAGGCCTGCCAGGGGCTGCAGCATGTATTATGCCACCCTTGGAAGGCCATGCAAACTGACACCACAGGTCTGCTACTGCAGCCTGGGTAAGGTGGTGCATGCACCCCTTACTGTGATATAGGTTACCTATATCACTAAATACATATACACATATAAACCTATAAGTCACTCCTAAGGCAGGCCTTATCAATCCTAAAGGCAGAGTGCATGGTTCCTATGTGAGAGGGTGCCCCTGCATGAGCAGGGCCCCTCTGCAGCGTTCGGAGACCTTCTCTGATGCTGTTTGTAGTGCAGCCTGACCATATACTCTTAAGCGCATTATAACCTCGCGTTAAATGCTAACTTTGGAATGGCTGCACCTAAACATGTCGTGTTTGGTGTCAAACATCTTGGAATACTACCCCCCCCCGCCAATTCTGGCGGCGGGGGTAGCATTCCACCCTTCTAGAGGGAGAGACATGTTAACCCTGGCCTGGCCGGTAACTTCTTTCCAAAGCCCTGGCATCACAAAATGGATGCTGCTGCCACAGACACGAGTCTGGCCTCCTGCTGCTGGACGAAACTCCGGCAGGGGAGGCCTGGACAATAGGTTTCCTGTCCCAGAGAGGTGTGACCACCTCCCCAGACAGGATAATGTGTATTTGGGCTGGGCGGGAGCACTTTCGTGTGCTTTGAAGTCCTGCACTGGGGGCACACTTGGTGTCCCTGTGCATACCCCAGTTCAAACCGGATCAGGGGCTTGCAGCCCCTGCTTTGGCGCGAACTGGACAAAGGGAAAGGGGTGTAGCCACCCCTCTGCCCTGACCCACCCATAGGTGGGGCCACAGAGTAGTCCAACCCCTATACTTAGTATAAGTATAGGAACCCAGTCCTTAGGACTTTAGATTATCCCTGGATGAAACTCTGAAACTGAATCCTGGACCTTCGACGCTCTACTCACGATTAGAGGACAGAAGAATCTCCCTTGGGGTCAAGGAGTGACTCCCCTGCTTGGCAGGCACCAAAGAAGCATCTGTCCGGTTCGCATTTCTGAAGCTCCCGTCGGACGCCGAAGTCATCGCATCACCAGAGGTGGATTCTCAGACTTCCCCGAGGCTACCCTGAGTCCCCAGCAAAGCTGAGGCCCGTGGCTATCGTGGGTGACTTGAGACCGTGACCCCTGGACACCGAGCACATTTGCAAGTGCATCCTCTTCTGGGTCTCCCAAGAAGTCATGCTTTGGGCTCCGAGTAGCCCTAGCCTCCAGCACCACCTGCACCGAAGATCACTGGCCCCCACTCCACGAGTGTCCTGTAAGCCAGATCCACGTGCGGCGTCACAAGGCTCCTTCGCGGTCGCTAGCCCGTTGGCTAGTAGCCCTTAACGAAGGCCAATCCTTTTCTAACTTGGCATCCTGGTTGCTCCAGGCCTGCCCTCACTTACCCTTGCTGGGTAAGTTCCCCAGACCTTGCTGGTCTGCACCATCGACGATCTTCCTCTGCATCGAGACTTGCCGTTGCCAAGGCTTGTTGGGTCCAATCCGGTCGCCGACACCTCAGCACTCGACAAACATCGTGTACCAGCCCGAATCCTGCTCCTGGTCACCGACAACGCCTCCTGGACCTCGTGGCTGAAGAGACAAGACGACCGTCAACGCACCTGAAGCACTCGACATCGGTGGGCATCTGTCCATCGCCTTCCTGGTCACTGGCTAGTGACCCAGACTCTGTCCCCTCTGCTTTCAGGTTCTTCAGAACTCCGATCCACTCTTGGATCCACCCGGACACTTTTCACTTGGTCGCCAGCAGCACTTTGCAGCAGATCGCCATTCAAATCGACGACGAAACCCGACCCCGAAAGGCACCTATGCACCCGGCTTCCCTGGGTGAGGTAACACGAGTACTCCGGTGCGCCCGTGGGTAGAGACTCTTCAAAGTCCTAGATCTCAAAGGGTTTGGTCCAAGTCCTTTTTAAGTGTCCCTTTTCTCTAATTTCCCGATCACGACTTTCTCCATAGAAGTCAACGGCGTATCGCGGTTGTGTATTTACACTGCACGCGTCTCCCGTGGGTCCCCTGTGTCACTACCTTGGGTGGTTCCTTGTGGTCCAAGCACTTCTAGAGGCTCTAGGCCTAGTGCCTAGTTCAGTCGTGGTTCTTATACCACTTTATTGGTATATGGTTTGAGTACGCCCCTAGGGCCCAAACGTGTATTTGTGCTATTACTGTGTTTAAATAACTTCTAACTTATGTACTTCGAACTCTAGCCTCATAAAGAGACTAGAGGGGTGTGTTTAGCAATAAATACATATATTTTGAATATATACCTGGTGTGGTGCTCTTTCATTTGATCACTCAAGAGATTATAGACTGGTAAAACAAGCTGCTTTACATTCCTTCAAGACTTAGCCTGAAGGCTGCTCTCCATAGCTACCACTAGGATAGCTTTCAATAAGGTTGTCTTTAACCTATCTCCAATAAGGGGTTGTTTGGACTGGTGCAAGGTGCCCACTATAATTAGTGGACAGCATATACCAGGCCAACTTCTCACACTCGTTTTCACCTGTGGTGACCAAGCACTTGTATCAATCAGCATCTGCACTGAGTTCAGCTATCATCTGGTGATGCTCGTTGTCACCTGTGGTGACCAAGCGCTTGCATCAGCGCCTGCAATGAGTGCAGCTATCATCTGGTGATGCTCGTTATCACCTGTGGCGACCAAGCCCTTGCATAAGCTACTGCGCTGAGTGCCTGTTTCTTTCTTCAGAGGTATCTTAAGGCTGATGCCTGTCGAGTGTTATTCATTTCACGGGCATGAAAGTGACTTTCTGCGGGTAGGCAGACATTTAAAGTGACTTTCAGTTCTAAAAGTGGTTTGATAATGCTGAAACAATCAGGTACTATTGTATGAACAATAACAGCTACATTGTTCTGCGGCTCAGCACGGGCTAGAAGCTGTTGAAAAAAGCACCTAATAAGGCAAGATTAGTTACTGTATTGAACAGCTCTTCTCTGCTTCTGAAAGTTTTGCTGTGCTCCCTCTAATCCATTACTGACTTTTTTTTATAAGATATCCAGTTAGTGTGTTTGCATGCTTGCACCTGTGTTTCAAATGCACAGTCCCATACACTAAAGTACAAAACAATTCCACAGCTTAAAGTAACATCCAGTTTCAAGAAACCCAAACAACACTCTAGAAGCTGCAGTGAAATGCAGTCATAGGAGATAAAGAACTATGGGCCAGATGTACGACCGTATTTAGCGGTCGCAAAAGGAAAATCGGGTTGTTTGCAATTGCTAAAAAGGGTTGCAGCGTATACAAACCCTATTTTTCAAGTCGAAAACCTACTACCGACTCGCAAAATAGGGTTTGTGAGTTGCTATTAAGAAGGGGCGTGCCAAGGACGTCCCTTCCTAATAGCGAGTCGCAGGGGATGTACGATCATTTTGTGACTACAAATGCGGTCGCAAAACAATCGTAGCTACCACCAATTTCAAATTGGTGGTAAGCCAGTAGCAGACAGGAAGGGGTCCCCAGGGGATCCCTTTCCCCTTTGTGTTTGGCAGTGAAAATATATTTTAAGCTCCCTTAAAAAATGAAAAGAAAGCTTTTAATTTTTTTCTTTTAAACACATCCCGTTTTCCTTTAAGGAAAACGGGCTGCATTTGAAAAAAGAATGTCGCTCTATTTTAAAAGCAAACACAGACATGGTGGTCTGCCGTCCCAGCAGGCCACCATCCCAGAAATTGTAGCCCACTCCCAATGGGTCGCAAATTGCAACCTGCCTCATGAATATTGATGAGGCAGGTAATTTGCGACCCCATTGGGAATTGCTAAATGTGTTTGAGACACATAGTACATTCCGTTTTGCGAGTCACAAATTGAGAGTTGCAAAAAAACGCAATTTGCGACTGCCAAAACGGAATGGTTGTACACCTGGCCCTATGAGACTCATGAACAAAAATACAGGCTGTAAATAGTGGGCGCAAATTACGCATTGACTTTTTGTCACCTATCTCTCATTTTGTAATAGGTCCTACATGCTAATAGGTCACTTTCAAAGTGTCCACTCACAGGTGGTCGCAGAACGACCTGCCAATGAACATTAATTAGGCAGGTCACTATCTGAGATCCCCTGTGATTGGCTACACAGGGATGGTGGTCTGCAAGTAACAGTCCCCCATTGCTGTATTTGCATTCCTAAACCAGAACCTTTTTTTTAAGGTAGCCCTTGTTCCTTAAAGGAACTGGTAATGCTTTCAAAAAATGTTTCCTGTTTGGGAAAACAATGGGGGGGCACTGCGTGCGCTCCCCCCTCCACAAGGAGGTCCCCAAAACAGGCTTGTAAAAGTAATCACTGCTAAGCAAAAGTGAGACACAGGTATATAGTGAGGCCACATCGATGGTGAGGCCACATCCACTCCTCGACCTCTTCATTGTGGGGTTCCTCAGGGGTCGTCCTTGAGCCCCACTCTTTTTAATGTTTACATGGCTCCTCTTGCTGACATAGTTCTTCAATTTGGGGTGCAAATTGTCACATATGCCGACGACACTCAATTGGTCGTCGCTTTGAACCACACCAATAAAGCATCTACTTGTCTTGGCCCATGTCTTGAGGAAGTGATGAGATGGATGAAACATTCCCATCTTAAACTTAATGGAGACAAGAGTGAGCTTATGCTCCTTGGCAAACCCTCCCTCACTGAAATAGCCTCTTCTTGGCCTATTTGTATGGGCCCCATGCCGGCCCCTAAATCAGAGATAAAAAGCCTTGGTGTCTGGCTTGACTCTGAGCTCGGTTTTAAAATCCAAGCCAGAAAGGTTGTTGCCTCTTGTTTTGACATTCTAAGAATGCTGCGCAAAGTGCTTCCTTTGCTACCCCTTCAGGTCAGAAAGCTTGTAGTCCAATCGCTTATTCTATCTCGTCTGGACTACGGAAATGCACTGTACCTTGCTGCCCCTAGCCTGGTGCTGGCCAAACTTCAAACTGTGCAGAATTATGCCGCTAGGATTCTTATGGGAATTCATAGTCGCCAAACTGCAAGGCCTGCCCTAAAGGCTCTCCATTGGCTTCCAGTTTTGGAAAGAGTCCATTTTAAAGCTCTGTGTATTACTCACAGGCTGATAGGAGGGAATGGACCTCCTATCATCTCCTCCTTGATCCAGCCCTATTTAGCCACTAGGGACCTTCGCTCAAATAATCTTTACTTGGCGTCTGTGCCCAGAATTAAGAAGGCCCGTAGCGGCGGACGTCTTTTCTCTTACAACGCCGCTAAACTGTGGAATTCACTTCCTCTGCAGCTCCGAAAGGAACCCAACTATATGTCATTCCGTAAGATGCTTAAAACCTGGCTTTTCCCCAATTGATCGTGTCACAGCTGTTTCGACTTGCCCTCAGCGCTGGGATGCCCGCGGGTAGCTATGCGCTTTATAAATATTATTTTCATTTCATTTCATTTCATTTCATAGTATTTTTTAAATAGGAATCCTATGGTTCCAGGAAAACAAAGGGAGGTTATGATGGAGAAGTGACCTCGACACGAGTGATGTGGTTGATGAAAGCAGTGCAAACTTGAACAGTATAAATCAGTGTATGTGCATCAAGGATGACCAACACAAGTTCAAAAATCTTCATGCCCCATCCTCCAAAATCTCAGTTAGTTGTACCTCCAATTGGTCATAAATTAGCCTGAGAGAAATTGCAGTTGAAAGCAGCTTCTCCTCCAGTGCCGGATCAAATCCTGTGGAGGCCCTTAGGAGATTGAAATTTCGGGGGGCCCCTTCGGAAAGTATCTCCTAATACGTTTTTAATATTACCAACCAACAATTTTAATAAACCAATTTTCTTACGCAAAAACTAAACATTAACAATTATTAATGTTATTAAACAAAAATTAATTGGAAACAATTTAAGAAAGCTTGATTGTAATTTTCTTTCAAGATCAAATCAATACTATTTTGAGCTATTGTCACGCGGCCTCTAAAAGGGGTGGGGCCCATAGGCCGGTGCCTACTTTGCCTATTTGGTAATCCGGAACTGTCCTCCTCCGATGCTTTAGCTAGATGTTGGATTTTGAAGAAAGAAAATCCTACTCTAATGCTAGGAAACAAGATGTCAAAGAAATAGGCATTCTTGGCAATCTCTCTGGGAAGTCTCTTACAGAGTCGGTGGATTTAAGCTGGAGCGTGTCTTATTGCAGGTACAACCAAGGGGCGTAGCTTCATGGGGAGTGTTTGGGGTATTACACCCTCTTAAAAATGTAATATGTAGTAGATAGTTGGTTACAGGTGCTTTCATTCAGGTATGGTGAGGTGTCTGTCAGATTTCACCCTGGATTTTTACAAGGCCACTCTGACAAAAACACACACACACACTCTCTCTCTCGCTCTCTCTTTCTCTCTCTCTCCTCTCTCTCTCTATTTCTCTCTGTCTCTCTCTCTCTCTCTCTTTTCTCTGTTTTGAAGGCTTTTAAACTTGGTTAGTTTGACAAATATTCTGTTTCAAGTACCCCTTCCTTCCACTGCCCCTTAATATCCTCTCATGTCCGGCTTCTCATATAATGTATATTAACAAGATATGCCAGCATGATTCTTGGGAAATATGATGCTCACCCCCACCCCCCACCCAACCCCCCAATCTTACTGACCAAGCTATGCCTCTGAGTACAACATAAGCAGGGCAACAGGCTCCAGAACGGTCCTTCAGCAAACATGCAAATGTCCTATCACCACAGATGAAAAAGGTGGTAGGCAAATTACAGGAGTGACGGCGTGTGTAGACTCACCCTGAGGGTAGTTTAAACAAGCATTTGCAATGCAATAGGTCTCGCATTTGCGACACTTTGAGCTTTTGGCATTGTAAATGACAATGCCTTCTATTTATGTGTTGGTTTTTAAAACATTAATAAAAGGCATTGTTATTTACAATGCCAATAGCTTAAACTCTCGCAAAAGCGAGACCTATTGCATTGCAAATGCTTGTTTAGATTGTGCGCGGTTTCATGCATCTGGTGCTTTGTCTTAAAACAGCAATAGTTTCCCCCTGCCTAAAATAGGAAGGTGGCAATGTAGCGCCTGAATGCCTGGCTGGGCTCTATTTTGGCTCGACAGACCCCATAGGACACGCTTAGAGTCCTTCATCGGGAGTCCAACTAGTGCCCTGCTTGGCCACAAACTAGTGAAGCATCTCGGGGTGGACGAGCCACAAATTAACAGGGAGAGCTGAGGCAGACGTCCGCTCTGCACCGAGCCAAGCCCCGACAATATTTGGCATGTAAATCACGCAAAAAAAAACCACAAAAAACACGATAAAATGTCTTTAAAGTAAAAAAAAAATTCTTTAACATGCAGAAGCTTTTCAGATTAGTACACCAGATTATCTTTGCGTTGAGAAGTATTTATTAAAAGTATTTTTTTAAAAATATTAACTGAGAAACGTTCCTGCCCTGGTGACAATGCTGTTAGTGACCTAAGAGGAAAGCCAGTTGCCTCATGAACCCTATGTAAGGCCTTTTTATTCATTATAGATTTAAAATTATAAACTATTAAAATCAAACAAAAGAGAGGTTTTTAACAGCGCACACCCCGAAATCGCGCGTTTGATGGTGCGGTCATATGTGATAACACAAAGGCGGCTTGGTGAGAAAACAAATGCGCAGGATCACACACATTGGTGAAGCAGGGAAGCCGGGATTAGTCTCCGATTTTTGAATTTCACACCGCAATTCAGTCATCTTTCATTTATATCGTGGTTTCACTTCAGTACAAGACCATAACAAATGATGAAAAACTTTGTTCTAATTAGCAGTATTAATATCTATACATCGCTTCCTCAGCATGAATAATAAGTGTTAAAAAGCAGACAATAGTAGCAGGAATGCGTCTCCTACACTTTTAAACAGCATTACGCACACAGCTCGGTAAAGGTAAACCAAATGAGTTCGTATTCAGTTTTACACCCGAAAACACAAGTCATTAGCGCGAATGCAGCCGCTACAAACGCGGCCTTGCGTGCTGGACTTCTAATCGATTTATTCAGTTTTCAAAGAAAGTGTTTCCGCCCATGCCCATGCCGGATAAATGCAATGTTAGAAATTAAAAACACGTGGGCGGAATGCAGTTAAAGTGGTAGGTTTACCAGTGACCTCATGCCACTTGGACGTACCTCTTCCCATCCGCCCCCCTCCTCAAATTATTGTTTACAGGCCCGAGTCCAAAGCCAGCGAAACCAAAACTACACGTCCCAGAATGCACCGCATGATAAAGGAAACCAAGGCCCGGCACAGGTTTCACTGCCCTGCCAGGCATGGACTTACATGTAAAGCATATACCTGTAAGATTTAGTAAAGACACCGACATCCATCATATACAACTGAAATGAAATAATAACACATTACGCGACGTTGCCTCGAGATGACAAGTTGATATGCACCATCTCACATTTTATGATACGGTCATCCGAAAAAACCGCAGTGAACCAAAGCTTTCACCTCAGTTCGGCGGCCCTCGGGTTCACATTTTCACCCTTCTGAGGTAGATATAGTTATTGCTAATTCGGTGAAGAGCCAAAGGCCACGGTAAGAGTTAATAGTGTCCCGCTACTTTAAAGGAAGTTTTCCCAGGCAGAGCGCTGAAGATTCATTTATTTGCAAAAGCGCCCCGTGCAGCGCTATCACGTTAATGGCGGCGGTGCCCCTTTCCTTAGTCACGGCTCGTCTGAAGAAAGGGGCGTAGCCGCCATTAACGTGAAAGCACGATATACAAACAAAAGTTACAAAACAGACAAGCAATGGAGATTGTCCCGGCTCAATAAAGGAAAACAAGCTGTCGCCATTAGGCGAACAGCCGCTTGTTAATATTTGCATCGCGATTTCACTTTAAGTAAAAGCGCGATGCAAATATAAACAAGCGGCCGCCCTTGCCAAAGGCGACTGAAACAAGCTGTCGCCATTACGCGAATGAAAACAAATAGTGCTTACCCCTTA
Organism: Calotriton arnoldi; assembly: GCA_963921515.1. NCBI lineage: Eukaryota > Metazoa > Chordata > Amphibia > Caudata > Salamandridae > Calotriton > Calotriton arnoldi. The sequence goes on along the minus strand of CAWUFW010000252.1, from coordinate 3,587,896 downwards.
GTTAAAGGAGAATGTATAACGCCGCAAGTAAAAAATCCAGTCCGGATGGGCCGTCCGAGAAGGAGACAGGGCGGTAACAAAAAAGCTTCATTCTCAATCAGGAGCCAGCGTTTAGCATAAACGCTGACGCCAGCCAATCAAAATGATGGGCGTGGCTTCAACTCCACTTCTGAAATATCCCGATTACAAGAAGCCTCGCAGAGACCTAAAAAGGGGACAGTTCAAAATCAGATCGCGCTGGGTGGTACAAGTTGCATTCACAAGCGTGCAGAAAGGTGCTGCGATTTCTAGTTTCACGCAGCCGCGGCCCATGCAGGTTAGAGCGGTGGGGCCGGGTGGGGGGGATTTCGACAGACGATGACGAGGCCCCACCGCTCTTACCTGCATAGGCCGCGGCTGGTTTCATAACCTAGTCCAGAAGCCGCAGCAGCCAAGTGAATAGCGGCGGATGAGATTTGCTGATCAGGGAAACAGAAATCCCCAGTAGAGAGACAAGTGTGCAGGGTAGTATTGTCTCCCTCAGAGGGTAAACACCCATGCAGGCAAGTTTCAAGGCCTTGTTCATCAGGGACAGGAACCATGGATACTTCTGCTTTGGAGTCAGAGTGCAAATTGGCACAAATCCAGCAGAAAGAAAGGTTAAGGTTCTGCTTGTATTGCTCCAAGGAGTGCAAGAAAGTATTGCCACAATAGATCAAACATCAGTTATGGAAGTGGGTGCCTTTGCCCTTCCAAGCACAGACAAACAGTGAGCCAACCAATGAGGCTCACAGCAAAGAGAACCAGCCAGAATCATCATGGTATCAGGTAACCCAGAGGTTTACCACTTCTGGGGTCATAGACTGTAGCAGTGGGTAGCAGGAGGGGCTGCACTGCAATACCATTTGCTCAGATGGGCAGCAAGAACAGGAGTTTTTCCTGACATTGGATCAGACACACAGTTAATTGTGTAGCAGGCTTCAAACTTTCCAGACAGGCAGGAGCAGATGAAGAAGCAGCCTGGTTGACAGGTCCAAAGTCCTGTGGTTTGGTGGTCATCCAAGATCGTAATGTTCACTAGCTCCATGCTGTGAATTGGTCTGAAGCCAACTTTTATTTCAGCCAGAGGGTTATTTTTCTCAAAGGACTGTTGCAGGCTCCCAATCACCGGTTCCAGCAGTTGCAACAGATATGGTAAGTTAGACACAAGTCCACCATGAGCCATATTTAGCGGGTCAGATAGGTGTTAGAATAGTAATTCTGTCTCTCCCATCCCAAATATATGCACTCTCCTATCTTCAGAGAATTTGGAGTTAGAGTGGTAAATATGAATCCCTCCCCCAATAAAAGCATTTTCTACAATAAAATTTGGAGCTGAGTTCAAATATTAAATCTGACCTCCCTAAATATGTGCATTTTCTCTGTTTTAAGTGGGTCTAAGTGAGAACAATAAATATGACTTCCCCCAAAATATGCACTTTTTCCAATGAAAGTGGGAGTTAGAATTGTAAATCTGCCCCTGCCCCCAAATATATGCAATTTTTCCAAGAAAGTGGAATTTGAATTAGAATTGTAAATCTGCCCCGCCCCCAAATATATGCAATTTTTCCAAGAAAGTGGAATTTGAATTAGAATTGTAAATCTGCCCCGCCCCCAAGTATATGCAATTTATCCAAGAAAGTGGAATTTGCATTAGAATTGTAAATCTGCCCCGCCCCCAAGTATATGCAATTTATCCAAGAAAGTGGAATTTGCATTAGAATTGTAAATCTGCCCCGCCCCAAGTATATGCAATTTATCCAAGAAAGTGGAATTTGCATTAGAATTGTAAATCTGCCCCGCCCCCAAGTATATGCAATTTATCCAAGAAAGTGGAATTTGCATTAGAGTAGGTAAACTGACCTACCCAATTATATGCACTTTCCCAAATGATAGTGGGATTGGAGATGTAATAGTAGATCTGACCCCCAGGTGCATGCACATTTGTTAATAAATCTGAATCCCCCAAAATGCATTTTGTCCAATGAAAGTGGGATGATGATATATCCCTATTTTAAGTGGGTTTGGCGTTAGTATAGTAAATATGACCTGCCAAAAATATGCACATTCCCTGATATAAGTGGAAATGGAGTTAGAATGGTAGATCTGCTCCCCCAAAAATATGTACTTTCCCAAAATAAAAGTGGAGTTATAGTTAGAATAGTAAATTTGAACCCTCAAAATATATGTACTTTCCACAAAGGTAGTTGGTTTGGAGTTAGAACGGTAAATCCAACACCCCAAAAATATGTACTTTCATTAAAAAAAAAAGTGAAGTTGGTTTTAGAACATAAAAACTTAGTCCTCAAAATATATGCATTGTCCAAATGGAAGTGTCTGGAATCAGCAGGGTGTCCAAGGTTTTAGAATGACTACAAGAACACCGGTGAGGTTTCTAAGGCTGTGGCACATCAGCTTATGGTGGCTGGGATGCCATGGGTAGCAGGTCAGCCTAGGGTCAAGGGCGAGACTTCTGGCTCACAACAGGCAGCTGTAGTGTGTAAAATCATGAAGACATTAGGAAGCTCATCAAACACACAAAAGGTGATGCGAGGAATGCTTGCAATTTGTCTGACTATTGGCATTTGCTGGGGTTGTATTTCAACCCATCAATCTTTTGCCCACCAGGCCACCGCAGATTAGACCCAGACATATGCAAATCAGTCTTCGTGGTTCTCCAATGGGAACAGTCCAGCCTGAGCTGACAAAAAAGGTCTTCTGTGAACCGCATTAGAAGCAACCCAAGACCGGCTTTGCCCTTAATAGGGCTCGCCGATTGGGTGTAGCATGGTTCCAGTGGCACAGTGAGCAAGGTACACACGTCTGGGCATACCCTTAGCCACTTAGGGTGTTACATCAGACACACAAAAGGTGATAGGAGAAATGCATACAATATGTTTTACCACTGGCAATCACTTGGGGTAGCATTCCAACCTATCGTTCATTTGTCCACCATGGTTAGATCCAGCCATATGCAAATCAGTGTTGGATGTGCTCAGATAGGAACAGACCAGGCCTAACTGCCAAACTGAGTCCTCACCCTACCAGAAAACAAGCAACCCAAGACTGGTTTCACCCTAATTGGGACACGTTAGTTGGGTGCAACTTGGTTCCAGTGACATGGTAAACAAGGGACCCATGCCTGGGCATATCCTTTGCCACTTAGGGCATTACATCAAACACACTAATGTTGATGGGAGGAATGCTTGCAATTTGTCTAACCACTGGCAATGGCTTGGGGTAGCATTCCAATCCATTGCTCTTTTGCCCACCATGCCACCTCAGAATAGACACATCCATATGCAAATATCATTCCTGGTCCTCCTCCAATAGGCCCAGTCCAGTCAAGATCTATGGGAGTTGGGAGTGATAAAATCAGGACCTTTCTCATTAATCTAGGTGCTGGGCCAGGTGGGTGGTATTCCAAGTAATGGTCTTCCTGCTAGAGAGGGCAAGTTTGAGGCAGACAATTCCTGCTTCATGGACAGAGTTGAGTGGTGAAGAAGACGGAGTAAGTTAGTCTTTAAAGATGTCTCCCAGACTACCGCATGTATTGCTCAGGTGTGGAAAATGAAACACCTTGTAGCCGAGAGTATATGCCAACTCCAGATCAGGGGTGGAGGCCTCATGGTTCCAGGTCTCAGTAACGAACAAAATATCTAGTTCTAGTCAGTAATTAAATAGTACATTTCAAATTTGTGCTTACTGATAGACCGTGCATTTATCAGGCTAAATTTCAGTTGGTGGGAATCTTCGTTGGATGGGATGATTTCCTTGTCCCTTTTGTATGTATTTCCATTAGGTTTTGGTGATGGGTTCAAGAGGTTCATTTGATAGACTAGAGCCCCTGTTTTATTTGATGTATTTACTTTACTGCCACAACGACATTTTAATTACGTCTTTTTTGTTCAGGTAGTACTTGCACTTTGGAGGTCTTACCCTGTAAATGCACAGTAGTATTCAATAATCATCGCCATGCGTTCTTTTGTTTCACTTGGGCTGTCATAACAACATGCTGATGGATTTATATTTTCTTTGTTCACAAAGTAGAGGTAGTTCCACACACAGGCTGTCTTAAAGATGCAGCAAAAATAGGGACCCTTTGCCAAAGATATCTACTATGCAACATTCTGCTTTTGTCACATTTTAAACACACCCCTTACAACACACTTCATCTTCTGGTTGCTTTTGTTGACCTTCTTCTTTGTGGGTACAGCTTAACTTTGCTAATACACTGAGTCCGGGAAAGGGGCCCTACTCCCAGCTTCAGGACTGCTACAGCCAAAGATGCAGCTTCATTATGGGATTTTCTTTTTAGGACAGCTGGGGGCAACATACTCAGGGGCATATTCTCAAGGAGCTATCGCCGAGTTAACGGCACTTTATCGCAGCCAAAGTTGCGATAAATTCATCGCCCCATTCACAAGCTGGTGTTAACAGCCAATAACACCAGTTTACCCGCGATAGCAGCCGCAAAAAACATCGCCACAGATGACCCCGGCAACTATCGCTAATGAGATGCAGAGTAGGCGTACCCGTGCAAAAAGCCGCGAAAACACCACTCCGCAACATTCTCAACGACCAGCCAGATCGGCGAAAAGACCACGAAACATGCGATAAGGCGCGTTAGCAGCAGGAAACTAACACCTGCTCAGACTTGGTGTAAAGTCGGACGGCAGCCTGCACCACAAAAGGGAGCCCAGCCCACAGCCACACCTGAAGAACAACAGATGCCATGGAGCCACTCACCATGCAACCCGGAGGCCCGATAGGGCAACAACACCCACCGCCACCACCTCCCCCCCGGACACTCACGGCCCCCCCACCCGCCCCCGGACCAACACTGAGGCAGCGCAGACAAAGACAGTGACCCTCCGAAAATGCACCAACCTCACAGACCCAACACCAGAGAATGTTATTGCCCACTATATGCCCAAAGGGACAACCCTCCTCCGCATCCTGACCACCATTGCCCACAGGCTGACGGTACCAACACAGCGGACCACCAACATCCCACCGCAGACAAAGCTGCTGGCCGTGCTGCACGTGTTGGCCTCTGGTACCCTCCAACCAACATCCGCCTGAGACGGAGGAGTCACACAGCCAGGCCAATCCAAGTCCCACACAACGGTCATGGATTACACCATCAGCTTGGTACCCCACTATCTATACTTCACACACACTGCGCAGGAACAGCTGGAGACCAAGCAAGGCGTGTACGCCACAGCTGGCTTCCCGCACGTGTCAGGGGGCAATTGACTGCACACATGTCCTACTAGTGGCCCCTGGCCACACTGCACACAATAAGCGCAACAGAAAGCTCACGTATCCCACCAATGTGCAGGCAATAGTGGACCACCGTGGAATCCCCGCCAACGCCGCCGCCAACCACCCAGGCAGTGTGCATTATACCTGCACCTCTCGACAGTTCATCATCAACCTGCGCCACCAGGATGGCACCCACGGAAATGCACTGCCCGTTGGCCAATACCAAATGCACACACCACACACCTAAACTCCACAATCATGCAACACACAACACAGGAAATGCACACGCCACGAGCTCACAAACAACATGCACACCCACCAGACACGACAGCACAACTCACTGTGGGAACCTGGGCCAGCCATGTACATGAGCCATCAACGGCATGGCACCTCGGACACACAATAGCAGAATGTCGGAAGAGGTGGGGACCAGGCATGTGCGAAGGAGGCAAGGGACCGATGAATGAGAATGTACACAATGCCAAGTGTGGCGTGGATGTGCTGGCCAGACTGCAGTATGCAGACCACACACATATACATGTCGACACACACCGCTGGTGTTTGGAGTGTAGTGGACAGTGGACGCAAGCATGTCACCCCAGCCAGTGGGGAAGTTGCTGAACTGCAGCTTGTGACGTCCCCCCCGTAAGCGTGAGCGGAGTGGGCTGGCCCGGCGTACGCCAGGCCAGCGTAGGGGTGTGAATAAAAGGCACGTAACCCTGGGCGTGGTCCTCTTCCGGAATGCCCAACGTCTCTGCCAGGGCGGCGCCTCTCACCCCGCCACGAGGCCGACGCCGTGAGCGGTGTTGCCAGCGATCCTGTGCGCCTGCTGCACCCCTGGATGCTAGTCCCCGAACCAGTCCTGCCCGCCCTTGCGCACCCAGGCCTCAATGCCCACCTTCCGACACCGGCGTGTGTCGAAGAGGGCCCACCACGTGCCGGTGCAATCTCCAAGCCTGAGGCCTGCGACCTTGGCAGCCTCCTCAGACCATCACGGCTTCCGCAACACAGGCCCGCAGTACTCCTTTCTCGTTGACGTACCCCACCGACATGCACAGCGCACAAGTAGGTCACACATTTAAACTGAGTCTTGATTACACCATGGCAGAGCACATAAATCATGGCTGAGTGTATGTCACTATACACCCTTCGATGTGGTGCCAACAGGCCTTAGTGTTACATCACAGCCGCAAGATTCTGTGGGCCCACGCGGACTACTGCTCTCGGCCTACGCTGTGCTCGAGTAGGTCACAGAATTGGAACTGAACATCGATAATTTAAAGGCAGAGTACGAATCATTGCATGCAAGGAGAGGCATAAGAGGATGACGCGTTGCATTTGGGAGGAGAAAAGGATCATCGTTACGGAGGTGATCGAACACTACCGACAACTGCCCTGATGTCACTAACTCTGTGCATCACGAGCCTACGACACGTGGCTGTGGCCCACTGCTGACCGCTGCCTCCGGCCTACACTGCGGTCCAGTAGGTCACAGAGTCTTGATCCGTCAATGCCGGAGTTCATATCAGTGTACCGGCATCATCGCCGACTGCATCCCCTCTCAGCCCCGGTGCCACTAAGTCTGTTCCCCGACATCCATGGACACTCTCTGGTCGTACATTGGTGGCGTCTGAGTCTATGGACTAGTGGGTAGTTTTCATCATCATACAGCTGATACAGAATTGTTTGTGGCAACGAGGCAGTCGCTTTCCACTCCTCCATTTGCTGCTTCCGGATAGCTTCTGCCCTCTGCATCATACCCTGGAGGACACCTTCCACTGTCCCCCGCAACCCTCCGCCACATTCACCTTGGACATCGACGAGGACCCGCTCAGTCTGCGTGGCCCTACCTCAGTGGACCGCAAGTCACCGTCCCGTGGCAGTGTGCCTGTGCCTGCCGCTGTGCATCCGGGGCCACTAACTCTGTGCAGCTCAGGTCAGGGAGCCTGTCTGAATGAATATTGGATGACCTCGGTGACGGTGGTCTTGGGGTCATCAACGCCATGTGCATGTGGCCCTGCGCTGTCCGCTGCCACCGGCCTCAACTGCGGACCACCAGGGCTCACACATCAAATCGAGTCCGGACCGGCCCGGACGTCGCATCACCGCAGGAGGCACACGCCACCATCGCCAGGCCCAACTCCAACCACCATCTGCCAGAGTCGAAAGAGTGGTACTGGCAGACTAACGGAGTTGCTCACACCTGTCGTGGATGCTATCATCAGTCTGATCCCCTGCTCAGCACTCCAGGTGCCACTGACTCAGTGCACCGCAACCCATGGACCGTTACTGATTGAGTTTTGTGCTGTGGAGAGGTTGCGCAGCAATGTCGCCTCAGGCAGTGTGGGAGACCTGGGACGTTGATGAGGAAGTTGATGCAGGTGTAACACACCCCACTGCATCTGCATCAGGGATATCCCGAATGGACACAATCCTAGTCATTTTCATCACATGAGCGCGCTCAGCTCTAGTGCCCCAACCTCAGTGCACTGCAGCTCACGGACACTTCTGTTTGTATGTTGGGTGACCTCTGTACTTGCTCCGGCTCCCCCCAAGTTGCTCAGCAGTTGACTGTAATGCAGGTGTTTTCTGTTTCCATTGCACTGGTGTCCACTGTTCAAGTTGTTGCCAGCACCAAGCACTCCGTGCGGACTGGCTTATGCTCACCCCACACACATCCAGCACAGGCGTCACTGTACATGTGGCCCTGCCAATAAAGGGTCCGGGCGCACGTGCCCGTAGCCAGTTCAACATAATATCTGCGTGTGTCCCTGTGGTCTTGTTGTATGCATGAGGGCCCTGGGCCCTACGACATTACATTGTGCTGTGTACTGCGGACGCTGACATGTCACCGCAGGCAGCGGGTTAGAGCTTGGACATGTAGCTTTGTCGTCACCCACTCAATTCGTAAGGGGAGTGAACTGGGACGTCGTACGCAGGGCCAACGTGGGTGTGTGACTGATATGTGAGTGCCCCTGGGCGTGGTTCTGTACTGGGAATGTGCATCTGCATGTGTCTCTATGGCAGTGTGGGTCTCCTTTGTGGGGTGTAGGTGGTCCCTGGAGGGTAATTGACATCCACGTATGTGCTGTAATTCGCCTTCCATGGGTCCGGTCCACACCCGCACCTGTTCGGCCACCTCCTTTTGGCGTTCTGACACCTGGCATTGGGGTGCCATGTGTGGGTCGGTGAAGTGTTGTGAGCCAGCCGTGCTTGCGGGTGCTTCATGCTGTGTGGTCTGTTGCAGGGTCTGGGTTCTCCTCTAAGTAGCTTGTCTGCCCTGGTCCTGGTGGTGGGTTGCGCGGGATGTCCATGGGCTGTTGTAGGGCGTCGGTGTCGAAGGTGTGGTGGTCGTCTCCGGCATCACTGATGGGATGTCTGGTCTGACCTGCTGGAGGTGTTGTTTGTCCCTCTGCAATGTGAAGGGGAGATGCATGTTGACATTGTGTTGACATTTATGTTGGCGCATTGTTCTTGTAGACATGCAGACTGTGTGACAATATACATTGTGACTGTTTGGGCGGTGCTGGCAATTTGAGGGGGGACAGTGGACATTTGGACTACATGACTGATGTGAGGTTGTACCCGTACATATGCATCTCACAGTTCCCTGCTCTGTCACATGTGATTGGCCTGTTTCTGCGCATGGGCGGACCCAGTTGTGTCCCCTGTTCTGCAGTGTCGGTGTTGCACTTTGTGCCACATTGTCATGGGATGTGCTGTGATTGCCATGTGTGGGTGCTGCAGTGTGCAACGGGGATGGGGGACATGACCCTGGGTAATTGTGGGTGTGCAGTGTGCTGCACATCGTTGTGTGTGCCATTGTGCCCATCTCCCCCCGTCCCCCCAGTACCTGTTCGTTACTCACCCTGTTGTTGTTGTGTCAGGTCCTCTCGAGCTGTGTCCGTACTCCCACCTCCTTGCACCGTCTCCACACTGATGACTGGCCTCCATTTCCTCTAGCTCCTCCTGTGGCGCAGGACTCCCGCCTCCTGTCGCCGTTGCTGCCTTCCTGTTGGCAGCGGCTTTGGGCCTGGTTTAGGTTGTCACGTCATGCCAGCGCCTCTTGGCCTCCTCCATTGGCCTCCTCAACACTCCGGCTGCATTCAGGGTAGTCTGACTGTGGGTCAGTTGCTGGTGGTGTTCTGTCACATCCGTGACGCTGGTCTTGTTTTCCTACGGACTGCACCCCGTCTTCCTCTCCCTCTTCTCCTTGGCCTTCCCCGACCCCGTTGGTCCTTGCTGGTGGTCTGTGGGGGTTGTGGGGTTCGCGTTGGCCTCTGCACTGGGTCAGGGTGCATCCATGTTGGTACGCACTTTGGATTGTTTCTGGTGTGTTGTTTTTGTTGCTTTTATGGTGCATTTTCCCACCAGGCGCGTGGGATTTGCAGGCCTGCCGCTGGTTTTCGCTGCTTTTTGTTTCGCGCTTGGCCTCATCGCAGCTTTTTTTGCGTTCGAGTTTTGCAATTTTGCAGCGTGGCGTTGATTTTAACGCGGCCATTTGACGCGTTATCTGGTGACTATCGCATGGTGCCGCCGTGTTGTGAATACTTGGTTAACACGGCGTAAATTTCCCGCGATAGGCTGCGATGATGAAGGTTGCATTAAGTAACTTTTGCGTTGATTATCACACGTTCTTGAGAATATGCCCCTTCTGTTGCCAAACTATTACCAATGACTGCCGTAACAAAAAAACAGACCATTGTCTTGGCTAATGCTCTTTTAATGTTTTTATTCCCCTTTCATTAGATCAGCACCGTTGTATCTGGTATTGAAGTGGAAAGTTTAAGGAGCAAAATGATGCAGCATGGAGTTCCCACGAGACAGACTTTTCAAATTAAAAAGATGCTTAAATAAAGGGCACGTGCTCATAGGCCACTGTGTCTTAAATTGTGCTACAATATACAATTGGGATAAATACAAGTAACAATTTTTTGCTTCCTTATAGTGGAGAGTGTACCAGAATAAACATTCACTTCTTGGATATACAACTAGTGAATTAAAACTTAATTTGCTAACGTGTTAGAGTGCTGTAAAGATCTGAAAATTATAAATATAGTTTACTTTTTGCACATATATCAAATCGCAATCGCATCAAATTCTCCTAGGGTGCAACATACAACGCATCAATTACAGCGCAGGTCTCACATGAGTGAAATATGCTAGACATAATTTGAGATAGTGAATGGCACATGTGAGTAATGAAAACAAGTTTTGGCAGAGTGAAATTGAGCTGTCAGTCTTTCGAGAAAAAGGAAGGAGTCTTCCTTTTCTTCCTCTTGGGCAGATTGCGCCACATCATATGTCTTTTCCAGTCCATAGGCATCATAGCTGACAACACTTCGACCTCCTGGGGATCTTCATCAGGATAATGACTGTGACAATTATGGAAACAGCCCTATAAGGAGAAACACATCTCTCATTTAGCAAAGTAATTGATGGTCAGTTGTTGGGTTGAGTCAAGGTGGTGCAAAGCAAACTCATAACCACTTAATAACCATCAGTGTTACCTAAGTCAGTCATTTTTATGAGCAAATATTTATAAATAATCTAAATACATGTTAGACTTGGCTTTTTCAGCGGGTTTACCCCCAGACTTTTTGCTTTTTGGCCTCCTGTTTTTGACCCTGTGTGTGTTGGTTTTAGGACTCTGGGCACTTTACCACTGCTAATCAGTGCTAAAGTGCATATGCTCTCCGCGTAAATTGTGTTATGGATTGGTGTTTCCATGATTGGCCTATTTGATTTATGTGTCAGTCCCTAGTAAAGTGCACTGCGAGTGCCAGGGCCTATAAATCAAATGCTGTTGGTGGGCTGCAGCACTGGATTGTGCCACCCACGCAAACAGCCCGTAAAGTGGAACTCTGGCCTGCCATTGCAGAGCCTGTGCGCAGCCTGGGGCTGCCATGTCGACTTCGCAAGTGCACACACTTGCCAGTCCCTAAACCTTCCCTTTTCTACATGTTAGTCACCCCTAAGGTAGGCCCAAGGTACCCCTGTGGGCAGGGTGCAGTGTATGTGAAAGGTGGGACATGCCCTGGTGTGTGTGGCATGTCCTGATAGTGAATTACAGCCAATTTCGTTTTTCACTATTGCAAGGCTACCAGTTCCCCATAGGATAGAATGGGAGGTTTGTTTCTAACATCTTATAAACATAACTGGCCCAGGAATTCGGTAAGAAAATAGAATTTAGTATGCCTGAACTCAGAATCTAAAGATGCATCTTTTAGTGAAGGTGATTTTTACATTCTGTGTTTGAAAATACCACTTTTAGAAAGTAGGTATTTTCTTGCTCAGTCATCCCGTGTGACTCTGCTGGAATGTGGATTGCCCGTCTGGGTTTTGGATGACAGAAGGCTGGGGGAGCAGGAGGGGCGCCAGATGGTCTAGGTAGGTCAGGAAAGGGCTGAAGAGACCTGGGTTACGATGGGGGAAGGGGAGGAGATTTCCTTGCACCTCAAAGGGCCTGCTCTGCCTCTGACAAATGCCGTCTCCACCTCCTGCCAGGAATTCACACCAGAGAAGGCAGAACTGGTCCTGACCGGGCACAGGCCCTCTCTGCCTAAGAGATCAAAGGATTTTTGGACATAAATGCTGGGTCCCAGACCCCTGAACTTTAGAACTCATCTGGACAAGAAGACTGCCAAGAAGAAGAGCCGGAGAAGCTGCGAAAAGGAACGACTGCTTTGCTGGGTGCTTTGCTGGCCTGACCTGCAGTGGCTGCTTCTGTCTTGGGCAGTGAAAGGCCTGGACTGGACTTTCTGCAACCTAATTTGTGAGTCTCTCCAAGGGCTTGAGGTAGAGCTTGCCCCCTGTTCACGAAGTCTCAGTGTTGGACTTGGCCCTTTTGGCAGGTTCACCCCTAAACTTTTTGCCTGTCTCCTAGCCTTTTTTCTGTGTAGTGTTGGTGGTTTTAGGCCTTTGCGCACTTTAGCACTGTGTCCCAGTGTAAAGTGCGTGCGCACTCTGAGTGCGTGTGGTGAGATTGTCCTGCCCTCCCATAGGAATGCATGGGGGATATGTGTGTCCATGGTAATTCCTGGTGTGAGAGGAGTGCAGGGGCGAGTTTAGTATGTGCGAACTCGTGAGAATAAATGCTGCGCAATGGTGTGCGCAGATTTATTATAACTGGTGTAGAAATGCCACTTCTAGAAGTTGGCATTTATGTGTGCTCTGTGTCTGCCTGCCTGATGTAAATTGCATGTCTGGCTTTGTGAGTGACAGGGGCTGGGAGGTGTGTGTGGCTCCAGGAGGGGCAGGGTGAGTCAGCGCAGGGCTGAATAGGGAGATCTGCATCTAGATGGGAGGGAGGAGTTGCACCTGGGACCTGAATAGGGCTGTGCCTTCCCTCCACAATGCTGGCTCCACCCCCTGTGGTTCGTCTGATGTCCCTAGCCTGTCCTGTGAAAGGAGAGAGGAGCTGAGCAAAACAAAGTGCTCCAAAGCTCCCCCAAAACCAGTTGCACCTGGTTTTTCCCCAGCCCTGTGCTATGTGACAAAGGAAAAGGGTGTATAAAAGAGGGGGCTGTGACCCCATGAGGAGGTTCTGTTCTGTTGTGCTGACTTGCAGGGGACACTCTGCCAGGAGGAACCGCCGCGGGACCCAGCTGCTGTTTCCTGGGGGTCCCTGCGTGCTGGCCTGCCTGGCTGCGCTGTGCTGTGGTCCCCCCAGTACCAAGGACTCTTTCTTCTGACCTTTTTGGGGCCACTGCTGGAGCTTGTGCTGCTTCTAGCGCCTTGTGAGCGCTTTGCTTTTATTATTGAAGAGCGCGTTGCTCTTTGTTGCTGAGAGGAGCCTGTTTTCCCTGCAGCGCTGAGCTGCGATTGATTTTGAGGGAATCCCGACGTAGGGATTCCCCCGCATTTGCGTGCACTCGAGCGGGAGCCCACCCCGCGTATTTGTGCTCTCGAGCGGGTGCCTACCCCGCCAGTGCTTTGCCTACAGCGGGAGCCCACCCCGCCTTGCACCCGAGTGAAGAGGGAAGCCGCCGAGAGAAATCGCCGGGCCGCGGTGAAACGCGACCCGGAAGCCAGGCACGAGCTGCCTGGTTGGGGGTGGAGCCACGCGCCCTGGGCGGAAGCTGCGGCCAGGAGGGAGGACGGGAGCCTACCCCGCCTCCCAGGGCGTCCCGGGCCGAACGAAGAAGCGGGCAAGTCTGCACGGGGCTCTCGTGAGCTGAGAGAGCCCCGACCGCTGCCCAGAGGGAAGTCCCACGTGTGCGGAGGGGAAGCGGAGAAGGTCTGCAGTCGTCAGCAGAGCTCCCCGGCGTGGAAGAGAGCCCCGCATGCTGCAGAGTCCTGAGGGGTCTACAAGACGGCCCCCCCCGTGTGAGGAGAAGCCGCGAGAGGAGTCCCCGGTGAGTGGGGCTCAGTAAGGGTATTGTTGGTGCGTCGGGGCACATTTTCGGTGCCCGCCCCCGTAACCAAGCCTCGGGCGCTGCAGGTGCCGTGCTCAGTTTTCTTTCCCGCTGCCCCGCTTGACAGTGGGCAGCGGCAGCGCTTTGGGGGCATTATCGTAGAAGTCCCGGAGGGGGGCTGAGAGGCACGTTAGTGCCAGTTTCCTTGCCACAAGCGGCCCCGCCTGACAGTGGGCATATTCTTTTGTGGTGGAGTCCCAGTGGGGCTCACAAGGCACAGTGGTGCCAGTGCCATTCCCAGCTGCCCCGCTTGCAGGGGGCAGCTGCACCGAGGGGTGACTTTATTTAGAGGCCCCTTCGCTTTGCTCACAGCTGCGCCGCACCAGAGCGGGCAGCTGTAACGTGGGGACATTGGTTGATTGAGTCCCAGAGAGGGGCTCAGGGGGCACGCCGGTGCCCGTGTTAATTATTCACAGCTGCCCAGCAAGTAGTGGGCAGCTGCCACGTTTAGGCTTGTGCAATTGCGCACTTTGCTTTTGCTGCCTGTGCAGCCAGCCCGGACATTCTGGACAGTGGGCATTTGAGCCCCGGTGAGAGGCCAGTTGGCCTGGGGCCAGTGTCAGTGCGTTGTGCCCCCGATTGGGGCACACTGTGTTTAGGCTTACGAGGCCTATTGCCTCATGTGATTTATGCCTAATGTGATGTAGGTGTCCCATCTTGTAGGTTACAGGATCTCGTGCTAAGTTCCTACCTGTACCAGTAATTACTGGTTGTGCGCTACATGTATTATTTGCATTTACTTACCTGATCTGATGGTTCTGACCGTGGCCCGATTGGCCTGGTCCTGTATATAATTCCCCTGTGAATATTGCCTAGTGCCAGGTGGCACAGTGTAAATATGTGATTACTGTTTCTAAGGTATTTATGATAATACAAAGGCTATTTTTTATATAACCTTGTGTGGAGTTCCTTTTGTGGTGTGCCTAGTGTGTTGCTGCTGTGTGAATGTGCTGCGCAAACGCTTTACACATTGCCTCCGGGATAAGCCTGACTGCTCGTGCCAAGCTACCAAGGGGGTGAGCAGGGGTTATCGTCGGCGTGTAACTCCCTCGCCCTGACTAGAGTGGTGGTCTCTGCCTGGCTTTGGCGCAAGCCTTAGCCAACCAGAGATCCCATTTCTAACATTGGTTGTCAGCGGTGGGGATTTGGACTTGCGTTTGCGCAGTACCACAGCGACAACTGGTTGCACTACAAACTCTACATTTAGATAATCACGTGTGTGGGGATTATTGTTCTGAGTTTTGTTTTAATTCTTCTCCTAAAAGTGTCATTTGTAAAGTGTATACTCTTGCTTCAGCTCAGACACCTAGGTCTCCTGTGTTGCACGTGTCCCTGAGCGTCCTGCCAAAATGGAGTCTGCTTTTAATTTTTGTGGTCTGTTTAGATACAGCATGTGGGAGTTGGTGGACTTCTGTAAGGAGAGAGACATAGCAGTGAGTGGGTCAGACACCCAGTCAAAACTGAGGGACAACCTGATCCAATGGCAAAAGGATGAATGGGACTGTGAGCGCAATGAGGAGAAGAGGGCCCTGGCCGCACGCCAAGAGGGTGGTGGGTCGGAGGGGAGCCCTGAGGAGTCTGAAGAGGAGGAAGAAAGTGACAGGACAGGGACGCCAGTAGATAGTGAGGACCCCATAGATAGGGAGTCCCTTGCTGGGTCCAGTGTCGGGGGCAGTGCCCCATCCCTTTTCCTGTCCCCAGAGGAGTGGGTGGATAGGAGGGAAGAAAGGGAGCATCAGCTGGCTTTGGAGAAGCTCAGGTTAGAGCATACCAAGGAGATAGCGCAGCTGAGTGTGGAGGAGAAAAAGCTAGAGACCGAGAGGGTCTTAGCGCAGGAGAGGATGGCGGAGGCTGAGAGGGCCTTCGCCAGGGAGAAATTAGCTCGGGAGGGTAGATTATCCCCTGAGTGCAGTTGTAGTTTTCTGGATTCCCCAGTGAGGGTGGGGTCCAGTGGTGGCAGCAATATACAGTCCAGTGCAGGAAGTCCCATTCCCAGTTCCCAGAATATGGTACTTGGCTCCCAGGAAGAGGAGTACAGGTTGAAGTTCAGGGGCAGTAGGAAACTGTCTCACCAGTCTTGGGGGAGGTTTGTGGATGACTGTCATGATGCACTGGTTGACTGGGTAAAGTGTACCACGGAACAGGATTTTGAAGAACTGTTCAATCTGGTTATTAAAGAGCACCTGCTCAGTTGTTGTTTTCCAGGGTTGCGCCAACACCTGTTGGAGTGTGGGCACCCTGATCCATGGGATCTTGCAGAGGAAGCAGACCTCTGGGTGGAGGCCCAAGGTTCTGAAGAGGCATTGGGGAGTGATCCCAAAAGTAGTGGCTCAGGTATCTTCCCGTCCTGTATGGGGGAAGAGGTTCAGTGTAGCCCAGCTAGGTCCCAGTGTAGTGGGAGGGGTGTAGGGGCTCACGTCCTGTCTCAGTGGAGTAGGAGTGAGTGTGGGACTGAGTGTCCCCAGGTGCCCGAAACCCAGTCTCAGAGCCTGGATGGTTTCTTCAGGGAACACCAGGTTGGGAGCCTAGGCTGTCCTGTTAGTCCATTTGAGGAGGATCTCCTAGTGTCTGGAGAACCTGGAGCGTCTGTAAATAGAGCTCCAGTGGTTCTGGTGTCTGGCAGTGCCGCTCCAGTTGGGAGGGTACAGAAGTCCGGATTGAGGGGTGAGAGGGGGATGTGTTCCCCAGTGGAAGAACCAGTGGGTCAGGGGCCAGCCAGAAGGGCTGAGTCTCCTAGAAGTGACCATGGTGACACCACTTCTGTCGTGGGGGATCTCTGCGCACTGTCAGATGGACAGGGGTCGGGAGGTCTGCGCCACGCAGACTGTCACGCAACACATGAGTCATGTGTTACCCTCGGGGGCTGCTGAGTGCGCCCCCGGAAGTCCTGGTGTGCCAGGCAAATGCTCAGCCGTGGGGTTCAGCCCCAAGGTTGGGAGGCCAGGTTCAGGATCCGCCTGATCTGGAGGAAGGGACATCTGTAACCAGTGTCCTGACCGGTTCATCTTCCAGGGGTACCGCTCCAGTTGGGAGGGTGCAGAACTCTGGAAGGGGGTGCAGAGGGAGGGAGTCCTCGCCTCTGACCCCGGTGCAACCTGAGGGTTTAGACCCTAGGTTGGGAGACCAGTTTTTGGAGAGAGGTCCTGAACTGGTGGGAGAGTTGTGTTCTGAGGGTGCTTCTCCCAGGAAGAGAGTGCGGAGCCCTAGAAGGAGAGGTAGGGGGAGGAGAGCCTCACCCGTGACTTCTGGTCCGCCTGAGGGTGCAGACCCTAGGCTGGAGGATCAGTGGCAGTCTAGACCTGCCCTGATGAGGGGAAGAGTGGAGAATGGCTACTATGTGCCAGGGGTTACTACCGCCCACTCTGTGAATGGGCAAGGACCAGTGGCATCTGGATGGCCTAGGGCCTGGTCCTGGCCGCGGACAGCTAGGGAGTACCAGTGGGGTAGCCCAGTTGCTCCGGACAGCTTTTTCAGAAGGAACCACATGGGTTCACCGTGGCGTAGAACAGGAGGGTGTCCCTGCAGTTGCGGGCCCGCGTCCGTGTTCTATCGCCCCAAGCAGGGAAGCCCATCACGGTGGTGATTGGTCTGCCCTGCGTTTTGGCTGGAAGGGGGTTGTGTTGGACTTGGCCCTTTTGGCAGGTTCACCCCTAAACTTTTTGCCTGTCTCCTAGCCTTTTTTCTGTGTAGTGTTGGTGGTTTTAGGCCTTTGCGCACTTTAGCACTGTGTCCCAGTGTAAAGTGCGTGCGCACTCTGAGTGCGTGTGGTGAGATTGTCCTGCCCTCCCATAGGAATGCATGGGGGATATGTGTGTCCATGGTAATTCCTGGTGTGAGAGGAGTGCAGGGGCGAGTTTAGTATGTGCGAACTCGTGAGAATAAATGCTGCGCAATGGTGTGCGCAGATTTATTATAACTGGTGTAGAAATGCCACTTCTAGAAGTTGGCATTTATGTGTGCTCTGTGTCTGCCTGCCTGATGTAAATTGCATGTCTGGCTTTGTGAGTGACAGGGGCTGGGAGGTGTGTGTGGCTCCAGGAGGGGCAGGGTGAGTCAGCGCAGGGCTGAATAGGGAGATCTGCATCTAGATGGGAGGGAGGAGTTGCACCTGGGACCTGAATAGGGCTGTGCCTTCCCTCCACAATGCTGGCTCCACCCCCTGTGGTTCGTCTGATGTCCCTAGCCTGTCCTGTGAAAGGAGAGAGGAGCTGAGCAAAACAAAGTGCTCCAAAGCTCCCCCAAAACCAGTTGCACCTGGTTTTTCCCCAGCCCTGTGCTATGTGACAAAGGAAAAGGGTGTATAAAAGAGGGGGCTGTGACCCCATGAGGAGGTTCTGTTCTGTTGTGCTGACTTGCAGGGGACACTCTGCCAGGAGGAACCGCCGCGGGACCCAGCTGCTGTTTCCTGGGGGTCCCTGCGTGCTGGCCTGCCTGGCTGCGCTGTGCTGTGGTCCCCCCAGTACCAAGGACTCTTTCTTCTGACCTTTTTGGGGCCACTGCTGGAGCTTGTGCTGCTTCTAGCGCCTTGTGAGCGCTTTGCTTTTATTATTGAAGAGCGCGTTGCTCTTTGTTGCTGAGAGGAGCCTGTTTTCCCTGCAGCGCTGAGCTGCGATTGATTTTGAGGGAATCCCGACGTAGGGATTCCCCCGCATTTGCGTGCACTCGAGCGGGAGCCCACCCCGCGTATTTGTGCTCTCGAGCGGGTGCCTACCCCGCCAGTGCTTTGCCTACAGCGGGAGCCCACCCCGCCTTGCACCCGAGTGAAGAGGGAAGCCGCCGAGAGAAATCGCCGGGCCGCGGTGAAACGCGACCCGGAAGCCAGGCACGAGCTGCCTGGTTGGGGGTGGAGCCACGCGCCCTGGGCGGAAGCTGCGGCCAGGAGGGAGGACGGGAGCCTACCCCGCCTCCCAGGGCGTCCCGGGCCGAACGAAGAAGCGGGCAAGTCTGCACGGGGCTCTCGTGAGCTGAGAGAGCCCCGACCGCTGCCCAGAGGGAAGTCCCACGTGTGCGGAGGGGAAGCGGAGAAGGTCTGCAGTCGTCAGCAGAGCTCCCCGGCGTGGAAGAGAGCCCCGCATGCTGCAGAGTCCTGAGGGGTCTACAAGACGGCCCCCCCGTGTGAGGAGAAGCCGCGAGAGGAGTCCCCGGTGAGTGGGGCTCAGTAAGGGTATTGTTGGTGCGTCGGGGCACATTTTCGGTGCCCGCCCCCGTAACCAAGCCTCGGGCGCTGCAGGTGCCGTGCTCAGTTTTCTTTCCCGCTGCCCCGCTTGACAGTGGGCAGCGGCAGCGCTTTGGGGGCATTATCGTAGAAGTCCCGGAGGGGGCTGAGAGGCACGTTAGTGCCAGTTTCCTTGCCACAAGCGGCCCCGCCTGACAGTGGGCATATTCTTTTGTGGTGGAGTCCCAGTGGGGCTCACAAGGCACAGTGGTGCCAGTGCCATTCCCAGCTGCCCCGCTTGCAGGGGGCAGCTGCACCGAGGGGGTGACTTTATTTAGAGGCCCCTTCGCTTTGCTCACAGCTGCGCCGCACCAGAGCGGGCAGCTGTAACGTGGGGACATTGGTTGATTGAGTCCCAGAGAGGGGCTCAGGGGGCACGCCGGTGCCCGTGTTAATTATTCACAGCTGCCCAGCAAGTAGTGGGCAGCTGCCACGTTTAGGCTTGTGCAATTGCGCACTTTGCTTTTGCTGCCTGTGCAGCCAGCCCGGACATTCTGGACAGTGGGCATTTGAGCCCCGGTGAGAGGCCAGTTGGCCTGGGGCCAGTGTCAGTGCGTTGTGCCCCCGATTGGGGCACACTGTGTTTAGGCTTACGAGGCCTATTGCCTCATGTGATTTATGCCTAATGTGATGTAGGTGTCCCATCTTGTAGGTTACAGGATCTCGTGCTAAGTTCCTACCTGTACCAGTAATTACTGGTTGTGCGCTACATGTATTATTTGCATTTACTTACCTGATCTGATGGTTCTGACCGTGGCCCGATTGGCCTGGTCCTGTATATAATTCCCCTGTGAATATTGCCTAGTGCCAGGTGGCACAGTGTAAATATGTGATTACTGTTTCTAAGGTATTTATGATAATACAAAGGCTATTTTTTATATAACCTTGTGTGGAGTTCCTTTTGTGGTGTGCCTAGTGTGTTGCTGCTGTGTGAATGTGCTGCGCAAACGCTTTACACATTGCCTCCGGGATAAGCCTGACTGCTCGTGCCAAGCTACCAAGGGGGTGAGCAGGGGTTATCGTCGGCGTGTAACTCCCTCGCCCTGACTAGAGTGGTGGTCTCTGCCTGGCTTTGGCGCAAGCCTTAGCCAACCAGAGATCCCATTTCTAACACTCAGGAACAGCAAAGACTTCAAGTTCTTCGACCCGCAGCACTGGGGACTGTGTGTTTTGTGCTGCAGCAAGAAGAACGCCAACTCAACGACGTCTACGATGCCGCTGCCGACTCCGTGTCCTGAAGGCACCGCAGAGGGCACTGCCGCAACGCCGTACCGCAACCATGGTCTCACCGACGACGCCTGTTGATGCCGACACCGAGCCGCTGCTTGCACCGCGACCTGTGGGCACCGCACTCCGCACCGCCTTGCTTCACGCCGAAGCTTTGGCACCGCAGAGAGCACCGCCGCAACGCCGCACCGCAACCCTGGTCTCACCGACGACGCCTGTTGATGCCGCCACCGAGCCGCTGCTTGCACCGCGACCTGTGGGCACCGCAGTCCGCACCGCCTCGCTTCACGCCGAAGCTTTGGCGCCGCAGAAGGCACCGCCGCAACGCCGAACCGCAACCCTGGTCTCACCGATGACGCCTGTTGGCGCCGCCACCGAGCCGCTGCTTGCACCGCGACCTGTGGGCACCGCACTCCGCACCGCCTCGCATCACGCCAAAGCTTTGGCACCGCAGAGAGCACCGCCGCAATGCCGCAATGCGACCCTGGTCTCACCGACGATGCCTGTTGATGCCGCCACCGAACCGCTGCTCGCACCGCGACCTGTGGGCACCGCACTCCGCACCGCCTTGCTTCATGAGGACGCCTTGGCCTTCCTGACGCTGCCACTTCCCGCCAAAATCGACGCCGCTGCTTGCACCATGGTTCGAGGGCACCGCTCGTAAGTCACACGACGCACTGCCCTCATCCTGCACCGCAACCTTGGCCTACCGACGCCGGCGCCATCGACTCCAGTTCGTCAGCCGACGACAGCGCTTCAGCAACGACGACGACGCTGCTTGCACCGTGACCTGCTAGCACCGTGGCGAGCACCGCCTTCATCTCGCACCGCGACCCTGGTCTCACCGACGACGCCATCTGACGCCGTCACCGAGCCGCTGCTCGCACCGCGACCTGGGGCACCGCACGCTGCACCGCTGCGATTCGCACCGCAGCACCAGACGTCTGCCGGCGCCAGCGCTCCTGATTCCATCAGAGAGGAGCTCGACCTGCAATGCGAGTCACTTCAAGGGCCTCAACGCCCTGCATCTCTCACAGGTACTGTTTGCGGGTCTTCCCAACACCGTAGCGGGCCTGCGACCCCGCGACCAGCCAGAACTGTTGGATTTGTTGTTCACAACGCCGTGGTAGCCCGGACGGAGCTATCCACACAAGGAACTCTTTTTAATCAGCGTATTTTTGGAACTGTGAACTTTTAAGTATAGTCTTGTGGATTCTTATCGTTTTTGGTCTTGTTTTAATTATATAAAAATATTGGATATTTTTCTAAACTGATGTGGTGTCCTTTTGTAGTGTGTACACTGTATTACTGTGGGTTATGTGCAAATGCTTTACACACTGCCTCTAAGATAAGCCTGGCTGCTCGTGCCAAGCTACCAAGGGGGTGAGCAGGGGTTATTTTAGACGTGTAACTCCCTTATCCTGACTAGAGAGTGGTGGTTTTTGCCTGGCTTTGGCCCACGCCCTAGCCTACCAAAAAATCCCATTTCTAACAATACATAACTAAATTAATAAAAAAAACAATAAAAAAATGAAAATGTATGGCTGTTGCCGTATGCATGTGTGAAACCAATATGGATTTATGCTTCAATGGAGATATGCATTAAAATATAAGTATATTATTGTATATCGATAACATATGTGTAGATGAATGTCTGTATATGGGTTTGTGCTCCTTTCTAGCATAATATATATATAGGAAAGGTACCTTTGGGTCTTTTGAAAGTTAAAAGGCAAACTACACCCTCAGAGGCTAAGCAGAGTGTGTTTATGAGTCTGCTGAATCTTCTTTAAGGTGTAAAACTGTGTTTGGCAAGTAAATGTAACCCTCGTTTTCAGTTAGAAAAAGGGATTTGTTGTAGTGTGCGAAAAGTAGTATTTAAGTGGCTTAGATTTGGACCTACCTGCAGGGTGAACCAAGACCAGCAAAGTGTGGATTGAGCCTGCCTGTATCCAAGGAGATTCTGTTCTTCAGGAGCAGCACACTGCCCCCTGGCCATTAACCAGGGTCTTCCTGATTGGCCTTCTAGCTCCTAAGCAACCCTGAGCACTCCCCCCCCCCCACCTGCAGTATCCCTTAAGGTGTGTGCAGGGCACCCCAAGATAGCCACCTCCATCTGTAGACGCAGACTCTCTGTGCCCTACAGAGCCCAGTGGACAAAGGAGAGTGAAGGTGGTAAGAACCAGCCTTGTGCAGGTTTTTTTTAATCTTTAAAAATGCTGTTTTTTCAACCTGCAACTGTTTGAATGTAATCTCTTATCCTGTGTGCAATTGGTACTGTTAAAAACTGCGTTTTCTGCTCGTGACTGTTTGAATTGAACTCTTAGTTTCTGTGAATTGGGCACTGTTTAAACTGCTGTTTTTCTACCCAAGACTGTTTGAAAATTTGTCCTAGTTTTCCCTGTACTGTACTTATGTGTGCAGAGGTAACCCCAGAACCCCCTCCCTTTTGGGTCTTTTAAAAGTTAAAAATGCAAACTACACCATCAGAGGCTAAGCAGAGTGTGTTTATAAGTCTGCTGAATCTTCATTAAGGTTTAAAACTGTGTTTGGAAAGTGTATGTAGCCCTTGTTTTTGGCTAGAAAAAGTGATTTGTTGAAGTATGTTAAAAGCAGTATTTAAGTGGCTTAGATTTGGGCCTACCTGCAGGGTGAACCAGGACCAGCAAAGTGTTGTTTAAGCCTGTCTGTATCCAAGGAGATTCTGTTCTTCAGGAGCAGCTCACTGCCCCCTGGCCATCAACCTGTGCTTGAGGTCACAAGCTCCTTATAGAAGTTTGCCATTGGACGTTACATCTGTGCTCTGATTGGCTGTTGTATCTGGTGTTTCTATTGGGCTTAGGGTTAGGTTTCTGATTGGCTGAGAGGTCTGGGGTTCTGATTGGTCCCTGGGGTGGTGATTCTATTGGACCTAGGGCTTAGGGTTAGGGCTCTGATTGGTGGATAGGTCTAGGGTTTTGATTGGTTCCTTGGGCATGGAGCTTAGAGTTTGGTCTCTGATTGGCTGCTAGGACTAGGGCTGTGTTTGGCTGTAAAGGCCTGGTATCCTATTGGTCCTAGTGCTTAGGGATAGCGATGTGATTGGTTAGGGTCAGGGCTATGGTTCCCATTGGCCAAGAGGGTCACCTGACCACCAGGGCTATTTAAGTTTAGGACTCAGGGCATCTCAGCCCAGGCGTCGAGGCTAAGGGTGGAGAGGACAAGGGCAGTTGCCTGTTTGGGCCTGTTCTGGACTAGTCGGGCCTAGGGCCAGAAATGCTGCCATTTTTTCCATTCACCAGCAAGCACCTTATCCTATCCACATCCATAAACATATTAACACACACAACAAATGCACTACACACATTTACTACAAACAAACCCTAACCAGTTTTCATTATCACAAGAACCACCAAAAATCACCACAAACCACACTTATATACCCTTCTACCCGAACTACCACACAATGGCACCTTCACTCACACACAAAACACCACTCTATCCTACACCACTAACAAATCCACACATCACCAACACAACCCAAATTAACACTATACGTAACTATATCCCATCCAGACACACACTCCTTGCTCTTACAAAGCACTAGCTCTAGCCTCTACTTACTCCTAACCAACCCCTTAATGTCACCACCAAACTGATACTCAGCCTTCCATCATTTCACCCACCAACACCCCCTCCTCTTTTCACCAATAAAACACAACCACACAACCCTTACATTCCACTCTAACACATATTACCTCTTCCAGAGATCAAATCTAACATAAACACTCTTAACTCTTGTCCATCCCCTCTCACACACCACATACACTCTTTTCCAAAACACATCACCACCCCTTTACCTTACAGCCTCCACTCACCAGCAATACTTTACATACAAATACGTCTCAGAAAACAACTACGTCATTATCTCCTCTCACTACCCCTCAAAATCAAAACATAACACACATACACAAGCACAACAAAATCTCACACATGCTACCTCATAATACTTTCTGTCACAAACTACAAACATACGCCCACTCCCACCTACTGACTACACAAATACTACGCACCTTAAACCAACTCTACTGCCAAGATTTCTCGCTTCCCCCACACCCCACACCCAACACATATACAGCAACATAGCAACTCTCTTTCAACCGCCTCTCATCCATTGGGCAATTTAGTACCTTACAACATGGCCCACATTCTGCACCAACACCCCTAACGTATACACCTTCTACCCTAAACACATGCAACCAAAATACACAACATGCCTCTCTTGACAACTTTGCATCACCATGTCTGTGGCACTACAAGGCTACTCTACAAAAACAACACAGCTCACCAACTCATTCTCAACCACCATCTCCACAACCTACACATGCAGACCCATCAAAATGCCTTCTTAACTGGACGAGGAATACAATGCAGAAAAGCTATACTATTGCTATCCTCATACAGCTAATACCAGCACTAAGACACACCTGCCACAAGTCCACAAAAGACTTCTCACTCTTCTACAAAACAAAGTCACACCATCACCAAAGCACTTTCTGTAAACTGCCTACTAATAAATGCTTGATCACTCTCTAAAAACAAGCATCATATCTACAACCTTCTCACTGACACACAACCTGACTTGCTTTTCATAACTGGATCATGGTTGGGAGATGACATGGCTCCAGTGTTGCATGAAGCCATTCCACTAGGCTATCAAACTATCACACCAATCGTATAGGGAAAAGAGGAGATGGCCTAGTTGTTGTATTCAAGCAAACATTAAATATCGCTAAAGCTGACAACATCTCCATAGAACCCTACACCATCCTTCTCCTGTAACATCCTACTCCTTTATAAACCTCCACCTAGCAATGAAACATTCCCGGACACACCTCTAGACACAGTTTCAAACCTGATAACACTAAACTCCAACCTATGCATTCTTGGTGACCTAAACATTTGGTTTGACAAACCCAATATGTCCCATCCGAAAACTATCATCACTGGCCTAGAGGCACTGAACCTATGTCAAATCATCCACAAACACCGCTGGACACATCCTAGATGTCATTTTTGCAAATGCAGAACTAGTTACCTTTCAAACGATTACTCCAGTCACATGGTCAGACCACCATTTGCTTGCTTTCTAACATAAAACAACATAAAGCAACACACTTAAAACAACCTTACATGCATCCACCAATTGACCGTGGAACAAACTCAATTATGAACACTTAGAAACACGACTAACATCCAATTCAGATCTAGGCACAATACATTCAGTTAAAAAACTATATGAGTGGCTACAGGAAGCTTTTGATATCCTAATAACACTAAGAACAACGGAACAGGACAAAAGAAAACAGGCACCTTGGAGAAATACAGAGCTAAAAGAGATAAAAGAGCAAATTAGAAAGCTGCAACACACCTGGCTCAAAACAGAAACAAATCAAGACAAACTTCACCTACAGAAACGTAACAGATAATACAAGTCAGCAATCAAAAAAGCTAAAAAAAAAGATACTATTCAGACAGAATTCAAAATTCTAAATCTGAAAATAAAGTATTCTATAAAATTCTCACATCATTTCAAAACCAAATTTCCTAGAAGAAACGCATCTCATTAATCAAGAATTCACAGACAAACTGGCAAATCATTACACAGCCAAAGCAAATACGTTGGACTCCTATTTAAATAAAAGGAAAAGCACTAGCACCGACCATTTTCCAAAAATCCTCCCCAAGATTAGGCTAACCCAGCCTCTGCATTCCTTCCAACAATTATCACAATGAATTTATGGATCTGGTCAAAGCAAGCAGGCCTGTCGGCAGCCCTTCTGACCCATGTCCACCACAAACCATCAAGAAAATTCTTCTTACTACCTCTGCTGCCACACCAGTAATATGAATCATCAACAATTCCTTAACTACAGGAATATATACAGAAGACCTAAGGCAGTCATACATACGCCTATTACTAAAGAACACAAATCTGGACCGACTTAACCCCGACTACTACAGACCAATTACAAATGGACCTTTCCTGGGCAAACTGATAGAAAGAGCAGCATTCGCTCAGATGTCATAATTCATTGAAGATAGTTCCATACTTTCAGACTTCCAAACAGGATTCCGTCCAGGAAGAGGCACAGAATCTGCCCTCGTTGCCATCTGGGAAGACCTGAAGAACACAGTTGACCAGAACGGGGTTGCTGCACTACTTCTCTTGGACCTCTCAGCTGCCTTTAACACAGTTGACCATTACACACTAATACAAAGACTCTATGAAGCTGGCATAGATGGGACTGCTCTTAACTGGATCACATCCTACTTTCAAAACACAACAAATGTCATCCATGCCCCCCCTTTCTCATCCAAACCGTACTTCACAAAAGCAGGGGTCCCACAAGGTTCTATAATCTCACCCATGCTTTCCAACATCTACATGAAGTCATTACAGGAACTGATCAATCAGTTTCACCTCACATGCTATAACTATGCAGATGACACACAAATACTCCTTAAACTGGAAAGCCCCAACAACATTGGAAACTCACCAATTTTCAGTTGCCTCAGAGCTGTTGATCAGTGGATGACATGGAGTAATCTCAATTGAATGCTTCCAAAATGGAAATACTCACATGTGGTGACAGGAAAAATTATAACCCACTTGTCTCCTGGCCTGACGATCTGTGAACACCACCTAAAGTATCTAAGGAAGTAAGAAGCCTCTGAATTACCATGGACTCCAAGCTATCAATGAATGCCCAAGTAGACAAACTAGCAAGATCAAGCTTCGCTACTATAAATACTCTGTGACACATCTTCCCCCGCCTGGGATTTCTGCACAAGGGCCAGGCTGCTATTTCTCTCGTACTGTCTAAACTTGATTATGCCAATAGCCTCTACCATGGATCATCTTTAACAACTATGAAAAAACTACAACGGATTCAGAACTCTGCTGCCAGACTATTCCTACAAGTAAAGCTACAAGCCCACATCTCCCCTGCCTTCAAGGCCCGACATTGGTTACCGGTTGCCAGAAGATCTACATTCAAGCTGCTTTGTATCACCCACAAAGCGATACATGGAACATAGCCAATCTTCACCAGGAATAAAATCACCAAATATATTCAACAAAGGAAACTCCACTCTAGATTGGCACCTCGCCTCAAAACCCCACCATAGAAGAAAAAACCATAGGTGGCACATCCTTCTAATACATTCAGAAAACTACTCAAGAGTTGGCTCTTCCCCACATAACCACCATACTCAAACATAAATGTACAGCCTATCCCTGTGTATATAAGCATAACAGCCTATATAATTATGAACAATATACATGTTTATATTTTACCATGTAAATATTATTACATATATGTATATATGAATATAGATATATCTATATCTATATCTCTCTCTCTCTCTATATATATATATATATATATTTATATATATATATATATATATTTATATATATATATATATATATAGAGAGAGAGAGAGAGAGATAGATAGATAGATAGATAGATAGATATAGATATATATCTACATTCATATGTACATATATGTAATATTTACATGGTAAAATATGGACATGTATATATATATTATCTAC
The DNA here is from genome assembly GCA_963921515.1 of Calotriton arnoldi. Classification (NCBI taxonomy): domain Eukaryota; kingdom Metazoa; phylum Chordata; class Amphibia; order Caudata; family Salamandridae; genus Calotriton; species Calotriton arnoldi. Next base: position 3,560,151 of record CAWUFW010000252.1, on the reverse strand, counting down.
TGGCGGTCGCCAGTAGATAGTTATAGTTACAACCTATTATCCATAGGAAATCCGCGACATTCTATTTGAAATAACTCTCTTGCCGGTTGACGTATCTTCGCAAAATTTTCAAACTTTGTGGCCCGCTCCGGTCCGCTCCTACCCTGAAAGTCTCGGGGATTCGTCAAGCGGGGGCCGAGAAAAGGGGGTCCCAAAACGCGTTTTCCCCATGCAATTTTCCATAGGAAACTTTAGACACGGCTACAGCCCGAACTGCTGAACGGAATTACACCAAATTTGGCAAAGAGGTAGTTCTTGGTTCAGAAAGAACCATTTTTGTTAAATGGTGTAAATCCGTTCAGTAGTTGCTGAGAAAATCAAAAGTAAAAGATAGTGATATCTATGGCCGAGTAGGGTCCGCGTACCCTCCCGATCACGAGCTGCATGTTAATTGGCTGTCAGCTGGCTGTCAACATTCCGATTCAGGAAATGTTGGCAGCCATTTTATCCTCGGTAGAACCGAGGGACAGAAACAAGTGCGCAAAGCGCACAAAGGGAGCAGGGTAGAAACACCCTGACCCCTAGGTTTGCTCAGGGGTCCCACAAGGAGCCCCTGGGCAAAAAATAAAAACAAATTTTTAAAAATCGGCAGGATGCGCTCAGGGTGCGCGAATCCTGCCGAAAATCGAAGCGCGGTCTCCGCGCTTCGATTGCATTTGCCCCGGGTGGCCCAAGTCCCGGGGGCATGGTGAGGGGTTAATTTTATGTGTGGGGGGCCTCAAAGGGCCCCCAAGCCCGGGACCGCCACCCCCGGGGCTTTATATAAAAATGGTGCGGGAGGGCTCTTCTGCCCTCCCGCAGCCCCGGGACCGCCACCCCCGGGGCTTCTTTTTATGTTAAATAAGGTGTGGGGGGGCTCCAGCCCCCACACGCCCGGGGACCACCACCTCCCGGGGCACTTACAAAATAAATGTGGGGTCCATTACGAACCCCCATAGCCCCGGGGACCACCACCTCCCCGGGGCTGTGCAATTTAAGGGAGGGGGCCGCGCAGCCCCCTCCTGGAGCCCTTGATGGCCCTGGGGACCACCACCCCCAGGGCCGGCTCCTGCAGTGTCCCGGGGTGCCTACCCCGGGACACTGTAGTTGCTATGGCAGGACGGGAGCCTCGCGGCTCCCGTCCTGCCATTACAAGCTTGCTTTGGATATTGGAAGAGAGAGCAGGGAAACCTGCTCTCTCTTCCAATATCCAAAGCCGATTTCTTTCCACATGGGGAGCAGCATGTTAGCTGCTCCCCATGTGTAAGCAATGCCGGCTCCCATGGGACGCGGGGAGCCGGCGGGACTGTGGGGGATTGGGGACCCCCACAGTCCCCAACGGAGAAGGGCCAGCCCCGGGGGATGGGGTCCCCGGGGCAAGTAGTGGCCCGGGAGGAGGGCCACGCGGCCCCCTCCCCAAAAATAAAAAAAAATTTTAAAAAAAAATGGAAAGGCCGGCCCCGGGGATGGGGTCCCGGGGCCTTAAATGGCCTGAGGAGGGGGCCACGCAGCCCCCTCCAAATAAAAAAATAAAAGGCCATGCCCCGGGGATGGGGTCCCCGGGGCCAATACAGGCCCAGGGAAGGGGGCCACGCGGCCCCCTTCCCGTTTTTGTTTTTTAATTTTAATTACAAAAAGGGGTAAGGCCCTGGGGGATGGGGTCCCCAGGGCCCAAAAACATGAAAAAGGAAGGGGGCCACACAGCCCCCTTCAGGAGACAAAACAAACAAAAAAAAAAAAAAACGATCGGGCCCGCAGGCCCGCCCCCTTCCTTCACCACTCTGCAAACGCGCCCCTGGCGCGTTTGCAGAGGAGGAACAATTCCCCTTGAATACTGGGGGTCCCTGGGGGCCAACTAGCCCACCAGGAACCTCCAGTATGCGCCAGGGAGCTGCCTTGCAGAGAGGTGTACAGAGGCCACGCCCCTTTTACACCTCTCTGCAACGCAGCTCTGTGGCGCTTTTGGAGGTATATGGTGGGCTAGTTGGACTCCGGGGACCCTCAGGATTCAAGGGGACTTAATCCCCCAACTTAAAACGCGCCACGGGCGTGTTTGCACAGTGGTGAAGGGAGGGGCGGGGCTTCAGGTGACATGTGTGCAAACAGGCCCCGTGGCGCGTTTTAAGATGGGGAATTAAATCCCCTTCAATCCTGAGGGTCCCTGGGGCCAACTAGCCCACCAGGTACGTCCAGTGAGCGCCACGGAGCTGCGTTGCAGAGTGTTGTAAAGGGGTGTGGCCTCTCTACACGTCTCTGCAACGCAGCCCCTGGCGCATACTGGAGGTTCCTGGTGGGCTAGTTGGCCCGTAGGGACCCTCATGATTCAAGGGGACTTAATCCCCCTACTTAAACGCGCCACGGGCGCGTTTGCACAGATGTCACCTCAGGCCCCGCCCCTCCCTTCACCATTGTGCAAATATTCCTCTAAAATCAGCCGAAATACGAATTCTGATTTACTCACCTGTTATCAGGAGAGACCTCAGTGCTGCATCTTTCAGCCCAGTACTAATCCTGAAAAGTAATTTTAACCGTACTTACCAGTAACTTGAATTTCCTTCCATAGGCTAACATTGACTGGTTTCACTTGGAAATTCTTCTAAGTGTGAAGTTTTGGAACTTTAAAATATTCCTCTAAAATCAGCCGAAATACGAATTCCGATTTACTCACCTGTTATCAGGAGAGACCTCAGTGCTGCATCTTTCAGCCCAGTACTGATCCTCAAAAGTAATTTTAACCGTACTTACCAGTAACTTGAATTTCCTTCCATAGTATATAATTGCCTGCTTTTTGCTGAAAAAGTTTCTAAGTGTTGATTTTTGAAACATACAAATATTCCTCTAAAATCAGCCGAAATACGAATTTCGATTTACTCACCTGTTATCAGGAGAGACCTCAGTGCTGCATCTTTCAGCCCAGTACTGGTCCTGAAAAGTAATTTTAACCGTACTTACCAGTAACTTATATTTTCTTCCATAGGAATCCATTGTCTGGTTTTCAGCAGAAAAGTTTCAAAGTGTCGATTTTCACAAACTACAAATATTCCTTAAAAATCGCCTGTATGACTTAAACGCATTCTTTCAACTGTTTACAGGAGATGCACCAGTGCTGGATCCAGGATCCAACACTGAGTAAGAAAAAGTAACGATAACAGTTTTTACCTGCTAAGTGAATTTCCTTCCATAGGATAACATTGGTGATTCTATGAGAAAAAGTTTCTAAGTGTCAACTTTTAAAATACAATAATATTCCTTAAAAATCACGACTGTAACCAAAACGCTTTTACTCAACTGTTTACAGGAGATGTACCAGGACTGAATCTAGGATCCAGTCCTGTGGTTAGAAAAGTAATCCATAAAGTAACTAATTGCATTTAACTAGAAATTCACATTGAGCTGAATGTTGCATTGTGTTTGAAAATGTGGTGCCCATTGCAACAACTGTAACTACTGTACTTAAAAGTCTATTGCCTATGTGCAAAGTATTTAAACTAAAGTAATTCATTCTGAGAAAGTATTTTTTGTAATGTAATGTATAATGTAATTACAATGTAATTTAAAAAATAAAATATGTAAAAAAAAAATTCTAAAAATGTAATAAATCAGTATGAAAAAAATTAATATAACAATTAATACATTTAAAAATTGTCATTTACAAAACCTTTGAAATTCACTGAAAAAACCGTAGGTTTCAGACATGTTATAGTTAGGAATTAGCATTTAAAAAACCTTTGAAATTCACTGAAAAAACCATAGGTTTCAGATATGTTATAGTTACAAATTAGCATTTAAAAAACCTTTGAAATTCACTGAAAAAACCATAGGTTTTAGGGACAGTTATAGTTAGTTGGACATTTCACTCGTACAAAACCCGTGAAATTCCCCGTTATAGTTAGTTCAGCTAACTATAACTCGCGCCCCGCAATGCACTGCTGATGACGTCACATATTACATCACTCATGACATGGTCAGTGACATCACTGATGACATCACTGATGACATCTCAAATGACATCACTGATGACATCATCCACGTGATAATCTCATGCACCTCCTCACACCCTAATATAACCTTTGATACACCCACTCTAAATTACAGACTGCCATTCGCAAAACCATAGACACTCCAACACCAATAACTACATACCCACTCACTGATTCTTAGGTCTACGCACACATCCACTCACTCACCCGTACAGTCACTCATACTTACGGTCACTCAGTACAGGACTATCATATGCACTCATTCTCCTATATAGCCACTCAAACACCGCCACTCGTCCATAGAGGTACTCACACACCTAGTCAGTCATGCAAATAATTAAACACACTACCATTTACTCACCTATACAGTTATACACACACCAGCTCACTTAATCATACAAATACTAGCACATTGTTACGCTCTTATACAATCACTGATACAAGCACACACTCATCCATACAGCCACTATCACAATCACTCACTCTCGCTTATAGCTATTTATATACTCCAACACACATATATACTGGCTTTCACATATGTAGTTACTCACACATGTACCACTGGGACATACATTCACTCACTAACACACTCTTACACACACTTACCCACCCATACAGTCTATCACAGATGCACTCTTGAAACCATCCACCCAGTGAATCACCCACTCACACATCTATGCACAGAGTCGCACACACCCCACCCACACAAACACTCAGGCACCCATACAGATACTCAGACAACTAATCAATAACTCATATAGACACTCATGTAGCTATTCACAAACCCATGCAGCCACTTACACAGCAATAGACAGACGGATACAGACATTCACCCAGTTTAGTCACTAACCCATGCATTCAGTAAGATACGTTTAATCACTCACTTGTAGAGTCAGTCACTCACGTACTAAATCATCCATTCAGACACTTATTATGCCACCTATCTCTCTCCCTGTCCTCCATCTCCTCTAGGGACAGACCCTTAGCGGACACACTAGTGCCCAGGCTGGAAATTGCTTTCTCTCCTACTAAGTCTACTGCTTCACCCTGCTGCTTGAGCCCAGTACTGATCCTGAAAAGTAATTCTAACCATACTTACCAGTAACTTGAATTTCCTTCCATAGGCTAACTGGTTTCACTTGGAAATTCTTCTAAGTGTGGAGTTTTGGAACTTTATAATATTCCTCTAAAATCAGCAGAACTACGAATTCCGATTTACTCACCTGTTATCAGGAGAGAACCCAGTGCTGCATCTTTTAGCCCAGTACTGATCCTGAAAAGTAATTTTAACCGTACTTACCAGTAACTTATATTTCCTTCCATAGGAATCCATTGTCTGGTTTTCAGCAGAAAAGTTTCAAAGTGTTGATTTTCACAAACTACAAATATTCCTTAAAAATCGCCTGTATGACTTAAACGCATTCTTTCAACTGTTTACAGGAGATGCACCAGTGCTGGATCCAGGATCCACCACTGAGTAAGAAAAAGTAACGATAACACTACTTACCTGCTAAGTGAATTTCCTCCCATAGGATAACATTGGTGATTCTATGTGAAAAAGTTTCTAAGTGTCAACTTTTAAAATACAATAATATTCCTTAAAAATCACTACTGTAACCAAAACGCTTTTACTCAACTGTTTACAGGAGATGTCCCAGGACTGAATCTAGGATCCAGTCCTGTGGTTAGAAAAGTAATCCATAAAGTAACTAATTGCATTTAACTAGAAATTCACATTGAGCTGAATGTTGCATTGTGTTTGAAAATGTGTTGCCCATTGCAACAACTGTAACTACTGTACTTAAAAGTCTATTGCCTATGTGCAAAGTATTTAAACTAAAGTAATTCATTCTGAGAAAGTATTTTTGTAATGTATAATGTAATTACAATGTAATTTAAAAAATAAAATATGTAAAAAAAAATGTTTCTAAAAATGTAGTAAATCAGTCTGAAAAAAATAAATATAACAATTAATACATTTAAAAATTGTCATTTACAAAACCTTTGAAATTCACTGAAAAAACCGTAGGTTTCAGACATGTTATAGTTAGGAATTAGCATTTAAAAAACCTTTGAAATTCACTGAAAAAACCATAGGTTTCAGACACGTTATAGTTAGAAATTAGCATTTAAAAAACCTTTGAAATTCACTGAAAAAACCATAGGTTTCAGGCACGTTATAGTTAGAAATTTGCATTTAAAAAACCTTAGAAATTCACTGAAAAAACCATAAGGTTTTAGGGACAGTTATAGTTAGTTGGACATTGCACTCGTACAAAACCCGTGAAATTCCCCCGTTATAGTTAGTTCAGGTAACTATAACTCGCGCCCGCAATGCACTGCTGATGACGTCACATATTACATCACTCATGACATGGTCAGTGACATCACTGATGACATCACTGATGACATCTCAAATGACATCACTGATGACATCACTGATGACATCATCCATGTGAGAATTTAATGCATCTTCTCACACCCTAATATAAGTTTTGAAACACCCACTCTAAATTACAGACTGCCATTCTCAAAACCATACACACTCCAATACCAATAAGTACATACCCACTCACTGATTCTTAGGTCTACACACACACATCTACTCACTCACCCGTACAGTCACTCATACTTACAGTCACTCAGTACAGGACTATCATATGCACTCATACACCTATATAAACACTCACACAACGCAACTCATCCATAGAGGTATTCACACACCTAGTCAGTCATGCAAATAATTAATCACACTCCAATTTACTCACCTATACAGTTATACACACCAGCTCACTTACTCATAAAAATACTAGCACATTCTTACGCTCCTATGCAATCACTGATGCAAGCACACACTCATCCATATAGCCACTCTCACAATCACACACTCTCACTTATAGCCATTTATATACTCCAACACACATATATACTGCCTTTCACATATGTAGTTACTCACACATGTACCACTGAGATATACATTCAATCACTAACACACCCATACACACACTCACCCACCCATAAAGTCCATCACAGACGCACTCTTGAAACCATGCACCCAGTGAATCACCCACTCACACATCTATGCACAGAGTCACACACACCCCACCCACACAAACACTGAGGCACCCATACAGATACTCAGAGAACCAATCCATAACCCATATAGACACTCATTTAGCTAGTCAGAAACCCATGCAGTTGCTTACACAACAACAGACAGACGGATACAGACATTCACACAGTTTAGTCACTCACCCATGCATCCAGTAAGATACGTTTAATCACTCACTTATAGACTCAGTCACGCACCTACTAAATCATCCATTCAGGCGCTTCTACACCCACTCATTCTTCAATACGCCTTTCCCTAAATATATTAAACATATTTAAACTTTACAGAAACACACAGTCACTGGATGATGTCATCAGTGATGTCATCAGTGATGTCATTTGAGATGTCACCAGTGATGTCATCAGTGATGTCACTGACCATGTCATGAGTGATGTAATATGTGACGTCATCAGCAGTGCATTGCGGGGCGCGAGTTATAGTTACCTGAACTAACTATAACGGGGGAATTTCACGGGTTTTGTACGAGTGCAATGTCCAACTAACTATAACTGTCCCTAAAACCTTATGGTTTTTTCAGTGAATATATATATATATATATATATATATATATATATATATATATATATATATATATATATATATATATATTACCTACTGGCAGTCGCCAGTAGATAGTTATAGTTAGGACCTAGTTTCCATAGGAAAAGCGTTTTTCTAGGGGCCGAGAAAAAAGGGGGGTCCCATAACGCTTTTTCCCCATGTAATTTTCCATAGGAAACTTTAGACAAAGCTACAGCCCGAACTGCTGAACGGAATTACACCAAATTTGGCAAAAAGGTAGGTCTTGGTTCAGAAAGATCCCTTTTTGTTAAATGGTGTAAATCCGTTCAGTAGTTGCTGAGAAATTAGAAAAAGAAAAAGTTTCGATATCTGTGGCCGAGGAGGGTTCGCAAACCCTCCCGACCACGAGCTTCATTCTAATTGGCTGCCAACACTCCAAACCAGGAAGTGTTGGCAGCCATCTTGTGACTCGGTAGAACCGAGTCACAAGAAAACAGAAAAAAGAGGTTAAAAAAACAATAAAAGGGGGCAGGGTAGAAACACCCTGACCCCTAGGCCTGCTCAGGGGGTCCCAAAAGGACCCCCAGGGCCAAAAAAAGCATTTTTTGTTTTGTAATTTCGGCGGAATTTGCGTTGGGGTCGTGAATCCCGCCGACATTTTTTTTAAAATGAAGCGCGGGCTCCCGCGCTTCATTTTAATGAGGCCCCCGGGTGGGCCAGGTCCCGAGGCATTGCCCCAAAAATAATAGCGGGGCCCCGCGGGGGCCCCCGCCACCCCGGGGACCGCCAGCTCCCCGGGGCTATGCTGATTATTTGCGGGGGCACGCGGCCCATCCGCAGCCCCGGGGACCGCCACCTCCCCGGGGCTTATTTATTAAACAATGCGTGGGGGGGTCCCACCCCCCCACGCTGCCCCGGGGACCGCCACCTCCCCGGGGCATTGTTAATTGGATGCGGGGAGGCTCGCGGCCGCAGGACCCCCACCTCCCCGGGGCTTCTTTAAATAACTTGGAGGGGGCCTTGCGGGCCCCCCCAAGCCCCGGGGACCACCACCTCCCCGGGGCTTCTTTAAATAACGAGGGGGGGCCTCGCGGGCCCCCCCAAGCCCCGGGGACCACCACCTCCCCGGGGCTTTGAAACTGAAGGGAATGTGGCTGCGTGGCCCCCCTCCAGGAGCCCTTGATGGCCCTGGGGACCGCCACCCCCCAGGTCCGGCTCCTGCAGTGTCCCGGGGTGCCCACCCCCGGGACACTGCTGTTTGCTATGGCAGGGCGGGAGCCGTGCGGCTCCCGCCCTGCCATAGCAAACGCTGCTTTGCTTCATTGAAGCGAGGGCAGGAAAACCTGCTCTCGCTTCAGTGAAGCAAAGAAGAATTGCTTTTGAGCAAGGGGAGCTGCATGTTAGCAGCTCCCCTTGCTCAAAAGCAATGCCGGCTCCCGCAGGACGCGGGGAGACGGCGGGACCGTGGGGGCACATTGTAAATTGGGGATTAAGTCCCCTTCAATCCTGAGGGTCTCTGGGGGCCAACTAGCCCAATAGGTACCTCCAGTAAGCACCACAGAGCTGCGTTGCAGAGAGGTGGTCTGAGGCCACGCCCCTTTTTACACCTCTCTGCAACGCAGCTCTGTGACGCTTACTGGAGGTAAGTTGGCGGGCTAGTTGGCCCCCAGGGACCATCAGGATTCAAGGGGACTTAATCCCCCAACTTAGAACGCGCCAGGGGGCGCGTTTGCAGAGTGCTGCAGGGAGGGGGTGGGGCCTGATATAACAAGTTAGCAATCCTGCTGTGTGGAACTTACTGGAGGTAATAAAAGGGGTAGTTGGCCCCCAAGGTTGACGTTGGGGGCTAACTATCCCTCCTGTTACTTCCGCTAAATCCCACACAGTGGGATTGCTAAAAGGTGTTTGACGGCCACGCTCACCTTTCTCCACCACTCTGCAAACGCGACTGCTATGTTATAGTTAGAAATTAGCATTTAAAAACCTTTGAAATTCACTGAAAAAACCATAGGTTTCAGGGACGTTATAGTTAGAAATTAGCATTTAAAAAACCATTGAAATTGAAAAAACCATAGGTTTCAGGCACGTTATAGTTAGAAATTAGCATTTAAAAAACCTTAGAAATTCACTGAAAAAACCATAGGTTTCAGGCACGTTATAGTTACAAATTAGCATTTAAAAAACCTTAGAAATTCACTGAAAATACCATAGGTTTCAGGGACGTTATAGTTAGTTGGACATTTCTCTCGTACAAAACCATAGAAATTCCCCCGTTATAGTTAGTTAAGCTAACTATAACTCGCGCACTCCGCAATGCACTGCTGATGACGTCACATATTACATCATTCATGACATGGTCAGTGACATCACTGATGACATCACTGATGACATCTCAAATGACATCACTGATGACATCATCCACGTGAAAATCTGATGCACCTCCTCACACTCTAATATAACCTTTGATACAGCCCGAAATACACAAACAAGATACTCTACCTATGTATTTTAAAATATGCTATACGTCATCTATTTATTGACCACTCTGGCTAGACCAAAAACCATATTCTTCACAACAACCAGAATATATTAAACATTACTTTATTTTTTCATCATAAATAAATTGATATATCACAAATAAATATCATATCATAAAGATTATAGAAAGAACAGATCCCATTCCACAACAATCACTCACAACATACATCCAATTTCATACTCAAACATCCTCACACAAACCACATATAAAAGCATAACAGATATATCAAAAAACATGATATGTACCAAGTCCCCTCAACACATATGACAATAATGTGATAGAAATGTAACCGACACGGGTCTTCATCATATCATAATAAGCATCTGCAGAATTAATTTGCAATTTGTATAATGTCAGAAAAGAAAAAATTATTGTCAAAAATTTAACATTAGAGGAAACTTTTCAAATATATTCATTGATTTTCCAGGAAAGGTTAATCAGATGAGTTCATGGAGGGAACACATTCACAGCGCCGATGCACGTTTCGGTGAAACACCCCTTCTCTGGGTATCACCTTCTTCAGGGCGCATATGGTGATTAAAGGAAAAATTGGCAGTGGGACCTGTCTGAAGCAGACACAGAATATATAAATTAACAATTACAAAAATAAATAAATAATGATTGTTGACACCATAAATGTAAACGTTCATTAAACAAATACAAAAATTATCTACTTCATGGTCTCTAGAGAAAATGGTCAATAGCACAGAGGGTCAGATTCTTGGATAATATATTAAATTATTAAAAACTGAAAACAAAAGCACACAAAGGGAAACAAAATTAATAAAGAGATAAAGAAATACATGAATACTAGGACTTCCTATTTGAACATATTAATAGGCCACTCTAGACAAGACAAAATGGTGTAAGGATATGATACAGTACCAGAGGAGAATCAAACAACAAGATTCCCCCACGTGAGGAGCTACAAACAGTTAAGGAAATTCTACTGGAGCCGCGTCTCAAACACAAAAAGTTGGACATTTTCTAACATTCTACAGTCCAATTCCAATCCTCAATTAGTGGTAAACCAAAACCAAAACAAAACAAGCTACCCCGACATAAAAGAGAAACGATTAAAGAAAAAAGTGAAAACATGAGGGGCAATAAAAAACAGCATCCGTATATTTATTATATTGATCATATATGCATACCTATCATAATAAAGATGGAAAACGATATGAAAGGATGTCTCCTCATACAAATCGAGGGCCGCTGCACAAATTCAGATAAAATACAGCCTGAGATGGAAACAGAATTATAGAGTCAATGAACCCTGATTTTACTCGTGTACTTAGCAAGAAGCACTGTGAACCAAGTTTGATACCAACTTACCGGGAAAGAACAAGGAGTTATAAAGCTGCGTTCTCTCTAATTCCAATTGGATATACAGCATAAGATGCTTTCCCCATTAATGGCCGTTGAGCCAAAGAACACAACATAAGGAGGGAAATCTTCACTCGTAGAACTGCTGTGAAAACACCTTTAGGGCTTCTGCAATGTGTAATGAAAAACACCAAGACTAAATAGGGTCGCTAAATAAATATAAACATGCCGGCATGCGCGTGCGGTCGAAAGTCGTTCAGAGAAAAAACAGACCCTCCCCTCGAAGAGATAACTCTGCATTGGCGTATAAGTCGCGCATTCGTTTGATTTTCGAATAATATCTAAAAGATGAAATTAGAAGAGAGACGACTTCACTCATAATGGTAGCCTAATATGTAAATTACTAATACGACCCAAGTCGTAAATGCAATTCTAACCTCAAAATAATGCCTCATGGAGCGACATCCCGGCACGGCATCCCACATCCGTTGGCCGTTAACTATCAAGGCTCAACCAAGAGATGGTCAACATCAAATATAAAAAGATAAAAAAAAGGAGAAAAACAATTGCGATAAATACATGGACGATCTACCGTCAGGCATTATAAAACAACCACAGCCGTTTTGCGATGTTTTTACCTGGATTAAAAAATACATCTTCCATGTAGCGACATTTCAGCAAGGCGTCCCGCTCAAGATTTAGAAACGGCCCTGATTGAAGGGTATGTGACTCATGCGTTTAAATAGCCCAATGACTCCGCGCGCCGATAAAGAAACTGACGTGAAATATGTCAAAACAGGTTCGAATGGAGATTGCTATCTTCTGTAGTTGCTTAAAGGGAAACAGTTCCGGAATGGCGCGAAGGGAAAAGGTTCGCGGAAAAAAACAATTCCGCTTAAAGAGGCAAAGTACCAAATAGCAGAAAAAGAAATTAGATCGCAAAAAGGGGCCGTGTTGCTAAATCAGACCCCTTATAGTATGGTATTAATAATATAATAATTTGACTATTTAGACAAGGTGTATCCCAGGAGCAGGAAAAGCCTCAACTGACCACAGAGAGTCCAATCTTCTATTAAGTCATGGAAGCGTGACCATAGAATAGCTGAAATAACACATAAGGGGAGCAATATTCAAGTGGATAGTGTGCCAACCACACAAAAAATAAAATATAAACAGATATAGAAAAAAGAAAACTAAAAGCAGAGAGAATAAGAAAAAATGACGCAGCGAGTGGACTCTCTCCAGCCTAGATTTAAGGAATTACATATACAGATATCCTAGATTACCAAGAAATAAAGCTAATACAGCACACCAATTATGAGTTATAGTTGATCCAATAAATCAAACTGTATTGTGAATGTCTAGTTGTCAATACTGTAATTCTTTAGTCCATATACTCCTGTGATTTCTTGTGCCTGATATACGGCACATAAAAAATATTCCAAAACAAATCTCTTTTCGTAGAAAACGCTTCTCTTTATTGATTTTCTCTTTTTCTCAATGTTAAGTCCCAGCAAACAAAGCAGCCAACACGTGTTTCGTCTGTACAAATAGGTACCAAGACTTTCTAAAGGCTGGAAGAACAAACATACAACCAATAAAAACTCCATATAGGTCATCAATGACTCAATAATATGGACATAGAATCATTAAAAAATGGAAAAGACAGTGAATCATAACCATAAACATTAGTGTATTAAAAACTACCAAGACTAATAATGCATAAATAAAGAACATGCCAACTTAGTCTGGCCAGAAGCAGAGGACATGAAAATACAACATAGATGGAAAGACATAACAATATACATTATATAAATACAATCTCAGGTTTTGATACTAAAATGCAACCAATCTTTGTAATTAGAGTAGACAAAACAGAACAAAAACCAAAACCACAAAGTAAAAAACACCCGAAACGGTGAAAAGATGTTTATTCCTAATTGGAAAGGTGTCAAAGGACAGAAAAAGAATACAATGAATTAAATGAATGTATTACACCCACCTAAAGTGATCGAATTTGTCGTTGATAATGTTATAATCAAGATAAAATCCACACACTATTAGTGCAATGAATGAGGTTTGTTAATTCTATAGAGGTAAATGTAAAAAAAATGTAAGTATATATCTCTAATAGACAAATCCTAAGTTGATCTTGATCCACGAAACACAAGAATAATAAAAGCAATACTCAAGTCGTAGAAAATCAGTATCTAACGTAAAAATATTCATTAACAGTACTTCATAAATTTGCAAGAATACATAAAATAAATCATGAAAAAGAACACCTAATCCTATTAATACAGATGTCAAATGTACATAATCATCCTAATCATCCTAGACCAATGAACGAGCACTAAAATATATAAGCTCCAATATGACCAGTAATCGCCATCACAAAATGAGTATCTAGTATCAAAATAACGTCAAGATCATCTTTTTCAATGCTGATAATTTCACAGAAATACATGAAATAAATCCTGAAAAAGAGACACCATATCATATCATTACAGGTGTCAAGTAATCATCCTAAAACGATGAGAAGAGCGCTAAAATATATAGGCTCTATTATGACCAATATTTGCCCTTAACAAATCAAAAATAAGAACAACCTTAAACTTTGACAACCTCATAGATTCAAACAAGATTGACACGTTGTGTGAACTATATTGTCACACTCACCAAAGGAGGAATTGGAATTCTAAAGTGTGACTCAATATTAAGAAAGTTCTAAAGGGCCTTCGGTAGACCCAGATAAAATCTGTACTGAAGGGAGGAACAGAGAATGCAAGGATAATAAAAAGAAGAGGGGGGTTAAGGGGAAAACAGCGCAATGAGCGTATAACAAACGGAATCACTCACCCTAAAAGCAAACTGCTGATAACAAATGCTTTGGGTCCACATAAATTTCACCCAAAGGTCGTTATTGGCGGTTGAAAGTAATAGATGTTATCCCATGGAGTCGAATCCAGAAATAAGATAAATATACAAAATAGTGCATAAAATCCTATTGGGGATAGAAAAACGTTACCATTGTATCAAACTATCCCTAAAAAGCCACAACACCCCCATTACTCACTGAATAAATATCGTGAGTAATAAAAATGTAATCACCTATGTTAAGAACTAAAACCATATGGTGGACCAGTGCTGTAATCCAATGGTCTCAGCGGTTTAATTCTAAACAAGACAAAAATAGTATAAGAAAATATAGGCCAAAACATTATCGGTATACTTAATGCGACATTACTATAACTTACCATCTAAATTGAAGTCTCCAATAAGTGGTACTTGAGGAGATTCAAACAACACGGGGCGGACAATGGTACGTCCTAAACCTGTAATAAGTAAAGATATTGGAATACTAATCTCCATTTAATGCGATGGTGTCACTGAATATCATGGGAATTACCAAAAGAACTCACCCGTCCTGATTATGAAGAGTAGCTCCGACTCCAACGCGTTCGTTCTCACTAATATGGAAAACGGTAGAAGGCAAAACAACGCCATTGCTACTTAAAGGGGAGAAGGCGGAGGTCATGTGATATGAAAAGACACGTGACCCTCGCTAGTACCCTGTCCGTCTGGTGAAATATTTATGTGGAAACATCCGCCATATTGCAATGGACTATGTTAAAATGGTGGTATGTGTCAACACCACGAGAACAATGTCTATGTTTGGCCCTAATCTCCATTAAATGTGATAGTATCACTGAATATCATAGAAATTATCAAGAAAAATCACCCGTCCTATTTACAAAGAGTAACTCCGACCCCAACGCGTTCGTTCTCACTAATGTGGAAGACCATAGAAGGCAAAACAACGCCATTCATACCTAAAGGGGAGAAAGCGGAGGTCATGTGATGAGGGGAGACACGTGACCGTCGCTAATACCCTGTCGGTCAGATGAAATATTTGTGTGGAAACAGCCGCCATTTTGTAATGGACTGAGTTAAGCTGATGATATGTGTCAACACCACTAGAGAACTATCTGTGTTTTGCCCCAAATTGGAAATACCCATAAGGTAAACAAATTGGTATACCAGTATAACAATAATAGAAACATAATCAAAGTACACATCACTTCAATATTCAAGGGGAAGAATATTGAGACTAAAAACCGCCATTTTGAAATTGGCGGAAAAGATATATGGAACATTGTACTTATGTCATTGTCCGGAAAAACATGAAAAAAGATTGTAAAGTACAATTGTTATAGCCCAAATGTTCCCAGAAAGTTTCAAAGAGGGAGTGACAGGCAAAAGAGCATTGTCAGAAATAGAAGAACAACCCCACATATATTGGGTAAAGTGGCTGGTAAATTTGCATAAAGATCAAATAGATCCCAGTTATCACAGCAGCATTCAGATTCATGTATAAAACTTATTAATCATGTAGAAATACATACATTTCCCTGTCAGTGTTCAGACCATAATCAACTGATCTCAATTTAATGAGCCATTTGGATTCCAACTTTCTAAGTGCAGCAGTTCTGTCACCTCCACGGGGATCATCCTCAACATGGGCTATACCGTGAAATTTAAGACATAGCACTTCCGAAGCCTTATGTTCAGTATTATAGTGCACTGCTAATGGGTAGTTGGCATTGTTGTTACGAATTGCTCTAATGTGTTCCTGAATTCGGTCTTTCAAAGGTCTAATGGTGCTCCCCACATAGATTAAATTGCATTGGCATACTATACAATAAACAACAAATTTGGTATTACAATTAATGAAATGCATGATATTGTGTGTCTGACTGGTATTATACCTGAAGCTTGTGATCTTATTTAGTGCGAATTGGCATACATTGCACATAGTGCATTTAAAAAAACCTTTTGGTTTTGCTGGTAACCAGGTGCACATGGGTTCCCTTCTATTGCAAGATACCTGAGCAGGACTCACCATGTTTCTCAAGGTCCTACCTCTAACATATGTGATCTGTGGTTTGTTCTTTAGATATGGATCTAGATCATGATCCAATCTCAACAAGTGCCAGTGCTTATGTAGAGTTCTGAAGATCTTGTTACTTTGTGAGTGGAACTGTGTTATAATGGCAACTTGTTTCCTCTCTAATTTCTTTCTTTTTTGAAGTTTGGTTTAAGAAGCTCTGTACGATTAGTTCTATTAATTCTCGTTTGAGCTTTGTCCAGCATGTCACCATTATATCCTCTACTCAAAAATCGTTGTTTAAGATACGACAGCTCTTGTTGGAACTTAACATCAGTACTGCAATTCCTCCTAAGCCGGATCATCTCCCCATAGGGGATTGCCTGTATTTGTGAAGTTGGATGTGCACTGCTTGCGTGAAGTACAGAATTACATGCTGTTTTTTTACGAAAGAGTTTTGATTCCAACACACCTTTATCCACAAACAGTGTAACATCCAAAAAGTCGATCTGTACTTTACTAATATTAAATGTAAAGCTAAGGTTATACTCATTACTGTTCAAATGTGTGAAGAAATTCTCTAGAGAATTAGTATCACCTTCCCAAATCATCAAGATGTCATCAATGAAACGGCCCCAATAAATTATATGGTCTGTTAGAGTAAATGGACAAGCTCTCCAGATGTGTTGTGCCTCGTAGTAGCCCATATAAATATTGGCAAACGAAGGGGAAAATTTTGACCCCATTGCTACACCAGAATGTTGTCTGTACCACGTTTCCTTGTGCTTAAAAAAATTGTTATCCAAAGTTAGCCTTGTAAGCTCGATCACCATTTTAGTATGGTCATATAATGTAGCATCACGTTTGGATAAGAAATATGTAAGGGCTTCCATCCCCTTATCTAAAGGAATACTGGTGTACAGCGCATTCACATCCAATGTGACCAAGGTTAGTTGATCCGTCCAGACAAAATGTTCCAGTTTGTTAAGCAAATCTTTGGTATCCTCAATGAACGCTGGCAGTTTGCAGACCAAAGGTTGCAAATAGATGTCAATATATTCTGATATATGTTCAGTTAATCCCCCTATGCCAGAAATAATGGGTCTCCCCGGTTGAGCCATGAGGTTTTTGTGAATTTTAGGCAAGATATAAATATACGGAGCTCTTGGTGTAGGATTATACAAATATTTGAATTCAATATCAGATAAAAGACCCAAGTTCTGCCAGTATCGTAAGGTAGTTTCTATCTTTTTGTTGGCCTCATACATCGGATTGTGAGAAATCATGGTATATGAATTTTTGTCAGACAATTGTCTTGCAATTTCCTCTTGATAGTAGTCATTGTCCATAAGGACAATATTTCCACCTTTGTCGGCCTCTTTTATAGTTATATTGGAATACTTGGTCAATTGAAATAGTGCATTTCTCTCTTCTCTAGTCAAGTTATCCCTATGTCTCCCCGAAGCATGTGATAATTTATCTTCTAGCTTGTAGAGATCATTAGTGACTGCTTTGTAAAAGCTGTCAATCATGTTGTCAGGAGACAACACTGGTGTAAATGTGGATTTGTTTTTAGACCACTATCGATATTCAGATTTGTCGTAATGTCAAGATCCAGAAGAATTTCTTCCATGCTAGGAACTATATCCAGACTGTCATCCAGAGATAATAATGTTTGTATATTACATATATCCTGAATGGTTTGTCCACTTTTGTCCATAGTAAAAACAGGTACCGGACACTGTTTATTCTGGTTGGCAAAGAATATTTTTAATTTAAGTCTACGAACAAATTTGAACAGATCAATATGGATTTGTGTAAAGTCTGGCCTAGACACTGGGCAAAAACTGAGTCCCTTCTTAAGCACATTGATCTCTGTATTACTTAACATTTGTTTAGAAAGATTAACAATGGAAACATCATTACCCATACCAGTAACATGAGTATCTGTATGTAACAAATTGACATTAGATGGTAAACTTAAATCTACAGTCAATTCCTTTGAGTACGTGAAACTGATCTCGTCACCCTCTTGTTCTCTTCTGAGTCTGTTTTTTCTCCCCCCCGCCTTGTTCGTTTCTTCCAGTGGGTTTTTTGTAATTGAAACCTTTTTTGTCCCTTTCCTGTACCTTTCTAGCTCTGATAAAAAAGATGAGGGACCTGAAGCACTGCTGTCATTGAGTGTAGATAATGACAATGGTTCACTACGGACCTAACTATTGTCACTAATGATACTAGAACGGTCAGACTCACTCATTGAGCCTTGAGTGTCTACTCTCATTGAATTCAAATCTTTAATACCAGCTCTTGGTTTCACCTCGTCAAATTTCTTTGCAAATGTGTAAATGCGTCCATTTTTGTAGTCGTTCTCATCTCTCTTCAACTTGTGGATTTTCTTGTCCCTAATGTACGACTGATGAGAGTTCAACACTTCCTTCAAGATCTTAATTTTTTTTTCAGTGGCTTCAGTTAGATTTAATCTTTTGATTTCCTCCTCTACTTGTGCTATGTCACTTAATAGTTTTGATCTTTTCCTTTCTGCATGACGGATAAGTATATCCATCATGCCAAATGAGGATGATGAGATGAGATTTTCCCACTCCTGTAAAAGATCAGGATCTAAATCCTCAAAAGTGGGGAATATGATGACTCTCAATCCCCTTGGAATTTGTCTAATCTCAATATATTTTTTCAAAGTGGTGAAGTCCCACCACCTAGAAAGTTCAGATTTACGAAGTCTCTCCAGTTTAATGAATAATTGTTTCAATCCCTGTGGTTTTACCTCTGCTGGAGGGCCTTTGATGGACTGAATACCTTGTCCTGAAAAGATGTCATTAAACATTTTGTCCCTATCATCATCAAATGTAGCCATCGTATCAAATAAGCTATTAAGTCAATATCACTGATAAAATTAATGATCAGTTCACGCCTCCAAAAGAATTGAGTGCTAGTATACACTTAAACAAACTTGTAAAAAGTGGGTAGTAGTGTTCCCTAAGAGGGAAGTACCACACATCAATAGACAACAGGTGTAAAGATGCAAAACAGTAAATGGCGTAGAAATAAAACAAGACAGCTGTAAGTACAGCAGGGTGCTTGGCTAGCTTAGGTCACCCACTACCCAAGGGTGCAAATCGCATGTAAAACATGCACATAAATCACCATGAAATAAAGCTAATACAGCACACCAATTATAAGTTATAGTTGATCCAATAAATCAAACTGTATTGTGAATGTCTAGTTGTCAATACTGTAATTCTTTAGTCCATATACTCCTGTGATTTCTTGTGCCTGATATACGGCACATAAAAAATATTCCAAAACAAATCTCTTTTCGTAGAAAACGCTTCTCTTTATTGATTTTCTCTTTTAAAGAATGACATCTTTTCAGGACAAGGTATTCAGTCCATTAAAGGCCCTCCAGCAGAGGTAAAACCACAGGGATTGAAACAGTTATTCATTAAACTGGAGAGACTTCGTAAATCTGAACTTTCTAGGTGGTGGGACTTTACCACTTTGAAAATATATATTGAGATTAGACAAATTCCAAGGGGATTGAGAGTCATCATATTCCCCACTTTTGAGGATTTAGATCCTGATCTTTTACAGGAGTGGGAAAATCTCATCTCATCATCCTCATTTGGCATGATGGATATACTTATCCGTCATGCAGAAAGGAAAAGATCAAAACTATTAAGTGACATAGCACAAGTAGAGGAGGAAATCAAAAGATTAAATCTAACTGAAGCCACTGAAAAAAAATTTAAGATCTTGAAGGAAGTGTTGAACTCTCATCAGTCGTACATTAGGGACAAGAAAATCCGCAAGTTGAAGAGAGATGAGAACGACTACAAAAATGGACGCATTTACACATTTGCAAAGAAATTTGACGAGGTGAAACCAAGAGCTGGTATTAAAGATTTGAATTCAATGAGAGTAGACACTCAAGGCTCAATGAGTGAGTCTGACCGTTCTAGTATCATTTGTGACAATAGTGAGGTCCATAGTGAACCATTGTCATTATCTACACTCAATGACAGCAGTGCTTCAGGTCCCTCATCTTTTTTATCAGAGCTAGAAAGGTACAGGAAAGGGACAAAAATAGGTTTCAATTACAAAAAACCCACTGGAAGAAACGAACAAGGCGGGGGGGGAGAAAAAACAGACTCAGAAGAGAACAAGAGGGTGACGAGATCAGTTTCACGTACTCAAAGGAATTGACTGTAGATTTAAGTTTACCATCTAATGTCAATTTGTTACATACAGATACTCATGTTACTGGTATGGGTAATGATGTTTCCATTGTTAATCTTTCTAAACAAATGTTAAGTAATACAGAGATCAATGTGCTTAAGAAGGGACTCAGTTTTTGCCCAGTGTCTAGGCCAGACTTTACACAAATCCATATTGATCTGTTCAAATTTGTTCGTAGACTTAAATTTAAAAAATTCTTTGCCAACCAGAATAAACAGTGTCCGGTACCTGTTTTTACTATGGATAAAAGTGGACAAACTATTCAGGATATATGTAATATACAAACATTATTATCTCTGGATGACAGTCTGGATATAGTTCCTAGCATGGAAGAAATTCTTCTGGATCTTGACATTACGACAAATCTGAATATCGATAGTGGTCTAAAAAACAAATCCACATTTACACCAGTGTTATCTCCTGACAACATGATTGACAGCTTTTACAAAGCAGTCACTAATGATCTCTACAAGCTAGAAGATAAATTATCACATGCTTCGGGAGACATAGGGATAACTTGACTAGAGAAGAGAGAAATGCACTATTTCAATTGACCAAGTATTCCAATATAACTATAAAAGAGGCCGACAAAGGTGGAAATATTGTCCTTATGGACAATGACTACTATCAAGAGGAAATTGCAAGACAATTGTCTGACAAAATTCATATACCATGATTTCTCACAATCCGATGTATGAGGCCAACAAAAAGATAGAAACTACCTTACGATACTGGCAGAACTTGGGTCTTTTATCTGATATTGAATTCAAATATTTGTATAATCCTACACCAAGAGCTCCGTATATTTATATCTTGCCTAAAATTCACAAAACCTCATGGCTCAACCGGGAGACCCATTATTTCTGGCATAGGGGGATTAACTGAACATATATCAGAATATATTGACATCTATTTGCAACCTTTGGTCTGCAAACTGCCAGCGTTCATTGAGGATACCAAAGATTTGCTTAACAAACTGGAACATTTTGTCTGGACGGATCAACTAACCTTGGTCACATTGGATGTGAATGCGCTGTACACCAGTATTCCTTTAGATAAGGGGATGGAAGCCCTTACATTTTTCTTGTCCAAACGTGATGCTACATTATATGACCATACTAAAATGGTGATCGAGCTTACAAGGCTAACTTTGGATAACAATTTTTTTAAGCACAATGAAACGTGGTACAGACAACATTCTGGTGTAGCAATGGGGTCAAAATTTTCCCCTTTGTTTGCCAATATTTATATGGGCTACTACGAGGCACAACACATCTGGAGAGCTTGTCCATTTACTCTAACAGACCATATAATTTATTGGGGCCGTTTCATTGATGACATCTTGATGATTTGAGAAGGTGATACTAATTCTCTAGAGAATTTCTTCACACATTTGAACAGTAATGAGTATAACCTTAGCTTTACATTTAATATTAGTAAAGTACAGATCGACTTTTTGGATGTTACACTGTTTGTGGATAAAGGTGTGTTGGAATCAAAACTCTTTCGTAAAAAAACAGCATGTAATTCTGTACTTCACGCAAGCAGTGCACATCCAACTTCACAAATACCGGCAATCCCCTATGGGGAGATGATTCGGCTTAGGAGGAATTGCAGTACTGATGTTAAGTTCCAACAAGAGCTGTCGTGTCTTAAACAACGATTTTTGAGTAGAGGATATAATGGTGACATGCTGGACAAAGCTCAAACGAGAATTAATAGAACTAATCGTACAGAGCTTCTTAAACCAAACTTCAAAAAAAGAAAGAAATTAGAGAGGAAACAAGTTGCCATTATAACACAGTTCCACTCACAAAGTAACAAGATCTTCAGAACTCTACATAAGCACTGGCACTTGTTGAGATTGGATCATGATCTAGATCCATATCTAAAGAACAAACCACAGATCACATATGTTAGAGGTAGGACCTTGAGAAACATGGTGAGTCCTGCTCAGGTATCTTGCAATAGAAGGGAACCCATGTGCACCTGGTTACCAGCAAAACCAAAAGGTTTTTTAAATGCACTATGTGCAATGTATGCCAATTCGCACTAAATAAGATCACAAGCTTCAGGTATAATACCAGTCAGACACACAATATCATGCATTTCATTAATTGTAATACCAAATTTGTTGTTTATTGTATAGTGTGCCAATGCAATTTAATCTATGTGGGGAGCACCATTAGACCTTGGAAAGACCGAATTCAGGAACACATTAGAGCAATTCGTAACAACAATGCCAACTACCCATTAGCAGTGCACTATAATACTGAACATAAGGCTTCGGAAGTGCTATGTCTTAAATTTCACGGTATAGCCCATGTTGAGGATGATCCCGTGGAGGTGACAGAACTGCTGCACTTAGAAAGTTGGAATCCAAATGGCTCATTAAATTGAGATCAGTTGATTATGGTCTGAACACTGACAGGGAAATGTATGTATTTCTACATGATTAATACGTTTTATACATGAATCTGAATGCTGCTGTGATAACTGGGATCTATTTGATCTTTATGCAAATTTACCAGCCACTTTACCCAATATATGTGGGGTTGTTCTTCTATTTCTGACAATGCTCTTTTTGCCTGTCACTCCCTCTTTGAAACCTTCTGGGAACATTTGGGCTATAACAATTGTACTTTACAATCTTTTTTCATGTTTTTCCGGACAATGACATAAGTACAATGTTCCATATATCTTTTCCGCCAATTTCAAAATGGCGGTTTTTAGTCTCAATATTCTTCCCCTTGAATATTGAAGTGATGTGTACTTTGATTATGTTTCTATTATTGTTATACTGGTATACCAATTTGTTTACCTTATGGGTATTTCCAATTTGGGGCCAAACACAGATAGTTCTCTAGTGGTGTTGACACATATCATCAGCTTAACTCAGCCCATTACAAAATGGCGGCTGTTTCCACACAAATATTTCATCTGACCGACAGGGTATTAGCGAGGGTCACGTGTCTCCCCTCATCACATGACCTCCGCTTTCTCCCCTTTAAGTATGAATGGCGTTGTTTTGCCTTCTATCGTCTTCCACATTAGTGAGAACGAACGCGTTGGGGTCGGAGTTACTCTTTGTAAATAGGACGGGTGATTTTTCTTGATAATTTCTATGATATTCAGTGATACTATCACATTTAATGGAGATTAGGGCCAAACATAGACAGTGTTCTCGTGGTGTTGACACATACCACCATTTTAACATAGTCCATTGCAATATGGCGGATGTTTCCACATAAATATTTCACCAGACGGACAGGGTACTAGTGAGGGTCACGTGTCTTTTCATATCACATGACCTCAGCCTTCTCCCCTTTAAGTAGCAATGGCGTTGTTTTGCCTTCTACCGTTTTCCATATTAGTGAGAACGAACGCGTTGGAGTCGGAGCTACTCTTCATAATCAGGACGGGTGAGTTCTTTTGGTAATTCCCATGATATTCAGTGACACCATCGCATTAAATGGAGATTAGTATTCCAATATCTTTACTTTTTACAGGTTTAGGACGTACCATTGTCCGACCCGTGTTGTTTGAATCTCCTCAATTACCACTTATTGGAGACTTCAATTTAGATGGTAAGTTATAGTAATGTCGCATTAAGTATACCGATAATGTTTTGGCCTATATTTTCTTATACTATTTTTTGTCTCGTTTAGAATTAAACCGCTGAGACCATGGGATTACAGCACTGGTCCACCATATGGTTTTAGTTCTTAACATAGGTGATTAAATTTTTATTACTCACGATATTTATTCAGTGAGTAATGGGGGTGTTGTGGCTTTTTAGGGATAGTTTGATACAATGGTAACGTTTTTTCTATCCCCAATAGGATTTTATGCACTATTTTGTATATTTATCTTATTTCTGGATTCGACTCCATGGGATAACATCTATTACTTTCAACCGCCAATAACGACCTTTGGGTGAAATTTATGTGGACCCAAAGCATTTGTTATCAGCAGTTTGCTTTTAGGGTGAGTGATTCCGTTTGTTATACGCTCATTGCGCTGTTTTCCCCTTAACCCCCTCTTCTTTTTATTATCCTTGCATTCTCTGTTCCTCCCTTCAGTACAGATTTTATCTGGGTCTACCGATGCCCCTTTAGAACTTTCTTAATATTGAGTCACACTTTAGAATTCCAATTCCTCCTTTGGTGAGTGTGACAATATAGTTCACACAACGTGTCAATCTTGTTTGAATCTATGAGGTTGTCAAAGTTTAAGGTTGTTCTTATTTTTGATTTGTTAAGGGCAAATATTGGTCATAATAGAGCCTATATATTTTAGCGCTCTTCTCATCGTTTTAGGATGATTACTTGACACCTGTAATGATATGATATGGTGTCTCTTTTTCAGGATTTATTTCATGTATTTCTGTGAAATTATCAGCATTGAAAAAGATGATCTTGACGTTATTTTGATACTAGATACTCATTTTGTGATGGCGATTACTGGTCATATTGGAGCTTATATATTTTAGTGCTCGTTCATTGGTCTAGGATGATTAGGATGATTATGTACATTTGACATCTGTATTAATAGGATTAGGTGTTCTTTTTCATGATTTATTTTATGTATTCTTGCAAATTTATGAAGTACTGTTAATGAATATTTTTACGTTAGATACTGATTTTCTACGACTTGAGTATTGCTTTTATTATTCTTGTGTTTCGTGGATCAAGATCAACTTAGGATTTGTCTATTAGAGATATATACTTACATTTGTTTTACATTTACCTCTATAGAATTAACAAACCTCATTCATTGCACTAATAGTGTGTGGATTTTATCTTGATTATAACATTATCAACGACAAATTCGATCACTTTAGGTGGGTGTAATACATTCATTTAATTCATTGTATTCTTTTTCTGTCCTTTGACACCTTTCCAATTAGGAATAAACATCTTTTCACCGTTTCGGGTGTTTTTTACTTTGTGGTTTTGGTTTTTGTTCTGTTTTGTCTACTCTAATTACAAAGATTGGTTGCATTTTAGTATCAAAACCTGAGATTGTATTTATATAATGTATATTGTTATGTCTTTCCATCTATGTTGTATTTTCATGTCCTCTGCTTCTGGCCAGACTAAGTTGGCATGTTCTTTATTTATGCATTATTAGTCTTGGTAGTTTTTAATACACTAATGTTCATGGTTATGATTCACTGTCTTTTCGATTTTTTAATGATTCTATGTCCATATTATTGAGTCATTGATGACCTATATGGATTTTTTATTGGTTGTATGTTTGTTCTTCCAGCCTTGAGAAAGTCTTGGTACCTATTTGTACAGAAGAAACACGTGTTGGCTGCTTTGTTTGCTGGGACTTAACATTGAGAAAAGAGAAAATCAATAAAGAGAAGCGTTTTCTACGAAAAGAGATTTGTTTTGGAATATTTTTATGTGCCGTATATCAGGCACAAGAAATCACAGGAGTATATGGACTAAAGAATTACAGTATTGACAACTAGACATTCACAATACAGTTTGATTTATTGGATCAACTATAACTTATAATTGGTGTGCTGCATTAGCTTTATTTCTTGGTGATTTATGTGCATGTTTTACATGCGATTTGCACCCTTGGGTAGTGGGTGACCTAAGCTAGCCAAGCACCCTGCTGTACTTACAGCTGTCTTGTTTTATTTCTACGCCATTTACTGTTTTGCATCTTTACACCTGTTGTCTATTGATGTGCGGTACTTCCCTCTTAGGGAACACTACTACCCACTTTTTACAAGATATCCTAGATTATCGCATTTTCCCATGGCAAGGTTTCGTTAAGTCCTTTGTCCTTTGAATCAAGTGAAAGAATCCAGAATACTTCACGCTTTTTGCGTATATTGGTAACATCAGTGCCTTTTTGTGGACGTATTTTTTCCAGAATAGTCCACCGGAGATCCTCCGCCACATGATTGGCTTCAGTCCAATGGTTAACCAAGGGTGCTGCCTGTTTGCATCGCCTGATATTGGATTTATGTTCGCCCATACGCATCCTGCATTCTCTTGCCGTCTCCCCTACATATGCCAAATTGCAAGGGCACAGGATGACATAAATGCAGTTAGATGTCCTACAATTCGTCATTTCTTTTAGATATACTGTACGGTTATTTATGCAAACTTGATCACTCACAATAGCATTGGCGCATGCATGGCATGTCCCACATTTGTGGTTGCCATTGATAGGTTGATCTCCTGTGATAGATCTTTGGATAAATCTATTCTGCTCAGAGGTTTTCGCCCTGACCAAAATATTCCTCAAGTTCTTGTTCCTTTTGAACGCAAAAAGCGGTTTGGGTATCCGGGGTGTTTGGTTGTCCAAATTTAATAAGTGCCATTGTGAATTCACAATTTGGCGAATTTTGTTGTCAATTGACGAATGTTTAGTCACACAGACTAATTTATCAGTCTGTTTACGTTGTTTTGGTTGGAACATAGTGTCTCTATTGTAATATCGTGCTCTTTTGAGGGCATCCCTAATGAGTCTATGGGGGTACCATCTTTGGATAAATTTCTCTTTCATCACCTCAGCATGGATCAAATAGTCCTTGATAGTGGTGCAGTTTCTACGGAGACGTAGAAACTGACTGAAAGTAATTCCATCCTTTTGACTTCTCGGATGGAAGCTGCTGAAGTGAAGAAGAGTGTTCCTGGATGTAGGTTTTGTATACAGAGACACCATCAGTTTGGAATCCAGATGTTCCACCCACACATTCAGGAACTCAAGTCTGTGGATGCTTGTGTGTGCAGTGAATTTGAGGTTTATGTCCGTTGCATTGATCCACAGGATAAATTCATCCAAAGCCTCCTGGTCACCGCTCCAGATGAAAAAAATGTCATCTATGAACCGCGACCAGTGGCGGAAGTTTTCATAGAAAGGGGCAAGCTGGTTGTAGATATTAAGCTGTTCAAAGTGTCCCATGTAGAGACATGCAACACTGGGGGCACATGCTGCCCCCATGCTTACTCCCTGCACCTGCTGATAGAAACTGCCATCAAATTCAAAGAAATTTTCCTCGAGCACAATCTCAAGACTTTGAGTCAAGAACACAGCGTTGTCCAGTGTTGTTTCGGTTTCGATAATTCCACTAACCACTCTTAATGCTTCTCTTTGCGGAATGTTGGAATATAGGGACTCAAGGTCCATGGTGACTAAAATCTCTCTCTCTTGGTTGTATTGAAGGCCCTCAATCTTGGAGATAAAGTGTCCTGTATCTTTTATATAGGAGGGAAGGGCAGCCACCAATGGCTGTAAGAAACAATCGATATATTTCGATAAAGGTTCAGTGGCTGACCCAATAGTGGAGACAATCGGTCTCATGGGGGGATCAAATTGATCCTTGTGGGTTTTAGGTACCCCAAAGATGATCGGGATACGTGTGAACGTGGGAGTGAGATATTCGGCTTCTTTTTGGCAAATTTCTCCCCTTTCTACCACAGTTTCTACAGTGCGGAGAATCCTGCGCTTTAATCTGGGTTCAGGGTTGAAGGTAATCTTGTGGTAGTGTCTAGGTGACCCTAGTAGGTCATCCATTTTCTCTTTGTATTTGCAGGTGTCAAAAATTACAATGCCGCCCCCCTTGTCGCAAGGTTTGATAGTGAGATCACTATTCCCCTTGAGTACCTTGAGGGCGGCATTCTCCTCCTTGGTAATGTTATAGGAGGGTTTAGGCACAAATCTGATGGCCTTTTGAATTTTGCTAAGAACCGCCTTCTCGAACATGTCCACTTCCGTCCCCACAAGGTCAATGCTGGACGGTGGTTTCAGACCGGATAAATTGTCATTGTCAATATCAGTATTTCTATTTTGGAAATACTTCCTGAGCCTCACTCTTCGAAAAAAAGCGTATAGGTCCTTCATGAGCTCAAACCTATTTACCGTAGTAGATGGAACAAAAGAAAGTCCTTTAGTGAGGAGTGCTTCGGTGGAGACGTCCATGAGGCAGGTTGACAGGTTAAACACAGGTATATTATTTATGTTCGCCAATACTGATGTTGGCGTGTCTGTATATACCTCTGTGGTTGTCCTTGTTCTGGGTAATGCTCCCTCTGCTGTTGATTCTGATGCTGATTCTGATATCGGTTCTGGTATCGGGGGCGAAAATTGCCCCTTCGATTGCCTAAAAAATGATTTTCAGGTATTGGTCTCTCAGAATCCTGTCTATATTGTGGGTTCCGGTAGGAAGGGCCCTCACTGTCCAAATCTGTGGTGTCCGAGAACGTGGTGACACGTCTGTTGCCCCAATTCGTATTCGTATTACTTGTAGCGTTCTCACTGTGGGGGGTATAGAAATTCTCAGTAAGGAACGGATACACACGTTCTTGGGAAAAGAGTCTTATACCTTTTCTAAGTTTCTCGGTCTTCCTTTTGAGCAAATACTCACAGAAAGAATCCAATTCCAGTGAAATTTCCTCCAATTTCTTTTTACCTTCTTCTACACTATTGGACTGCTTGAGCTTCTCCTCTAATTCCTGGATTTCTTTGTTGAGTAACTGAACAACCTCTCTGGCCGTTTCAATAATGAGAATCATCCAGTCCCCGGAGCATCTATTGGAGATGAGTGCCCATTTCTCCAGGAACTGTCTGATTTCCACGAATAAACCTGTAATATTTCTCACTCTGAGGCCAATGGGTATGGTGCCAGCTTTTAGGTACTCGAGCATGAAGTTGGCATGAGACTCGGTACGTTTCGTTTTCTTCATTAAATTAAACAGCTTTGTCCATTCCTCGTTGAGGCCCTTGGACAAAGTAAAAGGTCTGTCACTATCGGGTGTCTGGCCTAATAAACGAGCAAAATCTTCATCGGTAAACCCGAAGGTTTTAATGCTATCCATAGGTAAGTGATAATAAGGATACAAAAATAACAAAATAAGAACAAAATAGGAAAAAGAGTAACACATGTGCAAATGTTTCAGAAAAAAGACCAAATGGTCGGCAACAACCCCACAGCTCAAGGGCTGGGAAGGAACAACCACTCATGAAAAAGGGGGACCCCTGAAGTTAAATGTAGGTAGAGAGGCAGGGGAAAGTAATACAGCCGAAATACACAAACAAGATACTCTACCTATGTATTTTAAAATATGCTATACGTCATCTATTTATTGACCACTCTGGCTAGACCAAAAACCATATTCTTCACAACAACCAGAATATATTAAACATTACTTTATTTTTTCATCATAAATAAATTGATATGTCACAAATAAATATCATATCATAAAGATTATAGAAAGAACAGATCCCATTCCACAACAATCACTCACAACATACATCCAATTTCATACTCAAACATCCTCACACAAACCACATATAAAAGCATACCAGATATATCAAAAACATGATATGTACCAAGTCCCCTCAACACATATGACAATAATGTGATAGAAATGTAACCGACACGGGTCTTCATCATATCATAATAAGCATCTGCAGAATTAATTTGCAATTTGTATAATGTCAGAAAAGAAAAAATTATTGTCAAAAATTTAACATTAGAGGAAACTTTTCAAATATATTCATTGATTTTCCAGGAAAGGTTAATCAGGTGAGTTCATGGAGGGAACACATTCACAGCGCCGACGCGCGTTTCGGTGAAACACCCCTTCTATGGGTATCACCTTCTTCATGGCGCATATGGTGATTAAAGGAAAAATTGGCAGTGGGACCTGTCTGAAGCAGACACAGAATATATAAATTAACAATTACAAAAATAAATAAATAATGATTGTTGACACCATAAATGTAAACGTTCATTAAACAAATACAAAAATGATCTACTTCATGGTCTCTAGAGAAAATGGTCAATAGCACAGAGGGTCAGATTCTTGGATAATATATTAAATTATTAAAAACTGAAAACAAAAGCACACAAAGGGAAACAAAATGAATAAAGAGATAAAGAAATACATGAATACTAGGACTTCCTATTTGAACATATTAATAGGCCACTCTAGACAAGACAAAATGGTGTAAGGATATGATACAGTACCAGAGGAGAATCAAACAACAAGATTCCCCCACGTGAGGAGCTACAAACAGTTAAGGAAATTCTACTGGAGCCGCGTCTCAAACACAAAAAGTTGGACATTTTCTAACATTCTACAGTCCAATTCCAATCCTCAATTAGTGGTAAACCAAAACCAAAACAAAACAAGCTACCCCGACATAAAAGAGAAACGATTAAAGAAAAAAGTGAAAACATGAGGGGCAATAAAAAACAGCATCCGTATATTTATTATATTGATCATATATGCATACCTATCATAATAAAGATGGAAAACGATATGAAAGGATGTCTCCTCATACAAATCGAGGGCCGCTGCACAAATTCAGATAAAATACAGCCTGAGATGGAAACAGAATTATAGAGTCAATGAACCCTGATTTTACTCGTGTACTTAGCAAGAAGCACTGTGAACCAAGTTTGATACCAACTTACCGGAAAAGAACAAGGAGTTATAAAGCTGCGGTCTCTCTAATTCCAATTGGATATACAGCATAAGATGCTTTCCCCATTAATGGCTGTTGAGCCAAAGAACACAACATAAGGAGGGAAATCTTCACTCGTAGAACTGCTGTGAAAACACCTTTAGGGCTTCTGCAATGTGTAATGAAAAACACCAAGACTAAATAGGGTCGCTAAATAAATATAAACATGCCGGCATGCGCGTGCGGTCGAAAGTTTTCTAAGAGAAAAATCAGACCCTCACCTCGAAGAACTAACTCTGCATCAGCGTATAAGTCGCACATGAGTTTGATTTTCGAATAATCTCTAAAAGATTAAATTAGAAGAGAGACGACTTCACTCATAATGGTAGCCTAATATGTAAATTACTAATACGACCCAAGTCGTAAATGCAATTCTAACCTCAAAATAATGCCTCATGGAGCGACATCCCGGCACGGCATCCCGCATCCGTTGGCCGTTAACTATCAAGGCTCAGCCAAGAGATGGTCACTATCAAATATAAAAAGATTAAAAAAAGGAGAAAAACAATTGCGATAAATACATGGACGATCTACTGTCAGGCATTATAAAACGACCACAGCCGTTTTGCGATGTTTTTACCTGGATTAAAAAATACATCTTCCATGTAGCGACATTTGAGCAAGGCGTCCCGCTCAAGATTTAGAAACGGCCCTGATTGAAGGGTATGTGACTCATGCGTTTAAATAGCCCAATGACTCCGCGCGCCGATGAAGAAACTGACGTGAAAT
This sequence comes from Calotriton arnoldi, assembly GCA_963921515.1. Taxonomy (NCBI): domain Eukaryota; kingdom Metazoa; phylum Chordata; class Amphibia; order Caudata; family Salamandridae; genus Calotriton; species Calotriton arnoldi. The sequence goes on along the minus strand of CAWUFW010000252.1, from coordinate 3,528,283 downwards.
ATGTCAAAACAGGTTCGAATGGAGATCTCTATCTTCTGTTGTTGCTTAAAGGGAAACAGTTCCGGAATGGCGCGAAGGGAAAAGGGTCGCGGAAAAAAACAAATCCGCTTAAAGAGGCAAAGTCCCAAATAGCAGAAAAAGAAATTAGATCGCAAAAAGGGGCCGTGTTGCTAAATCAGACCCCTTATAGTATGGTATTAATAATATAATAATTTGACTATTTAGACAAGGTGTATCCCAGGAGCAGGAAAAGCCTCAACTGACCACAGAGTCCAATCTTCTATTAAGTCATGGAAGCGTGACCATAGAATAGCTGAAATAACACGTAAGGGGAGCAATATTCAAGTGGATAGTGTGCCAACCACACAAAAAATAAAATATAAACAGATATAGAAAAAAGAAAACTAAAAGCAGAGAGAATAAGAAAAAATGACGCAGCGAGTGGACTCTCTCCAGCCTAGATTTAAGGAATTACATATACAGATATCCTAGATTATCGCATTTTCCCATGGCAAGGTTTCGTTAAGTCCTTTGTCCTTTGAATCAAGTGAAAGAATCCAGAATACTTCACGCTTTTTGCGTATATTGGTAACATCAGTGCCTTTTTGTGGACGTATTTTTTCCAGAATAGTCCACCGGAGATCCTCCTCCACATGATTGGCTTCAGTCCAATGGTTAACCAAGGGTGCTGCCTGTTTGCATCACCTGATATTGGATTTATGTTCGCCCATACGGATCCTGCATTCTCTTGCCGTCTCCCCTACATATGCCAAATTGCAAGGGCACAGGATGACATAAATGCAGTTAGATGTCCTACAATTCGTCATTTCTTTTAGATATACCGTACGGTTATTTATGCAAACTTGATCACTCACAATAGCATTGGCGCATGCATGGCATGTCCCACATTTGTGGTTGCCCTTGATAGGTTGATCTCCTGTGATAGATCTTTGGATAAATCTATTCTGCTCAGAAGTTTTCGCCCTGACCAAAATATTCCTCAAGTTCTTGTTCCTTTTGAACGCAAAAAGCGGTTTGGGTATCCGGGGTGTTTGGTTGTCCAAATTTAATAAGTGCCATTGTGAATTCACAATTTGGCGAATTTTGTTGTCAATTGACGAATGTTTAGTCACACAGACTAATTTATCTGTCTGTTTACGTTGTTTCTGTTGGAACATAGTGTCTCTATTGTAATATCGTGCTCTTTTGAGGGCATTCCTAATGAGTCTATGGGGTACCCTCTTTGGATAAATTTCTCTTTCATCACCTCAGCATGGATCAAATAGTCCTTGATAGTGGTGCAGTTTCTACGGAGACGTAGAAACTGACTGAAAGGAATTCCATCCTTTTGACTTCTCGGATGGAAGCTGCTGAAGTGAAGAAGAGTGTTCCTGGATGTAGGTTTTGTATACAGAGACACCATCAGTTTGGAATCCAGATGTTCCACCCACACATCCAGGAACTCAAGTCTGTGGATGCTTGTGTGTGCAGTGAATTTGAGGTTTATGTCCACTGCATTGATCCACAGGATAAATTCATCCAAAGCCTCCTGGTCGCCGCTCCAGATGAAAAAAATGTCATCTATGAACCGCGACCAGTGGCAGATGTTTTCATAGAAAGGGGCAAGCTCTTTGTAGATATTAAGCTGTTCAAAGTGTCCCATATAGAGACATGCAACACTGGGGGCACATGCTGCCCCCATGCTTACTCCCTGCACCTGCTGATAGAAACTGCCATCAAATTCAAAGAAATTTTCCTCGAGCACAATCTCAAGACTTTGAGTCAAGAACACAGCGTTGTCCAGTGTTGTTTCGGTTTCGATAATTCCACTAACCACTCTTAATGCTTCTCTTTCCGGAATGTTGGAATATAGGGACTCAAGGTCCATGGTGACTAAAATCTCTCTCTCTTGGTTGTATTGAAGGCCCTCAATCTTGGAGATAAAGTGTCCTGTATCTTTTATATAGGAGGGAAGGGCAGCCACCAATGGCTGTAAGAAACAATCGATATATTTCGATAAAGGTTCAGTGGCTGACCCAATAGTGGAGACAATCGGTCTCATGGGGGGATCAAATTGATCAATGTGGGTTTTAGGTACCCCATAGATGATCGGGATACGTGTGAACGTGGGAGTGAGATATTCGGCTTCTTTTTGGCAAATTTCTCCCCTTTCTACCGCAGTTTCTACAGCGTGGAGAATCCTGCGCTTTAATCTGGGTTCAGGGTTGAAGGTAATCTTGTGGTAGTGTCTAGGTGACCCTAGTAGGTCATCCATTTTCTCTTTGTATTTGCAGGTGTCAAAAATTACAATGCCGCCCCCCTTGTCGCAAGGTTTGATAGTGAGATCACAATTCCCCTTGAGTACCTTGAGGGCAGCATTCTCCTCCTTGGTAATGTTATAGGAGGGTTTAGGCACAAATCTGATGGCCTTTTGAATTTTGCTAAGAACCGCCTTCTCGAACATGTCCACTTCCGTCCCCACAAGGTCAATGCCCGGGGTAAAACTGGACGGTGGTTTCAGACCGGATAAATTGTCATTGTCAATATCAGTATTTCTATTTTGGAAATACTTCCTGAGCCTTACTCTTCGAAAAAAGCGTATAGGTCCTTCATGAGCTCAAACCTATTTACCGTAGTAGATTGAACAAAAGAAAGTCCTTTAGTGAGGAGTGCTTCGATACACCCACTGTAAAATACAGACTACCATTTTCGAAACTATCGAAACCATCGACACACCAATACCAGTTACTACATATGCACTCACTGATTCACTCATTCATTTTCTGCAAAACAGTGAATAACAAGGTTTTGATGGAAAAACGAGACCACGCTCTACAGAGGTTAACGGCCCACTAAAGCGGTGCTTTGCTGGCCGGTGAAACTGAAAGGTATTAACTTACACGGGCAGTAACTTACTTGTGTTATGATTTCGGGGATTCCTCCGCACGCCACGATAACCGCGAGGAGACTAACCGGAAGTCCATCAACTTCCGCATGAAGTATTGTTGGAGCACGTCACATGATAGTAAATGGCCAATCACGAGGAACACGAACAAAAACTTTATTAGCTATTGAACAAAGGCATCCTGTTTAATGCCTCGGATTACAGAAGGGTTACCATGTTACTGTGAACATAAAATAAAAAGAATTTACCAATTTTAATCTTTTGTATAATTAAAGAAAGAGCTAAAAACCACTATCATTTAAAGCGATCAGAAATACTGAAATGAAATGAGAAAAGACATGGTAATGGGAGCAAGCAAAGGGATTAGCCGGTGTTATATCGTATTGCTTGTTCCCACGGAATTTCTTGGTTTAAGCCTCGTGCAAACGTGTCCAAAGAAAAATCCAAAATACCTCTCTTCTTTTCCTTGTTTCTTCTGAATCAGTGCCAATCTTTTCATTGATTTTTTCCAAAATTAACCAGTTGATTTGTTCATGACTGTGTCCTGCTTCCAGATAGTGCTTTACTAAGGGGGCATTAATCTTTTTTGTGCGGATGGCTGAACGATGTTCAGTCAACCGGGTCGCTAAAGTTCTAGATGTTTCCCCCGCGTATCCCTTTTTGCAGGGGCATAATAATAGATAGACAATGTTTTTGGTCTTACAATTAGTAAATGATTTTAAGGTAATGTTATAAGAGTTATAGGTAAACTTCTTTGTAATTATCGCGGTGTCACAGGCTTTACATTGTGTACATTTATTATTACCTAATAATGGGGTCGAGTTATCTAAAGTCAATTGAATAGGCAATTTTTTTGTCATACGTGAATGTACAATTTGGTCTTTGAGGTTTTTGTTTCGCCTATGGGCAAACATGGGATGCGGTAGTGTAGCATCCCCCTCTGAGTTGGCATTCAAAATATGCCAATGGGCACATACTGCTTGTCTCACTTTTTCATTTGCTGTCGAGTGTCTAGTGACACACACTAGCGCGGGTACTTGTTTAGGTGGATGATTACCAAGTAAGTGATCTCTATCGTAAAACCGGGCATGTTTGTATGCTTCTCGTATCAATCTTTTTGGATAACCACGTGTTATAAATTTAGCTTTCATCATCTCCGATCTGATGTCATAATCTGCAATATTGGTACAGTTTCTCTCACTCCTAAAAACACCCCACGTCTTCCCTTTACTAATCCACTTCAATCAATCTATCACTTTTAAAACAATACAGTAGATGCATGGGATCTCAAGTGTACCAATATAACACACTTACCACAAGTAATCCACAAGGAAACAAACAAAGAAGCATTTTTACTAGTTTACTAATCTACTACCTTTTTAACTCTAACCTTGTGTTCCGGAGTAGCACTGTATAGATACAATTTACAATAGGGGTAGTATTAAACAGAAACACACATTTGCCCACATAAATCGACTTACCTGTAACTTTTGTAAAAATGATACATGGATACTTAGGAAAAAGCATAAAAGGTATTTTAATTATAACAGAGAGCATAATATGAAATTGTGACTCCAGAGAGATGGTGTAGTTATCTGAAATCATTAGCTATAAGCCATGACCAGTAATAGATCAAGAGTATGTGCTCACCATTTTATTGTTCTAAGGGGAAGGGATCACTTCATCTTCCAAGGAGGACCTCTTGCCATCTGTGGGAAATATAATCCCAAATGAGCTTGAAGGGACCTTCAAATAAATAAGCCACCCAATTAACCTAACAGTATTATCACGTGTAGTAAATTGAAATCCCTTGCTTTGGTGTGTGCCAGCGTTGAATGGCATATTAACTTGAGACAGTGTGACTAACATCCAATGATAATCGCATGAACTACATATGTGGCATGGTTTGTAACACTTCATGGTTTTTTAACATCTTGATAACATCATGTACCAAATGTCCTACCCAATTAACTATATGGCTTAGGTTTCACCTATAGTGCAGACGCACTTCCCAGTACTTTATGGAAATTTGGTATTTTATTGTATACCCTTTTTATGGTGATTGTAACACAATTTCCTACTTGTACCGTTGAATGGTTTCTTTGCTTGATATATCGCGCCCAGTGACCAACAATGTTTGCATGACCTCAATATGTGACATGGTTTTTTAATGCTTTATTTTTTGTTAGCATTTTTAATACGAGATATCGAACATCCTACTACTTAATATGTCCAGTATATTGATCATATGATGTAATTACATAGGTTTGGCATCTAATACCAACTCACATTCCAGCACTTCACGGGAATTTTGTATTACATTCCTGCATTTTTTTTTTTTTTTATTAAAAGTTGTTTTGCAATTTTCCTACTTTTGAATTTAATAATGCTCAAAATGTACAGCACAATTCAATCACTTGAGTTTTTCCTACTGTCCCAACGTGCGTCTTAAGTAACCATTTGTTTTTATATATTTTGGGGAAATGATCAGACTGGTATCCTAAATAATGCTAGTAATTTGTAAAAAAAAAAAATATTACTCATAATTGGTGCAATGTTAATTGTAAACATGTATAAAAGGCGGTTACCTTTTTCCTCTGTCTATCCAAAGCCGGACAACCCACTTGAGTTATATATTTTATAAAGCATATATGATTATTGTTGCACCATTTGTTTAGTTCGATAACTTTACTGACTACTTACAATGACAATTCAATACAGGACTTTTCACCAATGATGTGGTTTTTGTTGGGCGAAATATGAGTGAGCCCATTTTTGTATGTACACCGTAACTTTTGACGAGCTCCTGCAAGGGCACTGCCATTTTGAAAGAATCCCTCTTCTCCCAGCAGACTTGTTAGGGGAAGACGTGAGCAGCGACGGTGCCCTACTGGACTGATCGGATGTATTGGTGGGTGCACCCAGTCTCCCGGCTCCACAGAACGTACAAGTTGGGCTCTTCGTGCTACTATCTTGCCCTTAGTATTGGAAACACATTCAAAAGATGAGAAGGCATTGTTGCTCCTTAGGAGATTTCCAGAGGCGGCTCCTCCTTTAAGGCGGAGGAGCGTCGCCCCACTAACTAAATTGCCCCAGACATGGAAAAATAAAATGGTAATAAAGTTAATTTATTACCATTTTATTTTTCAAAACCCCATCCCAAGTCGAGCATCAGGACGTGGGGCGGGGCTTTCTGATTTCTGCTGCTGCAGGCAGGCAGCAGCAGAAAGCAGTGATGGGCAGGATGTCTCTTTGCCCGGCCTTCTTGCGGCGGCAAGCCAGAAATGCGCATTATAAACCTCTCTAAGACAGCTGGGGTAGAGACTGCATAGGGCTCCAGTGTCCTCGGGAGTGCCGAAGGAGGCCACTCCCTCCAATCCTGGCGATTCCTTCATGCTGCATGAGAGCAGCGCCAGGATTGGCTACTGCAGTTTCCTGGGTCCTGCGTTGGAGCCTGCCTGCATGGAGAAGACCCGAGCGAGGAGGACATCGTGCCAGGAAGGTAAGTGTAATTTTCTTTAAACTTATTTTTTACTTTTATTTTTGTCCCAGATGGCCCACTACCCTCCGGACATGCCAGCCACCACTCGAAATATCCTCCCATTGGTACAGCAGTGAGCCCCCTATTTTGGGGGGCCACACCTGGATAGATTTCCTTAGCTCTCATAGTCAGTTCTTGCCCCTTTGGAGAAAGGAAAATGAACAAGTATTTTCGACCCCTTCGTTCAGCTTATGCACACAGAAGTGTGGGGTGTTTAGAATCTGACAGACTTGAAACACAAGCTTGTACCCTTGAAGGGTACATTCATTATGCATCCTTAATGATTAGATGTTAGCTCCCTACCTGCTTTGCAGTGGGACATATTACGATGTTGCCTACTGCCGCGTCATCTAGTACACCCCTCATACCTTGTGTGGACCAGAGGGTCCTCAATGAAATGCCTCAAAAGCAGAATGTCCTCCAGTGTCTTGTTGCTCTCTCTGCCCCTCTCTAATTGGTGATAGTTTGTACACCCTTCTGTCTATTTCGTATGAACCAGGTCGGGGGGTCTTCTCGCTAAGAATCCTATGTTGCGTCATGCAGCCGAGCACGATGCTTTAATCTGAAGCACCTAGAAGGGTTAAGAGAAGTTACTTTAAGAACAGTGATAGCAAAGCCTCAAAGATGTGCATGCCTGCAGGAAAGACTGTCTCATAACTGCATGTCCTGGAAATACAGGATTGCCCCGAAAATGGGAAATTCCCATTCAGCTAAAGCATCAAAATAGAAGGGATACAGCAATTCTTACACAATTTTTTTTTTAAACAAAATACATAAAAAAATTAGGTTTTTGTACAGTAACGCTTGAAAGTCAGAGTTTATAACTATTTATCCATACAAGTACATATGGAACTTTACATAATACAACTTGGAATCTCTTTATTATTTTCTATATACATATATACCTTTCTATGTAGTTTTCTATCTATATTTTTGGTACTCTGCTCCTACTGTATAAAACATAAATAAATAAATAAACCCTTTAACTCTCTCCAATTTACTACTCTATGTCTCATCCTATACCTCTTTCAATATATACTCTACTTCCACTCTCTGACTTATCCTAAACCTCATTGTACCACTAAGATCTTCCTAATAACTCTTTCCACACTCTTCCCTGCTATATCCCTCCTTTGACTCATCCCAAACCTAATTTCACTAATGTGATCTTCCAAATAACACTCTCTAGACTCTTCCTTCCTCTATCCCTCCTTTATCCTATTCAATCCAACTAACGACTCACAATAATTTTATGCGAGCAGGCCAGGCGGGGACCTTGGAGTCTGTGTGACAACAGGCACACCTCTCCTCCGTGAAACTATTGAGCACTATTAAGTGCCTTAGTATATACCCATTTACGGACACCAAGTAGGTGGTTTAGGTGTGCTTGACTTATGTATGGTAAATTCACCAGTTACATCAGCATTATGGAATAGGTATGGATTGTGGTAGTATGATCAGTCCTGACAAAAGCCACAAGCGTTTGGGAATATAAGTGGCAGAAACATGTTGACCCTAAGAGGAAGTAGAGGTAACTAGAGCCCTGTGACTGCCTAACTCTTCCTTTTTTTTTATCATACTGCCTGGTGACCAGATTAAAACGTTAGGGCTACCAGCCAGGTATTTTTAAAGAGTATCCCTACCCCCACTCACTACCCTATTCCTTTTCCAATAAAATGCTCCTGTGCATCTCACAGGTTGTTGCACGCCCGTTCCGCAACGGAACTGGAAGGAACTCCATGATGAAGCATGCCACCAAGGGGTACGCCTGGTGAGTGAGAGCTCTGTATAGTGAAAGGATTCTTTTCCCCTTAGGTTGACGGGAAGGTTCTTAGAGTGATCCAATCGAGTTTGGCTCTATAGTTTGTGTAATGTTTATTGGCATAGTCAACCTTATCCAGAAAGTTTTGCAGACTTCAGGTGCCTCTTCACCTCTGTGAGACTGGCTATTGATATTGAACATTCCCTTCCTTAGTCAATGAAGCAACTTGGACCTTGAACAACAGAATATGCTGGCTCATCCCCACTTCACTACCACACACCAAATGGCAGCACTCAGAAATATCTAATCGGCAACCCCTTAGCTAAAAGCACCTCAAAGAATTTCTAATGGGAGGTCTTGCTTACTTTAGTGTCTCGATGTCCATGCTTCAGCCACAGGAATGTACAGACAACACTTTCACTGTCTGGAGAAGCTGTATCCACCACACACAATGTGCCGTGCTAAGTCAGTGGCCGTCCAAAATGGATCCCACTGATCTCAGCAATCATACTCACTACTCACAACGTTCTGCTACCACGCAAGTGTCATACATCCACCAAGTATAGATGCTCTTGACACAGACACAGAATTTGTCGGTAGAGATATCTGGGAGTTACATTTGAGCTGTGGTGCAGTTAGGCCACACACACACACCTAGAAAAGAAAAAAAGTTCTGCTCAGGACACGTAATCTACAAATTCGGTAGGCTTTCACCACCTCTTTATGTTCACAACCCAGGACATGGGCATTTGTTCCATATCATTTACAAAGGCACGCTTTGGTGAGCACCTCCAGGTCACAGAACAGGTTCTGCACCTTGGCTTTACTATGAACAAGCCAAGGCCTCAGTGTACAGAAGAGATTAGCATGCCAGCTAAGCCAACAAAAAGTCCAGTGGCGATAGCCGGTTATAAAATATGGTGGGGTGCGATGGCGCCAAACTCACCATAAATGTCGCACTTCTCCCCGGCATGGCATTTCTCCCCTGCCTCCACGAGCAGGAATGGGAGGACTTCTTTTCTGCTCAGTGGAACACAAATTCAACCATTCCTGGAGTTCCTCACATCAGCGTGAGAGCAGCTCCAGGATTTGTGGGAGCAGGCTAACCCAGCACTCATTTTGAGGCTGGGTCTACAGTGCGCATGTCGGGCTGGCCAGAGGTAGCCAGCCAGCCAGCCAACCCGACATGCACAATGAAAAGGGCAGCAGTAATCCTGCAATAGCAGGATTCAGCTCCACCCCTGCCTCACGCTTGCGCTGGTCACATCATGAGCTTGTGGCAAAATAAAATGGCATTATTATGACATTTTATTTATGTGTGTTTGTCTGCTGCATTTGCAGCAGGCGGGGTGAAGCTCCTCCGCTCTTGTGGAGGAGCCACCACTGAAAACGTCAGGATACGAGTTTCACATGCAGCCCAGTCACTCACAGCATGGGTACAAGCCCCAATACCATGCAGAGGATATTCCCATCCCAACAGGAGGTTTTGAGCTCAGATAGGAAGTATCGTTGTTGGAAGGATATATTTATCAAGGTTCTTTCTAGTTCGCCTCATACAATTTTAGAATAATAGCTTTAAAGATCTTTGGGCATGACAGGGTCTGAAGGTAAACCAGTTGGCCTTCTAGCCTTTACAAGGTGTGGATTACTTTATAAGTGAGCGTGTTGACAGAGGTAAGAGAAGCTTTGTTTTAAAAAAAAAAAGGATTTGGTTTTTGAAAGACATGACAAAAGGGGCACAAACAGTTGCCCACAGCAAACAAAGAAACAGTGTGGAAGGGCATCAGTATATCAGTTATCTCCACATATCTCAGCTTTAACGACTTGAGAGTGCTTAAACAATCAGTGTGAGAGGCTGGCCTGGTATATGATGTCCACTAATGTAAGTGGGCACCATGCACCAGTCCAGACAATCCTTATGGTGATTTAAGAGGTCTCAGACAACCTTAGAAAGCTATCCAAGTGGTAGCTGTGGAGAGCAGCCTTCAGGCTTTGTCAAGAAGGAGTGTAAAGCAGCTTGGTTTACCAGAATGCAATCTTATAGTATAGATTAAATGAAAAGAGAACCACACAGTAGTTATAAAAATATGTATTTATTATATAACATTATCTAGTACGTTACAGTATCTCCCACATGGGGATAGACACAAAGCACACAATACTTTAGCAAAGAAATCACAGTAAAGAGCACTAATACACAGCGGGCCCCAGGGGGGGACCAAACCATATACTATGAAAGTGGTATAAGAACCACGACTCGAGTCAGGACAATGTCGAGAGGATGTAGAATTGCTGGGACCCCAAGGTGAGTAAATAGGGACCCCACGGAGTGCGTGTGCAGTGTGTGAACATGTGCAAGTCTATTTGCAAGTCGTGGTTGGAATTTTAAAGATTAGGGGCCCTTCCCAGTGGACCCTGAAGAAACCCCGTGGAAGACAGAAGGTTGGAGAGCCACTCACCTGTGGATACTGAAGTACCCAAGTTACCTATCCCAGGGAAGCCGGGTGCATAGGTGTGAAGTGGTGTCGGAAACCACAGTCGAGCCCAATGGAGGGCTTCAGGAAAGTGCCGCGCTGGAAGAGGAGAAAGTGTCCGTGGGAATCCGAACATGGATTCTTGTCGAAGTGTACCTGAAAGCAGAGGGGACATAGTCTGGGTCACTTGGGAGTGACCAGGGGCTCGGTAGACGAATGCCCACCGATGTCGGGTGCTTCAGGATAGTTGACGGTGACCTTGACTCTGCAGCTGCGGGGACCAGGCGATGCTGAGGACAACCAGGATCCGGATACGAGCTGTACCACAAAGGAAGTCGAGAACTGAGGGGTCGGTGTCTGGCGGGAGCAACAACAAACCTTGGCAAAAGCAACCCATGCAGGAAGTCAAGAAAGTGTACGGTTCACACACAGGTGGTGATTGCCGCATGGAAATGAGCAGAAAGGCAACAAAAATGGACCAGTAGAGTTAGTAGAGAAACCCCCCTGTGGGTGGGAGGAAGACTTAAAGAATTTACAAAATTAAGCGGGTTTAAAAAGTGGGATTTGCTAGGTATCTCCCAAATTAAAGATATACTGGATCGCAAGGAACTTGCCACCTTTTCCTTCCTTCAGAAGGAATATGCTCTACATAAGACACAGTACTACAAATACCTGCAGTTGGCCCACGCATGGGAGGCGCAACGTATAGACACAGAGGAACTCCCTGAGTATGCCCCGTTAGAGGGAAGACTCCTCATGGGCGAACTTATCGAAAAAGCAGTTTCCTGGACGTACCGGACCATAATAAACAATAAGCCAGATACTCTCCTGAAATTGAGGGCTAAATGGGAAATTGAGCTGGGAGCCTTAGAGGACCTAGACTGGGAAATTGCGTTGATGCACCCACGGGAGGTAGCCATTAAGTCTCGGCTTAGATTTATCCAATTCAAGTACTTGCACAGGACTTACTATGATAGAGCACGTTTACACAGAATAGGGAGGGCAGAGACACCTACCTGCCTTAGATGTAACAAGGAAACTGGTACCTATTTCCATACGATATGGGAGTGTCGGATGATACAGGCCTATTGGGCTAGCGTACTGATTGAGCTGGAGGCTGTGTTGGGTGATAAGATACCTAGAGACCCCAAATTTGTGTTACTAGGCATACAATACAGAGGTGGACCTCCCGAAGTCGAAGTTGTTATTAACCAATCTTGGCTTGGTGGTGGCCAAGAGAGATTTGGCACGTAAATGGGGGACGACACAGGGACCCACGATAGATGAGTGGGAAAAGGGGATGGATATGTATATGACAGGAGAAAAGACTACATATGTGGCCCGGGGCTGCCCGAAAAAGTTCCAGAAAATATGGACTCCGTGGATACAGTATTATGGCCTTGAACTGGAGGTTTCGCAAATGGTCACCCAAACCACAGAATAGAGGGGTACTGGGGGTGAGAAGGAAAGAGACTGAGGCATGGGGGATTGAGAAGTATGTACTACTGACTTATGTATCAATGCTGCACTTGTCAATGCTTCTGCATGAGTATGATATCAAGAACCTGCTTCAATTACTTGAAATGATGCTATGTACTAATGTTGCATCCAAGAAAAATGCCAATAAAGAAATTTAAAAAAAAGAAGAAAGTGTACGGTTCAGACCAGCAAGGTCCAGGAAGCTCACCACAAGCAGGAGAGTCAGGGCAGGCCCCAAGCAATTAGGGGAGCCCAAGGAAATCAAAGGTGACCCTCAAATGGACCCACAGGCCATAGGCACAGGAGTTGCAAGAGGACCTGGAGCAGCTCATCAAAAGAGGCAGGCCACGATGCACACGATGCGATGTGGCCAAAGATTCTGGTCACAGGAGGTGCTCGGGGTTGGGGTTACTGGGAGCCCAAAGATCTTCTTGCAAAGATGTCAACAAGCCTTTGCAACTGCAAAGGTGACGTGATACCCAGGGGTTCAGTTATTGCAACCCCCACTCAAGCTGCTGGCCTCAAACTTGATCAGAAGAGAGAGCAGGCCTTGGGGGCTGAGGAAAACCACCACCTGTGTTGCAGAGCCCACGGAGTCCGGAAGAGCTTGGAATCTGCAGACCAGTCATCTTCGTTGCGGTGCCTGCGAATGCAGGGGAGTGACTCCTTCACTCCAAGGGAGATTACTTCGGTTGTCCTTGATGCTTCACAGACCTTGGAAGGTTCCTGGAGGATGCACAGGCACAGACGATGCAGCAGACAGGAAGGAAGACGAAGTCAGGCCCAAACAAAGTCCAGCGAAGTCCAGAGTGCCCAGACGGTAGAAGTGCAGTGGTTTCAATTCTGAATCTTGTCCATGACGAATCTAAGTTCCTACAGCCAGGTAAGCCCTTAAGTACCCACGGGAGAGGGTTGGAAAGATTCAGGGGAGGGTCTGGACAGGGGGGAGGTTACTCCCATGTCCTTTGTCCAGTTTCGCGCGGGAACCAACGGCTCCCAGGACTGGTTTGAACTGGACTATGCTTAAGGGACACCAAATGTGCCCCTCATGCAGACTTTCAGGTGCTTGCAAAGGAACCCACCCATTCCTAATACACTAAATCCTGTCTGGGAGGTGGTCACACCTCCCTGTGACGGGATGCCTATTGTCCTGCCTTCCCCTGCTCAAGCTTGTCTCAGCAGCAGGAGGGCAGAAATGTGTCTCTGGTCGGCAGCAACCATTTTGTGCTGTCCGGAGCTAGAAGGCTGGTACCAGGAACACCGAGAGCCACATGGAGGGCCTTCCTGGTGGGTGGAATCATACCTCCCACACCGGTTACTGGTTACTGGTGTGGGGGTATGATTCCAACATGTTTGACACCAAACACGATAAGGTTTGTTGCAGCCGTTTTCGAAATGGTCATCACGCGGTCACATAATGCCCCTCTATATTAGTATGTGGCTGCTTCACTGACAACCCGGGAGAATGGCCTCCGTAGGCTGCAGGGGTGTCCTGCTCATGCAGGGGTACCCTCTCACTTAGAACCAAGCACCCTGCCTTCATGATTGTAAAGTCCAGCTATAGGGATGACATAGGTTTTAAGTGCAGTGACCCTTAGATATAGTAAACCTATATCTTTAGTAAGTGGTGCATGCACCAACTTACACAGGCTGCAATGGCCGGCCTGTGGTTCCGTTTTCCATGGCCTCTCATGGGTGGCATAATACATGCTTCAGCCCATGGGAGGCCCCTGGGGTACCTATGCCCTGGGTACATGGGTACCATATACTAGGGACTGACAAGGGTACCCCAGTATCCAATCTGGAGTGTACCTAAGTACATAACATAACAGTTTAGGGAGAAAGCAGATAGACTGGGGTCCTGATTAGCAGGATCCCAGTCAGACTAGTCAAAAACAGCATCACATCAAGCAAAAAGTGGGGCTAACCATAAGAAGCAGACACTACTTTCCAACAATCAGTAACAATTTAACAGGCACAAGATATCAAATCGTATGGGCCTTTAGCTCTGAGCTGATGACATTTCATTCCCATCATCCTGGATATTCAAATCTTAATATTTTATCCACCCACCCCAGATCTTATAGAATTTACGTGGGCATCCCCTACTCTTATGAGTAACTCTTTCTGCAGCCATATACAGATTTGTCCTCGTTTTCCATTCCAGCATGGTCGGTGTTTCAGAGGCCCCTAATGCTTAGCCACATCTCTCTCGGCTACCACCAGGCTCAATTTACAGAAGAGAAACTTCACTCGTGGGAGATCCACATCAGCGAGTAAACCTAGAAGAATATATTTGGGTTCTGCAGGCAGTGCTGTCCTGACTATTTTACCCAGTTCAAAGAGTATCTTTTGCCAAAACGAGTGTAAGGCCGAGCAGGTCCAGAGAGTATGAAAGAAGTCCCCCTGCTGACCCGTGCACCTCAGACGATCCAGGGACATTGCTCTCCCCATTCTATGCAGGTGTGTCCTATCATAATAAATCCGGTGAAGGATTTTGAACTGGATGATTCTCAACCTGGTTTTAATTGCTATATCTCTCGGGTGCATCAGTGCAGCCTCCCAGTCCAAATCGTCTAGTTCCCCTACTTAATTTTCTCATTTGTTTCTAAGTTTCTTCAGGGTGTCGGGTATATTATTAACAATTGTTTTGAACACAAAGAAGACTGCCTTTTCCACTAATTCCCCCATTTAGAGCCTAGCCTCCAAAGGGTGCATATTCGGGGAAATCCGTGTCGATGCTCTCTGCTCCCCAAGCATGTTTGAGCTGTAAATATTTGAAATATTGCATATCACGAAGTTGGAAATCATGCTGGAGGGACTGAAAGGATATAAGACTGCCCCCCTCAAGTAGGTCACCCTTGTTGGAGATACCAGTACGTCCCAGGCATATAAACCCCTCAGTTTTCCAAATTCTTTAAAATTCATCTTCATCCGTAGCGGGGTTTTCCGAGTGATTTTGTGTGCCCATCCTATACATTTGTTCATCTTAAACCATGCCTTGAATGGCACTTGGGTTGCCGGTAAGAAATGCCTCGTCCCTTTCCTCCCGTAGAGATAGCAGTGATAGGGGTACTTTTAGAATTAAGTTCTTTCTAATGCATAGTTGAGTGGTCGCCATCTGAATGGCCTCAGTCATTTACAGCAATAAGATGGGAGGCCCAATAATGGGCCCTTACATCTGGACGGGCAATACCTCCATTGTATGGATTTCATTGTAGTGTCCTAGTGGCCACTCTTTAGTGTTCGTTGTTCCATAGCAGCTTCCTGAGTTCATCATCAATTTTGACGAACACTTCATCAGGGAGCCTATAGTAAGAGTTTTGCAGGCGGTACAACAACTTCGGAAGGGTGACCATTTTAAACATGGCTGTCCTACCCAATATCGCTAAGGCAGCTCCCTCCAACGGTCTGCATCTATACGGAAATCTGCCAGTGCTTTCCTTACATTCCGTCCTAGGCGCCTCTCCTTATCTGATGTTGTATAGATTCCTAAGTACTGGAATTCGTCCCCATTTACTCGCAGTCTCCCAGGGAGTTCTGATAGGTCAAGGAATCCACCAGCAGGGAAGAGGAAAGATTTATCCTAACTTATAATGTATCCGGAGTAGGCATCATATCTTTCAAAGACCTGAAACAGTGTTGGAATCGACTTCTCCAGTTGGGTGAAGTATAATAGGATGTCATCTGCATATAACAAAATCTTTTACTCTCCAATCGGGAACCAGCTACCCTAAAGCCCTTGATGTTTGGATGTGCACAAACTATACATGCCAGAGGTTCCAATATGAGGGCAAACAGGAGGGGGATAAGGGCCCTGCCAGGTTCCCCTCCTCATGGTGAAATCCGCTGACAGTACTCCATTGACCCTTACAGCAGCAGTGGGCACCCGAAAGAGCAGTACTACCCACTTCAAAAATTGTGGACCAAAGGCCATCCTTCTCAATGTTTGCATCATAAAAGGCCAGTGTCCTGCATCGAAGGCCTTTTCAGCGTCTAGGGAAATGAATACACAGGAGTCCCGCCAGGACTCGGCTTACACCAACCAGATGTGGAGTCTGCGAAGGTTACCTCTGGTGGAACGCCTGGGCATAAAACCAGACTGATCTTTATGGACAAGAGGGGAGATGACACCTATAACCCTAGTGGCCAGAATTGTAACCAGAATCTTGGTGTCCATGTTGAGTAACGAAATTGGACTGTAAGATCTGCAACTAGTGGCTGGTTTCCCTGTTTTTTGTGTCACCACTATCGTGGCTTTGCGCAAATCAGGTGGGAGCACTCCATCCTCTCGGGCTTCCAGATACATTTTAAGCAAATGGGGAGCCAAAATGTCCACCTGCTTCTTAAAAAATTCTGCCGGGAGACAGTTGGGTCCTGGGGTTTTACCTGAATTTATCTTAGCCACAGCTGCCTGCACTTCAGCGAGGGACATCTCCTCCAAGGCCATGCAATCCTCTGTAGGGTGGGTCGGCACGTCCACTGCATTGAAATATTCCTTGATTTGTTGTTGTTCCGCTAGTGGGCGATCCTTATAAAGGGCCTCATAGTACTTTGAGAATTCTTCTGCTATCTCTTTATCTGTTGCGCAGGTTTTACCCTCCATCCTCTCTATTTGGTGCACCCATTGGGCCTCAACCTCACGGCGAGGTAAGAGAATCTTGGACAACTGTGTCTGTCTTTGTGGAGGTTTTGCTATGCAGAAGAAGAGTGTTGGCTGTGATTTTCTTATGGTGTCCTTCTAGTGTTCCAATTTTTGATATGATCTATTTGTAGATTTCATTTCAGGAGGCTTGGGAGTGTGGGGTCTCTGAGCTGTAGCACTCTGGGTTGAAGAATTCTGAAAACCTGGCTCTTTAGGCAATGGGAATAATGGCACAGACCCCTCTGCTCTGCTGTCCGCCATTTCCAGCACCGGGACACCTTGCCTGAGGTAGCTGTGTGCTTTACAAATGCTCGTATTATTATTATTATTATTAATGCTTTCGATGAGCAGTCAGCATCTATTATGAATCTTTTGTATTTATGATTGTTGCTTTGTTTTAGTGATGTAGTAAACTTATGTCTTTCTTATCCCAGGTTTTTCTTTATCTGTGTTGTAGGGTGCAGAGTTAATTTCTCATTTTCCTAATGTTGTCATTGCTCCATGTTGTTCTTTCCTAGAGGTTGGACGTATTTGAATTTTTGCAATGGAATTGGTTGTGCATACTGGCAGAAAACCAGTTGTAGAAGGCAGTTACATCCAATGGTTTCTTATAGGTCTTGGGTTTTGCGAGGTGGGCATTAATTCTAGGGAGAACAGTTTTTTTCTAATTCTATATGTGCTTTTGCTGCTCTGTGTTTTTTTCTGCCAGCTGGAAGTTTGATCTTGATTGTAATGACATGATGGTCACTCCAGATTACTGGTGAGTTTCTAGTATTAAGGCATTTCCTCGAAGGGAGAAGATGACATCTACCATTTGGCTGGCTGAATCAGCAGGCCCTAATGCAATTTGACGGTAGTTGAAGCGTAGAGATTTGATGTGATGAAGGCAGAAGTAGATAGAATGCTGGTTGTCAACCCAGATGTTAAGATCCCATACGATATACCGGTTGAGTGATTTATTGGAGTCTTTGCTCCTGCATCCTGTGAGGCATCCTTAAATTTCCTATTATTTTGAGGTGTATGTAGATTAGGAGGAAACACTGGGCAGAGTTTTGAGTGAGGTAGGACCTTACATGCATGGATTCAAAGTCAGTGATGGCAAAATCTTCGATGAGATTTGTTTTAATTGATTTCTTTAAGATCACTACTAAGCTTCCTCCTGTCTTGCCAGTGTGGTTACTGGTCATGATGCTGTATTCAGCAGGCAAATGGCTTCACAATATGTGAGGTCAGGGTTGTCACTGAGGCAAGTTTCTGGTGGTGCTTCCGTGAGTAGTTAAAATATGTTCACGCAATTTTAAGGTTTGGCGTTAGCCAACATCTTTTGAATTTAATATATATATATATATATATATATATATATATATACATACACTTCACACAGCAGTAGCAAAGCTACAAACGCACACTCCTTCCGTAAATAAGAGGTTCAATCCGTAAGGTGCATGGGGTGGTTTATTCAAAGTTCCAAAAGCTGAAAACCCAACGCGTTTCGGCGTTTACACGCCTTGATCACGGGTAAAGGAAACAAAGTTTACCGACAGTATTTCAATTCAATTACGAACAACGTGAAAAAAGTGAACACAGTGAAAATAGAACGCGGACTGATTGAAGTCCCACCAAGTTCTTACAATAAGTCGGCCATTTTGTAATAGCAATATCTATCATAATGTAATGCCTCATAGTGTAGCGTGGAGAAATAATTAAGCACTTAGATGTCATAATAATCATACATTTCATAAATGCCACGTGTGAAAACAATTGTATATAAAAATACAGAGATATGTATAAATGTGAATAGGATTCTATAAATGAACACATATATATTCTCTATTTGACATCTGTAACATATAAAGAGTGCTTCAATACAGTCTCAATAACAAAGCAAAAAGACAGGATGCGCACCGGACAGTTGCCACCACGATGCGCAACCAATACAATCCAGACCCTGTCCCTACGTCCAGGTCACCAATAGCCACAAATGCTCGAGAGTATGTCTGCCAACATGTTCACATCAGGGTTGTACCTCAGACCCCTACTAAATCAATCCTTAAAGATGTATCTTATGGCGTAGGGACTTGCCTAATGCTAACAGCAAATATTGCTCATGCAGGTGTGCAGTCAGTTGATATCTATAACATGATATATAACATAATGTGAATACATGCAACATACGTTTAAAGGAATATATCCAAGACAATCCTGCCCAAGTGGGCCTTCCTATAGCATGTATTACCAAACCTCTGATAAATACTTAAATACTTACACTATTGTTTCCTAAATGATATAATTTGCAATGTACAATATACACCTTCAAGTGGCATATTTCATCGTCTCATAGATAACTTTCACTCAAAGTGCTCTTGTACACAATCAGCTCCACGATTGAACCTATAAAAAACATACAAAATGACAAAAAATCACCATTGGTGCCAACAGTCCAAGTGAAAAAATAATACAAAAGTAAACCCTAAAAATCAATCAAGTTGAGATGTTAAAAACCTCGCAGCAGAAGACTCCTGTTATTTCATATAGAGCCAGCACTATAAACATAACTGTTAAAATATAACAGCCAAGGAAATACATATGTACATACCCATGTGACTCATTCCCCCAAGTACCATGCCAGTTCCTCTTCAAAGTTGAGCCCCTGAGGTATTCTAGTATCTAATTCCATTAAATACTTGGATTCCAGTTGTCTCAACTTACGGATCCGATCTCCCCCCTGACATTCTGAGGGATACGATCAATTACATAGAAACGCAAAAGGTTTTTATTGCTCTTGTGTTCTTCCTCAAAATGACGTGCCACAGGATAAGCCTTATCTTTATTCTGAATGGCACGCATATGTTCGAGGATCTGTTTTTTTGCAGGAAACATGGTACTGCCAACATAACTTTTGGAACATGGACATGTCAAAACGTAAACGCAAAAATCTGATAAGCATGTAAGATGTTTTTGAATCTCTCTCTCAGTGTTCATAACTGGGAAAAAGACTCTATTGACATTAGTACTATACTTGCAAGCTTTGCAAGACATGCAGGTATAAAACCCTTGTATGTTAGAGCCTATTTGTTTGGTACCTGATATATCACTAACACACAATTTATCCCTCAAGGAGTTCCCCTTCCTATAAGAGATATTGGGATAATCTAATCTGCTAAAACATCACTCAATTTGGGTTCAGTTTTTAAAATCCCCCAATGCTTTGTAAGACACTTTTTGAAGTCTTTCGAGGTGGTATTGTACGTTGAGATATATCTGATAACATTCTCATTAGAAATAGCATCCTTCATTTTGGGAGCAAGCACACTCTCACGACTAAGATTGGTGGCCTTTAGACAAGCTTTCTGAATAATATTTTCAGTATAGCCCGATCTTTAAATCTGGCAGTCATACGATCACATTCCTCCCGAAAGTCCCAATCAGAACTGCAGTTCCTCCGAGCCCGGAGGAACTCACCATACGGAATACTGTTTATCAGATTCCTCGGGTGGCTACTTTCTGCATGAAGCAGAGTATTGCCAGCAGTTTTCTTGCAAAACAGTCTAGAGATGACTTGCTTGTTCATCACAGTGATCTGAGTATCTAAAAATCTATACAATTGTCACTGATGTTCCCCTCAAATTTCAGATTATACTCGTTGATATTGAGTAAAGAAACAAAATTGATGGCCTCTTCTTGACTTCCTTGCCATATAATAAAAAGGTCATCAATATAGAGTAACCAAAGTTTTACATGGTCGCCATACTGCTTGAAGACCTTGGGCACCTGCTGCTCCCACCAGCCCATCAGAAGGTTGGCATAACTGGGAGCAAAGCAGGTGCCCATGTCTGAAAAATGTGTCATTGAAGATGAAAAAATTATTCTTCAAACAAAACCCCAATCATGGATATTAACATTTCTGTATGCTGCAGAAAAGAAATGAAACGCAATTTTAAGAAATGTCTGCAGGCCTGGATGCCATCCACATGTTTTATGGAGGTGTACAAGCTGCACACGTCCAAAGTTATCAGAAGAAAGTTGTCCTCCCACTTTACACCCTTGATCTTATTAAGAAAATCCTTGCTGTCCTGTATGTAGGACGGTAACTTCTCTACATAAGGACGTAAGAAATAGTCGATATATTTTGAGGTGTGTTCCAACAATGATCCCATGGAGGACACTATAGGTCTCCCTGGTGGTCTAAGTGGATCCTTCTGGAGTTTGGGTAGAAGATATAATAAAGCTATTTTTGGAGACCTCTTCAACAGATAAGCATACTCATCCCACTCTAAAAGACCATTTTTGTGCCATGTTTTCAACATTTCGGAGTACAATGTATTAGAACCCTCAATTTTTTCTTTGGGAAGTCTCTCATAACATTCAACATTGTTTAGTTGACGCATACCCTCCTGTAGGTAATCTTCAATATTTAATAGCACAACATTACCCCCCTTATCAGATTGACGAATAATCACACTGTGATCAGATTGCAAAGTTTTCACGGCCAGTCTTTCTTTTTTGGTCAAATTGTCATTATTCCAATTCTTCCTTTTGGCAAAATTTTTTAAATCTTTAATCACTAATGTTTAAAATGTGTCAATAGCACATGGGGGAGAGAGGGATTAAAGGTCGATTTAGGTTTGAAATCATTCGGGCAACTTACATCCACGACAAAGCCCATAGATTTTGCATCGGAAAGTGCATCATCAGGATCTTCCGTATTCAGTTCATTCAGTGCAATCAGTGTATCTACCTCCCTAATAGTTAAAATGTTAGGAGTGGGTCGGGCAGAGATAATAGGGACTATGGCCGACTTGGCTTACAGTTTATGCCACTTCCGTAATTTTAATTTACGCACAAAGTGAAATAAATCAATTCTACCTTGTGAATAACCAAAGGGGGTTGTTGGACAAAACGAAAGCCCGTACTGTAAGACTTTCAATTCAATGTTATTTAGCGAACGTCTAGAAAGATTTACCACATTGTTGTTGTTCTTCATTTTCCTCGTCGCTTCTGACCCCTTGTCTCCATTCCCACTGGGGTTGCTGCTGTTCTTGCTCCATCGGCCTCGCCTTGTTTTCTTGTAGATGTTGTTTTTTCTCCATTTGTTTTTCATCTTCCTCTGCCTCTCCCGCTTTGGGCCCTTCCTCTGCCCTGCCCTCGATCCTTCTGCCAGTTCTGCTGATTCTTGTTCTGATTTAGCAGGCGAAATTCCTCCCCAAAATTTGTCGGGTAAGATGAAACCTTATCACCCACTGGCGTTCCGTCTTCCGAAACGTCACTTTCACTGGCATCGCTTTCGAGGTCATGTACGGCAGTAGTATCTTCACATGATACTACTTGCAATTTATTACTTGCGTTATCATATCTGCGACTGAAAGTGAATACTCTTCCAACTTGATAGTCAATTTGATCTCTTGCAAATTTCCTTTCTTTTTTTGCAATGATTTCCTCCTCATGTTTTTCAATTCTTTTTGTTATATCCTCCAAGTTAGTAGTGAAGACATCCATACTTTCTTAATTTCATCTTTCAATTCTTCAATTGTTTTCAAAAGAATTTCACGTTCCTTCCAAGCAAATTTAATCAAAATGGACATCATGCGATTTGAACAGTCCATCAGATTAGTTGCCCATTCCTTAGTCAGTTCAGGATCCGGTTCCTCATAAGAGGGAGCAATTAGAATCCTTAAGCCACGTGGGACTCTTCCTTCTTCCAAATATTTTTCAAGAGTTATGGCCTCCCACCACTTGGAAATTTCCTTTTTTATCATTTTTTCTAATTTCTGATATATCTGGTGTAATGAGGTGGAAGTTTAGCTGGATTTTTGGCTCTATTAAACATAGTCACGGCTCTCAGCCTTCGTCGTGCTTCTGCATCTTCTTCCATATCGGCTTGATCTGGATCACTTAATTGTGACAATCTTACCACTTCAAAATAACTATCCCCATAGTCATGTAACTGACAATAAGACCTGAATGGTGTACCTCATAAAACACGGGAGCCTGAAGCCAAAGTCTCTCAGTTGCACACTAAGACTCCCCGGGAGAGCTTGCGATATACTTGGAAATGCAACCTTGCAAGGAACAATACCGTAAGTCGAAAGGAAATAAGGGAGCACACAGCAGCAGACAGACACCCTTTGGCTCACTTTCTCCGATGAGCCAACACTTCAATATCCGTTGTAAGGTGTCAGCATGATCCCCCGACCATTGCTTAAAACACTGTTCAAGCTGAAGTCAGTCTCCTTACATTTGCTTTGGAATTTCTTCCTTGCATGTAACACTGCCCAAATCGCGGTCAACCGGCCCAACACAAATCAATAATTTCCACTACCTCGTAGAAGCCAGGACCCTCAGCAACGGTGCGCGCAGAGGGTACGAGGACACCCTGTATTCCATAAACTTCACACAGGCGTAGCAAAGCTACAAACGCACACTCCTTCCGTAAATAAGAGTTTCAATCCGTAAGGTGCATGGGGTGGTTTATTCAAAGTTCCAAAAGTCGGAAACCCAACGCGTTTCGGCGTTTACACGCCTTGATCACGGGTAAAGGAAACAAAGTTTTCCGACAGTATTTCAATTCAATTACGAACAACGTGAAAAAACGTGAACACAGTGAAAATAGAAAGCGGACTGATTGAAGTCCCACCAAGTTCTTACAATAAGTCAGCCATTTTGTAATAGCAATATCTATCATAATGTAATGCCTCATAGTGTAGCGTGGAGAAATAATTAAGCACTTAGATGTCATAATAATCATACATTTCATAAATGCCATGTGTGAAAACAATTGTATATAAAAATACAGAGATATGTATAAATGTGAATAGGATTCTATGAACACATATATATTCTCTATTTGACATCTGTAACATATAAAGAGCGCTTCAATACAGTCTCAATAACAAAGCAAAAAGACAGGATGCGCACCGGACAGTTGCCACCACGATGCGCAACCAATACAATGCAGACCCTGTCCCTACGTCCACGTCACCAATACCCACATATGCTCGATACTATGTCTGCCAACATGTTCACTTCAGGGTTGTACCTCGGATATATCCAAGATTGTCTTGGATATATTCCTTTAAACGTATGTTGCATGTATTCACATTATGTTATATATCACACCTGTATGAGCAATATTTGCTGTTAGCATTAGGCATGTCCCTACGCCATAAGATACATCTTTAAGGATGGATTTAGTAGCGGTCCGAGGTACAACCCTGATGTGAACATGTTGGTAGACATAGTCTCGAGCATATGTGGGTATTGGTGACCTGGACGTAGGGACAGGGTCTGGATTGTATTGGTTGCGAATCGTGGTGGCAACTGTCCGGTGCGCATCCTGTCTTTTTGCTTTGCTATTGGGACTGTATTGAAGCGCTCTTTATATGTTCCAGATGCCAAATAGAGAATATATATGTGTTCATTTATAGAATCCTATTCACATTTATACATATCTCTGTATTTTTATATACAATTGTTTTCACACGTGGCATTTATGAAATGTATGATTATTATGACGTCTAAGTGCTTAATTATTTCTCCACGCCACACTATGAGGCATTACATTATGATAGATATTGCTATTACAAAATGGCTGACTTATTGTAAGAACTTGGTGGGACTTCAATCAGTCCGCTTTCTATTTTCACTGTGTTCACGTTTTTTTCACGTTGTTCGTAATTGAATTGAAATACTGTCGGAAAACTTTGTTTCCTTTACCCGTGATCAAGGCGTGTAAACGCCGAAACGCGTTGGGTTTCCGGCTTTTGGAACTTTGAATAAACCACCCCATGCACCTTACGGATTGAACCTCTTATTTACAGAAGGAGTGTGCGTTTGTAGCTTTGCTACTGCTGTGTGAAGTTTATGGAATACAGGGTGTCCTCGTACCCTCTGCGCGCACCGTTACTGAGAGTCCCGGCTTCTACGAGGTAGTGGAAATTATATATATATATATATATATATGTATATATATATGACTAAGGATGGGTAGTGATGTTTTATTTTGGCCGCACCACTATTTGGCATGTGCCCATATAATTTTCAAAGGATTAGCACAAAGAGAAATTCGGTTGTGGTGCTAATAGGTACAGACGCATCATACTACCCAAAATGCATCAAATACATTGGTGGAAACACCTCTGTTCACATTAGAAACTTATGTACCAAAGCACTCAATATTTGTAAATCAATGTTATTGTTGCCATGCACAGTATTGTCCAAAAGAACCCCAACATCAAAGGACAGGAGTCATAAGTATGTTGTGGAGATTTGTATTGCAGTCCAAAATACAGGCGACACGTGTTTCGTCACACAAGTGACTTCTTCAAGGCTAAATGATGTAAGTCTGTTGTCACGATCCCGTGGGTCAACAGGCCTGGCAAAGGAGATGTTCCTTAAAATCATAGCCTGGAGCGGTATGACATTCCAGGTCAGCAAAGCGTGTTCCAATATTCCACACTGTGGTGAGATCTTTCAGCCGGTCAGTATATGGTAAATTAGGTAGCAAAGAGAATGTCAAGTAGTTCCATATGGGTCCTGAAGCTGTCGGTAAGTTACTTCCTGCTTGCACAAGTTGTCGAGACATCAAGGCACGGCTTCAGGATTGGAGGAGGCTTATCAAGGCGCTCCTTGATGGATATATATATATTTATACACACACATATTACAGAGTGGCAGTAGCCACTCTGTGGTTATAGTTAGGATTCCTAGAGATAGGAATTCCTCAAAGTTTTGCTCCCTAATATCTTTGAGCCTGTTCGACGAATCCCCACGAAACTTTGCAGACCTACTCCCTTTTCTACAATGTCAGACGATTGTGAGTTTTGCTGAGATTCATCAAGGGGGTGCAAAGAAAAAAAGGAGGTCCCCAAACTCATTTTGGTACCAATGCATTCTTCATAGACTTTGTACTCACATGTAGCGCAAAAACATCTGAACTGGATTTGAATGAAATTTTGTAGGAAAATAGATTATGATGTGTAGATGGGTAGTACAGGTAGGTAGGGTAAGTATTTTTAAAGTTATAAGGCATTTTAACTTGGTGATATCTGTTGTAGTAATTTCGCTGTATTACACAAAGGTGCAGAGGTACATAGCGATGACAGTATTATGTGATTGGCTAGTGACTGACTTTACAAAAGTAAAAGGCAGCCATATTGTTTTAAGAAAGCTTTGGCTGTGTTCTGGGTTTTGTCCATAGATATAGATAGTTAAGTATTAGGTTTGATATATTTTTTCCCTACCTATTACCACTTTATTAAAGAGGTGATAGGTAGGGGAAATTATTTATAAGTCTCTATATATTTTATTTTTAAATGTACGGAGTACCACAGCACTTTCTAGGAAGCATTGCGGTACTTGAAAAATAATAAAAAGAATAAATATGTAAAAAAAATATAAATACACTGTTCTACACTATGTTTTACAAATATAGCATACTACGGTGTGTTTTCAATTTTTTACATATTTAATGCTGTACAAAAAAGTCTACGGAGCACAGCGGTAATGCCTACAAATTACCAGCTACTTACTTTTTTTTTTTAAAGAGTTGTTTTCCATAAAGTGATATAATAATATATAGGAAAATATAAATTCATTTCTCTACCTATTAACTCTTTAAAAAAGTGGTAATAGGTAGGGAACAACAATAAAACCTACTACTTACTTATATCTAACGCCCTAACCCAGAACGCAGTGAAAGTGTGCTGAAAACTACATGGCTTCCTTTTACGTTTTGTAAAGACAGCCATTAGCCAATCAGATACTGCCTTGTTATCAGCGTGTACTGTGGAATACCGTGAAGTTACTGCGGTATGCCGTGGCACAATATATAATTAAGTAGTTTAAAATGTATAACTTTAACACTACTGTCACGACGTACCTGGACATGTCGAGATTGAAGAGGACAATCTCTGTTTCCAGTCTCCATCGGATTCGACCACTCAAGACCTGGAGGGCGCCTTTAAGAGATTGGACTTCCTGGACTCCACGGCGGCTCACGTGGTGAGGTCACATGAGCCAATCGGAATCCCTGTGGATGCCGCATCCGGCTTGATATGTGGCTTTCCCCACTGTAAGGACGGCAACAAGTTGAGCGTGGAGGAGTACTCGCCTGCAGATATCCAGAGAAGACCAGAGAGTGACGTCGAGAGAGAAGGAGTTCCTGCGTCCAGGATGGATTGACGGCAGCAGACGGAGGTCGTACCGAAGACTCCCGCAACAGAGCCAAGGAGGGAGCTGGACCTCATCCGGCGCAATGAGCTGTCCCGCCATGTTCCCTTAGGAGCGTGGCTCTCTGAGGTACGTGGTCACCTCAGAGGGTTATTCGGAAAGGGGTCCTTAGATGCTAGCGCATCTGTGAGTGAGGAAGGAGGGGGTTAAGGTTAACTTATGGCTGAGACTGTACCGCGGCCTGCGTAAATCTGCTTAGTGGTACAGACCGGCGGCATGAAAAGCTGCCATGTAGCGCAACACTGGTGACGGAAACCGGGTGATTAGCAAACCCCCCTCCACTCCTAATTCCCCACTAAAACTAAGGAAGGACAACGTTACTCATAGAGTTCTCTCTTCTTTCTCTGAGGGACGGCCTCCGCGAAGATACCAGGAAGGACCAAGCCACCGCCCCCGAAGCTAAAGAGCACGGAGAGAGAAAGACGTACCTGTATACCCTTAAAACTCAATAAAACCGTAGTATACGACATAAAGCTCTCGGTTGTTGTCTCTCAAGTGCCACATGTGGTGGAGAACGCAGGTACTTGCTCCATATAAAGGCAGTATGGAGAACCTAATACAACAGCTAATCCGAGGACAAGAGGAATTAGAATGGGCACAGGAGAAGCGGATGTCATCCGCTCAGGCTGATAGGGACCTTTTTAAGGACTCCATGACACAGCAGGTGGAATGTATCCAGAAAGTGGCTGTAGACCAGGTTCAGTTGACCTCCCATTTACAAACCCACCAGGGAACCCAGTCAGGATATCCCAACATTGTCCTGCAGAAATATGTCCCGGGCAAAGACCCTGATGCCTTTCTGTTGAACCTTGAGAGAGCGGCTAGGGCTTGCGGATGGCCGGAACCAAAGTGGCCTTTCATTTTAGCCCCCCTATTGACCAGGGAGACCCAAGCCGCTTATCAGGTTGCCAATGCCACTGGGAACACCCCCTATAATTATATAAAAGGTATTATACTGGATGGGGGCGCTAGAGGGCGCATGGCAAGATGGCTGCGCTGTAGTGCAGCTCCGCCGGCCGAACTGCTCAATACGCTAATAATCCTGCTTCCCTGCCATCATCCAACGCCAGAAAAGAGAGGGAAATGAAGCGGCAATAAAGCGGACGGCGTAGGGACAATCGGGCTGTGTTGTGCTGCCCTAATCACTGAACAACGCGGCTTGTCGGGCTGGCGGCCTCCACGCACAACATGGCGGCTATGCGGCGAGTCGGAGAGCCTCACCGGCTCTGAGGGACACAACCAGCAACGCGATGCAATCCGCGCTGACAGCCAAGTGCGGAGCCCGGCTGGAACCTGTACCTCGGTTGCCGACCCCAGCGCCCTTTGAGAACTAAGGTGAGGGCACGAGCGGCGGGCTGACTGGGCGGGGGGCGCTGGTCTGCCTGTGTCCCCTCTACACTTGCCATTCATTGGGGGTTGCTGCGAAGCTCACCGAGGAAATCGGGCTCGGCCGGGAGCTGGACGAGGGCTCCATAAATTGTGTGTCTTCTGCTGGGCCGGGCTGTGGCGTCTGACGGATACACGCGAGTGATCCCGCTGACAAGGTGAGGTCTGCGACACATGGCCTTGAAGGGGGGGGCAGTCTGGGCTAGGGACGTCCATGCGCGCGGCCCGCTCCCGCCAATCCTGCATGTTTGGTGCTAAGGCTGCGCCTGCCTGCATACTCTGCGTCATCTAGGACCGCGAGTACCCTGACATTGTTTAAGAGGCCGACAGCGGACATACTGGCATTTTAAATCAACGTTTGCAGGCCTGTTGAGTATATTTGCAAAACAGTCCCCCCCCCCAGTGCGCAGCTACAGAGACTATGCTTATGAAAGTGTACCCCACAGCTTAGATCTAGTACCAAGGCGCTGGCTTGACTGGTTTCTCTGACTGGTACTAACGTGCATATTGTGTGGAGCTGGCCCTTGAATCGTGGCGCCTGTCCCCCCCCTGCTGAGGATCTAGATCGGGGGGTACATTGCGCAGAAACACCAATACTGAAAAGCGCATTGAGTGGAAGTACCGACTACCGCTTCATCTGAGGTGGTGTGACAACTGGTTAGACACCAGGTGCCCACAGTGCTAGAGGGAGAACCGTTGCACTTTGCACACAAGCCCGCGGAACACTGCCAGAATATATAACCAGGCTGAAATGGGTAAAACTGAAAGAAGCCAATCACGACTCACCATCGAACCGCGAAAGTCGAGCAAATCTCAGCAGCGCGCTACCTCGGACTCGGAGCTGGAGGCTCCTTCCGAGAACCCATCATCTCTTGAGAAAACGCTCCTTTCCATGCAAAGCAGCCTACAATCCATCGATGAAAAAATAGATGCTCTTAATCTAAGGATGGATAACATGTCGGCGAAATTAGATAAACACGCCGTCCGTCTGGGGTAGGCTGAAAAACGCATTTCGGACACGGAAGATGATCTGAAGCAGACGGCCTCCAGGACTCTTGACATGGAAAAGGTGCTCGCCATTATTCAGGCCAAGAACGAGGACCTTGAGGCCAGGTCCCGTCGCAATAACCTGAGAATTACGGGCCTACCGGAGTCAACAAACACAGGGAAGCTAGAGTCCTATGTAGAAGCAATGTTGCATGAGATTTTTGGAGCGGAACATCTATCCCAAGTGTTGATCGTGGAGCGAGCTCATGCTCTCTGGCAGCCCCCCCAGGTGCCCCACCAACACCGATTATTGCTCACCTGTTGAATTACAGGGATCGTGATTCAATTTTGTGCATGTCAAGGGAAAAAGGTGCCATACACTACCAGGGAAATAACTTGGCCTTCTATCCGGACTTCACTGCTGCAGTTCAAGCGGCAAGAAAAGAATACCAAGCTGTCAAGAAACTGCTGATGGTGGAAAGTGTTCCATATGCCATGCTCTACCCGGCATGGCTGCGCATCGGCGCCGAGGGCAAATCAAAAATTTTCACCAGCCCCAAGGCAGCTATGGAATACGCGAAAACATCAAACGTAGAGGCCGTGAAAGCACTGGCACACCAGACGAAGAAGACTGACCGCCACAGAACTATATGTAAAGATGCATCTGTTGTGCACCGTGACTATGTAAGAAGGTGTTCTCTGTTTTTTTTGTATTACACTTGTCTCTGGTGTTATGAGAGTGGGGGGGGGGGTGCACTGCGACCTTATCGTTTCCCCTCAGACTGGCTGTGAAGTTTATTGATATGAGAGTATTGTAAAATGTCATTATCAACAGGAATGCTACTCTCTACCTCTCTCTGGTTTGATACTCAGTAGATATGGGAAATCTATGAAGGTTGTTTGGCCGCCTCCCTTCTTATCTGGGAGGTTGTATGTGCTCTGGCGTTCCCCCATGGGTGCACCCCGTACTTATTCACGAAATATGTTCTGTTGGGGTTTGACTTTATGTTTATGGGATGGCTTTGGCAAGTTGGGGGTGCTGAAGTGGGTGGAGGGAGGCACTGGGAGGCAGAAATACATGAGATTGTTTTATGTGGCTAAGTGGAACTCATGGATACAACTACCTATTATATTTTGCCCCAAACCTTGGATATAACGTGCATATGTGTAAGTAAGTTTACATGACAGTACTGGATACTGAAATGATATCCTGCATGACGTGGAATGTTCGTGGTTTGAACTCCCCCCAAAAAATAAGATAAGTATTAGCCTATTTGGATAGGCATGATGTCAAGATTGCCCTCCTCCAGGAAACGCATCTGACAAAACAATCTGAGACCAGAGTGGGCATGCAGTGGGTGGGCTGCCGACTAGCGTCATCATACTCATCATATGCAAGAGGGGTGACTACATTAATAAAGAAAAACCTTCCATTCACCATGATTAAACACTGCACAGATGAGGGGGGTCGCTATGCAATAATACATGGTAAACTAGCTGCATCGTTACTAACTATAGTGAATGTTTACGGTCCCAACACGGATGAACCTGGCTTCTTTGAAGGCATTTTCAAGGTGCTGCGGGAATGGCCTGAAGCTGAAATTATATGGGGTGGTGACCTGAATACACATTTGGACCCTAGTAAAGACAAGTCGAGTAGGCAAGAAGGGCAATCACCCAAGGCAGCTCAGGTCATAAATGACGGGATGGCTGATTTAGGTTTAGTGGACACTTGGCGTCTTCGCAATACTGAAAGGATGGAGGGCACACATGTTTCTATGGTACATGGCAGCTGGTCACGGCTGGACTACTGTCTGTTGGGTGAAGGTGCGAATGCATGGGTATCCACAATCGATGCATTACCCAGAACGTTATCTGACCACAATCCTGTCAGGCTCACGCTGCGCCTCCCGCTGAGCGTCCCGCGTCAGTTCACATGGCGTTTCAAATCTGAAGCGCTGTTGATCCTATATACGCTACCACGATCAGAGATGCCATAGTTCAATATTTCAATTTAAATAAGGGGTCGGTGGATAGCGCCGCTACTCTCTGGGAGGCCTTTAAGGTCACTATTAGAGGCCAGTGTATTGGCACATCGGCGGGTATCCTCAAGGATATCCGTGGCCAACTTTCCAGAGTGGAAAAAACGCTGGCGAAGCTCGAACGTGATTATGAGACTCTCCCATGCGCGCGTACGCTAGCCCAAATTAAAGACTTAATTCTAGAGTATAACGAACTAGCGGCTAGTGAGGTGTGTTATCTTTCCAAGAGACATGTGACCCGTGCGTATGGTGAAGGAGGCAGACCTGGGCATAATTTAGCTACCAAGATCAAATCTCGAGCAGAACGACACACCATCACTAAAATCACAGATGAAAATGGGGGGACCATTATACCACGCAGGACATTGCTGCACAGTTTCGCAACTGCTATACTGAGCTATACACTTCAAAAGGAGGAACTAATTCCAGTGACCTTGATGACTATTTGGCAGACATCGCGCTTGCATGGCTGTCCACTGGGCAACAGGAATATCTATGTCAACCAGTTGCTGCGGCGGACATCCGTGAGGCGACCCGATCGCTGCCTAATAAGAAAGCACCTGGACTGGACAGCCTCACTTGTGAATCTATAAGGAATTTGCGGATGAGCTGATACCTTACATGTTAGAAATGTATGAGGAAGCCTACGATTCGGGACGATTACCACCATCGCTCCGGAAAGCCCTGATAATTACTCTGTTAAAAAAAGACAAACCACCCTCCCGCTGTGAGTCATATCGCCCATTGTCACTCATTAATATAGATGCGAAAATATTAGCAAAAATTCTAGCCACCAGACTTCAACCTTTAATGCCGATGCTGGTTCTCCCTGACCAATCTGGATTCATTCCGGATAGGTCCACATCACACAATCTGCGAAAGATCTTTGCAATGTTTCATATACTCAACCCAGAGCTGGAGGCCGCAGCAGTGATGCTAGACGCGGCCAAGGCCTTTGACTCTATAGAGTGGGGCTATCTGTTTCAAATAATACAGTGTATAGGGATTCCTGAATTCTATAGTAGGTGGGTGCGGTTGCTGTATACTGATCCCACGGCACGTGTCTGTGTAGATGGATTCACATCAGATCCATTTCAGATCGGGAGGGGCACCAGACAGGGATGTCCTTTCTCGCTGCTTCTCTTTTCCCTGATGTTGGAACCCCTGGCATGCATCATTAGGCAACGACACAGAGAGGCAGCCCTGCGTTTTGCGCATCGTCCTGTCAGCATATCACTTTACGCTGATGACATGCTGCTCTTTATCAGGGAACCACAGACATTCATGGCACCTGTTCTGCGCGAATACATTTGTTTCGGGTTTTTCTCAGGGATTAACATCAACTGGAATAAATCAGTGGTAGTTCCGCTGACTGTGAACACTACTCCTCATGCTTTGGAATTTCCTCTTGTTTGGTCGTCAGAACCAGTCAAATATCTGGGGGTGTGGGTACATCGGGATCCCGACATAGTCATCAGGGGAAACTATGGCGCTGCATGCACTATGCTGGAGCAGCAGGTAGCCAGATGGTCGGGGATGCCGCTATCACTAGCTGACCGCATAGCCCTCATAAAAATGGTTGTCCTGTCGCGTTTCCTATACCTGTTCAGCAACATACCCGTAAAGCTGCCTCAGCATTTTTTTAAAACTATACGTTTGTTGCTTGTAAAGCTAGTGTGGGGAGGAAAGCAGTCTCGCGTGAGTTGGGAAACACTTACAATGGACTACAGTAAAGGTGGCTTTAGCGTGCCTGACATGTATTTGTACTATCTTTGCGCGCAGGCGCAGTATGCATACTACTGGTACAACCACCATGACTTTATCCCTCATGTCGCAGTCGAGGACGGTGATGCACACCCCATCCCATTGAGATGGATACTGTCGCACTCACACAGAGGTACTCCCAAAAAGGAAATTAACACCACGATAGCAGCCTGGCAGGCTTTAGGACAACTGGCAGCAAAACTTCCACTGTATGCCCCTCTGCATCCACTGGCTCACCACGCAGCGTTGTCGGTCACACGGGAGGCGGGAGCTATGCACATCTTGAGATTAGCAGGCATAGATAAAATGCAGGACTTATACCCAAATGGTGGTTTCATAACGGAAGAGACGCTACAATACGCACAAAATAAATCGCCACTATTCCTATTCATATTTCACAGACTAAAGAGGGCGGTGAAGGCCCACTATACCACCTTCCCTGATGAACCACCAATGCTGCAAACCCTCCAAACGCTTCTAGCTAGTCCAACAAGGCACAAACTAATCACTAAACTATACAGAACAGCCAGAGATGAGATACTCACTGCCAACGACAGGAGTCTAGAGCGTTGGAACACTAGACTTCACCCTCAGCTCACACAGAAGGAATGGGAGCACTGCTGTCAACTCACTAGTGCATTCACCTCCAATGGCAATCTGCACAGTATCCACTTTAAATATCTTCATCAGGTTGATCACACACCATATAAATTACACAAATATGGTCTCCGGGAAAGTGATGCATGTAAAAGGTGTGGATCTCAGGGTGCAGATTTCTGGCACTTGGCCTGGGAGTGCAGTCGGGTGGCTGAGTTCTGGGAAGAAGTGATACGTAGTCTACAAATCATGACCAATACTACATTACAATGTACCCCACAGGTGTGTCTACTGTGCTTCGTACCGTCCCTGAAGGGTGCCACCGGTAAATACATCAGAATAGCTCTATTGCTAGCAAAAAGGAGGGTGGCGATGAAATGGGAGAATTTGGCGGCCCCACTGCCCGACCACTGGATAAAGGATCTTGTGTACTGTAGGGAGAACCTAGAACTGTATGCAGAGGAGCTGCCAGCTCCCTCTCGACCCAAAGACATCTGGCAACCACTATTGCAATATCTGCGGTCCAGAGCACAAGAAGCGTTACCAGAAAATGCAGAGGAATAGTACTGTGCATGTATAATTACTAATCAGGTATCTGTAACAACATGTATGATTGTATCCAAGGGCAAATGCTCAACTGTAATGATTAGCCATGAGTTGTTCGTTCATTAATGTTTTTGTAATGTATGCGAATATGAATTTGTATGCAATGTACAAATAAAATCAATAAAAAATAAAAAAAAATTAAAAAAGGTATTATACTGGATCACCTAGGCATGGATCAAGAGGACTATAGGGTGAAGTTCAGGAAAGAAAGAGGAACTCCTGGGGACAACCCAAAGACTCTATTCTTCAAATTGAAAGCCGCAGCCGACAAATGGCTCAAACCGCAAGAAAACACTAATGAAGAAATCATGTCGCTTATTTATCTAGAGCAATATTTGGAGGTCCTCCCCTTTTCCACCCAATGCTGGTTAAGGCAACATACTCAACTCACCGTAGAACAAGCTGTGGATATAGCAACCACGTTCTCCAGGGCACAGCCCAGGTCCCTCCCCTGGGAAACAGATAAACCACCTCGTTCCACAGCAGGGCCCATTAAAAAAGAAAAGAAAACCACAAAGTCTATACCAGATCCACCAAGATTCCGAGGACCTAGACCTGAGGCCTTTCCTTCAAAAGGACCCCAGTGCTTTCACTGTGACGAGTGGGGACACATAGCCAAATTCTGTCCCCACAAGAAAAGCAGCGAAGAACCGATGGACGTCAGCTACTTACCCAAGTCAGTCCTTTACACTGAAGAGTTGCTCCTGTTTTTACCTAAGTCTAGTGCAGAGGTCTTCAAACTTTTTGATGCCGAGACCCCCCTGTCAAAATCTTTTAGGCGTAAGGACCCTCTCCTGACAAAAATTTCTAGAACTTGGTACTCCTCATCAGTGACAACTATCTACAACCATAAACACCCCCAATTCCCAAAACAAATCATTTTTACAGTGGGGAAATAATATTAAACAGTGTTAGGCAAAGCAAAGATCAGTGATCGTGGGGGCGTGGTCAAAGGTGTGGCTAAAAACAAAGGGCCTCATTTATGAGGAATTGGCATAGGGCAGCGCCGCAAGTCTTCTTGCTGCGCTGCCCTACGCCAATGTGAAAGGGCAGGAATGCACCTAATTTATGAAATATGGTACATTCCTGTCCTTTCCCCCTGTGTTGGCGAACAAATTGCTGCCTAGCGCCAACATAGGCAGGATTGTTTTTGTGCAGGAAGCGGCACCTTCCTGCACAAAAACAATCCAGTGAGGGATTTTCCTCTTTCTATGTGTGCTGCAGAATGCAGCACACATGGAAAGTAGAAATAATGAGGAGAAATGAAAACATTTCTCCCCGGTATGCCTGCTGTGTGGAGGCAGAAGGTTTTTGTGCTGCCCCAGGTTTACATGTTTTTGTAAATCTGGAGCAACGTCAAAATCCATGGCCGTTGCGTGGTAACACCCACCGCAATGCCCATGGAACGCCTACTTGACACAGAGTAAGGGAACGCAGCGACTTGCACTGCTTTGTCTTACTCCATATCTATGAGGCCATGCAAAGCCACGCTGGGTGACTTTGCGTCGCCACATAGATATGATTGAGACACTTGCGCTGCCGGAGCTTCAAAAAAAGTGACGCACAAGCGTCTCATAAATAAGCCCCAAAATATTTTGTTCATTTTTTAGACCTTTCACAATTAGGTAGCTACATATAAAATAATGGGTAGCTTAAATGAAAAATACATTTTAAAAGATGTTACTCAGTGGGAAATGCACTGTAGTACATTATGAAACCTCTATTAGTTACTGCACTGCAGAGGTCTGTGTCTATAACCAGAAAGCCACAGAATTACATTTGGTTGGTGCAGTGGAGAATAGTGACTTGTGTACATTTTTGTGCTACGAGGTCACAGCCTGTGACAGAAAGCACTGTGAATGCGTTAGTCATTATTTTATACTTGCATTACACACATAATAAGATAGACTGCTACAAACTGTGCAAATAGGTTTAGGATAAAATGGAGCTTCCAAAATGTAGATTTTAGTAATACCAGTACATAAGTAATGCAATTTTTTTTTTTTGCATAACTGTCCCTTCAACCCTCCTCAGTGGTACTAAGCACTGTGTAAATACAGCTAAAATTAAAAGCACGCACTTCACAGCCCAGGTATTAACTCTTCCTACTACCACTGAAAAAAAAACAAATCTTTGCAATCACAATGCTTGGGAGTGATTACCGCTCCCAGGCACCGTTTACATTTGCAGATTAACTCATTCAGCCATGCAGGCACCCTGGTGTGAAGGATTGTTTTACCTGTCTGCCCGGCCTCTTTTTTTCACAGCACTGGAGACTCAATTAACTTCAGCAATTAACTTCAGCAGAAGCATTTTACTGATCAGAATGAAGCGTCCCGGATGGTTGTCTTTTTCCAAAAGAAAAAGCACATTTTGGATTCCAGGCAGAAGTGAGGCCTGGAAATGTGCGACCCCCTTTCCATGACTCCAGGGCCCCCCTGGGGGTCGTGCCCCACAGATTGAAGACCTCTGGTCTAGTGGTAAACGGGGACCCTGTAAAAACCTTGTTGGATTCCGGCTGTAGCCAATCGGTTGTTCAGACATCCCTAATAGAACAGTCTCAAATCGTAATAGGAGAACACGTACCTATACGCTGTGTTGAAAGTGACATAAGAACCTAGCAAACACAAAGAGATGATGGACAGAGCGCTGAAACTTTTCAGACACTCACCCCCTACCCTGTGGCCCTAATACCCATTCAGTTACCGGATGGGGAGACCATACATGCTAGACTGGGTGTGTTACTTAATCTTCTGGAAAAACTGATCTTAGGGTTAGACAATCTGATGTTCCTAGACCTCCTTAGAGGAAAGGTAAAACTCCCTAAAGAGCAGCCCCCTGGAAAACCTACCCTCCTCAAACAAGCCCCTTGGCTTAGTGACAAGAGTTTTAGATATGCTCAGGCACATGACCCCACACTCCAAGCTGCGTGGAAACAAGCGAGGAACCCCCCTTCTGTCCACAACCCCGCCTATCCACTCTTCCATATCGAAAACGATCTGTTGTATAGGACAGGAAAACCCGCCAATCCCCCTCAGTTGGTGGTACCCCAGAGTTTCCAAGACCAGGTTTTATTCTTTGCTCATTCCCACTTGCTTGCAGGACAGAGCAGGCCCAGAAAACCACTCAAACTGTTTTACAGCACTTTTATTGGCCGGGTATATTTGCCCATATAACCAAATACTGCCAGGAGTGCGAGGTATGCCAAAAGAGGAATCCTTATAGATCCCCTCCTGTTCCACTGCAACCCCTTCCGATAATTGGAAAGCCATTTGAAAGAGTAGGAATGGACCTTATAGGACCCCTTTCAAAGTCAAAAAAAGGAAACCAATATGCGTTAGTCATAATAGATTATGTTACCCGATATCCAGAAGCCTTTCCACTAAGGGCCCCTACAACCCACGAACATTAGTGATAAGTTGCTAGAACTATTTTCTCGAGTAGGATTCCCGAGAGAAATCCTAACCGATCAAGGCACTCCCTTTGTCTCTCGCCTGATGGCCAGATCTGCAAGTCCTTGAACATTTCACATATAAAGACATCCGTATACCATCCATAGACGGACAGCTTATGTGAGAGATACAATGCCACGCTCAAACTAACGCTGAAAAAGATGCTAGCGGTTGAAGGAAAAGAGTGGGATATGCTCCTTCCCCTGGCTCTCTTTGTCATCAGGAGTCAAACACGGAGCAGTCTTGGGTGTTCCCCCTTTGAACTCCTCTATGGGAGACAGCCCCGTACCCTTTTAGAAATGACAAAAGAGGCCTGGGAACAAGAGAAGCCTGACAAAATCAAAAACCTCCTAGACTACACTCAGGGTTTAAGGACTTGAATCCGCAAATTGCGGGAATTCGCACATGCCAACTTAGAAAAAGCACAGGTACGGCAACAAACTTTTATGATAGGGGAAAGAAGTGGCGTCACCTAAATGTGCACGACTGGGTGCTGGCACTGTTTCCCTCCTCTCACCTAAAACCAGAACAGAGTGGAAAGGCCCTTATGAAATAGTCAAAAAAATCGGTCTGACTACATACCAACTGCAAATCACACCTAGAAAAACTCAGATATACCACATCAACCTCCTCAAAAAGTGGTTAGGACCCCCTCCTAAGAACAACCATCTAGTTGTCCACGAACAGAAAACAGGTACATCTACTCTGAGCAAACTAGTTGTTAACGAGACCTTATCCGATAGCCAGAAGACTTCCCTACAAGAGGTGTTGGTTCTTTTTTCCTCTTTGTTTTCCGATCTCCCGGGGAAAACCACATTGGTGGAACATTCCATCATTACCTCCCCAGGAAGGTTGTGAAGCAGAGGCCGTATCGCATCCCAGCAGCCCGAAGAGAGGCCATAAGGGCAGAAACAGAAAGCATGTTGGAGATGGGAGTTATCAAACCCTCCCAAAGTAACTGGTCCTCCCCGGTAGTCCTGGTTCCAAAACCGGACGGATCGGTTCGGTTTTGTATTGACTTCAGAGCTGTCAATGCCATCTCGAAGTTCGACTCATACCCCCTCCCTCGAGTAGATGAGCTCATCAAGAAACTAGGAGAAGCTTAATACATCACCACACTTGGCCTCACGAAGGGTTACTGGCAGGTCCCCCTAAGACTGCTAGATCAAGAAAAAAAACGCTTTTTCCACCCCGACGGGGTTATATGAATTCACTGTGTTGCCCTTTGGCTTACACGGCACTCTGGCTACTTTCCAGAGGCTTATGAATGGGGTACTCCATGGTCACCAGGCCTACTCTTCCGCCTATCTGGACGACATAGCCCCACTTGGGATCAACATCTATCCCATTGTCAGAAGATCTTTCAGGCCCATAAAACAGCTGGGCTTCATGTGAACACAAATAAAATCCAGGGTGGGGTTCCACAAGGTCAGGTACCTGGGTTATCTCCTAGGGAGCGGGGTCATCGAACCCCAACAGGAGAAAATGAAGGCTATCGTCAATACCCCTTTTCCCACTACAAAAAGAGAGGTCAGGGCATTCCGAGGTCTGCTGGGCTATTATCGAAGGTTCATCCCCAGATACTCTGAAATAGCATCTCCCTTGACAGACCTCCTAAAAAAACAGGGGAAACCAAAGGAGCTCCTATACCCCACACCCCAGGCAACACAAGCGTTTCGAGAGCTGAAAAGCGCCATTACCTCCAGTCCCGCCCTAGTGTCACCCAATTTCTCCGAACCTTTTATTTTACAAACGGATGCCTCCGAACATGGGTTGGGAGCCGTTCAGTCACAAGTTTCTAAGGAAGGTGCCGAGTACCCTGTGGTGTTCATTAGCCGCAAGCTATATCCCTGTGAGCAAGGGTACCCTGTGATTGAGAAGGAGTGTCTCACTATCAAGTGGGCAGTGGACAAGTTACGTTACTATCTGGAGGGGTCCCGCTTTATCTTGTACATGGGCCATGCGCCTTTTAGGTGGATGAGCCGCAACAAGGGGAACGATCCCCGGGTTTTGCGATGGTTTTTGTCCTTGCAGCCCTCTTCCTTCGAGGTGAAACATCGTAAGGGGGCCGATAATGGGAATGCGGACTTTCTTTCCCGTATTCCTCTGTTCCCAGATCGGGAACAGTCTGGGGAAAGGGTGTGTCACGACGTACCTGGACATGTCGAGATTGAAGAGGACAATGAGGATGTATTCCCCCCTACGTCTCTCCTCTCCTCTGTTTACAGTCTCCATCGGATTCGACCACTCAGGACCTGGAGGGCACCTTTAAGAGATTGGACTTCCTGGATTCCACGGCGGCTCACGTGGCGAGGTGACATGAGCCAATCCGAATCCCTTCTGATGCCGCTTATGGCTTGATATGTGGCTTTCCCCACTGTATGGACGGCAACGAGTTGAGCGTGGAGGAGTACTCGCCTGCGAATACCCAGAGAAGCCCAGAGAGTGACATCGAGAGAGAAGGAGTTCCCGCGTCCAGGAAGGATTGCTGGCAGCAGACGGAGGTCGTACCGAAGACTCCCACAACAGAGGCAAGAATGGGAGCCAGACCCCATCCGGTGCCATGAGCTGTCCCGCCATGTTACCGGAGGAGCGTGGCTCTCTGAGGTACGTGGTCACCTCAGAGGGTTATTCGGAAAGGGGTCCTTAGACGCTAGCGCGTCTGTGAGCGAGAAGGGAGGGGGTTGAGGTTAACTTATGGCTAAGACTGTGCCGCGGCCTGCGTAAATCTGCTTAGTGGTACAGACCGGCGGCATGAAAAGCTGGCATGTAGCGCGACACTGGTGACAGAAACCGGGTGATTAGCAAACCCCCCTCCACTCCTAATTCCCCACTAAAACTAAGGAAGGACAACGTTACTCATAGAGTTCTCTCTTCTTTCTCTGAGGAACGGCCTCTGCGAGGATACCAGGAAGGACCAAGCCCCCGCCCCTGAAGATAAAGAGCACGGAGAGAGAAAGACGTACCTGTATACCCTTAAAACTCAATAAAACCATAATATACGACATAAAGCTCTCGGTTGTTGTCTCTCAAGTGCCACAACTACTTAAAACTATTTACACCTAGTACCAAAAGTTTACATTTACACCTCATAATCTATATTTCTGCCACATAACACATACATTTCAAAGTATCTCCTTTATTACTTTTCTTCGATATAGAAAGGGTAAAAATCCAGCCAACATGTTTCGTTCCATATACACCTGGAACTTCATCAGGGCTCTCAATCGTGTATAGTTATGTATTTATAATGACTATGTAGTTTGATATTCCATCCATATGGTGTGACATAGAAAGTTCTCCACATTAGCTCTTCAAACCGTTTAATGGCCTGCAGTTAGTACTGAGAAGATTCATCAAGTCCCATATTTATTACCATGATACGTATCCATTTTTCGAGTAATCTGCGGTCTGGTTTAAAAAAAAGAACCATACCGCAGGTGTATATGGAACAAAACGCGTTGGCTGGATTTTAACCTCTATATATCGAAGAAAAATAATAAAGGAGATACTTTGAAATTCATACTGGAATTGGACTTTTTTCTGGTGCACCTCCAATTATCTTGTAAGCTTGGATCTGCTGGACAGTGATACCAAACAGCGGCAGGTGCTGGAAGTATTGTGCACAGGACATTATACTTACGGTGACTGTTGATTGAGGTGCAGCCTATACAGTCCGCCGCTGGTCTTATTGGTTAACGTTACGTTATTATCATTTTATGTTTTTTATGGAGCCAGGTTAGAGCAGGGTGGGCTGGGCTATGTGACGTTGGAGCAGGGAGGAGGAGCAGTGGTGGGCACAATAAGTACGCATGTCGGTTTGGCCGGTCGTCTTGGGCCGGCCAAACCGTCATGCGCACTTAGCATTTCTCTACCTGGCTGTGTTGTACAGCCGGGTGGAGAACTGATACAGGCTCCCAGTCCCTGTCTGAGCACCGAATCAGGGCACTTAGACCAATCCCAGTGCTTCTCTCATGCTAGGAATAGCATTCTGAGCATTAGAGAAGCGCTGGGATTGGTATCTGGGAGTCTGCGCATTGTCCACCAGCTGCTGGAATCGAGGATCTGGAGAGAGGAGGAGGCGGTGGCCGCCGCTGGAGCAGCAGATAAGTACAATTTTATTTCTTTTTATTTATATCTTCTTGTTTGTATTCCCCCTTCCCCTCCCCGCCCCACTACTTCGCAATGCTTGCACTCCAATGTATGCTATTCCTCTGTACGCCATTCCAATCTATGCCTCTCCACTGTATACTACTCCACTCTATGCTATTCCAGTGTACACCACTCCACTGTACCCATTTACACTCCATGCCACACTACTGTACTTCGCTCAAGAACACTGTACTCCACTCAACGACAGTCTACGCCCCTCCACTCTACCACACTATAATGCACTCTATAGCACTCCACTGTACAACAATGTACTACTTCAATTCTAGAACAGCACTCTACTTTACTCTATACCACTGTACTCCGCTGGACTCCACTCTACGACACTTTACCCCAATGTACCCCACTCAATGACACTCCACTCTACGCCACTCCACTCTACAATGCTCTACTACACACCATTCCACTGTAGGACACTCTACTAAACTCTGTGCCCCTACACTGCACTGTACAACACACTACTCCACACTACTCGACTGTCTGCCACTCTAGTCCACTGTACGCCACTCTACTCCACTCTAGGACACACTACAAAACTTCATCTATGCCACTACACCCCACTTTACACCACTCTACTCTATGACACAGTACTCCACTCTACTCAACTCTGCACTACGACACTCTTCTCCACTCAATGATACTCTACGCCCCTCCACTCTACCACACAATACTCCACCCTATAGCACTCCACTGTACAACACTGTACTCTAGTCTATGCGAGCATACGCCACTCTATTTTTTGTATTGCACTTTACGACACTCTACTCCACTGTACAACACTCTATGCAACTCCCTCTATGCCACTCCAACCCACTTTACTGCACTTGACTCTAAGACACAGTCCTCCACCCTCCTCTGCTCTCCTCCCACCACTCCACGCTATGCTACTCAATGCCACTCAACTCTACATCACTGGACCACACTGTACTCTACTCCACGCCACTCCGCTGTACAACACTCTAATCCACTCTGTGGCACTCCACTCTACTCCACTTTCCAAAACTTTACCACATGCTACTCCACTTTATCACACTTTATTCCACTATATGCTACACCAGGGCACTCTACTCCACTTCTCTCCCCTCTACTCTACAACACAACACTTCACTCTATAACACTTTACTCCACTCTATCCTATGCGACTTCACTCAACTCCACTTCACTCTATTCCACTAAACGCTACTTTACCCCACTCTACACCACTGTTCCATACTCCACTCTGCACGACTCCACTGTACGACACTTTCCTCCACTCTATGCAACTCCGCTCTACAAAACTTCACTACACTCTATGCCACTCAACAAGATTCTACTCCACTCTATCCCTCTACACTCCACTCTACAACTCTGTACTCCCCTCTTTTTTCTGCTAGACTCCACAGTACAACACTCTACTCCACTTTAAGAGACTTTACAACACTTTACGAAACAGCACTCCACTGTACTATGAGGTGCCACTCCAGTTTGACATTTTACTCAACTCTACGTTACGGACCTCCAATCTACTGCACTCCACCCCACTCTGCTCGGTAAGTCACCACTGCACTGTATGACACTTTACTCCACTATACGCTACACCACTCCATTGTACTCCAGTCCACTCTGCTCCAGTCTATGGCACTACACTCTATGATAAGCAACTGCACTATACTCTCCTCCATTGTACTGTATGACACTCCACATAATGACACTCCACTTGATGACATTGGACTGTACGATTTAAAACACATTTTTTATTAAAAACTTTTTTACAAAAACTTGAAATTAAATGAAAAATCACAGGTTACAACTTAGGGCCTCATTACGATGTGGGTCGGAAAGGCTCCGAACGGCATTTAGATTTTCCTAACCCGGGTCGGAACCCATGTTTCCGACTGACTTGGAAACATTTCCGACTGACTGATTACAA
The DNA here is from genome assembly GCA_963921515.1 of Calotriton arnoldi. Lineage (NCBI taxonomy): Eukaryota > Metazoa > Chordata > Amphibia > Caudata > Salamandridae > Calotriton > Calotriton arnoldi. The sequence goes on along the minus strand of CAWUFW010000252.1, from coordinate 3,484,337 downwards.
TAGAAGGTAACCGTTCGGTCTTTCCGACTCGGTTCCAACCGGCATTCGGAGAATCTGAGTCGGTCGGAGCCGAATCGTACAGGTCTATGGACCGCGTTTCCGACCGACGTATTACGATGTTGGATTCGGACAGCCTTTCCGAATCGGTCTGTCTGACAAGAAAAGGCTGTCGGAAACTGACTTGGGGGGGCCCGTAGCAGGTCCCCCTTCACCCAGAGGCCTCCGGTTGGGGCCTGTGGGGTACTTGTGGGACCCCTCTTTCGAACCATGCACAGTGTGGCAGGCACCATGGGGTGCCTACGACAGGGTGCAAGGTTTTTCACAACCACCCCATTTTTCAATGGGATCCTGTGTTGTCGGTTGGAACACAAGCTCCCATTGAAGTCAATGGGAGTCCGACCGAACGGTGTTCAGGAACATCGTAATCGCTCAGTCAGAATGCTTTCTGACCGACATCGTAATGAGGCCCTTAGTTATAGTCAGGAAAAATGTATTTATTCTTTCTATACAAACCAAACTTAAACTACACAAACATTAGAAATTCTAAAGTTATAGTTATACCTTACATTTATAATTTTGCACCATCTTTAAATTACTTTAACTTTATTTCTTCTTTTTAAACAATCCAAACTTAAACTACCCAACATCAGAACTTGTAAAATTACAGTTATACCTTACATTTATGCACAACCTTCACATTATTATTACATGGGCACCTCCATACAGACACTTTTCAGCTTGCTAACTACACAACTATAACTATAACTTGCACCTTTTCCATGCACTGCTTCTACCCTTTTATATTACTTCACTTATACCATATGAAATCATACTAATTGTAACAACACTTATAACATCTCAAATTACATATTTTGTGAGAACACAGTATATGGTAGAGGGGTGAGTAATAGTTATAATTAGGTTTGCATTTCCATAGGAAATTCCTTTTTTGGTTTGCTAATAACTTTGGCCTCGTTTGATGAATCTTCACAAAACTTTCCAAAAGGATTCTCTTATTTGCATAGTTTCTTCATGAAAGGTTTCTGGGTGAACCACAGTTTCTCGGGCAGGAAAACGTCTCTGTTCCCACCTGGCGGGAGCTTTCAAAATGCTCCAGCCTGTTAGGAGCAAACAAAATGTCCTGCCCGCGCTCTTCAGGGCAGAGAAACTTAGATTGCTCCTACCCAGTGGGAGCAAAACAGCCGCTCCCGTAGGGTGGGAAAATGCCAGCTTCTGCTGCATCCAGGACAGGGGCATGTGGGGAGTCGGCATAGCGTGGTGTGGGTGCCCCATGTGGGCACAGGGGGACCCATGTAACACCCAGTGAGATGGGTCCCCAGGGCTACTATTGACTTTGTGAGGGGGGTGCCACCCTCCCCTTAAAGGCCCTGGGGATAGGATCCCTGGAGCCAGTCATGGCTCGGGAAGTGTGGTCATGTGCCCCTCCCCCTTTAAATGTATGTTTTGGTCCTGGGAGATGGGGTCCCGGGCCACTATTTGCTTGGGGAGTGGGGCCAAGCAACCCCTCTTCTTAAAAAAAAAGGTTCCCGGGGGATGGGTTCCCAAGGGCTGTCAAGGCTCGGGGAAGGGAGCTGTGCACCCCCTTAAAAAAAGGCCCCAGGGGATGGGGTCCCTAGGGCCATAAAGGATTGGGGAAGGGGCTGCATACCCCCCCCAATTAATGTAAAATAAGGGTGTCCCAGGTGAGCAGTGGGACACGAAAATGAATAATAAATGAGCAGCTGGAGCAGGTCATTTATTATTTTCTGTCCCTCTGAAGAAGCACCCCATTACGCCCAGCAAGAGCTTTTTTGTTATTTTTGTCTTTACCTTGTTGGTGCCCCTAGAATACTGAGGGGCACCACTAAGCCTTTTTTATTGTTGTTGGGAGCTGCAGGGAGACCATCAAACCCCCTCCCCCCCCCAGCAACATTAAAAAACACAGTAATTCTCTTGGTTAATTAAATCCATGATCAAAGGAGAACTTACTATATCTTTTTGAAGCACTCCTAGCTGGCGCTCTATGCTCTTCAGCTGAAGTGCAAGGCTCTCTTGAGGTCGTATTTAGGATTGCATTTTTTGAGCCATAACTTGTTAATAGAAAGACTCTGAGACATGTTGCTTTTATTTTTTCTAAAAAAATATATGTCTCTCACCATTTAGTTAATATTTTTCGCCCACAAAAGGTAATAACAAAATCTGTGTTAAAAGAAACAGTCACAGCCATGTTTTTTGTATTAAAACTTTATTAAACATTTGTGTAATATTCAATATTAATAGACATAGCATTGTGTGAATTACTGAAACATAAATTAGATTAAACATATTGGTGATTTTTGGAGAAAGATGATAGATCTGCTTAATATATGTTGATATGATCGTCGCTTGATAAAGCCAATAGGCTCACTTTTTATATTTTGGTGTTATGACTCTTTGACAAAGTCATTAAATCTGCCTGAGTGTGGCCAGACCTGCGATACCAACCTCACACTGTGCATGCCAGAAGGCAATGTGTGGCGTAGGGTTAGCTGCTCGTAGGCCAGGCCCTGCGTCTAACTCCACACTGCACGCGGTTGTGTGCGGCGGGGGATGCCTGCCCCTGGAGAGCTGGATGCCGGACCTTTGCGGCCAACCCCAAGCCGTGCGCAGCCAAAGGCTGTGTGCAACGTGGAGCTGGCTTTATGTATGGTAATAAAATATTACTTTACATTAAAAAAAAACTCTGAAAAAAGGTCAAAGTAAGTTATAGTTAGGTGAAAATTTCAGTGACAACGTAACGTTTTTAAAAAACACAGAAATTCACCAGTTATAGATATCTCAAGTAACTATAACTGGCGCCCTCCCCATGCATAGCTAATTATCCCACATATTGCATTACTCATGACATGTTCTATAACATTACTGATAACATCACTGCAATATTTAAAATGACATAATTGATGACAAAACTGTGCATGGCGAGGGTGCGAGTTATAGTTATTTGAAATAACTATAAATTGAGAATTTCAGTGGTTTTTGAGTTGAAAACTTGATGTTGTCACTGAAATTTTCACCTAACTATAACATTAACTGTGGTTTTAACAGTGACACACACACACATATATGTGTGTGTGTGTGCGTTGGGTAATTCATCATCTGCGTAAATAAATTTTATGGAATAAATTGGAGCAAGACTACATCTTTGTTGGAGACAAGTGCATGTTCCGTGCATGTATATATATATGTATACATATATATGTAAATAAACCACCTCCGGTAGCCACACACAGCGCACATAACATGCACTCATCTCCAACAAAGATGTAGTCTTGCTCCAATTTATTTCATAACATTTATTTACTCAGATGATGAATTACCCAACGCATTTTGTTGTATACCACGTTTTGCTCACGAGTGGGACAGGTTTTTTCCCGGCATACATTTAAAGTGCAGTAAATGTCAACAAGATAAAGGACGGACATACCATACATCTTGCATTGAGCCATAAATGGGTCGGCCATTATGACACATATTTTTACATTTCATACATAACTAAGACTAGCTCTAAGACTACGTATCTAAGGAAGTATCCCCTTATCGGGTACGTAGCTCCTGCATGTAAAATACACCATGTTAGCAACACAAAGCATTAAATCATGTTAAACAAATGTACATTGAAATCAGCATCACGTTCTTAGTTGCATTTATGGAAGTGTGACAAAAATGGATAAGAAAGTAAAAGCTTATAATTAATGAACAAATTAAATATCCACCCACCAATATATATATATATATATATCGTCCAGATAGACACAATGGTGAAAGGATTAATCCCATTCAAATATGTCAATCTAGCCCTTGTGGGCACAATTCCATAGGGGTCAAATAACTCTCTCTGTAAATCCGAATTTCAAAGGTGGCTGTACAAATATAATTCTATAATTATCTAAATGCCAACAGTAATCGAAAACCGTCTTGTCCTCAATGAAATGCATGTAATCTAGCCCCAGTGAGCATATGCTAAAAGTTTCACAACTAAATAATCCTCTGCCTATGCAGAACTAATGATACTGCAATAGTAATAATCTTACCATTGCAAAATGCAGAGTGGAAATCATATTCTGTCACTTGTCTATGACACCTGCCGCAATGATACTCAACCACCCTACAAGCATACGCCTATCCATATAGCCTAGGTGCATAGAAGATAGTAGTGAAGAATAATGATAGAGATAGAAATAGCAGAGTTCAATATATACATTGCTTTATGAGGAAAAGAAGATAAGTCTCCAGCCGCCCGAGAAAGAAGTGAAAAGAAGTTTCCAGACCATGGTTGCTCATGCTGTACTCTATATTTACGGCTCACTGGTTTCAGAATGATGGAATGCCCTGTGTGCATATAAAAAACATACAAACAAAACAAACCCATAAAACCACTGTACATTGTGCATATCCTATAAAACATCATTAGAGACAGCTAAGGTTAAAAGAGAAAAAGAGAAGACAAATTACTACAAACCTGAGGGTCAGATAATGACATAGCTATTCGCACTTTAGGAAAGAAACTAAAAATTACCTAACCCACTATATCAGGTATCATTCTCCTAAAAGTGTCTACATCTCCTCCTCTTAATTCAAACCCGATGGAACCTTAGTGTCAAGTTCCAATATGTACCTTGATTCAAGTTGAGATTACTGCTGTATTCTGTCCCCACCCCTGTTAGATTTGGGTATTCAATCAATAGCATAGAAACAAAGCAAATTTCTAATGTTATCATGTTTTTCTTCAAAATGTCGTGCTACCGGGTATTATTCCCCTTTGTTTTGCATGGCTCTCGTGTGTTCCAGCACCCTTTTCTTTACTGGGAACATCGTGCTCCCCACTTATGATTTCTAACATGGGCACATCAATACGTACACACAAAAATCAGACATGCACGGCAGGTGTTTGGTAGGCCTGGGCAGAGTTCACAGAGTTCTACTCTGCGGAACTCCGCAAAGTGCCGCAAATACTCTGCCACGCTTCGCGGAGTTCCACCAGCGGCGGTGTCTATTAAGTCGCAAGGCTTGCTCTGATTTTAAGCACCAGGAGTTTGTCCCACGTGAACGGCACTCCGCATTGCGCCGGAGGGCGCTGCTGCTTTCAGCTGCTTGAGTAGACATTCTACTCAAGCGGCAGCTTCCTCAACACGAATGGCAGATTTCTCAGTGCAAGCAGTCGCGACCTGCCGCGACCTGCCGCGACCGCTTGTGTTGAGAAATCTCGGGAGGAGGTCTAGCGTGCATTTTTTTCTCGCGAGCACTCTCCAACTTAACAATGGCGAACCGCGTGAGATAAAAAAACTCCGCTCCGCGTCCCTTCGCAGAGTTTTGTGGAACTCCGCGAACCCCGCCGGCGAAGCAAAATTCTTCGCCCACCCCTAGTGTTTGTCTATTGTCCTATATGTTTTGGTTATTGGGGAGAAAACTCTCCTCACATTGGAACTGTACTTACATGCCTAGCACATAATGCATGTATGAAATCCCTTACCTGTAGTCTCATTAGGATTACTATCAGTCACCTCATTTCTACAAAGTTTGTCACTTTAGGAAGTGCCCTTCCCAAAAGTAATCCTAGCATGATCTTCAACTGCATCATCCAAAGTGTTTTCTGTTTTCATAATCTCCCAATGTCTGCTTAAACGTTTCTTCAGTTTTAGTGCTTTATTATTATATGTGGTGATAAATCTCATAGTAGGTGTGTTCACAGATACAGGCCTAGTTTTAGGAGCCAGATATATATATCTGGATGAAGTGGTCTAGCTGAAAGCCCCTATCAATCAGTATAGTATAATATCTATCTATCTATCTATCTACCTATCTATAAATAGATAGATATTAGACTATACTGATTTATAGGGGCTCTCAGGTAGACCACTTCATCCATTGATCTGTTGTTATCATTCTCTTTTTTTCTTCCACCCACTACAGCATACACCATGGGGCAATGGGTCGACCCACTTCAGCCATTTAGCTAACTTCACGCCAACTTATGGACTTCTGTTCTTTCACAGGACCATGTCCTCAAACAAAGTAGTTCTTTTCCCTGCACAAGAGTAATATGGAACTGTATGCTTTTTGAGACCAAAAATGCTTTTAGCCAATTTTTTTATTTTATTTTGGCAAGGTGGCCCAGATTTCACACAACACTAAAATTTAACAAAAAATGACAAAACAAACCAAGCTTTGACAAAGTCAAAAGGCTGGCAGCCAACGTCAGACCTATTGGCTTTGAGACTTTGTTGTTCATGGATCTTGCATCGATAAGCAGGCAGTTCAGCATCTATGTTACTATTTCCATGTTACGTTGGTACAGAATGGTGGGGGGGTTTGGTGCGGAAGGAGGGATGGGACAAGAGAGATGGTGTGGTAGAGGTGGTATCTGGGATGATATCCCCAGAGTGAGGGCTGGAGAGTTGAGGAGAAGGGACCTAGTGATGATAGCTATGAAGGACTTACAAGGAGAGGCTCTGCTGGAGTTGCAGTGGTCCACACCTGTTGAAGTGGAATAGTGGAGGGTCGGCTATAAAGGTACATCCTAGGATCTAGTAATCATGTGTTTATGCTGAGCTCTAATCCTCAGCTTTTCCTCTTCATGCCAGTACAGCCATATTGGTATCAACAGTGAGGCATGGGTCGGCCATCTTGGTCTCCGCAAGAGGCCATCATTTTTACTAGAGGTGCATACCTCAAGATATTTTTGTGCATATGGTTAAAAAATTATTTTAAAGCAATCTTGAGTCGAAATGTAAATGTCTCTCTGTCTGCCTCGTTTGTTTCCAATTTAGTGGGATTCTCTAGCACTTGCCTTTTTATTTAACCTTTGTTATGAGATAAAAGTATAAATTCACATCTCCCTGCTGGCAGCCCACACATGAATGCAAATTCAAAGAAATATTTAACCTTCTACGAAACAGAAGTTGCCGCGATTTTACTCTTAAAATGTATTTTTGTTAAAAATTAATAAATCTTACTTAATTTGGCCAGCCAGTATCAAAAACACTCCTTTCTTGGCTGGAGCTGCCGCAAAGGGGAACATTTAATTGCCTTGCCTTGAATGTTTGTGGCGGAGAAGTGCGCCCATGAAGAGGCATCAGCTTGTTAAACAGTATTATGGCTATTGATCCTACAGGGACCAGACAGGGCTGTTGTCTCCAAGGCCTCAGGTGTGAACCACCCCCAGCTCTGAATCAGAGACATTAATGAGTTGCTCCATGGGCTAGTCAACAGTAAACCTACAAGAGAACACAGCACATGAACCGAGCATAGCTCAGATAGGGCCAGGTGTACAACCATTTTTGCATGAACAAACGGGTTTGCGAACCCGTTTGCGCATGCAAAAACAGCATGGGGAATGTACAAACCCTATTTTGCGACTCGCAATTTTTTGCGACTCGCAAAATAGGGTTTTGCGACTCGCTATTAGGAAGGGCCATTCCCTTCCTAATAGTGAGCGCAACCCTATGTAAGAATGTTTTGCGTCCGCAATTGCGGGCGCAAAACACTCTCAAATTACCACCCTTTTCAAGATGGTGGTAATGGGGTCGCAAAAGGGAAGGGGTCCCGGGGGACCCCTTCTCCTTTGCAAATGCAGGGGGAAATATTTTTTAAGGGCAGGCAGTGGTCCCAGGAACCACTACCTGCCCTTAAAAAGTGAAACGAAAACGTTTCATTTTTTTCTTTTTTAAATGCATCCCATTTTCCTTTAAGGAAAGCGGGCTGCATTAAAAAAAAACTGCTTTATTTAAAAGCAGTCCCAGACATGGTGGTCTGCTGAGCCCAGCAGGCCACCATACCTGGGAGGGCCTGCCATTCCCAATGGGGTCGCAAATTGCGAGAGGCTCATTAATATTCATGAGCCTCTCTATTTGCGACCCCATTGAGAATAACTAACAGTGTGAAAAACATTGTTGTACATTGGAAATAGCGCCTTGCAAATTGCGAGTCGCAAAAACTCGCAATTTGCGAGGAGCTATTTGCACGGTCGTACATCTGGCCCATAATCTCTAAATCACTTTCACAGGACCTAACAAACACACAACATAAATACAGCCGCCTTGAGCACAATTAGCCACAACGCTGCACAAATGAAAGAAGCAAACAGCACGGGTATATTCTATAGCTGGATGTCAATGTGCTAGCAACAGCACTGCTCACCATCACATGCCACACCACCTTATAACTGCATATTTAAAGACAGAACCCTGAAAATACACCCAACATCAGATATGCAATTAAATGTTTTATGGTATTCAGAAGCAATTGCTTCCATGAGCTATTTAACACACATATACATTTACTGGTAAATGGGCACTGGTAGCAGCTGAAAACTATGTAAGCAATTTGGATGTGCCCTCAAGTCTCAGCCATCAAAAAACCCACGTTAAAATGGACACACTGACCATATTGACCACAGAACCTTCGCAAAAGCAAATCAGACTCCAGGGTCCCTATTATGAATACGCTGCACTTTCCTTCTTTGCGCCATGGCAAACCTTTCAAAAAGTGTGCCGTGAGCAATGAAGAAGAGCACACCATAGTACAATTAATGCGCTGCCCTTCAAGTGAAATATGGAACTGTTGTTTAAAATCTGCTCCGTTTTTCACAGTGCAGGCAGCAACCCGCCTGCACCTTCAGTGGGGATTACAGATTCTTGCAGGCAGGAGAAGTGAGTGACTGCACCCACCAGCAACCAGCAGGGGGATCTCGGGGGGGGAAGAGGGGGGTCCATAGGACCTCCTTTCTCATGTCCAGAGAGCTGCCTTTAGGAGGTGCACTGAAAGTGCGCCACCTTTTTGTAGCACACTTTCAGTTCGCCTCTTAAAGGCATGTTAGCCTCTACGCCCACTTTGGTAATACGGTGCGGGTGCAAAGGCAAAGTGATTCCCTCATTTGTATGGGGCCACACCCCCATACAAAAGAGGGAACACCCTCTCATGATAGCACTGGCGCTACATGTGGGCCAGCACTATCAGTATTACAGAATGGGACGCACAAGTGTCTGCGACCCCTTCTGTAATACCAAAGTGCCCCAGGGCACAGAAAGCGGGCGCACATGCCCGTTGCACCCCTGGGGGCACTTTCTGTAATACGGCCCCAGAATGTGATGGAAAAGCTTGGTACGCCATGCCTAGGACTATGAAAAGTGCTTTAATGATGGGAAACAGCCTTTACAACGCGGGCTGAGCCGCGGGCTGAGCCACGGGTGCCGTTTCCCCGCAAGCTGAACCACACTTGCCTTAACCATGCATATGCGTGGTTAAGGCAGTGTGCGGTCTAGATGCTGAGATGGGCGGGTGCATTAAGAGGAAGGATCGGGAGTGGGAGCTCCGGGACGTGGTCTGGTAAGTGGGGTTGGGTTTTGGGGGTGTGGGGGGTGGTTTTTAGGGGTGGGGTAATTTTTAGGTCTCAGGGAGAGTTGGGGTTGCTTTCAGGGCTCAGGGGGGTCGGGTTGTTTTTAGTGCTTGGGGGAGTCGGTTATTTTTAGGGCTCCGGGGGTCAGGGTTGTTTTTAGGGCTATGGGGGGTTGGGTTGTGTTTAGGGCTTAGGGGTCAGGTTGTTTTTAGAGCTCAGGGGGTGGGTGGCCGGGGTTGATTTTAGGGCACAAGGGGGGTCGGGTTTGCTTTTAGGGCACAGGGGAGAGTTGGGGTTGCTTTTAGGGCTCTGGGTCGGGGCCTAGATGCAAGGATGGGCAGGCAGAGGAAGAGGAAGGATCGGGAGAGGGAGCTCCGGGACGTGGTCTTGTAAGTGGGACTGGAGCTGGGTTTTGGGGGGATGGGGTAGTTTTTAGGGGTGGGGTAGTTTTTAGGGCTCAGGGAGGGTTGAAGTTGTTTTCAGGGCTCAGGGGGTTGGGTTGTTTTTAGGGGCTGGGTTGTTTTTAGGGCTCACTGGGTGGTCGGGTTTGTTTTTAGGGGTCGGGTTGTTTTTAGGGCTCGGGGGTCGGGTTGATTTTAGGGCTCACGGGGGTCGGGTTGTGTTGGAAAGTCATCCTGTGCCCTGGGCACCACCCAACTTTTTGCTGACTGGTACTGGTGGTAACTGACTCTGACTGACCCTGAGCTCTGCCTAACCAGGCCCAGGGCCAGTGCTATGCTGAAAGAGACACATTTAGAATACAGTGAAAACACCTACATACACTAAGGTACACTATGGGTTGGGGTACCCCTGTGATTGGCATGACCTACCCTCTAAGGCCCTAGTACATAATAGGACAGGGGGATTGAAACTACCTATCAGTCCCTAGTATATAATAGGGCATGGTGGTTTAGAGGCCAGCAGCCATTTCTGCACTGGCATGTGTGCACTGCTGAAACCTGAGGTCAGTTTAAAAGTGGCCCTGTGTTGCAGGACTGCTTTTAAAAAGTAAATTGTGCCCAAACTCGACTTAGGTGTTAGGGGCACTTAAAAATAATTAACCAACAATCTTTGGGCATATTAGGTAAGCCCAGGGTCTCCCCTAGGTGTCCCAGGGGTGGGGGATCAGGTATTTATAAGGAGGACCCTTATAAAATGAGTTTTATATGCCCTGGGTCATTTTTCACTCCCCACATTGTGATAAAGTGCTGCTCAAAATCGACTTTGGTGGTAAAAGCACTGTGGAGGGAGGATCTGCAATATTTTTACATATTCAGAACCCCTAAAGTCTCCCCTAGGTGCTCCTGGGGTTGGGGTCCTGTAGATATATGTAGAGTTCTTATAAAATATGTTTTTATAAGCCCAGGTGCTGGAAAAATGGCCCAAGTCATTTTTCCCATTGCAAATCCCATGCCACATAGGTTAACATGGCAAGAAGTTATTAACTAATAACTCTTGATAGGAGAAGGCTACAAGTACCGTTCAAAGACTTCCCAGAATGGTATTAATAAACTCAATAATATGATATTGTTGAATTTCTCCTAAAATGTGCATACAAGAAGTTATAATACTTTCTTGTTTGTAAGCCCAGATTCAGCCTTCCAGTGGTCTGTCCTGATTGGTCAGAGTTAAGTGGATTAGCCAGGCTTCTTTGAAGAGGTGATAAAGAGCCCCTGGGGTTAACCAGCTTTGCTGGGAGGGCAGTGTTCTGTTACACAGGAATGCCAGAGCAGGGGGAGGAGTCGTAAACAATGGACTTCAAGGGAAGGGAAAGACCCAAGTGTCATTTACAACTTCACTCTTTTGACTGTAAGCCAGATGCTAGGATTAAGGAAGGAATGAGCAGATACAAGTGGGAGAGACTATGGAGATTAGCCATCCTAGGGCTGTGTTTAGCCAGCTCTTCTCTCCCCGCTGGAAAATCAGCCATTATGAATTTGGAAGAATTGATGCACTCTGGAACAAAATAGTGCCACACTCTGCAGGAAGTGGTCTTTGGGTGGTACCCTGCAGCCCATTGGACAGGAGGGACCTCCTGCTTGACCCAGAGAAATTGGAATAAGTATCTGAGAAGGGCAGAGCCCCTCAGATCTGCTGCTTGAAACTTAAGAAAGCAAGACGGGCCATGCTGGAAGTTTGATGTGCATTTCCTAAGGCCTGCACTCTGAAGACTGCAACTTCTGCACCATCTGAAACTACAGCCTGTGGATTACCTTGCTGTAAAAAGGACTAAAGAGTGGACTCCCTGCAAGCTACAGGTTAACAGAGCTCACCTGGAACACCACCACCAAGGATCCGCAACATGGAGAACTAATAGTGGATTTGTAAGGCTTTTGTCCAAGTGGATTGTGGGACCTGAAGTCCTCAACTTTCAAGGACAATCTTGGAGCTTCCAGACCCTTAGAGTGAGTTTGAGACACTTTGGGACCCTTTGGGGAACTCCAAGAAGAAGTTCCAGGAGTTTGGAGAACTTTGGAGCAACTTTGGAAAAAAAGCTCCATAAGGGGACCGACTCAACCTGGCCAGCCAAGCCGCCTGCCTTCAACCGCGAGCTGGCCTGCTGTCCAGGTTCGTACAGCTGAAAAGCTCTGCTGACTTCCAGAGTTTGACCGGGAGTAGGTGAAATCCGAGGCCGGCAAACCCTACCCAAATCCGGCCTGGTGAAGAGCATCGAGGGACCCCGCGAAGAAAAGCTCCAGAAAAGTTTCTAAGTCCGAAGGTAAAAACTGTGACCGAGACCTACCGCGAGGGGTAGCCGAGCAGGGCTCCATCGCGGCCGGCCTGAAAATTTGACTTTGAGCTGCTCTATCGCGACCAGATATCCCAATAAGGCGCTTTAACTTTCTAAGTGCTATATAATGCTAAATCTTTGAAAATTCATACTTCCGGTTCCCTACATCGGATTTTTGTCATTTTGGTGTCATTTTAAAGATAAAAATATTTCCTATTTTTATAAATTGGCATTGGATTTTTATTTTGTATTGTGTCTTAATTATTTACTGAAACTGTGTTTTTAAATGCTTTACATACCTGTCTTTGAAGTTAAGCCTGCCTGCTCGCAGCTAAACTACAAAGGGTTGAGCATAGGAATAATTTTCTAAGACCTATTCTGAGCCCCATACTGTGTTAGTGCCCTTATTGCCAGTGGCAGATATACATTTGCCCCTACTAATAATCCACTTTCCAACAGGTTGTTTTTAGGGCTTAGGGTGTGGGGGCTGGGGGCTGGGGTGTGATCTTTACCACACATATCCCTTTACCAGTCATGGCTTTACCATGATATTGCGTGGTAAAGGAATGCATTGTTAAGACGCATTCGTTGTTCGGGCAGCAATGTAGAGGCATGCGTGGTTTAGCCATGCATGCCTCTGTCAAACAACCTTTAATGACATTTTAATGGTGGATTGTGCTCTACACAGCTTCGCCAAGCTTCCAGGTGTTTGGGTATCTACATCTCCCCTGTGGGCTCCATAGAGCGTTCTACTGGTGGTTTACCAGCACCCTAGGGGTTTGGGTCTCTGTTGCTCCTGGTGGACTCCACAGTGATTTACTGGAGGTTAACAGTGACCTAGGGCTGTGGGCTTCTTGCTCTTCTGGTCTCACTCACAACACCAAACCTCAGTATTAATAAATCACACTTCAATTAACACCATTGTCTCATTCAAGCGTTAGAAGATTGGGTAACTATCTGCTTGACCAGCTGAAGAACGCTTTGTGGTCTCGACTAGAGAAAGCGCTATAGAAATCCCACAATATAAGGCAGTACGAGTGCTAATTAGCAATTGCAAGAATACTGCAAAGGCTGACAAGCAGGTAAAAACAGTGGGATAAGAAAGGACAGGGACAGGAGTGGTCAAGTGAGACAGACAGAGGACAAATAAGGAGACTGCTTCAAAGGAAAATAGCAGGGAAGAGAAAATGATAGATGAGCAGTGAGCAACGCGCAAAAAAGGAGAAGTGGGCAGAAAATATCAGCATCTTTGTGCCCATCCCATACATAAGGAGGGCATCCCTGATGTCTGTTTGCTGGCACTAGCTATGATGGATTACCCTTGCGTGTGATTGTGATATTGGAGCATGGGAGGTATTTGGCCTAAATAGGGAAGGAGCACAAGTGAGCTGGAGGAAAATAACATATTTAGGGACCTAATTTTCATGAAAATGTAGCACTTTGGTGACAAAGTTATTTTCAACAATGTACACACTTTTGTAGGGATGAAAGGGCTGAGGAAATGTGAAGATCTGAACATAGAAGGCTGACAAACAGACTTCTAATTCACAAACAATGCAAGTGAATCTTATGTCAGCTGGAACCACTAATGTAGCGACTCTTCTCACAATACTGACCACATCAACTTGCAAATGTTTGTGCTGCTGAGTTTATCCACCGTTTTCGTCCATCTTCGGAAATGTACTTTCTAATTTCTTGCAACTTCTCTTCCCTATCTACTTTCATAGCCCTTTCCACCTTGGAGATCACCCCCACCCAAACACAACTCGCTAGCACGCTTGCCAGTTCCTATTCACCATGCCTTGGCACTTGGATGCCCTGCATTGGCAGTCTAGATAAGCAATCAGCATTTATATTCTGTGACCCTGGCAATTACCTTTCCCCAAGGCTGTACTCATGTAACCGATGAACCCACTTTGCTATTTGTGGAGTCGCCTTACTGGCCCCTTTGGTCGAAAACAATTCTGATTTGAAACTCTGTTCCCCCACAGGTAAGTATAGAAATGTTGCACTCCCCACTGACAAGCCAAAGCTTCATTTTCAATTACTAAATATCTTGCTTCCTCATCCCTCATCAATACTCTCTTGGCATTCCAAGGCTTAGCATCAACGCAGCATCCAAACCAGAGGCACCAGCATCTGTCGCTATACATATTCTGTCTCCTGAATCATACAAAGCTATTGCACAAATTATGGCCTGCTTCACCTCAATAAATGCTTGCTTTCTGAAAATCTCTCCACAAACTCTGAACAATTCTCGGCGACTCCCATCCATGATTTCAACTGTTCCTCGTCTGGTGGGCATGAAGCACTCTCCGTTGCTTCCATCAGTTTCAACCTAAGCCTTACTCCCTCTTCTAATATAGAATGTCCAAAATATTCAACTTCTGCCACACAAATGTGCCCTCTTCCATTCCCATTTCCAACCTCTTTCTTTCAACTTGCCCAACACTAATCTCAACAAGAATTCAAAGGCAAATGGTGGCTGGGTTGTTTGGCACACACACACACTCAGTGTACAATAAGGTAAATACATCCGCAATGTATCACGTGTGCTCGAAGATGAAGAAAAGCCACCAAGTCTTCTTCAATAGGAACAATGTCCACAAATTGAAAGGAAATCTCAAGCACTCCAAAATAATCAATAATGACTTCCTTTATATTCAGTCTCCTTATGTTCTTTATTTGTATACAGTAGTCAGCAATTCTCTGATGGTTTCTCCAAAAACTAGCCAACACGTGTCTCGTCTTTGAAGGTAACTACACCAACAGACTTCATCAGGGCTAACAATATATATGCATCACAAATCAACGATCTGTGTAACGTTGTGTGCGTATAAGGAATTCCGCTCAGGAGAGTACTTCCATCTCGTGTCTCAAGAATCGTATCAGCGTTTCGGTCAGTTAAAGTGTAAGGCGAATAGGAATCCACCCACATTCATACTTGCTTTCAATTTCCACTAGACACATAAGTAGATTATAGCCATTGTCCACTACAGTTGCCACTCCATCACTAATCACAATGTTTGAAACAATCAATACTTCTTCCTCATGCACAGCATTGTCAGTATCACCACCATGTACTTGCACATTGCTCACACTCCTGCTTTTGGTATGCATCATTTCCACATGCACGTGCACAATGCCCTCTCTTGTTGCATGTGTACACTTAATTTATATTGCATGAAAATTACCTGATGTTGCTAACTGTCTCCTACTGCTACATTGGTGACATTGTTATTTCTGACTTCTTAACAGTCTTTGTGCTTGCACCTTCTTATGTCTTGTCTCTTCCGCCCTTATTTTTTGACACAGAATTAACATTTCCTCTTTTATCCCCCAGCTAATTGTTTTCTCCTGTTTCTCCCCAAACTTAATTCTCTAAGATAATGGGAAGTGTTTTCAATTCTTTTAGCAATGCCAATTGCTTTTCTAATGTTGGCGCTTTTTAACACTAAACTGTTTATACTGAATTTTCATATTTTAAGTACGGTTTACTAATGATTATTTCTTAAATTTGCATGTTGCACCTAATTTACACAACACTGCAAAATATTGCTGCTCGCTTTCACCCCGTTTCTGCCTCTTGACAACATCTTAGGCCTCTCAACCACTGTGTTTAAAAGTTTACCTTAATTTTCTTTCAAAGCTCTCATCACTCTCTAAGTCATCCTCATAGGACCTAACTATGGTATGAGGCACTCTGGATTTACACTAAACACGGAAGTGGCTACAAATCAAAAGTAAGGATCAACAAATACCAGACCCACCTAAACCATCACAGAAGCTTCACGTCACAGACAAGAAAAACTAGCATGAACACCACAGTACCACAAGTGGGGAGCGAGCACACTGTCTCTCATTCCAGCACAGTTCACCCCATTGCAATCTGATAAATGCAGTACGCTTACTTCAAAGTTGCTGTAGTTTTTCACCAAAGTTGGTGCAGGTAGTGCTGTTATCTCTAGACACATGTCTCTGGGTTTAGCCCTTCATCGGCAGAGATCAGAAGTAGCAGAGAGCAGAGAAAAGTAATCTGGGGTTCTTGAAATGCTGCCCAAGTCTTCACAGGTGACAGTACCACTCCACAGGCACACAGGTGCATCCCATGTGAGCTCGTCGGCTCGTTGGCTCAGGAGAGCCTTTTAAACACAAGAGAGAAGGGTGCACCCTGCCTCTCCTCCCAGCACAGTTCACCCCATTGCATTCTGGTAAATGCAGTACGCTTACTTCAAAGTTGCTGTTGTTTTTTTCACCAAGTTGGTGCAGGTAGTGCTGTTATCTCTAGACACGTGTTCCTGGGTTTACACCTTCATCAGTAGAGATCAAAAGTAGGAGAGAGCGGAGAAATGTCATATTGGGTTACTGAAATGCTGCCCAAGTCTTCACAGGTCACAGTACCACGACTTACTTCTGCCATACAATGCCAGTAGAGGACAACATACGCCAGCTACAAGATGTTGATTAAAAACAAACATGCATCAGGCAAACAGCTGACACAGAACCTAAGACCCAAACCACACAGGGAAGCTCAACACACTACGCACTCAATATTCACCATAGGTGACAGAGGGAAATCAGGTGGCCTACAACCGACTGAAGCAAGCCCGCCTTGATCTGTCAACTGTCGAGGTATAGGAATACATGCATTACCAACTTGTAACAAGGAGCTGTGAACACCGCCACCACTTTCGTGAACACCTGAGGGGCTGAGCTGATGCCAAAGGGTGGAACAGCAAATGTTTGCTCCCCACTGCAAACTGCAGGCAACATCTGTGGGACTGTAGAACCGATATATATACAAATATGCATTGTGCCAGTCTAACAACACCATCCAATATTGTGAGTCCAGAACAGAAAGAACCAGATCCAGAAACCAATTTTGGCCTGAGGTCCAAGAAATGTTGGAGGCCTCCGTGCTTCTTGGATATGATATAGTAGCACAAGTAATACCTCTTGCCTAGTTCCAACTCTGGTACTCTCTAGATGGCACCCTTTGCCAGGAGTAGATTGGCTTCCTGCATTAGGATGGTAGTGATCTGTCAAAACCTGAGCTGAGACGGGGAATGATAGGGGCAATGAAACGGAAGGCGGGGTGAAGCACCTTCAAAGGATCTGCAGTAGCCCTTGATCTGAAAAATGGTTTTCCAGCCAGGAAGGATAAATCAGATCCTGCCCCCTTCTGGCTGACTGCGGTACTGAAATGTCAAATCAGAGCAGCTTGGTGGCCAATGAAGAAGGGGAGGAGGCAGTAGAGGGTTGCTGCTCCGTTGGTATGACTGGCGCTTCAGTCGCCCCCATGCTCCCGAGAGACATGAAAGATCGGAACTGATTGCTGACCTGGCTGGGAGGACTGCCATTGTCGGTATTCCAGGTCCTGCAAGGAGCCCCTGAAGTTTCTGTATTGCTGATGAAATTGACCTGCCAGCAAGAGCAACCCCAGGGGGGAAGTCATAGCACAGCTGTCTTTAAAACTATCTAATTCCAAGTTGATCTTATACCCGAGAAGTCTAGAGTTGTCATAGGACCAGTGTGGGCCAGCAGTGCAACAGGCCCAGAGCTGGTCACAGGGGGTCATTGGGTGCTGGGGACAGATCTAGCAGTGAAAGTGCGACCGTTGGTCCTAGTGCTCTGTGGGGCCTAAAGGCACTTCAGCAGGAGCCGGTAGCATATTGAAAATTTGCAGCATGGTCTCTGTGGAAGCCTTATTCTACTGGCAAGACGACAACAGCCTAAGAAATTCAGAGTGTGCCAGGACCAGCCTCGGAGATGGTGGGCACTGGAAGAGAAGAGCCCTTAAAGTTTTGACCTCTCAGTCTCACTTGACTTTTCAACTAGCGAGAGGGTGTTAAATCCCACTTGGCCTTCTTGTGCTTGTACCACACCTCAGACTTCAACTTACAGGATGACTTCAAGCAGGGCTTTAGTGCAAGAATGGCCTCATGATGTGGAGCAGGAGTTTCCCAAGGGCTAGGAGTGGGACTGTGCTTTGAATACATATATGTGCTCGACTACATACAACTTTGCTTCCCACTCTGATCACCATCGGGTGTAGCAAGGCACACTTATTGCCTTACTTCCAGTTGTGACTGAGTTCAAGCACCAGAGATACACGCTGTGGGTCGCCGCTACCAACATCTGCTTTCTTCTGTTGGGGCGTGGCTAGGCTGCTGTGGTGGCAGGCATTTTACTTCCCTGGCACATTGTCCAATAGTTTTGGAAATTGTCATGAGACAAATTTGGGAATGGAGCTCTGGATCCATGTGAAAGGGCGCAGAAAGAAAGGAACTTCCATCAGCGTAGATGGGTGGCGTCTATATGGAGCTCCACTCCATCGCTTCCAGGGCAGTGCTAGGCGGTTGTGGAGGTCAGGCAATGCCATGGGGTTGGGGGTGGAAGCTATTGCTTTAAAGATCTCTGGCTCCAGTAAGATCCAGTAATATTCAATATGTGAGGAATCTGTGGTTAGAAGTATCTATCAGAAATGAGTACTGCTCTCACAAACACCTAACACATCATTTTTGTTCTTCCACATCTCTGTCTCACATAAATAAGTATCATACAGAGTCATATTAGTCTCCCATCTCTCACACATCTTTCACAAGAAGCTCTTCATATCACTTTCAAGCACATTTCTTGTACACCTCTTTCTTGTTCACAACTTTCTTGTTCTCACACAATTTTCTCACACATACAGCCTTTATCACTCTCTTGTACACACACACACAGTTCTCCCTCATACATGGCTCTCCCCATGAAGCTATCTATACACGCTACCTCAACCTCTTACACATGTTTCACAAAGATTGCTATTCTTATCGCTTTCACACTTCTTAGGCGCACATGACTATTATCACACATGCACACAGTAACACATCTTTCAAATTCTCACTTGTGCAACTCTTTCATTCTTTTTCTTCCATCCACAGCTTTCAAAAGCCATTCTTCATCTCTCTTTAACCCACACATGATTCTCACATAGAGCTCTTCGCATCACTCTTGTGAAAATGCACATCTGATGCTCCTATCTCTCCTGCAGAGACACGATCTCCCCATCTCACACCTACACAATCTCCCTATCGCACTCACACGTGTATCAAACACGTCTCGCTCACATGCACACTTTTTGTCCCACGCACACAGCTGTCCCTATTATTAACACACACATATCTCACAAGCTCTCTATCGCTCTCTCTTGTGCATGTACCACACACAAGCAGTGGAAGAGCTAATAGGGAGGTCAAGGGAGACGTGGCTGCCCGTGGCTTGCTTTTTTGTCCCCAAGACATCGTCTACCTGACACCCGGTAACATCAGAATAATTGTTTGGTTTTTTGTTTTGCAGTTTTATACAGCGCAAACTCGACCCAAAGGTATTGGAGCACTTTACATGAGCACCAGTTAGGTTTCACAAAGATACATTAATTTTTTTTTTTTTTTAATTTGGGTAAGCACGGGGATATTTCGTGATTTGCCTAGAATCACAGGATGTTGAGCAGATGCCAAGATTAAAACCTGGTTCTCCTTTTCCAAAGTCGGCAGCTCTGGCCGTTATGCTTGCATTTTACAATGGAAAATCAAGTATCATATGACAAAGCAGCCACAAGTTTCACCATGACCTATTGGGTGACTACTTTTACAAATTAATTGTTTCCATTTCAAAAGTAAAATGCATCTTAGTTGGTGCTCCTGGACTTGCTTGAAGGAGGCACTGGTCAAGTTTAATATCTGGGGCACCAAATGGACATCACTGGACTAGACTTCGAGCAGATTTCTCTCCTGGCAGGAAAAAAGCTTTGAGTGCAGGGCATACGATCTGCAGTGGTTAGGAGTGAAGGAGGCATCTCCAGGGGCATAGCTATCAATAGTGCAGCATCTGCAGTGGCACCGTAGCCCAGGTATGTTTAGGGCCCACAGCGCCCTGGCAATCTTTTACTGTCCAGCCAGTGGATGGAAGGTATGATTTCTTGCATGCACCACCCCTTGCTGGCTACTGGCCCTCTCGAGAGAGCAGTGCCAGCAGGAGGCACCTTGGGAGGTCTAAGGAGCCATCACAGATGTGCAGGAAGGATTTTTATTCATTCCTCGAAATAGTGCAGATATCGGCAACCCTCCCCCGCTTAGCAGTAATTGGTCGCGCTGCACAAAATAATCGGTCCACACAAATTTTGTTGGAAAACAGTTTGCTGCAGGTTTATTTCAAACAAGAAGTATGCCAACGTGGTGGGTTAACTTACGGGCGATCCAAGCGCAGGCATCGATGACTGACCTAAGCTGCCCTGCCCGCCTGATGAGCCAAACTGCACTGTGGCCAACCCAATCGTTGCTACCATTTATGTGGGGATTATCCCCCTTAAATACTGTGGACCACCAGTCCATATCTTTACTCAAGCCTTTTTAGCGGCGGAGCGTTGCAAGACAAGCTTACAACCGCCTGAAGGACAAGCGGGGCGCTGACGTTTTCATCCAGGGTCCTGCCGTAAAGACTCCTGGGGTTTGGCATAAGGCACCCCTATTGTGCCCCTCAAGAGGGTACCCCTATGTACCAATCAGCCTCCGGATCGCCCTGTAACTCCGCCAAAGCCCTGGATGTGGCCGCCGTCATATCCAGGGCTCCCCCCAGCATGGCAGGCTCCATAACCTCCTGCAACCTGCAGTTACCACTCCTTGTAGCTGGACAATTCCCTATCTACCTCTGACAGGTGTGCCCTGTCCCTATCGGGGGTACCATGTGGTATTTGCACCTAAATTTACCAAGCCCTTCTTATTCTTTTTGATTTTGAATTTGAGTTGAACCAAGCCCTCCTGCTTGGTGGACTTGTACATGGCTTTATTTACCCTTTCGTCGGAATGGTCGATGGCCTCCCCGAAAGTTGGGAACCACTGTTCTCTTCTTTAACCACAGCTTTTTATTTTTTTTTCACCCTTTTGTAGGAATGTTCGACGGCCTCCCCGGAAGTTGGGAACTACTGTTCTCTTCTTTAACCACAGTTCCGAATGATGTTCCTATGGTGCCCTCTGTGCCAATTTGGGCCTTCCGATTAGGGGTTGGCTGAGCTCTGTCTTTACCCCTCACCGTCCAAGCCACAAATTCAGGATTTGCTGGTAAGCATTGTGGAGCTCGCCTCCAAGGCCAAGAGTATATTTGTTAATAAGTTATTTTTTGTGGCCAACACAATACCCATATATCTACCCGCTGACCTCGCTTTGCATGTGAGTACAGCGCCAGCAAGAAATAGGACCCCTTGGGGATTTAAAAGTACTGCTCTCTTCATAACCACAGTACTGAGTGATATAATCCAATATGCACTGTGTGCAAATCTGTGCATTTACATTTGGGGGTTGGCTAAGCTTTTGTTTACCCCCCTACTTGGCGAGTCCCAACATTGAGGGTTCAAACTGATAACCATGTGCCGCACCAGCAAGTGAAATATGGACCCCCTAGAGAGGGTCATTGGGCGGGGACAGGGTGGAGTCTTGTGATCGATGGTAACCCCCCCTGCTAGGGCTGGCACCTTTCCCAAATCTTCCTTCATAATACAGGTGTCGGAGTCTACACAGTGGTAACTATTCATACTTCATTTTATAGACCCGAGGACTGTTTTTGTGTTATGAATTTATGAATAGGGGACTTTCTCTCCTTGCTGGTCTTTAAAAATTGTCTCCCCAGGTTCCTCCTCCACCCTTTTTCTGTTGTTATTACCTTAGGCATGGCCCTGTCACCCATAGGAATCATATGACATGTATCGAATTTAAGCTGTGTCATGTCCTTACGAGGGCACAAGGTGAGCCTCTCCCACCTAAACCAAGACAAATGTGGATCTATAAACAGAGGGTGAGGCCTGAGGTCCCCTAAGTGTACTCCAAATATTCTGCTACATTTCATGTCCTTATTGCCTGCAAAGCCCATCCGTCTGACTGCGATCTTCAGATGCTGTGTCGCCATGCTGGTGTCCCCACCCTAGCGTATGTAGCCCATAGCCAGACGTTTGCTAAAGGTGTACCAGAGATCCGAAAAAGATGCCAATGCTTTTGAATGGTGAGAACATGGAGTAAAACATGAACAAATTTACATGCACCTTCTTAAATATAACTGCAAAATTGTGTTCTGGTAATTGCCAGCATTTGTGCTCCAAACCCATATTCATCGACACTATTGGAGCCACAGCACGCTTTTTGGCATGACAAACTAACACATCTCACCTGGCTGAATAGCGGCGGGGGGTTAGCTTAAATGCAGGATCCCGTTACCCATACTCTCATGTTTACAGAGTGCACATCTTCTATAGAAATGGCCAAACGAAAAACCTATTTAAAACCCACTCTATATACAGTTTCCTGCCAATGTACCCTTCTGCCCCTATATGGGCGAATGTAACGCCTATAGCATTGCAAATCCCACCGCCCTACCATTTAAATACGATTGGGGGGAGGGGTCTGACCCCTAGTATTCTGCTTCATTTTATGTCATTATTGCCTGCAAGCCCTTCCCCATCTGACTGCGATCTTTGGATGATGTGTTGCCATGCTGATGTCCCCACCCTAGCGTAAGTCGCTCAGTTCCAAACTTCTGCTAATGTAAACCATAATTCAAACAATTATATGAAAAAACTTTGGGATGGTGGGAGCAGGAGAACAATATGTACAGATACCAGCCATATCTTGAATAATGGGAATGACAAATGTCTTCTAATAAGTTGAAGCCTTTGTGCTCTAACACAGTGTTTCCCAACTTTGGAACCACAGCACACCTGTTAGATGACCTGCCTAGCTGCAATGGCGATAAAGCAGGCGAATT
Organism: Calotriton arnoldi; assembly: GCA_963921515.1. Taxonomy (NCBI): domain Eukaryota; kingdom Metazoa; phylum Chordata; class Amphibia; order Caudata; family Salamandridae; genus Calotriton; species Calotriton arnoldi. The sequence goes on along the minus strand of CAWUFW010000252.1, from coordinate 3,461,436 downwards.
TTAGCTTAACTGAAGCAACCTGTAACATGCACTCGTTTACGGAGTGCACTTGTTTACGGAGTGCACATTTTCTGTTGAAATGAACAATACAGTTGCACAGACCGTTTTAATGATAAAACTATGGCGAACAAATTAATAAGTGTCAAATCCAGTTTCAGTGAATGCTTGTCTGTTGTGCGTCTGCCAGTAAGTACCTTGATTTGTTTTGGCTGTGTTAAAATTGTTGCTTCCGTCACACTTCAGTATTACAGAAACGTGCTTAATCTTTTGCTTTCTACACTGCTGAGTGTGCCCAGTCCATTCACAGATATTTCTTTACATTTTCAGTTTCTGATTGCAAAATGGAATGAGATTGCAGCACCAATCCCACGCAAATAATACAATTTTATTCTGTAAGGGGACATGGCCTCGTATGCGCCCTCTGTGGTGTGATCTGGACTGCTAAGACTAAGCATCAATGAGGCCTCGGCAAATCATGTGTACCCGTTCATCTTGTGATACACCTCCGCTAACTGCGATAACTAATATGCTCCCTATCCATGGTACTTTGTAGTAAATCAATGATGATGACACGGCAGGGCCTTTACTGGGCTGTAACCATGGTTGCTTAATCCAGAAATTGGACCTAGTTCAATTGCTTTATCCCAGGAATGAATTGCCCGCCACCAGAACCGAAGGCCTGGGTTGTTTACTGGTTTACCTCCTAGTAACATTGTAATTGGTTGTACGAAACATTTTACTCAGTGTAAAACTGACGGTCTTGCGTTGCCATTGTCCTCAACCATCCTATGTCCTTTATAATCCCCCTCTAACCTCCTTGTGCAAGTGGTCATTTGGCTAAAAGCCTAGGGGACCTGGAAATGCTCTTTTACCGTCATATCCTCTTCAGTATCAGCAAGCACCACTCACTGTTGCAGATGCCATGGTAAGTGAGCAACCTGCTGGCCACATCTCACCACCCGCTATTCATCCCACATAGCGGCTCCCGTTAGTCGAAAGAGTGAAAATGGCTTGCTAGAGTGAACACAAAAGACTATTATACATTGGTGACCGTCCTCGTCAAGCTACGTGACTGCCCAGCTTCTGGTGCTTAGAAAATGTGGCCTTGAGCAATGTGTGTCTGTTTAATTGCAATATGTCCATTAATTCCCTAAAGGAATTTCCCACGTGCAGTTGAATACTGTGCTGTTCAGCTGACAATCTTCAAAGGCCGTTTAACTCTTAACAATATGAGTGGTGCGGAGACATTATGTCGGAGTCTAAGAGTTGCTGTTTCATGTTTTGGCGCAGCCCACATTTATGTGGATCCTACTGGAACCCCTCTGCCCCACTGTGCCTGACCTAGGTACTTAGTCCAGCCCACTTGACGCACTTGCATGTGACAAACTAGCAACAACTGGGCGTGCTGCCACTTAGAGAAGGTTTCAAGCAGTTGCATCCACCTCTAGAGAGGTGTCTCACCTCGGTTGGATGGCCTGGAGCCTAATTATAGACTTCCTGTAGTTGTTTCTTGTTAGAGGAGCGACATCTTGTGTAATGTGAAACCAAAAACCTGGGGTTAGTCATGGCTTCCCTGCTTGACCAAATTGTGTGATCCTAGGCAATTGTCTGAATTTCTACTTGTACCTTCATTTGACATAAGGGCATCTTGAAATACATGTGGTCAAGATATCCACTATATAAAACTTTCTCTTGTGTTTGAATTATTAAACTACAATCATAACAAACCAGAGGGTTCCTTGTGTTAACTGACTCGCCAGGGAGGAACGCACGCTAATGAAATACACTTTTTAATTAAGCAGAGACTTATATTGGGACGTTTTTGAGAGATGTCTTAAAATGAATGTGTTACTACCGTTATATGGTGTGGGGCACCTTATTAGCTTCCTTTATTTCAGTTAGTGTAAATAACGGTTGCCCGTTTACTTAGCATCGTTATGGATGTTCGTTCTGTTAGAAGCCCAGTATGGTCGTGCAGACCCCGGACCAAGCTTTGAGTATCACTGACCCAGTGCCTGAGAATCCAGCTGGCCACGTCTTGCCGCTAAGTGTAGGGGAAGCATTTATATACCATATCAACGCTCCCAATGATATAATGTGTGCCATGTTCCAGTGCCACTACGGGTCACAGAATGCAACCTATTGTTCGCATAAAGACTGGCTGTCGGTTGTACCTGTGACCTTTTGTCATTTAGGGCTATGTGTTGCTTCTTGTGCTATAATTTGTGTTTTTTTGTGAGCTTGGCCTGTTCCGTTACCTTTCTGTTTTGACTTGCTTGATGCCCTCTGAAAGAGGCCAGTAATGCCCTCACCAGGAAGTACTTCTGTATGTGTGGTGGGGAAGGGTGTGTGCGCCGCTGATGCTGTTAAAACTCCAGTTTTCAGTTACAACAAACATGTTATACCTAGTGCTTCATACCATGCTTAGTCATCTCAGCGCTGTGATTGGCAGGTGCAACTATCTGTATGCGTTGCTGTCATTAACCGGAACAAGGAAGGTGGCCAATCAGAGGAGATAGTGACAAGTCTACAAGTATTGGGGATGGCTGTGCTAATCCTAACGTGTATTTACGCATACGGTCACCTGAAGGGTATCTTGGCACTGACTACCGATGTTTCTTGACACCAAACTCAATGGTACTCATTTTATCGACCCAGGAAGGGTGAAAGGCTGAGTAGACCCGCCATTAGGCGAACAGGCTGCGTAAAATGCCCCTTCCGATCTCTCTGTTTTAGGCCAATATTGAAGCATAAACTTATGAAGCATTTGCTGAAAGCAACCTCCAGATTTAAACCAGGGAGCCATATGGTGCCTTTTTGGGAATCTAGAAAGAGCAGATGTGGAGGAAGGATTTTTATTCATTCCTCGAATATTTAGCTATATGAGATATAGTGGGGCCCCTGCCCAGGTTTCGAGTGACGGTTGTGGTCGCTATTTTTTTTAATTTAATATGTTTAGCTCAAAACATATACATTCTAATCCAATGAGTACTTTGTTTATATTTTTCAGGATATTATTTTTTTGTTAGAAACAAATAAATGAATTATTCCCAAAATGCACTATCTTCAATGTAAACACAAGACTTGTGTCACACATGCACTATCACCATCTAGGGAGTGTGTATGTAATTAGGCGCCTTTGCTTAGTGGCCGCCCTCGAATTGTGTAATCTACTAAATGTGTGCCGGAGAACAAAAATAATTAGAGCAACTATTTTATATATAAATATTGGACCATATGAAACCGTTACTTGTTATGCAGTCTTTTTTTTCAATCTTTATATATATATCTTCAAGTGAAATGGTCGGGACTGGAGGAGCCGAGCCCCTGTGGATGCAGGCCTCAGCCACTGCACGCAAGTCTCGTGATAGCGCAGCCCAGCCCACCCCCCAACCGCACGCGCACGCATCTCTCGCTGCATCTCCTGAACTCCTCCTCTCCCCCCCCTCCCTAATAATCACTCTAATGCAGCTTTACTCTCTGGGGCGATTAGAGCGCCAAGCCCTTTACATTGTGTTTGCTCTATTAATGAGCTCGGGGAGGACGTGTATTTTTGGCGACAGGCTGTGCTCAGGGAATCCCGCGCGGCGCCATCTTCCTCGGGCAGCTTGAACTGTCTTCATTCAGCACGCGCACAGGCGTGTACGGGCGCACACAGATGTAGACAGAAACGTACATACGTGCACAAAACCTGCACGCAGATACGGACACAGTACACACACACACACTGAGGTACAGGTACACACTGTCACGCATGATTGAAAGACAAAGATATGGCTACAGAGTGCCCCACAGCATAGCTGCCAAGGTTTCAGATTGCTCATGTGTGACATTTTCATAAGTTCAGTGGAATTATGAGTGACATTCAACAACTATGAGTGACACTTTTTCAGGAGCAAAATTAAGCAATGAAGGTGAGGGAAACATATAAATATCAGAAATGACACCCATTTGAGCAACGAGAGACTCTCAGAAGATCTTAAAACTGCTCCAAAGCACCAGAAATGGAGGCCACAGAGCAGAGCCTGAGCCAGCCTCACTGACGCTGAATTCCGCTTTGTGCAGACTGCAGACAGTGACTGCAATGCAGAGCTCAGCTCAGGCACTGTAACACCTGACGCGTGGTGCTGGACAGGGCTGGTTTTACTCAGACCTTGCATTTCTGAAATTAGATTCCAAGACAATTGTAGTCGGTGGAATCAAAGATTCCCCCATGCTCTTGCTTTGTCTCATGCTCTGTTCCCAACTGAAAGTCACACACAAACACACACGCACACCTGCCTCAATTCTTCAGTTCTCCTTTATACATTCACTTTGCAATCTGAATAAAACAATTACTTTTGCTCACCAATTTATCTCCACCAGTACAAACGTTCACCGTCCATTACCAGGAGTCTCCCTAGAGCGGTTTCTGCTCTTTGAGGATCAGGAATCACCGTTCTTCATTACTCTGCAGTGAGCGCGGCAAGTGTGAGTGCATGTGAGAGTTAAAGTGCAAGTACAGGTGCTAGTACAAGTGACAGTGAAGGTATGAGGAAGGTGAAAGTGAGCTTACTGGTGCAAGTTCCAGTTGCATGAGTGAGGTGCAAATTAAATTACATTTCAACTTCCATGGCGGGTGCGAGGAAGGTTACTTGTGCATGTGGCAGTGAGGTTGCTGGTGTAAGTACACCAGTGGGTTTATGAGTGCAGGTGCGAGTGAGTTTACTGATGAGTCGTGCCAGAGGAAATGGGAACGACGGTGCGAGTACAGGCATGCTTGCATGTGCCAGAGTAGAACTGACCTCTGATATAATTGCTTTAGCAGTGCTACGTGTTTAATGTTGGGACACTACATCCTACCACTGAAGTTAAGCCAGAAGGCGTGAAGAACAGCTCAGTCAAAACCCCTGTTTATAGTTGTGGGAGTTAAGAAACCTTATAGAAATTTGACACATAATAAGAATGCTCTGGGAAACACGGAACTAAAATGTTTAACAAAATAAACTGCAATTTACTGGTACTGCAGTAGCGCAACTATTCTTAATCATACTGGACAGAACCACAAGCTAACATGTACAATACCATGATTGACAGGGTGATGAATTTACTTGGAAACTAGCGCTTAGGGAATGTAGCTCATCATTTTATCATACAATGACAATTGTTTTCTTGTATTCCTAAACTTTGTCAGCAGCAACCTGGTTTTAACATTCAACTGCTTTGCATTACTTTCTGTGACGTACCTTTTGCTGTATAATCACTGAAGCATTGCCTTTTCATTTAATTCGTGGCATGGATATTTACTGGGCATGAACACAGAGGCTTGGGAGTCTTGTGACTAACATTAGTAGAAAGAGGGATGTACTCGCACTGTCTCTGCGACTGATTCCGCTGTACTTTATCTGAGCACATACTGGCTGGGGAAGGCCTTGTCACGGTGAGCTGCAGAAATCCTCCCTTCAGCCACTAACTCCATCCGGTTATGGCAGACTCACTCATGTCACCACAAAGTAGGTGCTACAGACTATGGCAGGCTGCTGGTTGGATGGGTGAATTAAAATCACCATCAGACTCGCAAAGCAGCTCTGAGTAATCTTTATACCCCTGGCTTGCGTGCGCACACACACACTCGTGTCATGGCCGGAGACATCAGCGCTTTGACTGGGGGCAGTCACAGCGCCCCTCCCCCATGCACTGAGGATGGCTGGGCCCTCAGGCAGTGCAGCAGTGGAAAGCTGAGAGTCTGGTGGCCCGGCCTAGTTTGCTATAATGTCTTGACACTTTCAGCGAGCGCCTTTACGTCCGGTCCGCCAGTCTGAGCAGCTCCGCGGTCCAGGACTACGCCAGCAAGCGAGAGCTGCATTTCGAGACAGGGCCGGTCACGGGATTTACCGCAGCGCTGTGAGCTCATCATAGCAGCCTGGCCTGGCCGCTGCAACACTGCTGACGGTCACTCCTCTCGGCAAACTTGCACGGCGTCAGGCTCAGCAGCAGGCGCCACTGCTGCACAGAGGGCTTTACACGCGCTGCGGTCCCGTGGGGATGGGTCTGGCGGTCGCGGGTTCATGGCTGATTTTAATTTGCCACCATACGGCGGTGCCAGCAGTGCTGCTATAATTTGCCATAGCCTAGGCCAGCCTGCCTCCCACGGACTTAACTGCAGCCCGAGTCAGCAGCAGGCCGTAACGTCGCGTGGGCCGGCGCCTATGACGTTGGTCAAAATGAAATGCCACGCCCGGGGGAATCATAACGTCTCCATTGATACATTGTAGCACCAGCAGCTTCTAGCTCAGCCATCCCCCAAGAAGCCCAGTGCCGTGAGCAGCATGTACACTACGGGACGCTGCCAGCCACTCCAGCTTAGTTTAGTCAGTATAGCAGCCCTACCGGCTTGATAGCCCGGGCGCTATCAGCCTATTATGCGTGACAATGCATTTCAGTGCGGTGATGCGGACCACCACACTGAAATGCGTTAGTCTAACGCCTGATGCGTGATACTTGGCAGGGCTGCCACAGGCTGTGACGCCTGCAGCCTGACCCGTCCTCTTAGCCAAGAGCGCAGGGCGTCCTGGGAACTGAAGGTTACATTTCAAGATTGTAGAAAGTAACTCAGCTGCCCTAGAATGGACTTACTGCTAGTTACAGGCCATGTCTGGGTGGAGACAACACAGCGCACCTGGAAGGGTGGCTCTGCCCTGTCAATCAAGCCAACATAGCTTCTTCAAAGCACAAAAGGTCACAGATCATGTGAAGAGCCACATCTGTGTGTGCCTTCTAATGTGGAAGTCTCTGCACAGATCCACTGGTGTGAGACAAGTTGCTGAGCGAGTAGCACATGTGAACTGTCTGACCTCTAGAACATGGGGTGAAATTAGTGAGCGTGAAGATGTCTGAGTATGTTACTAAAGCAGCCGTGCCAGGCTGAAGTCAGGAAGGGTGACGGCTCACTTACAACATACAAGTGTCAACCCTTGGCCAAAGAGATTTGAGGAACTGTACGGATTAGTACAAGTGTGTAGAATGAGGTCTAGCGCCTGGAAGCGGAAGTCTGCCAGAGCCAGAAGCTGCATTCGCAATACAGGAGTTCAAGATTCACAACCGGACAGTAAGCGAGCAGAGTGAAACAGCGCAGACGAGAGGGGAACCTGCGAAAGAGGCATAAGCACAGAGAGACAGCAGAGGGGAACAGATGCAGCCTTCTCTAATAGGAAGTACAGACTCACTTATTGAGCGTGACTCTCATTTCAAAGTGTGACTAATTGGGTGCTAGTCTCACACCTTGGTACAGTCTCTCTCAATAGATAAGAGTCTCAGCACCAGTAGCACTGTCTCACTCACTGGATGTGCGTCCCAGGTGTAAATGCACACTGTTACTCGTTTATTAAAGTCCCTTGGAGCACAATGTCACTAATTTGGTGTGAGCCTCATACACTAGAGCACAGTGGTTTTGGTAGCAAGTCTCCTGGATTGAAAGTAGTCTAACTAACTAGGTGCGAGTTTCACCTCTTGGAGCACATGCTACTCACTGAGTGCTACCTAAGTCTTGTTAAACAGTTTCACATATTGATACGTGTTATATCCTAATTATCTTACATGGTTTTCCCCATCCAGTTTCCTCCTTTTCCCTTTCTCCAGTGGTTGCTTCCTTTCCCTGATGATGTAATGCCCTGTCACCAGAACATTTCAACTGTCACCTTATACCACTCAGCTGGCGGGTGGTGCTGTAAATAAAGGACTGGAAGATTTCTACTGGAGTGATTTCTCTTCATTACAACATTGGCGACGAGGATGGGATTTTACAACAATACAACACTGAAGCCTTGGTCTCACTTGTTTGGTGTGAGTCCAATACATCAATCGAGTATCACACAAATGATGTGAGACAATCTTGGATCCTTTATTCTCTATCCTCAGAACAGTGACACATGGATTTAGTAGGTTCGAACCCCCTCAAATTCCACTCCTGGGAACTCTTGGCCTTTATATCTAATTTACTGAGGTCTTGCCTATGGACAAGGTTGTCATGGATTTATTTGTGGAGAGGGAAGGAGTGAAGCAGGGGAAGAGCCAGAGGCAGGATTTAAAAAGACAGTTCCACTTGAAAAGATTAATGAAAAAAGGTAAGGCTATTGCTAAAAAAAAGAACTATATCCGTGTCTTTTGTCCATACCCTGTGTCAGGAATAAGTATACTCCTGATCATAGGGATTAGAGGTGAATGAAAAAAGAACAGACGGGGCAATGAAACAGACAGCGAGGAGGACAGCGGGATAGAAAAAAACCTACATTAAAGCAAATGAGGACAAGCATTGCAATAGCCAATAGGTCTCGCCTTTGGGACCTTATAAGTGTTTAGTTATCCAGCACAATATCCTTGGTGCAACAACATCAAGTGTTGCATGGCTAAACACTTATAAGGTCCCAAAGGCGAGACCTATTGGCTATGCCAATGCTTGTTTTGAGTGTGTGGCTCGTGCAGATATGCCACTGTGAGGTAGAGATGCTGCGAGTGCTTTTACAGGAGCCCCTGTGACATTGCGCCTCTTAAAAATGTATCTTGGGTCTGGTGTAATACTTCTAGCCCCTATTCCCGTCTTCTAGCACCCAATGCATCCTTAAATGCCCCATGTACAGCCGGGGTTGACACTCCTATTACCCCTGCCCTGCAGTGACACTTTACCTGTCACGGGTGGTGGTGGTGGTGGACGTGGTGGTGGATGTGGTGGTGGTGGACGTGGTGGACGTGGTGGTGGATGTGGTGGTGGTGGACGTGGTGGTGGACGTGGTGGTGGTGGACGTGGTGGTGGTGGTGGATGTGGTGGTGGTGGTGGACGTGGTGGTGGTGGACGTGGTGGTGGTGGACATGGTGGTGGACGTGGTGGTGGTGGACATGGTGTTGGTGGACGTGGTGGTGATGGTGGACGTGGTGGTGGTGGACGTGGTGGTGGTGGTGGACGTGGTGGTGGTGGTGGACGTGGTGGTGGTGGACGTGGTGGTGGTGGTGGATGTGGTGGTGGACGTGGTGGACGTGGTGGTGGTGGTGGTGGACGTGGTGGTGGATGTGGTGGACGTGGTGGTGGTGGACGTGGTGGTGGTGGACATGGTGGTGGTGGACATGGTGGTGGTGGTGGACATAGTGGTGGACGTGGTGGTGGTGGACATGGTGGTGGTGGCGGATGTGGTGGACGTGGTGGTGGTGGACGTGGTGGTGGACATGGTGGTGGACGTGGTGGTGGACATGGTGGTGGACATGGTAGACGTGGTGGTGGTGGACGTGGTGGTGGACGTGGTGGTGGTGGACATGGTGGTGGTGGTGGACGTGGTGGTGGACGTGGTGGTGGTGGACGTGGTGGTGGTGGACGTGGTGGTGGATGTGGTGGTGGTGGACGTGGTGGTGGTGGACGTGGATGTGGTGGTGGATGTGGTGGTGGTGGACGTGGTGGTGGTGGACATGGTGGTGGTGGTGGACGTGGTGGTGGACGTGGTGGTGGTGGATGTGGTGGTGGTGGATGTGGTGGTGGTGGACGTGGTGGTGGTGGACGTGGTGGTGGACGTGGTGGTGGTGGACATGGTGGATGTGGTGGTGGTGGACGTGGTGGTGGTGGTGGTGGACGTGGTGGTTGTGGTGGTGGTGGTGGACATGGTGGTGGTGGTGGACGTGGTGGTGGTGGACGTGGTGGTGGACGACTATTGGGTTGGAGGGTGCTGGCAGAATGCGGATGGAGAGGAGGATCTCGAAGGGGGGCACATGGGAGAGCAGAAAGAGGCCGAATATTAGATACAAAAAAAACGGCGAGTAGATAGAACACGAAACAGATTTAACGGGGTGGTCCCTTCTTATAGCGCATGTGAATGTTCCTTAGCACCCTGTTTTTAGTAAACAGGGGGACCACGGGGAGATTAATTGATTAATCACGCATGATGATCGCGTGCGATTAATTGATTAATCACGCATGATGATCGCATGCGGAAGCTGGTGTTGTTCGGGTCACGGCGTTGGCTTACCAATGTGTGATTCTGGGCAAATTAGTTAATCTCCCATGCCTTCTAAAAGGCAATGTGTTCCTGTGTGAATGTGCTCTTGTGTAATGTAACTGGGTGTCTTGTAAAGGTCTCTACTACTCTTGAGTTCAGTTTGCGCTGTATGAATTTGCTAAACAAACAGCCAGCAGACCTTGTAGAGCAAGAGCCTATTATATCCGTTCATGTAGCACACGCACAGCAATGAGGGCTCTGTACAGCCCAGTACTGCACACTACACAACAAACAAATATCCGTTCATGTAGCGCACGCACAGCAATGAGGGCTCTGTACAGCCCAGTACTGCATTTAAAATTTAAAGCGCATTAAAGCGCAATGCTCCGTTAATAAAAAAAAACACGTCGTGCCTGCAGTGAGAGTGGCTCACAAAGAAAAGAAACAAGTTTGCCTCCGGTGTTCAGTCGGTTTAAGCTCCTTTTATCTAGACGCCCAGTTTGTTCAGGTGCGCGTGCGCTCGGTGAAATCTTGTGTACTGACTTGTCTTGTGAAACCTGGCTGTATTTCTCAGCTCCCCGCGTGTGCCAGTCAGCAGCCTGAATTAACTTCAGCCTTGCGCGAGAACAAGGAGCAGCTGTTTGAAGCACTCGTGCTTGTGCTGGCCTCCGCCTTGCGGGAGCGAACAGCTGCGGCGCGAGAGCTATATGTTTTCAATTAGCACGCGCGCCGCTGCTCGCTCCCGCAAGGTGGATGCCAGCACAAGCACGAGTGTGCAAAGGAGCAGACCGATTTCTAAAGGTCATCTCCTAGAGCAGCGCATGCGCGCTGCCTAGGCGAGACCTAAAAAATGGGAAGAGACAACAAGGGGTCATGAAAAAGGAAAAGAGACAGTGGAGGGCTCAGAAAACACAAGACTCATTATTGCTATCATTATCATTATGATGTTACTGCACCTTGAAGAAACCGAAAATACGCAGTAAGATAGGAGCCCACAAACCTAGAAGTTACAGAGTTGAAGTCAGCTGTGAGGCACTTTTGGGGATTCCCGATGCCTTTCGAAGGACAGCAGACGTGGCAGGGACAGACTCTGCGCAGGGTGTGGGACGGCAAGGGGCAGATGAGGAGAGTTGGGAGGAATATTATCCAAAGACCCCCTCCCACCTAAACAACATGATTGACAGTGCGCAAGAAGAGGCATTGGCAGCCTATGCGGCGAGAGGCAAATGAGTAGAGTCAGAAGAGTAGAAGACACGAGAAACTAATCTCACATCATGATATCTGTATTTTTAAAAAAACAAAGGGAAGTAGCAGATAAGGGATTGGATAATGAAGCAGATACTGGCAGAGGTAAATGAGACAGCTCCTAGGATGGGCTAGAAAGCCAGGATTAGCACAATGGCCACAAAGCCTTCAATGTATTGATCGCCTGATCGTTGCGGAGTATTGGAAGTGGGTAAGAGGATGGTTACCAAAGATGGAACTGGCTTCCACAATTCAAGCTGACCTGCCCAGGCTTGTAGTGCATGATTACAATTGCAATATATCTGTGGATGTGACAGCATGGTGACATATAAATAGATTTCTGCATTTGCATATATTTATCACTGAATCTGTCAACGGTTCCTTTGGCTTTTCTTATTCTCTCTTTTGTCTTTACCTTTTTTATTAACGGAGACGATACTCAAATCTTGTTTTAGTTTGAAGGAGATTTTAAGGTCTGTGCTGACTCTTTATTCACCTGTCTGCACCAAATTATTGCCTGGATGAGTCCTCACCAGTTAAAATGAAATGGGGGGGAAAGACCGAAATACTTTTGCCTAATAGGTCCACCTTTATATGGGATCCTCCTTTCTGGCGACACACCCACTCAAGTTTCCCGCGGGAAAAATCTGGGCACAAAATTTGATACTGCTCTTGCGCTCTCCAAGCAGATTCATGCAGCGGTCAGGTCTTGCTGTTCTCCTATTTTTACCCTGAGTACAAAAATGCATTGAGTACATGTTTTCTTTTCATCACAGAATCAAGATTTTAAATGCTTTCCTCTGCTCGGTTGGGCTACTGCAATGCATTGTATCTGGATCTCACTGATAAAATGATTAAGTTAGTCCAAAGCTCTGGCCGGACCAGTTCGGAACCTTAAAAAGACTGACTCTGTCTATTCTGTATTGTCCAGACTTCACTGGCTACCACTAAAGCAGCAGCTTCTGTTCAAGTCAGTCAGTATTGTTCACAAAGCCCTATTTGGCAATTATTTTTTATCCCAGCAAGGTTAGTTATATCAGCCTAGACAGCTATTACCGTCCCAGCACACCTTTCGTGTTGTAGTTGTATCCTCCAAACATAAAATCATCTGAGATAGGGCCTTCTCAGCAGCCGCTGCCAAACGATGGAATGCTCTACCCATAAAATTAAAAAAGTATTTCAGATTTTCTTGGATTTTGAAAAAACTTTGAAAACATGGCTGTTTCCATTTTAACATTAGGTTAGTATAGGCTCTGCTGCTGGTTTCCATGCATTTCTTGTATCTGCCCTCCGCCTAAAGGTCTAGCCTCAAGACACCTGTTGGTCATAGTGTGCTTTACGTTTAAATAAATAAAACCCTACTTTACAATCTAATAGTTCTTGACTGAAGAAGAAGACTAGAAGAACAAGTGACTGATGATCAGTAAGTCTCTTTCTGGGAGATACTGTATCTAATCCCAGATTCCTCATCTTTAGAATATCCCTCTGGCACTAGACTGGATTTGGAATTTTTTTCCTGTGCACCGCTAGTCAGCTCTGTCTGGCTCCGCGTTGACTCAGTACCGCCCCAGAAGTGACAAAGAGAGTCACCTTTAATCTCAATGCAGGAACTCCAAAGTGCAAAACTGTGGGCACTTCACATTCTTGGCATTGGTGAAAAGATCGAGCCAGGGTTCTCCTCACTGCTGGAAGGTGCCCTGCTGCACCTCAGGATGCCCTGCTCCACCTCAGGATGCAGACGTCTTTTGTGATTCGCCAGACGCAGGCACCTGAGCTAATCCGCCCTGACATTCAAAGAGCCCGCCAGATGGTTCACAACCTAGGAAATGCCCTGACGCTCCAGCCCTCTTGGCACAGGATCCAAGACCCCACTTCGCCTTGCTAATTGCAGTACCCCATGGCAGGGGTGTGGTCCATGAGACCCTGCACCAGCTCCCATTGATAGATGGCAGGAAGGCCGTCTACACCAGATAAATGGTCCGCAACTCCAACAGACTGATATGGAGCTGTGTTTCAGTCGAAGAGCAGAGCCCTCTGATCTCCACCTCCCAGGTGTGGCCACCCGAACCCAGCAGTGATGCATCCGCCACCACTTTCGGCACTGGGTGTGGAAGGGAGAGGGGTCTGCTGCTGGTCTAATTGCGGTCTATCAGATACCAATGCAGACCATGTGCATTATTCACCGAAATCTGAATGGATAACAGGCCAAGAAGCCTCAGAGCCTTTCTCACTGAGATCCAGGGCACAGGCTGGAACATCTGGATCATAGCCTGAATGTCCTGGAGTCAGTGCAATGAAGAGACTACCTGGAACTATCCAGGACATCTCCAAAGAATGGAAGCCTCCATAAATGTGTCATGTGTGATTTAGGCCATTGATCATGAACCCCAACGATGTCAGGAGGTTCGCCTTCATCTGGAGGTGGTCAATGACTAACTGTGGCAATCCCGCCTTCAACAGCCAGTTATTGAAGATGAGCAGCGACCACTGCCATCACCTTCATGTACACCCAAGGGGCAATGGTGAGGCCAACAGGGAGCATGGCAAACTGAAAATGTTCCTGTCCTACCTTGAACCGCAGTTAACATCTGTGTGACTGCTAGATTGGTAAGTGAAAATATGTGTCTTGCAGGACCAATGCCACCATCCAGTTGCTTGGATCCAGGGCATACAGAATCAGGGCCAGCGTGAGCATTTTGAATTTGTCCTTCCATAAGAAGGCACTATGAGGGTGAAGATGGCTCCTTTAGAAAGTAAAGCTCACACCTCCTACATTAAAATGGACAGGTGCTTCTCTGAGATCCTTTCTGGTGAGGTGGCCTGAAAGAAGTGGTAGGACATAGCCATGATGAAGGATATGGAGGATAGCGATGGATTGCTACCCCTTGGAGAAAGGTCTAGATTTGGGTCTAGATTCTGCCTCCCACAGGGTGGCTGTGCGTGGCTAATGGAAAGATAACGCAGCTTTGAGCCTGGTGCCGCTGGGGAGGGCTATTGGGAGGACTGATGCCCAAGATGAACTGCTCAATGCCTGCAAGATCTTCATTCTGACCTCGAGAGGTCAGGGGTGACTGCAGTAGGGGCTGGGGAGATTGGTGTTGCCTCTATGCCAACCCTCTGGAGTAGCCTCGGAATTTCCTAAACTGGTGAGGAAACTGTTTGTCATGTCTCCTTCAAACACTCCAAGGCAGAATCAGCTTTCTCTGCAAATAGGTGTGAGCTACTGAAAGGCATGTCCATAATGGAAGCCTGTACATCTCCAGAGAAACCTGTGATACGTATCCACGCATGGTGACAAAGCACCACACTGGTGCCAACTGCCCGTCCAAGACAATCAGTTGCCTCAAGAGCAAAACAAATCACATAGTTGGCTGCATCCTGACCATCTTGAATGGTTTGAGCCAAGGAGGCCTTAAGTTCTTTTGAGACCACCAGCAAAATCTCGCTGGCCATTTCCCAGAGGCTGTACGTATATCTGCCCAATAAGCACACAGCATTGACTGACCTCGATGCTTGGCTAGCCGAAGAGAACATTCGCTTCCCTAACGCCTCAATCCTATTCGACTCTGTGTCCAAGAGGTTTGTAGGAAATGAGCTGAGGTTCACCTTGTTAGTGGAAGCTTGGACACTAGACTCTCTGGAGTAGGATGTTTTGTCGAGAAATCAGGGTCACCAGGAGCCAGTCTGTGCCCACCTGCCTATTCACAGGCAGGCAAGAACACGGCTTAGACAAAGTGGCCTTCAAGGTGTCAGTGAGAGCTTCATTGAACAGAAGCAAGGGTTCGGATTAGGTGGGCTCAGGTTGCAAAATGTAATTAAGGACTTTTATCTTGACTTCAACAGAAGACAGTTGAAGGTCCAGGACCTTCGATACTCGTCGAATTACTACAGCAAAGGAAGCACACTCTTCTGTTGAGGGTCTAAAATGCTAATTTAACCATGTATCAGGGGAAGTATCAAGCCCACTGGTCTCCTGTAAGTCCATGTAAAATGGTAAACATTATAATGTAGGGGCAAATCATCTTCATCCTCAACATCATCATCTCCGAGTGCTGGAAAACTCTGGTCAGAGAAGGAGCCAAAAACGGACAATGGAGCCTCTGAGGATGCCTCTGCAGTAGTGAAAGCATAGAATCAGGTCCAGGCTGAATGGTTACCAGGTGCGCAATAGTGAATTCGAAGCTCCACTTTAGTTAGGGTTGAGCCGAAGTCGGTTGGGAGTAGAATATTGGAGTCGGCACAGAATTCTTCTCCGGAGCTGGAGACATCGGCACCAGCAGCATCAGCACTGGTGTCGATGAAAGAGTAGATGATGCACGTCATGGAGTAAGGGTGGAAGTCTGCACAGGAGTCGTGCAGAGTGCAGAGTCTGTGAAGGGTTCAAGTGGTTCAGACGGTGTGAAGGCTGGCAGTAATCCGACTGGGTTTCACTTCCAGATCCTTGGAGTTTGAAGGCACGCTAGAGGGAGCCAGGAGTGTGGCACAAATATGCAGCATGGCCTTTCTAAAGGCCTCTATCTGCTGAGGTGTCGCCAATGGTTTGGGGAATTTAGGGTGGACTGGGATCAACCGCAAGATTGGTCCTGCAACCAGAGATCAGGAGGAAGACGATTAACACTGGGATGCCCTCTTTGCATAAAGAGTGGTGGGATGTGGTCAGGTCCTGCCCG
The DNA here is from genome assembly GCA_963921515.1 of Calotriton arnoldi. Taxonomy (NCBI): domain Eukaryota; kingdom Metazoa; phylum Chordata; class Amphibia; order Caudata; family Salamandridae; genus Calotriton; species Calotriton arnoldi. Next base: position 3,445,565 of record CAWUFW010000252.1, on the reverse strand, counting down.
CTTCACCTTCTTGTGTTTACTTTTGGACTTCGACTTACCAAAGGACTTTGACTGCAAAGAAGACTTCTCATGGGAAAGACCTCGAGAGCGGGTCCATGCCCTTGATGTGCAGTGGGAGCAGGACTTACAGCTTTGTTTCCTGGTCCCGGTTCGTCTTCGGGTGAATGAAGGTGCACCATTGCATGAGATGGAGTCATACCCGAGCCTAAATACCAAAACACACCTCATGCTTGTCCATGACCCACATCTTTTTTCTGCAATTGTGGCATGGTTTGAAGCCTGTAGTTTTCATTGTTTCCTTGCACACAGGATTTCATTTTTTGGGTGTCACTGGAAAGTCGGCAAAAGTAAACCCAGAGCTCTGGATCCACGTTTGAAAGTGCAAAAAGAAAGGAATTGAGATCGGTGTGCTGGGGTGGTGCTTACATGCGGCTCTGCTCTGTCACTACGGACTATGGATCAATCAATCAATCACGGCATTTATAGAGCGCGCTACTCACCCGGGAGGGTCTCAAGGCGCTGGGGGAGGGGGTAACTTACTGCTCGAACAGCCAGGTCTTGAGCTGCTTCCTGAAGGAGAGATGGTCCTGGGTTCGCCGAAGGTGAGTGGGGAGGGAGTTCCAGGTCTTGGCTGCCAGGTAGGAGAAGGATCTTCCTCCGGCGGTGGCTCTGCGGATGCGTGGTACGGTGGCGAGGGCGTGGCTGGTTGATCGTAGCTGGCGGGTGGGCGTGTAGAAGGTCATGAGGTCGTTGAGGTACTTGGGGCCCAGGTCGTGGAGGGCCTTGTGTGCGTGGGTGAGGAGTCTGAACGTGATTCTCTTGCTGACGGGGAGCCAGTGCAGGTCTTTCAGGTGTCCGGTGATGTGGCTGTGTCGGGGGATGTCCAGGATGAGTCGTGCGGAGGCGTTCTGGATGGAGTCCACGCGGAGTCACTAAGCAGTGCCCAGGAGCATGGCTAAGAAAATTCCCGGATCCATTTTGGCACCTGGGTGATATTCTAAAGGTGAGGAATCTGCAGTTAGTAGTATACATCAGAACTGGGGAAATTATGAAGGCTCAACAAAGGGATAATGTTCCTAAAAAAAGGGGGCAAGGTCTCTCAAGTGGTAGAGAATGCCCGGACTAGGATCATGGATGGGGACAGTCAGTAGGACTGTTTTATGTTGCCCTCACACATCCCCTAGAGGATGTCATGCTTCATCATAGGGCAGTGCTCCTCGTCGGGCCGGCGCTGCAATGCCCTACGAGTCCCCCGAAGGGTCACTTTGGCGAGATCTTTTCAGAGGCTGCCGTATGATTAGTGCAAAGTCGATCAGTAGCAACACCACCCCCCTCTTCCCCCAGCGCCTTGAGACCCTCGCGGGTATGTAGTGCGCTTTATAAGTGACATGATTGATTGATTGATTGATTGGGGTGTGAATAGAGGTTAAAACTGATAAGGGAGATCCTGCACTATACTTTAATGAGGGGATCACCCTTCCAGGGATAAAAAAAACCTATGAGAGGTGAGTGCTACCTTGGGGTTATTTAGGAACCCTGGTAGTCAGTGTGTTGAGACTGGATAGATCCCGGGGATGCGGAGACGGGCACGGTAGGTGGAGACACGCAGTCTGCACGCCTGAACTCTGGGCACGCTTCAACGCAGCACCTCCGTGCCACCCGATGCGGCCTTAATCCCTGTTACTTTTAGGTCGGACCCTGAACAACACACACAGTAGGTAGCACCTAGGGGCACCAACTCAGTGTGGGGTAGTTCGTCCACTATATGTTTTCTGTCCTGATGAAGCGACATGGATCCTTATGACCATACCAGGCGCAAAACATGTTGACACACTTGTGAAGGGCGTAACGGAGATAGGTCCCCCTCCTGTGACTATAGGATACTTCACCTTTATTCACACCCCACTACTCCACATCATGAATCACCTCACTTGCACTCATCACATGGCAGCCTCTGAAAAGATCTCCGCCAAAGTGACCCTTCGGGGGACCCGTAGGGCATTGCAGCGCCGGCCCGATGAGGAGCACTGCCCTAGGATGAAGCATGACATCCTCTAGGGGATGTGTGAGGGCAACATAAAACAGTCCTGCTGACTGTCCCCATCCATGATCCTAGTCTGGGCATTCTCTACCACTTGAGAGACCCTGCCGCCCCCTTTTCTTAGGAACATTAGCCCTTTGTTGAATCTTTGATTAACTACAGGAGCACGGGCTTTTGGACCTTATAATCAAGCTCCGTGTCCCCCCTGCACCACTCTCCTTTGAGCAAGGGGTCTCCTTGATACGAAATTATGAAGGCACCAAACTTATTTTGACATAAGGAAAGAGACAAGAGGCAAGCAAGAATCCAGGTGAAGAAATCCGGAGAAAGATGAATCTGCTGGAGGCAAAAATCTGCAACAAAAATAGGTGCAAGAACACAGCGAAAAATAGAGAAACAAAGCATTGCGACTCATCTTTCTCTTGTAATTGTCTTTCTTATACGTGATTAAACAGGAACTGGCATCACAGGAAAAGACTCAAACTTCATCTTAGATTGAGTATCCCAAATAAAGTTCTATGGTTAATCCACAATCTTAAGAAGGGGTGGTTATAAGGCTTGTCCAGATTTCTTTTCAGAAAATCATGGTTTTTTGATTCAAGATAGCCAAAGAAGCCTAGGTTTGAATACCTCTGTTACACACTGGATACCAGGACCACACCGTCACTTTCACACAGGGGGCTCCTGGCGATCTGCAAAACACACCTCCGGGTCACCAGGAGCAAGGAGATGCCAGAACCGTCTGGATGGTGCGAGCACAATGTTCCAGCAACACGCAGGCTATAACTGCGAGGAGCACTCCTTTGTTCCCTGAAGGCATGCAACCATTGGTAAGGCTCGGGGGAGCCTGGGTGCTTACTAATCACAACGCTGCATTGCAGAATTGTGATTGGTCAGTGGGGCCTGGCTGTGCTTCCTGTTCCAAGACGAGGAGAGCAGGAGCAGAGACGTGGGACCCGGCGGCAAGATACGTTTATTTTTTAAATATTTTTTATATTAAGACCCGAACCCCCCCCCCCCCCACCCCCCCTGTGACACCCACCCCACCACCCGGGAGCCATGCCGGCCGTCACTGATTACCAATGGCAAAAATAATCCCTGCCTCCTTATCCTGATCAACCTCTTGGTCAGCTTCTTTTTTTTTTTTTATATCTTTATTTACCATTTTTTAACACATCATAGCAATAGAATCATAGGGGCACATGCATCAAGCTAGGCAATTGCGATTCCTTAATAGCGATTATTAAGGAATCGCTATTAAGGAATCGCAATTGCCTATGCATGTAGAAATCGCTCAATAAATAGCGATTCCTAAACATTCCTTAATTGCTACTCGCAAATTGCGAGTCGCAATTAAGGAATACCTACCCATTCATTCCAATGGGCCAGGAGGCCCATAGGAATGAATGGGAAGATATTCACTATTAGCGATTCGCTATTAAAGAATGGCTAATAGCGGGAGCTATTTCAAGGGTGCCAGGGTGTCAAAAGGACACCCTGTTGCACCCCTGAAATCTGCATATGAGTACATCTTGCACACACACATGCCCCAAGGGCATGTGTGTGTGTAAATGGAAGTTTGAAAAATGAACTTTAGTGCATTTTTCAAAGTTTTGCAAATTACCATGCAGTTTAACTTCATGGTAATTTGCTCCCTATTAGCGAAATCGTGAATTTCTTAACTTTAATGCATTGCATTTAAGGAATCTCAATTTGTGATTCCTTAAATGCAATTACAATTTAAGGAATAGCAATTTTGCGATTCCTTAAATTGCGATTTCTGCATTTGGGATGATGCATCCCAAATGCAAAAATACTGGTCGCAAACGGGGCAGATTCTGAGAATCTGCCCATTTGCGACCAGTATTTCAGTTGATGCATGTGCCAGAATGTTGTACACTGTTTGACATAACAATCATAGAAAGTGCTGCGTATCATGGGATATCAATACAAATCCTATTTGTCCTGCATCATCGAGCAAAGAAAAAATAACAGCTAGTGCAACAGCCTGGAAAGTGGAATACATTCTCTATGGCCCCCCGCCAGTGCCTGGAAACACCCTCCACCAGTCTGCAACGAGGTCGCACATCCATCCAGACCCAACAATCACAGAGCAAGACATGCATAGCAAGGGGACCAGACAGCACCGGGCCCAGAATCGCTCCGGGCATCCGTAGTTGAGGAAATACGAAACTGTCTATCCGACCCCAGTAGGGACGATGCCCTGTTCCAGCAATGAGTCAGAGGAGTGACTAATGGACTCCACATAAGCCCTGTAGGGACCCCAAATATCCTTGGGACGAGAAGAGCTAGGTAGGGTACTGGAGTAAACCTCACTGTTGATGTTACAATAGGCCAGGCTGTTCATCCAGCTCTGTAAAGTGGGAGCTGTCCTGCGACCCCAATGTATCGCTATTTCATGTTTGGCCAGTAGTAAACTGAGGGCTGCGAATTTCCTAACTTTTTTGGGGAAGTTCACCACATATCCCAAAAGAGCCACCTCTGGTGTAGGAATAAGGGACAATAAAGTCATATCACCTAACGTTTTGTGTACTCTTTCCCAATATGATAATAAAGCGGGGCAGGTCCAGGTAAGGTGTACGAAATCAGCGTGCGGGGCGTCGCATTTGCGGCAGGTGTGAGGCCTTGTCGGGTCTAGTCTGTGAACTTTGGCCGGGGTGATGTAAAGTCTGCGAAGAAAATTAAAATGCAGCAATTTATGCCTGCTGTTTAGGGAAATGCCTTTCGTGACTGCACAGCATTTGGCCCATTGTTCGTCGGTGATGGGGTGGCCGAGATCTCCCTCCCAGTCCCTATGAATCTTGTCGTCGTTAACCGGAAGCATCCCAGAGCATGCCTTGTAGAGTTTAGATATAAGGTGTACCCCACTCTCACTCTCAATGATTAGTGAAAGAGGAAGGAACGAATCTGGTTCAATGGGAAACCCTGGGAGCGCGGCTCGGAGAGCCGAGCGGATCCGTCCCAACACAAATCTGTCCATGAAGGTGGCATCGTGAAATCGGTCACCCTCCGCAGAGGAAAAAATATGTCCGTCAGGATACAGGTCTCCCAGTTTCGTAACCCCGAATTTGGTTAAAGAGCGCTGCACCAGTCTCTCACCCGTTATGGGAAGCCAGCGGGGATTGGGGAGAGGAAGAGATGAGGAATACAGCATCGGGGCGCCGGTGAGTCGTTTAAGTTTGTCCAATGCCCAGCTGGTGGTGGAGACCGTCTGTATATCATTAGGGTCCCTAGGTATACCCTTCGGCAAGACTGTGGATAGCTGTTCAGGGAGAACGAAATCCGCTTCCGGGTGGAGGAAAGGGATCCTGGCGTCGGGATGATACCATGTGAAGGCGTAGCTACATTGGGCCACGAGATAGTATAGATGGAGATTCGGCACTCCGTATCCTCCCCTCTCATAAGGTAGGGTGAGGACCTGCCAGCGGACCCGCGCCGGTTTGCCCCCCCAAACCAATCGTATAAGGTGCGATCGTATCTTCGAAAAGAAGCTGTTAGGGAGAGGGATGGGAATATTGTTAAAGAGGTACAAAAATTTGGGAAGGACAACCATCTTGATAAGAGCGACTCTGCCGGCTACGGACAGAGGCAGTCGTAGCCACCGCTCCACCTGAGCCTCAAGTGTCCCAACCGCCTGTCCATAGTTGAGGCAGAGGATCTGTTCTGTGTCTAAATGGATGTGAATGCCTAGATACTTGACGGAGTCAGAGCACCACTCAAGAGGGAACTCACAGTCCCATTGGGTTGTGCTGGGAGTTAAGGGAAAAATAACTGACTTACGCCAGTTGATGCCAAGGCCAGAATGTTGCCCAAAACGGAGAATTTCTCTAATGAGCGGCTCTAAATTCACCTGGGGTTCCCGAACGTACAGGATGGTGTCATCCACGTAGAGCGAAACTAGAAGGGGGCCAGTGTTAAATTGCAGGCCTCTTTGCAGATGCCTCTCCTGAAAGTGGCGGATCAAGGGGTCCATGGCGAGTATGAATAACAGAGGTGATAAGGGGCACCCCTGGCGTGTGCCACGGGATAAGGAGAAAGGACGGGAGAGTGTGCCATTCAGGCGAAGTCTCGCAGTGGGGTGGGTGTACAGCAGGGCCGTGGTAGCTACGAGTCCCACCGGCATACCCATACGGCGCATGACCGACATGAAAAAAGGCCATTCCAGGGTGTCGAAGGCTTTTTCAGTGTCTAACAGAATTGCAGCGGCAGGGACCTCAGGGCTAATTCTATGAAGGACCGAGAACAGCGTTCTGAGATTCAAGGACGTCGATCGGTGGGGAACGAAACCGGATTGAGCCGGCGAAATAATGAACTCCATCAATTGGGATAAACGATTGGCGACAATTTTAGCGAGGATTTTATAATCCAAATTGAGAAGGGATAAAGGTCTGTAGGACCCGCACAATGACGGATCCTTGCCAGGCTTGGGTAGAAGTATGACAACCGCTTCACGTGGCGTAGGGGGTAGGATCTGTTTCTCAAGGGCTTCCGCGTACACTTCAATTAGATGCGGCGCTAATAAGTCTTTATAGGCCTTGTAGAAATCCCCAGTAAAGCCATCTAGCCCGGGGGCGGAGGAGAAACAAAGGGAATCAATGGCTCCAAGTACATCGGCCTCAGAGATCGGTTCTGTCAAAAAGTCCCGTATGTCCCTCTCTAGGTATACCAAAGCGATTTCAGAGAGATAAGCTTCTTGCGCCGTGGGATCTCGTCCTAATTTTGAAGTGTATAAAGTTGTAAAAAAAAGCAAGGAATACTGCTTGGATTTCCGCAGTGTCGTGCAGCATCCGGTCGGTGGAGGAACAGAGCTCAGTGATGTAGGCTTTGCTATATGGGGGTCGAAGCATCTGTGCCAGTACTCTGCCCGGGCGCTCTCCTTCGCCATAGCGCCATGCGGTTTGATATTTACCCAAAAAAAGGATCTCTCGATCCGCTGCATCTCTGTATTCAGAGAGGAGAGCCAAACGTTTTCCCGTCGCGTCCGAACCGGGGGATCGTCGCGCCGCATTGTCCAAGTCTGTGAGGTCATGCTCTAATCGCGTGAGTGTAGTGCGGAGGGCCCTAAGTACCCCTGAATGTTTGGCAATGCAAACTCCACGAATGTATGCCTTAAAACCCTCCCACAGAACCGCCCAAGTGTCGACCGAACCTGTATTGATGTTAAAGTAGTCTTCAATGGCCTCACGCACCTCGGCGTTAAATAAGTCGTCATTGAGGGCGCGACTAGGGAAGCGCCATTGTCTCTCAAACCCATTAGGTCGTGGAACCCGAAGAAGTAGCTTAACTGGGGAGTGATCGGAATACGTTCTCGGAAGTGTAACAAGAGACTGGTACCAGCAGGAGGTGCCAGGGGAGAGAAGCCAATAGTCGATTCTAGTCCAAGTTTTGTGGTGGCCCGCGTAGTGCGTGAAGTCAGTGTGAGAAGGGTTGCATTTGCGCCAAATATTGAATAGGGAGAATTGGTCGCAAAGGTCAAGGAGAGCACGTCGAGCTTCAGGTTTAGTGTCATGGGATTTGGCGGTGCTATCCAAGTCAGGGTTAAGGAGTAGATTAAAGTCCCCGCCAGCCAACAGTAAAATAGGATCTAACTTTGCAAGCTGGGCGTGTAGTGTATGAAAAAATTCTGGCGAATCTGTATTCGGGGCATATACACATATCAACGCAACGCTATGACCCATTAGTGTCCCCACCACGATTGTGTATCTACCTTCGCTATCATTGACGACTGAGTGGAGACTGAAGGGGACCCTCTTGTGAATGAGGATGGCCGTGCCCCTGGCGTAGTTAGTAAAGTTAGCTAAATATCTGTGAGCTCCCCATCCTGAGGCAAAGCGGCCCAAGTCGGACTTAGGGAAATGCGTTTCTTGCAGGAATGCAATGTCTACATTATGCCGAAGCAGATAATGAATAACCTGCCGTTTCTATCGGTTATCATTGAGACCCCGGACATTCCAGGACATCAAGGACAAGCTGGAGGAGCCCTCAACATTGCCTAGCTGAGTCATCTAGTATATGTGGCATGCATAATAGATACAGGCGCAAACCGATAAATGCAAACTGTGACAGTGTACAAACTGAAAAGTGAACAACAATTGCTATGCAACAGCAGTCAACCCCCACCCCCACCCAACCTCACTGAAAAAAAAGCGAGGCAAAACCCTAACAGATAGTAATACGTAGAATACCAATCGACTTTACATTGGAGATGAAAAACCCTGAAACGGTACATCAGTTGGACCAAAAATAAACCCAAGGTGTACACCATGAGGGGTGGCAACGCCACGACAACCGATCAGCTAATTGAAACATATCAAACATAGTGAATAATAGCATCCCTTCATCATTCTGCAAAGACATAAAGGAACCAGGCAGCAGAGTCAACCAGTTCCGGAACCCGAGAAGAGTTCCATGCTTGCTTCAGAGCCACTGTGCGAAGGAGAGGGTCTACTCCCAGCTGAAGCCACCTGTTTGTTGTTTTGCTTATAGGCGTGACAAAAGTCTTGCACATCGGTAGGGTTCTCAAAGATGCGGGCCCGGCCATCGATGTCCACTCTTAGTCTTGCGGGGTATAACATGCCGTATTTCAAACCCAAGTTTCTGAGGGTGGCTTTAACCCCATTGTATTTGCGACGGGCCTCCTGCACCATGATGGTAAAGTCCGGGAAAAAGGCAAGCTTTGAGCCCTGCCATGTGTTGTCTCCCCGTTCCCTAGCGAGGGTAATGCAGTGTCGCGATCCCGAAAGTTCATGATGCGCGCTATGATAGGGCGTGGAGGACAGCCTGGGTTGGGCCTTGGCCCCAGGGAACGATGCGCTCGCTCCACCACGAATCCGGGGGTGAAGGACTCCTTACCAAACAGGTCAGAGAATAGAGTTTCGACAAAAAGGTCAAGGCGGCCCGTGGCGGAAGTCTCCGGTACTCCCAGAATGCGTATGTTGTTGCGCCGGCTTCGCGCTTCAAGGTCTTCGTTTTTAATTGCGTCTTCCTTGAGGATGCCCTCCACTCGCTCCAGTCTTTTAATGGATTGCGCAGTGCCATCTTCAATATCCGAGATACGTGCCTCAACAAAGTCCAGGCGTCTGTCATGGACTTGGATTTTGGCCCCCAAGGTCGCCAGATTCCTGTCAAGGGCATCGAACCTCCCATCTAGCGCACGAAAGCCAGCTCTCATCTCTTGAAGCAGGGAGGTTGAAGGGGCGGTAGGATCATCAATGCTGTCCGGACCCTGCACGCCATCCGCCATGGTAGAGCCGTCGTCAGCAACCTTCTCCACTAGCTTCTCAAAGGGAAGGGTCTTCTGCTTGGGATCCTTGCGTCCCAGGCCGTAGCCCAGCGATGTGCGCCACGCCACAGAGGAGTAGGCCGTGCACGGGAAGGAGGGGGGCGAGCAGTGCCAGACTAAGCAATGAGAGAGCTGAGAACGAGGAGCCCGTCACTCCATATGGTGGGTGTTGGAGCATTTCTTATGGCGCCTGGTACGGAGAGTTGCCGGCGCCCTGGGGAGCGGCCTGCCGCTCAGGACTGCAGGATCCTGCCAAGGACGGATCTAGGGCAAGGCTCAGCGGTACGACACCGCCTCCACTGATGTGTGGAGGGGACCGGCCAGGGTCTGTGCCGGGTAGAGACTGGTGAGCTCTGAAGGCAAATGCGTCTGTCCGTCCGCCCCGGGCGGTGCAATATGGGAACACCGGATGCAGTGTTCTGGGAAAACAAGGCACTCCTCATGGGCAGAACGGGGCCAGCAGTGCGTGAATTGCGGGGCGCTGTCGGTGTAATGCAGGCCCTGACAGCAGCGTGAAGGGCGGCTCACTCCTAATGGCACGGTGGGCGGTCAGGTCGCGGCTGGCGGCTTGCTGCGGGAGGTGGCCGGGCGTGAAGTCAAAGCGGCCGCCGGCGGCGTTGCGGAGGGCTGGACGGCAGCGGGGACACGCCGGGAGCCAACCGGGTGCAGGAGGCAATAGGCCGCCTCTTGACTCTCCCCGGCTCCACGCCCCTCAGCGGCCGAATGGGCGCCTCCCGGGCTCACCCGCGGGCCCTGTCCCCGTGGGGCCTTAGGGACGGGGCGGGAGCGAGTGCAGTGCCTCGGGGGGCAGCCGAGGGTGGCCGCACCTCGCTCGGGCCGAACGGCGCGAAAGGGAGGGGAGAGCAAGGCAGTGGCCCAAACCTGCACCCGGTGCACTCACCGCCTCTAATGGTCCCCGCAGCACTCAGGCGGCAGCCGCAGTCTGGTACTCCTCCTCCGCTATGCCTCACACAGTGGCTCAGGCCGCAGCCGCCATGCGCGCTGCCCAGCACGCGCCGGTCGCCAGTTCACCACCACGGGGGCAACGCTTCCCCATCTGGGCAGACCTCCGCGTGCAGGAAGTCCCCGGCAACCCCGTGATGTCGGGTCTGGGGAGACAGCTGCCGTAATTGCGGGGGATGATGCGGTGTAGCTGAGTCAGTTGGCGGAGCTTCAATGCCGCGCGGCCATCTTGGTCGGCGGCTTGGCCACGCCCCCACCTCTTGGTCAGCTTTCACATAGCTGACCACCAAGCATTGATCCACATCCAGGAAATATGCATAAGTTTCTCAAGGACAGTCCATTAAGGTTCACCCACCTAGCTCACCATCCACCATCTACTAGTTCAGATGGAAAACTCTCTGGTTCCTCAGGAGTACCTTCAGCCTTTGCCCTGCTCTAACAGGAACAACCAGTCTGAACTGCCAGGTTAGGTCCCTCCCTATGCTCTGAGTGCCACAAGAGTCAAGCTATACTTCACTGATGAGACCTAATCAGGTTGATCTGGGGTCTGGGCGAACTTACCTGGCAGTTGTGTTATGTTATGATAAATATATTTATAGAGTGGCCGATTACCTGAAGGTGTCCTGGCACTAACTCTGTTATGGAACATAAAGAGGACAGGACTAGTTCTTAAAAATCCAGGTTTTTAGGTCTCGGCCTGCACCAGCGCTTGCGCTGGTCTGGCCGAGAGTTTTAGTAAGCGGGTTTTGGAAGTGCAAACACTGGCTTTCGGCTGGCGACCAGCTTGAGTTCACGAAGGCGTGCACGCGCAGCTGCCATCTGGGTTTCCTATCTCTTCCTCATTTCCTCGTCATGGCTCATTAACACTCTGGACTCTGATGTTTCAATCGCAGCAGCAGCTCACATTACCAACTGAGGGCCCTGGACTACAGTCACATGAAAAACAACAGCGATTAGAATTGAAATGCAAGCTTTTTTTGTCTAGTTAGAAATATTGCTTCGGTGGGTTGATTTCACCTTATATCGCTATTTGTTTTATATTGGGAGTCACAGCCTAATTACCAGTATTTTTGTCTCTCACTGTATTTTTAAAAATATTTATTCGCGCAAAGCACAAAGCTATATTTAAGGTTACTCTTTCCGCGTCACATCTTCACTCTATTTAAACTCCACACCCCCACTCTTATTGTCTCTCTCCTTCTCTCTCTCTCCCCTCTCTAATTCTCTCTCTACTTAATTAACTCTCCCTCTCTATCTTTTTTAGCCTTTCATTCTCTCTCACCCCTTTATCTGTTTCTCTTTCAAACTCCTTCATTCACTCTCTCTCTCCCCTTCTTTCTCTCTCTCTATCCCGCTCCACTCTTTATTCTATGTACACCCTTTCTCTCTCTCACCACCCTCTCTAATTGGGCATTATATCTTCACTCTATCTCTCACTCGGCAACACCACAGCATCACTCAGCGCAACCACAGCATCAATCAGGGCCAGCACAGCATCAATCAGAGCCAGCACAGCATCACTCAGCACCAACACAACATCTCTCAACGCCATCACAGCATCACTCAACGACATCACAGCATCACTCAGTGCAACAACAGCATCACTCAGTGCAACCACAGCATCACTCAGTGCAACCACAGCATCACTCAGCACAACCACAGCATCACTCAGCACAACCACAGCATCACTCAGCACAACCACAGCATTACTCAGCACAACCACAGCATCACTTAGCGCCACCACAACATCACTCCGCGCCACCACAGCATCACTCAGCACCACCATAGCTTTACTCAGCGACACCACATCATCACTCAGGGCCAACACTGCATCACTCAGCACCACCACAGGATGACTCAGCACCACCACAGGATGACTCAGCACCACCACAGCATCGCTCAGCACCACCACAGCATCGCTCAGCGCCACCACAGCATCGCTCAGCGCCACCACAGCATCGCTCAGCGTCACCACAGCATCGCTCAGCGCCACCACAGCATCACTCAGCGCCACCACAGCATCACTCAGCGCCACCACAGCATCACTCAGCGCCACCACAGCATCGCTCAGCGCCACCACAGCATCGCTCAGCACCGCCACTGCATCGCTCAGCACCGCCACTGCATCGCTCAGCACCGCCACTGCATCGCTCAGCACCGCCACTGCATCGCTCACCACCACCACAGCATCACTCAGCACCACCATAGCTTTACTCAGCGACACCACATCATCACTCAGGGCCAACACTGCATCACTCAGCACCACCACAGGATGACTCAGCACCACCACAGGATGACTCAGCACCACCACAGCATCGCTCAGCACCACCACAGCATCGCTCAGCGCCACCACAGCATCGCTCAGCGCCACCACAGCATCGCTCAGCGCCACCACAGCATCACTCAGCGCCGCCACAGCATCACTCAGCACCACCACAATATCACTCAGCACCACCACAGCATCACTCAGCGCCAAGACAATATCACTCAGCACCACCACAGCATCACTCAGCACCACAGCAGTATCACTCAGCATCACCCGAGTATCATTCAGCATCACCTCAGCATCGTCTCCGCAACAGTCACCACCACCACCACTACCACCTCAGCATCACTCAGCACCACCTCAGCCTGCTCTCGGAATCTGGCATCTGTTGATTCTCCCCTAGCGTCTGGCCGCTGCTAGTGTTATAATACAGGTACTAGTTCCCAACCTTCACCCTCCGATTGTTTATGCCCCCTCAAAAAAAAGCTTTAACAAACAACCATTGCAATAGGCAGAAACAAGTTGCCAGCATTGCAAGAACAAAAGAAAACTGAGGAATTTTTTTATTGTAAATACTTTTTTAATATGGTAGTTCAGTTTTACATAATGCCTTCTTGGTCATATATAAAGTAACAAAAATGCTTCTGACACTTTTTTATTATAACTTTTCAGCATGCCGCACAGCAGCCACACTTCTCTACAGCACAGCTTGAAGACATTGGCAAAGTCAATAGCTCTGGCTAAACACTTATAAGGCCCCAAAGGCGAGACCTATTGGCTATGCCAATGCTTGTTAGCTCTTTCCAGAGTGCAAGCAGATTAGGAGATGATCTGATGTAGAATGGCAAGGGATTCTAGACTTTTGTCATGCTGGTGATGGAACTTGTTCCACCCCAGTTTGCTTGCTTAAAGTTGGGAACAACCAGGGTTTTTGCCCCCAAGAGCACAACGTTCTGTTAGGTTCATACCATTTAAAGTTAATCCTCAGATGGTAAGGACCTATGCTATAGAGTGCCTTAAAGGCATTGCAAAGGCCCTTAAACTTAATGCGCTGGTTTACCGGTAGCCAATAAAGTTTTGTAATGCCTGCAGCTACTGATTTAAACTTAGGGATGTCTGACAGCAGTCTGGCCATATCATTTTGTATCATTTGAAATTTGTTCAGTTGTTGTTGTTACATATTGAGATAGAGTCCATTACAATAGTCCAATTTGGACAGGACTAAAGCAGTGACAACATTTTTTGTGAGTCAATGGAAATGAAAGGGAGAATCATCTTAATCATCCTCAGGATAATAAAGGAGGATGCAGTGGACCCCTGCTGGCGAGAATCCTCAATTTTCGAGACAGAGACGCTATTCTGCAAACGGCCAGGGTAGCCCCACCGCTGCGATATGAAAATGCAGAGATAACCTTTTTTCCAGATTTCACACAGCTGGTGCAGCGACAGAGAAGATCGTTCGTCCCAGTCAAAAAGAAACTGAGAGACAAAGGCCTGAAATATGCCATGCTGTTCCCAGCCCGATTGAGGGTGGAGGTGGAGGGGCGGGCATGGTTTTTCGATCACCCGGAAGCAGCGACCGAATGGCTCGAAAACAGACCGAACTTATCAGGCAACTAGTAGAACAGCCCGGGAGTGGACTAAAGCGACTGACACGAGAACTTGGACACTGACATGCAGCGTCAAGGGCTGGATCCCGCCGAGGGTTCAGGTACCGGGGCCTAGCAGCAGAACTGTTTGATGAAGGGAACCCCTCCGAGACTGTAAGATAGACTGGAGTAAAATAACCTCATTTAGAGAACTTAGTGCTGTCCATATATAGGGGGAACATGAGACGGACACCACGCACCTCACCTTACTTCTTTTAGTTAACTTGTTGGGCGACAGGCACTCTGCAAGTTTTGATATGGGCAGTTCTAAGCCCAGAGAGCAGGGAAGCAGGGAGGGGGGTTATTGGGTGGGGGTTTTTTATGTTGTTGTTTGTTGTGAATTTTATTTCGACATATTGCTCTTATTTTGTAATGGAGACGGGGCAGCACATTCCAATCGATGGCAGGTCAATGGGCTAAAAGTGTAAAAATCCTAAGCTGGAACGTCAATGGGTTGGGAGATAAACTCAAACGTAGTGTGGTCCTACAATATATTAAGAGACAGTCTCCAGACGTAGCACTACTCCAGGAGACTCACCTGGTGGGGAACACATGCAGGGCGCTCAATAGATGGGGCTATAAGCTGGTAGCGCACGCTGGATTCACGACTAGCTCTAGGGGAGTTGGCATACTGGTGAAAAACTCATTCCCACTTTCAGTAGATTCCACGTGGATAGATGACAGGGGACGTTACATAATAATATCGGGACGCTGGGAGGGACAGACCCTAACGATTGTGTCAGTCTATGTACCCCTGGCCTACAGAAGGAAACCTTTAAAGATTTAGGTACAATTATCCTAGCACTCCCAGAGGGGCTCCTGGTGGTGGGGGGGGACTTCAACGCGGTAGTGTCGGGCACTCTAGACCAACACCCGCCGCGTGGGCTCGGACCCTCGCATCGTTGTCTGTCTCAATTCATGGATGCGATGGGACTGGCGGATGGGTGGAGGACACATCATCCAGATAAGATTCAACACACATTCCACTCTGGGGCCCATCACAGTCTTTCACGCATAGATTATCTCCTGGTGCCGGCGCCCCAAATACTGCACCTCCATGAGATACGACACCTAGCACGAGGAATATCAGACCACTCTCCGTTGTGGGCCAGTATAGTCCTTAACTATGAAAGGGTAGGCAGAGTTGCACCCATCAACCCCTGGCATTTTCGCAACCCTACTATTCGGAAAGCACTGCTCCTCGAAATTAATCATTACTTCCAAGAAAACGAAGGAACAGTAGATTCTGCACAAACACTATGGGAGGCATTTAAATCAGTCATACGAGGGCAGGCACTGTCACTGATCGCAGGTACCAAAAAAGAAAGGCAGAAAGAGATGGTTGACGCTGAGGAAGAGATCCTCCGCATGGAGGAGGAACTGGGATCCGAGATCACTACCGAGACTCTCCACTTGTTGCAATTGAAAAGGGACGACTATAGAGCACTAGCCACAGATAGAGCGAGACTTATGGGACGAGAACAACTGGGTAGACTGTATGACCATGGAGACAAGGCGGGGAAGCTTATCGCATGGCTAGATAAGAAAGAGCTGGCCAATAGACTGGTTCCGGAATTGAAGGGTCCCGATGGCATCCCCATAGTGGACCCTCAAAACATAGCAAATCAATTCGCACACCACTATCAGGGGGTCTACCAGGCTGAAAACACGTTTACGGAGGAAGACTCCAAGTCCTTGATACAAGATATAAAACTTCCCTCATTAACAGCAGAAAATCGCTGCTTTTTAGATTCCGACCTCACTAACGACGAGATAGCACAGGCTATAAGGTCGCTACGCTCGGGCAAAGCCTTGGGTCCCAACGGGATTCCTATCGAACTTTACAAACTCAAACCCGATACACTGGCCCCGCATCTTCGGGCCATGTTTGAGGAAAGCAGAGAACTGGGGACTTTGCCCAAAGACCAGAGAGTGGCTACAGTGGTCACCATTCACAAAGAGGGCAAACCGAAAAATGAGTGCGCCTCATACAGGCCTATTTCTCTGCTTAACGCGGAACCCAAAATCCTGGCAAAGCTCCTTGCGAATCGCCTGGTGAAAGTCATCGACACCCTGGTACATCCGGATCAATCGGGGTTCATGCCTCATAGAAATACCGCTCTGAACCTGCGACGGGTGCACGGGGTCCTGGGAAGGGCCGCTACAATACAGGAGGCAGCCATAATAGTATCACTGGACGCAAAAATGGCATTTGACACTCTGGAATGGCCATACCTATTTGCAGTCTCTATTCGGAGCCACTGGCACAAGTCGTAGTTAATAATAAGAAATCGATGATGTTTGAACTCAATCGAGGAACCCGCCAGGGCTGTCCCCTCTCCCCCCTCTTGTTTGCCCTGGCTCTGGAGCCGCTGGCGGCCTGGATCCGCCAAAATCCGGTCATACGAGGTCTGCGGTGGTCCCCCGGACGGGAGGACCGTATCTCACTGTATGCAGACGATATACTGCTCTACATGGCTTCCCCGAAAGCATCACTGATAGCGGTACTAGATATATTGAACATATTTGGCAGGTACTCCGGATTCACAATTAATTGGGGTAAATCCCTTATTTATGTACTGAGCGGTGACCCGCCATCCCTGCCACGAGACTGCCCCATACAAATACACACAACAGGATTCAAATACCTAGGTATATTTATTACCCTGGACCGTACTCTTCGGTTCACGAACAATCTCCTCCCACAGCTGCAGCGACTCAAACATGACATAACAACTTGGAAGACGCTCCCCCTTTCACTCCTCGGTAAGGCGGCGCTGTTTAAAATGATGGCGCTACCACGCCTCCTTTATGCGCTGCAAAACTCCCTGGACCCAGTCCCTTCCTCATATTTTAAAGAAATTGAAAGCTTACAGAGGGAGCTATTGTGGGAGGGAAAGCCTCGTATAGCCTTTACCAAATTGACGCTAGACTGGTACGATGGAGGGATCAGCCTCCCTGACATCCGGAAATACTACTGGGCCTCACATTTAGCTGCTATTAATCAGGGCACATATAGCCACCCGGAGGACCCTGGCTATGCCATGGACAAATGGCTCCTCTCGGGCGGGAACTACAACAGAGCACTATACTCCAAGCCCGGGAAATACCCATTGACCGGCCCTACCATGCATTCGGTATCTATCTGGCACAAAGTAAACAGACACATGGGTTGGGATCAGAAACTCACATTAGCAACCCCGCTATGGGATTCCGAAAAATTAGGGAGCCTGTGGAAGACGAAGGGTTTCGATAAGTGGGACCTTATAGGGATCTCACGTATCCGGGACGTGTGGGCCAATGGTGAAATGATTTCCTTCGCCTCCTTAAGACAACAATATGGCATGGCCAACTCCGAACAGTTTCGGTACATACAGATCCGTCATGCACTTGGGATGCACCTCCCGAGGGATTCCTTCCCCCCAGATGCCTCCCCACTAGAAGATAGATTGATGGATGGGCACCTCCCTGAAAAAGCTATATCCTTGACGTACAAAAAGTTAATTAACAATATGGAGGACCCACTCAAGACACTCAGGGAAAAATGGGCAAACGATGGGCTGGAGTTTGATGATGAAGAGTGGCGGGAGGCGGTGTCTTCCCCTCGGGAGGTGGCTATCCAGGCTAGACTAAGATTGGTGCAGCTCAAGATACTTCACAGGGTCTATATGACAGGGCCTGGCCTGGTACGAATGGGTAGGGCAGAAACAGGGGCTTGTAGGCGAAAATGCGGAAGTGAGGGCACATTCATGCACATACTATGGGAATGTGATCATGTACGAACATATTGGCGTGAGATACATAAGATACTCAGTGAAGTGCTGGCATTGGAACTGCGGGTGGAGGTTAAAAGAGGTCTCCTGAATGTGTGGGAGCCCACTGACCTTAACATATGCAACCAACACTGGGTCACGTTGGGCCTTATGATTGCAAAGAGAAACATAGCACAACTTTGGGGCGCCTTGCAGCCACCCAGGGTGGAGGCCTGGAAGAGAGACCTTGACTGGTGTATGTTCAGGGAAAAGACGGTTTACCTGGCTAGGGGTTGCCCCAAGAAATGGTCCCGAATATGGAGCATGTGGAATGACTATCGGGGGGATATCTGCACCCCACCACCACACGATTTCCGAGATGATTCTCCTACCCACCGAAATGTTTTATTGTAATTCAATATATGAGCCCATTTACTGTGTATATGCTATAATACCGTCCTTTGTCTCCTTCAATTGTATGCTATATGTCGAAGGTTACTTAATAAAAAGAATTATAAAAAAAAAAAGGAGGATGCAGTGACTGCCTTAACCTGGTTGCCAAAGGTAAGTTCACTATCCATTTGGACGCAGAGATTTTTGGCTATTTGCACAGGTATCGGTAAGGAGCCTGATTCCTCTGGGCACCAGGAAGGCGACCAGAAGGGTGTCCAATTTCCAAACAGAACGACTTCCATTATTCCTGAGTTCAATTTTAGGCAGTTGTTGCTCATCCAGGAGCCAACTGCCTGCATACAATCATAGAATCTGTCTCCTGAGTCAGTGTCACAGTTGGCTAAAGACACCACAATTTGTGTGTCGTTGGAGTAAGAGGTAAGTGAGAACCCAAAAGATCTTATTAGCCAAGCCAAAGATGACATATATACATTAAACAGTGTGGGGCTGAGTAAGGACCCCTGTGGGACGCCACATGGTAAGGAGAAAGGTTGTGATACAAACGGATCGAGTGCTACAGACTGTTCATGGCCTGAAAGAAAGGAATGTAGCAGAGTCAGGGCTGACTCACCTACTCCGATCTTGGCCAAACGGTCCATCAGAAGAACTGGATGGACCGTATCAAACGCGGCTGAGAGGTCCAGCAACACTAAAGCTGCTTTGCAGCCGGTATCTAATGCCTTTCTAATTTCCTCAGATGACTTGATGAGAGCAGATTCAGTCCTATGTTCAGTTCCGAAGCCGTACTGCGTGTTATGTAACAGCTGAATCTTCTGAATAAAGTCTGATAGCTGCGTGTTCAGGGCCTTTTCAACTAGCTTGGCAGAGGAAGACGAGAAAAGGGGTTTGAAGTTGTTGGGATCCGTTGGACTTAGGCTTGATTTTTTTAAATTAAAGACAGTATGGAAGCCACCTTCCAGACTTTGGGGAAATGGCCAGATTTAAACATTGCATTAAATAAAGTAGTAAGATTGGTGGCCATGATCTCTGGAGCCAACTTTGACCAAACTAGGGGACAGGGATCCAATCCAATGGGGATCCAGACTTGATCACTTGAATGAGTTTGAATGAGTTCTAGGCTCACTTCAGGCTAGGAGAAAGAAGACTGTTTTTATTACGGCAGATTTTTTTGTCTGAATTGGCTTAATAGGTGTAAAATGATGGACCACAAAAGTGTCCCTAACAATAGTGAGGAGCTGATACTTTTGCAAGAATTCCACCCATCAATCTGTGTTTTCATCACCCTTTGAGTAGACACAGTTTTTAAATATGTAATAAGGCTATCCAACAAGGCTCGCTTTAATCTTACAAGTTCCTAGAACCTACCTCAGCCCAATGAAAATGCAAATGATATATCCACACAGAGCAGTGGAGGCCCCCACTCCTGGAGGAACTGTTAAGGTACCAGTAAAACACTATATGGAGTACGCCTGCACTCTGAAGCTGTACAGAGCACAATCTGCAATTATTATGGCATCACAGCTCTTTTAACGGTTCAGGCTCTGACTTATCAAATGCTTCTATTTTAGACTAGAATCTGCTTCACTTTTGTGGAGATGTATGGTCACTATGGGCAGTGTGTGGTGACACGGACATCAGCACACAATGTCAAGTCCACTGGGAAAAAACATGGGGTTAAAACGAACAAGGGCATGGAAACTTGGCTTCATAAAGTCACGTGTAGGATTTTTTCCGAACAATAATTAAAATACTTTTAAATTTGTTAATGATGCAGTGGGGATGCCGTCTAGCTTTTATACGTTCTGTGAAAACCACATGGTGAAATGAAAGGTTCTTGCTCCTCAAATATCCTTATTTTTATAAAGCTTTGTTTGAAATAGAAAAGAATCGCCAACAGGTTTCGTGCCTATATACGGAGGACCTCTTCAGGGCTATGTCACAAGCGTCAATGAATTTGCCAGAAAGGACTACATACCTCTTCCCAGAACATTTGTACCTATCCAATAATTGAAACTGGATCTATCTTGTAAGTTGTTCACTTCCTACAGTTAGAGGAGCATCTTAAATACCCTACAGTGTGATTACTGGTGAGGGCATCCTAACCGCAATACAATAAGTGGGACTGGAGTGGGACTTAAATACTCAATACCAAAATGCTATAAACATATTCCAATAAGATTGTATATGTAGTCTAAAATAACTGAGGACAAATGTATCCATCACTCAGCGGCCATTATAAACCTCTGCAGAGTGTAGCTAACATGTGATAAAGGCATTTTTGCAATTAAGTATCTTACACTGGTTACAAATGACCTGCACATAACAAGATCTATGTAATAGGAATGTCTTTCAATGGACACGAGCAGAGAAACGTCATATGTCTAGAACAAATTCTGTGAATCTAATTCACCATTTGGAGGAACGACAAGCATTGGTCAGCACTTTGCTGTATCCACCTGACGCCTTACCATTGAGTTCATGTTGCAAATACTATGTGATTACAAAGACACACAGGAGTTGTACTTATTATGCAAAGATGGGATGAGGGGACGTCCAGATCTAAGACACTGTGGGTGCACACTGCTGACCTCTGACTGTATTGCCATTATGGTATCGTTGCCATTACGCCGCAGTATCGGGGGTGTTGTTTCAAACATCAGTAAAATATTTTTACAAAAAGATATGTAAAAAACACGTGTACACTATATGTGTTCATTTATAAACCACACATTCATGTCTAATTGCTTCTCACTCCAAAACAAGAAAATTAATGTTTAGTAATATTCATTCACACCTTGCCAGCAAAAAAACACATACTATGGCATGGAAAAATCTTCTTTAAGAACCTGTGCATTGCTAGACTATTGTCCTTTACATCTGTTAGCCATCAAGTTGACATCAATGCAGACATTCCATCAAATAGGCTTCTGTGGGGGACATATTAAAGAGATTGTACTGTGGGCTTACAGCACACTTCACCCCCGCCCCCCGAAAAATTGGAGGTTTGTGATAATGTTCCATTTTCATTAATGTTCTGATGCAGGATCATAACTACAAGAGGTGCGGCCACAAAAACTATATAGCTGTCCCACTGAGAAATGTGAAAAGAAAACGGCAAAGTATTTTTATGCATCACATGCATCTTTCCCGTATATTATTATAGAGGAAATTAACAATTACAGCCACAAATGCGACTCTTTAGTATCCTCATCCTATTGAGGATATTTTACAGTCCTTGTCTGTCCATCGAGCACCTAAACATGAACCTTGCTGGTGTTGGACCGCATGACCATATATAACTTTGCGCCTATTTTTCTATTCACATACGTCAATGGCAGGACCTGCTACCTTATGAACCTCTTGTATCCCATTAATTTGGGTTGTGGGAGCATTGGTTATGCACGGTTGGCCATGCTGTCCAAGCCCCAAAAACAACAGAAGGCCTGACAAATAACGGGGCTCACACCATTTTTTTGTATATAAGATTTTGTGAGACTGGATAGGAGAAGTACAC
The DNA here is from genome assembly GCA_963921515.1 of Calotriton arnoldi. Classification (NCBI taxonomy): domain Eukaryota; kingdom Metazoa; phylum Chordata; class Amphibia; order Caudata; family Salamandridae; genus Calotriton; species Calotriton arnoldi. Next base: position 3,423,663 of record CAWUFW010000252.1, on the reverse strand, counting down.
CAACTCTATGTCCTTCAATCCTCTGTTAAGTATACAGATAATATTCATCCAGTGTCACCCCCCGACAAATTAATAAAATTGTTTATCAGTCCTCACTCAACAAACATATCACTAAATATAGAGATATATGTGAAGACAGAAAAATTGTGAAATGGTGAGAGAGTCCCTCACGTGCGCACCACCAGAGGGGCTACTGGTTGGTTCTCACCGGCTTGCCCACGTTTTTCATCATCGGTATCTCTCTCACCTGTGAGAGTAAATGGAATGCTGTCCAAGGCCCCAAGCACTCAACTAAACTACAGTTATGTCTGCGGAGGGTCAAGTATGATGTCCAAATGGCATTTAAGTGGGTCTCGATTAGTTTTCTCGTTTGCGTGTGTAATTTAAAGTACGCCTACAGTATTTAACTATTTCCTTTACAGAGTGTAAAAGAAGTCCTACACATTTTACCACAACAACATATTTAATACTGACTTGCTTTTTTATATGTCACTTAAAACACCAGTTTCTGGAGTGAGGGGTTTGATCAGTCTTCGCACCTAACATTTCTCTGGCAGTGACCTGAAGGTGGCCAAACAGGGATCATTTGGACCCGTTCTTCCTGGGACGTAAAGAGAAATGTCAATGCCATGTCAGCATGTGTGGAAGCTAGCAGTGGTTTCTTAAGGTACTGACCCTCATCCATTGTAAAGACTTAAGGCAACACGAATAATACAATCAAATTACAATATCATTTAGATTCAAAGAAAGAACCAACAGATATTGTTTTTATCAAAAAAGTACAAAATATGTTTTTATTAATGATATCAAAAGTAATAAAATAATCCATTCATACTATCTCAATCATATCAGCAATCATACTTCACCCAAAAATGAACTCGGTTAAAAACATTGTGATAACATTGATAGCGACATTGCTTTGATGATCAATTATCACATATATAAGAGAGCAAAACAATGTGGCACTAATACAATTGACTGTTGTGTTCTACGCGCGTTTTGGCACTCGGAAGTGCCTTTGTCAGGAAAAGGCCACAAATAATTCAGCGACGATATCCAGTTTTTATCTTAGAGAGTGACCATACTACATCTAGTGGTGGTGTAGCGTGATCTCTTCCGTGAGATACAGGGTTCCAACTTGATGAACTGTACCCCGTTTTTAAAGGGATGTTCTGAGCTAAGAGGAGCACTACATTATTGATGCTAAGTGTTTAATGAAGACCGTCCATGTAGGGATACTAGCATGGAAAGTACTGGTTAACGATGAAAATAATGATATTTGTCAATGGAGGATCGCAGGATTAGGGATTCCTTCTCACGCCATTCAATCCGCGTGAGGACTGACCCTCATCCAGCCAGCTATCTAGGCATTACAACTCAGTCCACTTGCATACATATCTAATTTACAAGTCCACAGTTATATGTCACAGTTGACTGAAAAACTAGCAGGGAGACGGATTGACTTCTTGTGACATCACTTCTTTTTGCATAGTGACATCATTGTGCCACAGTTTTCAGCCTTGATAGAACTGCTTGTTATCTGGGTCCTATCATTAATCTTCCTGCAGAATGTGTCTCCCACGCTTAAAGGCATGGCAGTAGTTATCACTGGGCACCAGAGCTCAAGGCCTGAGGGCTAACTGTCCCCCAAATATGGCTGTCTTGTAATACCCAACCAGGAGGTAGGATCCCATTTTCTATGCTCGCCTTTGCACCAATGATATCCTTTCTAAACCCCTGCTTGAAGGATCCTTCCTTGAGAAATGAAAAACAATTTCTTCTACTAATTTTGGCCCCTGGTTAAAACAAGCATTTGCAATGCAATTGGTCTCGCCTTTGGGACCTTATATGTATTTAGCTATGCAGCACATTAGCCTGGGTGCTGAAACATCTACTGTTCTTTAACATGGAGGGAAAGTAAGCACCAAACTACGTGACACGCCAGGTATGGGAACACATGGAGAGAAATATTGCCTTTCAGCGGGAAATGGTATAGTCCAAATCACCGTTTTTAATATAAAATCATTGCCTTCGGTGGTCATATCACTGAAAATACAAGATTTGAAAAAAATATTATTGTCTACGGGTGCTCGTGGAAGACAATTTCTATGGACTGGAATCTAGAGAATGCTAAAGTGATTCTGGTATTTTACTGACCTCTGCTGGTCGTTTTCTATCAAGAAAGTTAAATAGAGGCAGTTGCCACAAAAATAAAAAAAGAAAGCCCCTCAGCAGAAAGCAATTCTGGTATTTTACTGACCTCTGCTGGTCGTTTTCTATTAAGACAGTTAAATACAGGCAGTTAAACAGAAAATAAAGTCCCGAAGCGGAGGCAGACAAGTCCTAGGGCTGATCTCCAGAGCCCACAAAGTACATACACATATAAGTATATACTAAAGTATATACAAGAGGTCTCGAATGCTCGACCTGAAAATAAAAGCAACCTAAGAAAGAGTAGTATAAAACGGAAGGCGTTGTTGTGGTAAAGCACACAAACGATTGCATCTCGGAGGCAGAGGCCACCAATTGGTTGAGTGTACAATGCAACCTCATGATTTTCTGAAGGACAGCCACAGAAGCCTGCACCACTTGGATCATGGAGCACGTTGCCACTGTCCTAGCCAATGGTGTTGTTGGAGGGATGACCTGGGTCTTGCTGCTGGTTGGTTGGAGCCCCACATTCTTCCTGATTAGACCTGAGCAAAACAATGCCCAGAAAAGAGAATGCTCGTTGCTGTGTCCTTTCTTGAAGATGAAGGCTGCCATCTCAATGGTAGCACTGATGCTAACCCGCAGAGCTTCATGAAGGGATTCTGCATTTGCCCCTTTGGAATTACAAACATAGTAGAGGGCAGCAGCCGTACTCTGACACTACCGGTGTTGTCAGCTAAACCAGAAACCATTGAAGGACAGACCTTTGCCATTGAGTCAGAGATGCAGTCTTTTCTATCCCCGCCTACCCCTAAGAGTCAATCCAGGCAGGAATCAGGATCTTCCTGAAGGCATCTTCTTGGTCAAGCCATTCAGTTATACTGCGCACGGTCAAATCCTACTTCAAAGAATCTTATGTAAATGCACCAAAACTAAGTTTACTTATGCCTCTTCTCCCCACATCAACACTAAAGCATAGGCTATCACAGAATGTGTGAATTCCTAATATTGATGGCAGAATATCAATGGTACCTAATATAAAAGTCAGAATATTGTGGGCAGCAGTATATTGAGGAACAGAATATTGTTGGTGAGCATATATATTTTTTTTAATGATAATATCGAAGTTTACCATCTCTATTACTTAAATATTGTTATTTTTAATAACGTTTTAGTATTGTATTTTGCTTATAATATATATATTTTTTTAATGTATGGTATTGTTGCTTTTAAAGTTTTGTTGTTAAATTTAATATATTTACATCTTATATAAAATTTGGAATGTCATTTGATTATAAGTAGAAAAAAATATATTTTCAGGTTGTTGAGTTATACAGTGTTTTTTGGGGGTGTTGTTTTTAAATTGTGTATTGTGTTAATGTATTTTTTAATACTTTTTAAGGTTTTTATATAACTTTAAAAATATTAAGGACCTTATTACAAGTTTGGCGTTCCCATGGACCTCCATATCAGTGGTGTCAGTCTGAGCACGGTGAGCTTGGCGGTCCGACCGTCGTATTACAAGTTGGGTGCATTGGCTTTGCGAAGACCGCTGAGACCGCCAGCGGACTTCCGGGTTCGTGGTCGGGGAAAAGCAGCCGCCATAGGGCAGTACAGAGGAGCTACACCGCCATTTGTATTACGAGTTGCCTGTTCCACGAGCGTGCCACGGCAGTCCGACCGCCTGCTTCAAGGTGGTGGTGACAAAGGATTGGGGTGCGTACTCACCCCTGTCTTCTTCTTCAAGACAGATTCTGACGTGGATCCCTTTTTCCAGGTCACAGCAGGATCTTCACGCCGAGGATTACAACCCTGTTTGCGGCGATCAACAGAAGAGTCCTTTTTGAACCAAATACCCATTCCCAAGACTGCCCACATATGGGCTGAACCCCAGTAATAGGTATATGGTATTTTTCAACATATATCATGCATATGTGTGCATCCGACACATCTGCAGTCGAAATGCAAACACACCCATTGATATATATGTGAAAAGTACTCACCACCACTGCAAGATACGCGCCTCCACACTGCCGGCACCATGGTCAACTCATATTACGGTGGTCTTTGGACCGCCAGTGCTGTGGTCTGCTGGCGGGAGCGGACGCGGTACTACGGTGGTCGGACTGCCAAACTCGTAATAAGGCCCTAAGAATTTTTATTGTAAACATTTGTATTAGTAATGATTTTTGTTCATTGTTTATTCTTTGTTTTGTAAATGGTTTTGTTATTGTTTGAGATTTTCAGTTTTATTTATGTTTATTTTTTTCACAAATGTAATTTTTTATTTCTGGTTGATGGACTTTTATGGCAGTATTGGGTAGGGAGTGTTTTAAAATATCCTTTCTGTCGTTATTGAAAAATGTTTATTTTATAATTTACTTTTTTCATATATTTTTATACCTTCTTTGGGATTTTTACTTATTTTGTGTTTGTTATGTAATTTTATTTTGTTTGTTATTTTTTATAATCATATTATTTGTTGAAGTATTTATATGTATGACTACACTTACTATTTTTGAGTTGTTAGATTTTAGAGGGTTTTTAATGTGTAATGTATTTTTATTTAAAAAAAGGTTTAAAATATTTGTAATTTTAATATTTGTGTTTTAATTTATTAAGATCTTTTAATAAATTCTTTAAAAAAAAGATTATTTTAGGGTGGGTTGTGTCTATCTGTACATAGTAATGTAAACTGTTTCAATAAATGTTTTTTAAAAAAAGGATATTTTTGAATAATTGTATTATAAAAAATAATTGTATTTATTTTTGAGGATACCGTTTGGTTTGTGTTTTATAATATTTGTAATACAGTAAATGTAATAAAATGTACATTATGTGAATTTCTGAATAAATGCACAACCTAAAATGTTTATTATTTATGTTTGTATTGTTGTTTGCAACATTTAATTTAAAAGTAGATATTTGTAATGTTATTAAAATGTTTTAATATTCAAATGTTTTATAAATATTACTTTATACTTGAATTCCTATACAATTTTATTCACATTCTAAATGTACGTTTAAAATGTACATTTTAAATTATTTTATACTTAAATAATTTCCCCAATGTGGTCAAGTTTAGAGGGGAACAGTAAATCTGATTCCTTCAGAGTTCAATGTTTTCCCTAATATGGTTATGTCTGAAGTGGGAATATTAAATCTGTCCACCCCAAGTCCATCACTTTTCCCAGCGTGGATAATTGTGGCGTGGGCATAGTAAATCAGCCCCCTATGAGTCCAACAGTTCCTCCTGTTGCTTAGTTCGAGTGGCATTAGTAAATCTGACCTTTTTACCATAATGTTGATTATTTTTGAGTGGGAATAGTAAATCTGACCCTCTCAGAATCCAACACATTTCATAATGTGTGTAATTCTGGCATGGGAATATTTGATCCAACCACTGAACTAGTCAGTATTCTAAGACATCTGAAAAGTGATTCTATTGATCCGCTGGGCACTGCTGGGTGGGCTTATAAAACTGAGGATGAGGAACCGAAAATATGCTGAAAGCCATGGACTCCTTTAGGGATGAGACTGACATTTTAACTCTTGCAGTGTCTTCCGAAGACTCTGACATCTGAGGTGGGCAGAAGATAGTCTATCCTCAGAAGGATGCGCTTTTGTCGCCTGAGTGTCAAGCTCCACTCCAACGCAGTGGATGGATTGAACTGGAGTTGGTGTTGATTTTGTCTGGTATACAGGTAGACCCAATTTGAACAGAGCAGTCAATAGGTTTCTGATACGGTGTTTATGCACAGCATTTCCGCATCAACATGAGAATCTAACCACTGTGTGTCCAGAAAAGGAAAGGTTTAAAACTCTTTGCTGAGCCTCGGATTATGGCCAGTGAAGCAAAGCCAGAAGTGCGCTGCAAGACTAGACTGTGACAGTAGCCATGAGCAGCTAAGTCCAAGGAATCAGCACAGGCACTGATGATCTGGATTGATACCTTTATCCCCTCACTTAATGCCTCTTGGAAATCTTCCCTATCTCCATGGAGGGAGTTTCTCCTAGATGCGCTGCAGCATATCCCACAAGAATCTGTCATATCTGCCTATTTAGGAGGTAGTACTGATATCCTTCATCGCAGTTGCTGAGGTTCCACAAACCTTTTATCCCGACTGCATGCATATTCTTACTCTATCTCTCTGGAGGTATGGTGGAAAAAGAAGCTGTAGCATGGGTACATTCTAGCAGCTAACACTATGACAGCATGTGGTGATGGAGCAGAACAAAGGGAAAGAGGATCCTGCTCTGGTGGTTTGTACTTTTTAACAATCTGGCCGGAACAGACATGGTTGAGGCAGGAGTAACAAAACATTGAATTACTGGCTCTGAAAGACCTATAACCAGAGGAAGTAAACTTCTCAAGGTTTACGGATAAATTATGTAAGGTCTCAAAAATGACTGAAGAAGGCGCCAATGGTGTGGTGTAGGCAGAATGTTTAACTTGGCAAAAACTCTTAGAAGAACATCAATAAAGGTTTGGATGTTATTTAACGGAGAAACTCTGGAAAATGATGCATTAGTAAGGTAGGGAGTACCTTTGAACTGATTATGACAAAGCACTTGTAGAAGATCAACATATCCGATGTGAGAAATGGCTTCTGGACTGTCTGAAACACCCGGAACATGCCTTGAACTTGAAGAGCGATGTCTCTCTGAAGAGGGTGACCTATGTCTGGGTGACTTTGACCTTGTAGACCCTGATCTTGCCAGAGTAGCTCTCACTGGCTTCGGAAGCTATAGTTGAAGGATAGTAAGTATTACTGGAGACGCAGGAGCTGGACTGACTGGTGCCAGGGACTCACGGTAGCTACAAGGCTGCACGTTCTCTCTATGTGATGATAAGAGACTAACCACTGAACAGGTCAAGGAATATGCTCTCAATTATTCCAAGCCTGAAATCTCAGCCCTCTTCCTTTTCAATCTGTGTACACATTGTGCTAACAGATGAAGGGATCTGCTTGATTCTGTATCTTTCATCGGGTGATGCTTTGCCGTCAATCCATATTTCAATGTCAATCAATGTTTTGAAAGCAAGCATGTCATCTACTGCAAACAACTGGCTGCTGTACCAATCCCCAAAATCATAGATTAGAGGTCGACTAGGAGCGTTGTTATTTTGTGACAAGCAGTCTCTTTTTAAATCTTGCTCTCTGGGAGCCGCTAGAATGAGAGGGAGGGCTTGTGATGGAGGGAGCCTCTTCTCCTCGCTTATTTGTTTCCGAGGTCAAATGCAGGCTTCTCTGTTGGTCTTTCTGCAGCCATGAAGGTGGATTTTCACTTTGTCTTGTCCGCCTTGGCCTATGTTTGTTGTGTGAGCAGTCTTCTGGAAGATGACTCCCAGTAGACAAACAATATTGACTAAAGGAGGGTCTGTCTAGGCTTTCTTTCACCCAAAGGAGGGACACTTTACAAAAAGAGCTGACATTTTGTGAAGAACAATGTAACTTTCCTATCGGGAAATCGATAGGAAAAACTCCTTGACTCAAAAGAAGTTGAGTCAATTAAAATATAAAGGTTTTCCAATGGAAAAAACAAAAAGGCTGAGCTCATTTGTCATGTATCCTGTTGACATAAGCCAGGAAAAAGGACTGGAGCAACTGCCAGGAGGCAAGGCATGATGGGGATACTGGTGGAGTCTGATTCCTTAAAGGAGCAGTGTCAGTTTTCCAGCCTTGATAGGTTGCAACCTATTTAGCCATATAGCCCTGTTTCCAGTCAATCTTTCCCTTAAAAAGTTTAGTGAAATAGTTTTTTTAAGATTAAAATTGGCTTCTTTATTAAAGAAAATACACGTAAAATGAACAATAAATCCTGCAATAGGCTTCCAAAAAAGGTCTTTTCTTTTCACAAATTTGCTTTTCTAAAGAAATGTTTGTTTTATCAATATATAGTAAAAAGTACTCCAGGCTGACTCACGTGGGTTGAACAATTCAGTGTTATGATTATCAACCGAGATCCCCTCATAAAGGGAATTAAAAATTGCCTAGAAATCACATCAAAAAGTGTCAATAAATGACCTCTCACACATAGGCTTTCAAGTCAGGCCAGGAGAATACAACACATAACAGTCCTCATCCATCTTCAAGCAAGCTTACTTTCCCAAGGCAGAGCAGGTCCCCAGTTGACATGGCGGTGGCAAAGCGATATACTTGGATCCTGACACAGCATCGTCCCCTTTACCACAGCCAAGATTTGGCGACAAGGGAGTGATTTACTTCATTCTCAGATAAGCATATGCGAAGGCAGGCTTCCAAGCACTCAATGGAACTCACACCCTAGGAATTTCCCCTGAGCCTGCATCCTTGGGTCTAGTGAGTCAAGGGGTATGAAAACAACCCTGGCTTGGAATTGGTGGGACACCCCTTACATCAGTAGTCATTTGTCTTCCTCAGACATAAAGGGGTTCTGAGAGAAGAGTGGTCCCTTGGACATGTGGCCAAGACACTAAGGGGTCGATTCCGATTCGGGCCGGAAAACGTACCGACCGACTCGGAGCCGGAATTAATTCCGACCGACACATACCGGTGCAGCCCGACCCGCAAAGTACGATGAGAAGCATGCAAAACCCAACCGACTCGTACGGAACACAAGCCGAACGACCGAGCCGCGCGGAAAACCGCAAACCGGCCGGAAAAACACGCGAATCGAACCGACCGACACGCACCCGGAACAATCCCGAACGAAACGTACCCGCGAACTCCTACCCGCCAAGTACGATGCAACGCGTGGAAAACACGACCGAGTCGCACGGAGGACAAGCCGTACGACCGACACGCATAGAAAACTGCGAGCCGAAGCAACCCAAAACACCGCGACCGACGCGTACGCAGCATAGAAAACAGCACAAAAACAGCGTGAACGAATCGGAGAAGCCCGTACGAGACAACTGCAGGGTCCGACTCGGTCACAAGAACGTCTCCTACATGCACAAAAAGTACAAAGGGAAAATACACAAAAAAAGGCCAAACAAGCAATTACAAAGCCAATAAATACTGGGGGGGCAGGGAACAAAGACACACCCACAACTCCACCCATATAAAGGACACAAATCCCTACCATGATCCTTTGCAAATTCAAATTATCTGCCAGCACTCAACAGACAGCAACCACACACCCACAGCTCATCCATCACACAAGCCACACACCATCAGCACCCCAACAAATAGCAACCTCACATACACCCAGCAAAACACACACTCACACACCTTCACCTGCACACCAACACACATCACTCACCATCACCACCCATCACCATGCCCCCAAAGAAGAATCATAAGTTCCTAGATAGTGAATTGGAAGTCCTGGTAGATGAGATCCTCAGGGTAGAGCCACAGCTGTTTGGTACACTGGTCCAACAGACACCCATGTCGCAGAAAACCAAGATGTGGGAGAGGATCGTCGACAGGGTGAACGCACAATCACCATGTTTGCGCACAAAGATAGACATCCAGAACAGGTGGTATGACGTGCGCAGGAGGGTCAGGGAGCTGTTGAAGAAGGACTACCTCGTGAGCCAACACACCGGCAGTGGCCCTCCTGCCAAGCCAGTATACCTCAGGCCCTGGGAGGAGAAGGTGCGGGCCATCCTACCACCAGTGAGCGTATATGGACTAGAAAACATCCCAGAGCCTGGTGAGTACACAACAAATGTACACAATATTGTGCGACAATACACACACATCACTGTCAAGGGGAGAGTCAAACCATGCACCCTTAGCAAATACACAGCAACCAGAACAGAACCATCCCAAAATGTGTATGTCAGTCAGATAAACACAACACATGCCATCTCATAGTGACATGTAACTGTGTCATCACATGTACAAACACAACTACAACTACAGCTGGGCAGTGGCACAAATATAACTAACAAACACATCCAGACATGTAGCCACCACTACAACACCACCACACAGTGAAGGCCACTGAAAGGAAGGAATACTGTGTATGCTGGGCAAGTCAGTGCAGCCAATAGCATCATGGGAGTCGTAGTCACAGATATTGCCCACCCTCACAATGCGCACATCAACACCACCATGAACCATGCTCACATCACAGGGAGTGGAAAACAACTGACAAGATGGCTGACACTGGCTACTGCTGTGGGGAGCACAAGGTCCTGCTGGCAACTGTGCACCAACCAACAGCAGGACACCACTGACTGACATCTTGCCATTGCTCTCACACTCACACACAGTGAAGTCCACCCAAAAGCAAGTAAGTATGGGCATGCTGGGAAGTGGGGTGGAGGCAATAGCATGATGGGAGTGGTAGTCACAGATATTGGTCACCCCCACAACTGTCCCATCAACACCACCCTGAACCATGCGCACATCACAGGGAGTGGAAAACAACTGACAAGATGGCTGACACTGGCTACTGCTGTGGGGAGCACAAGGCCCTGCTGGCAACTGTGCACCAACCAACAGCAGGACACCACTGACTGACATCCTGAAAGACAACTTGCACTCCCTGCAATGGAAGCACGTTCCATGGTGGGATATCTGGCTGGGTGGGAAGGAGGACTCACAGCCCTGACCATAGTTACCAGCAGCGTTTCTCACACACACCCCTAACACAAACTCTACATAACTCACCTGGGAGAATGCATTGCCTCACACTCCAATCAAATATCCCACAAAGAACCACAACCCTGGGTCATGCTGAGTGAAGCACAGGGACACACATGGGACTTGTAGCAAAACTAACCCCAGGATAACACTGTCAGCCATCTTGTCAGCACAGGCACACAACCCCACAGGGAAGCAGAGTCAAAGGGAAGGAAGCATGGGCATGCTGGGAAGGGGGGTGGAGGCAATAGCATGATGGGAGTGGTAGTCACAGCTCAACATCCCCCACCCACATGGCCCAGCAAGCTCACACTCAAGCATGCACACCCCACAGAGAGTGGAAAGCCCCATCAAAGATGTCTGACACTGGTGCCCTGTTGTGGGGAGCACAAGGCCATGCTGGGAACTGGCCACCAACTAACAGCAGGACACCACTGTCAGCCATCTTGCCATTGCTCTCACACTCACACACAGTGAAGTGCACCCAAAAGCAAGTAAGTATGGGCATGCTGGGAAGTGGGGTGGAGGCAATAGCATGATGGGAGTGGTAGTCACAGCTCAACATCCCCCACCCACATGGCCCAGAAAGCTCACACTCAAGCATGCACACCCCACAGAGAGTGGAAAGCCCCATCAAAGATGTCTGACACTGGTGCCCAGTTGTGGGGAGCACAAGGCCATGCTGGGAACTGGCCACCAACTAACAGCAGGACACCACTGTCAGCCATCTTGCCATTGCTCTCACACTCACACACAGTGATGGCCACCAAAAAGCAAGTAAGTATGGGCATTCTGGGAAGTGGGGTGGAGGCATTAGCATGATGGGAGTGGTAGTCACAGCTCAACATCCCCCACCCACATGGCCCAGCAAGCTCACACTCAAGCATGCACACCCCACAGAGAGTGGAAAGCCCCATCAAAGATGTCTGACACTGGTGCCCTGTTGTGGGGAGCACTAGGCCATGCTGGGAACTGGCCACCAACTAACAGCAGGACACCACTGTCAGCCATCTTGCCATTGCTCTCACACTCACACACAGTGAAGTCCACCCAAAAGCAAGTAAGTATGGGCATGCTGGGAAGTGGGGTGGAGGCAATAGCATGATGGGAGTGGTAGTCACAGCTCAACATCCCCCACCCACATGGCCCAGCAAGCTCACACTCAAGCATGCACACCCCACAGAGAGTGGAAAGCCCCATCAAAGATGTCTGACACTGGTGCCCTGTTGTGGGGAGCACAAAGCCATGCTGGGAACTGGCCACCAACTAACAGCAGGACACCACTGTCAGCCATCTTGCCATTGCTCTCACACTCACACACAGTGAAGTCCACCCAAAAGCAAGTAAGTATGGGCATGCTGGGAAGTGGGGTGGAGGCAATAGCATGATGGGAGTGGTAGTCACAGATATTGGTCAACCCCACAACTGTCCCATCAACACCACCCTGAACCATGCGCACATCACAGGGAGTGGAAAACAACTGACAAGATGGCTGACACTGGCTACTGCTGTGGGGAGCACAAGGCCCTGCTGGCAACTGTGCACCAACCAACAGCAGGACACCACTGACTGACATCCTGAAAGACAACTTGCACTCCCTGCAATGGAAGCACGTTCCATGGTGGAATATCTGGCTGGGTGGGAAGGAGGGCCGGATGTCAACCAAATACAACCAATGCAGACCATGTACACACCCCAACATTCACATAGAAATGCCCAAATAATGCAGGACAATGTGCTACACCAATATCAACCCCTGACTGTGACAACTTAGGACAATGCAATGTACAGGCCCGCATCCAGAGGCACAGTCACAACTGTCAGGTGTGTCAACCATTGATGCCTGCAGAAACATAACATACATTGTGTGTGTCTCCCAAAAACAGGTGATGATGGGGACACAGCAGCAGACGCTGAGGAGTCCCCGTCCCAGGCTCAAGAGGATACGGAGCTCACTGGTGTGGAACAGCCTCTGCCCTCCTCGGATGAAGAAGACCCACCTGGCACCTCCGGAGCAAGTCATCATGCAGCACCAGCAGGACCACCAGCTGCACCCCCTGCACCCACCCCTCCAACGACTGTCAACACACATACCACCCCTGCCGACATGGACAGACTAAGGAGCACCACCACCACCAGCACAGGGACCCTGGACCAACGTGGGGCCATGGACACCAACACCACCAACAACCCCCAAGGGGGCCCAGGGTCACCTGTGCGTGCCACCTCAGGTACTGCACGTGTCGCCAGGGGTGGTGGGAGGGGTGGGAGACATAGGTCGCTGCTCGCAGAGGGGTCTGGACTGCATGATGACCCGCAACTGGCACGCATAGCCGATGCGAACCAGTCCAGCACCGGAGAGATCAGCCAGGTAGTGGGGCTCCTCAGGGACATTAAACAGCAGCAGGCTGCCCATCATGCCCGCTTGGACTCACACATGTCCCCCGTGGAGTCCAAGTGGGACACACTGCAAGAGATGACGGCGGTGCATAGGGACATATTACAATGTCTCCGCCAGATGAGCAGCAACCAGTCAACACCTTCCTGTGTGCCCACAACATCTGGTGCTGAAACAACTGCAACTGCCACAGGGAGGCAGGATGACTCTGGCGGAGAGTCCCCTGCACCGCAGCAGCCTGCACTTGAGGGTCCCCCAAAGAAGAGGGGTCGTCTGAGGAAGGACAACTGAGAGGCTGATGGCCATGCACAACCCCCAGGAAGCCAACACCTGTTCTGGATAATCACCTTTGTGCGCAAACTGTTCACCCTGTAGACTGCAACACAACTCCCCCACATGACATGGGGAGTACAAGTTGGACCAATGTCTCAGAGGACTGTGGACTTGATACAGGACATTTCTGCTACCAGGACTTCCAATTCATATAGGAACTTTGGATTGCAATCAAAAAGTACAGCACTCACCATCCTGTGCACTATTCACACACATGTATGACAATAAACACACTAATACACCATACCTGCCTCTGTCGTGATTCCAATGTGGTTTCTGTCATGGAGATGATGACCAGCGAAATTACACTGTGCATGCTAACTGCTACAGCAAGTACAACACAGGCATGTGAGTCATGGCAACGTGACACATATGAGGGAGACACACCACCAGGGCTACACAACAAATACACACCTAGGGCCATCTGACTCATTGCCTACACTGATGTTGCCAGGAAATACGGTGCAATGCACAGACACAACACCTATTCACAGTCTTAGTCAACTAGCCCACTGGTGCAGTAAGCAAATGTCAGTCAAATGTGTGACCACAGACAACGCACATCACAAAGTGAAGCACAGGTTTATTACACATTTGCAACATGTTGTAACCACTACAGATGCAAGGTAATCCCACCTGGCAGCGGGCACACAGTCAACAAGTGTAGAAGGAAGGAAGTCCATGGGTGTGGCGCACATCACCTGTAGGGACACGACAGCTACCACCCTGGAAGTCGAATCACGGTGTCGGGGATCACAGTTGACCAAACGACTCTGAAAGTACCCTGTGAAGGACAGAAATGACACACAGTCAAAAGCACTGAAGAACAGGACAGAACTGCAATACTCATGCCCAATACATGTCACAAGATACCCACCCAGAACCAAGTTAGCATGTCAACACTGTTGGGGAGTACAGACTACCTGTAAGGACACATCGCTACACGCATACAGTCATGTAGCCCATGGACACACTCAAACAGCACCAGAGCACCACCAACACATATCATGCAAACTCACATCATTGACATGACATCTCTGGATACTCACATTCAGCTGAAGAAGTTGGTGATGAGCTGTGTGCGGACATCACCATCATCATCTCATCATCATCACTGGCATCGTGGTCCAGGCCAGGATCCTCCACAGGTGGCGGACGTTGGTCATCGTCATCCAGGATGAGAGGCAACTCCTTCCGCACTGCCAGGTTGTGTAGCATGCAGCAGACGATGACAATCTTGCACACCTTTGCTGGGGCATATGGGAGGGACCCTCCTGTCTTGTCCAGGCAGCGGAAGCGGCTCTTCAGGAGACCAAATGTCCGCTCAATCACTCTCCTGGTCCGACCATGTGCCTCATTGTAGCGCATCTGGGCTGGTGTCACAGGGTTCCTGAGGGGCGTCAGCAACCACGGCATGTTGGGGTATCCGGAGTCACCTACATACAGACAATTGCACATTAGCTGAGTTGGAAAAGAGGGTGGAACACTACATTGCAGATCACACACAATGGTACAAAGTCAGTACACACCAACAAGCCAGGCACGCTGGTTCCGCATCTGTGACATCATCCTCGAGATGCGACTACTCCTCATCACGTAGGCATCGTGTGCAGAACCGGGGAAACGGGCACACACGTGTGAGATGCTCATATCTGCAAGACAGACCACCAGTGCATTGACCGAGTGGTAGTGTTTGCGGTTCCTGTATGCCTGCTCTTGGGCCTGTGGTGGTACCAAAGCCACATGTGTCCCATCAATGGAGCCAATGACATGCGGCATCCTCCCCAGGGCATAGAAGTCACTCTTCACGTCAGTGAGTTGTTGGAGTCTAGGGAAATAGATGTACTGGTTCAGGTATATCAACATAGCCTCCAAAACATCGCGGAGCACACGGCTGAACATGGTCTGTGACATCCCACCAGCAGTCGCCACAGTGTGTTGAAAGGTACCGGTGGCAAAGAAGTGTAGGGCTGCCATCACCTTCATCTTGGGGGTCAGCGCTGTAGGGTACGGCCGGCCAGGTTGCAAATGGGGTGCCAAGCGCACTGCCAAATCCTCAATCAGCTGCCTGGTGAAGCGGTACCGTCGGATGCTGTCACGTTCCACCATCGTTGCCAGGTCAGGGAATGGTCTATGGACAGCTGGTGCCCTGCAGTGCATAGGTGAAGAAAGAAAGATTGTCAGTCACCCCACATATGTGGCATTGAACACACTCAATATCACATGATACATCATTATGAGGCACAAGTACATGATGTGTGCAGTTCCGTAAGGACATGTATGGCACATACATGGCCAACATCTAACATCACAGTTCAACAAGTGGCATCAATAAGTCCCAGGTTGTGCCATTGGATATCATGAGGCCGTGTCACAGTTCCCATCTCCTGCTGCCACGTTACAAACACACCCCACAGTGACATGTGAGGACAGATGTGCCCCAGGCATCACAGCTCAACGACAGGTAGATTCCCAGGGACCCTGTATTGCCACATGGACATGGTGTGTATCATGTATACACCACAGCAAAACAACCATGACCCCCACAGGTAGTGGTCCCTGTTGCCTCGGCAGGACAGACATGGACGTCTGTGACACACACACGCCACAACATCAAAGTCCATGCACAAACAACGTGGATGTGGAGACTGTCTCCCATTGTGCACATGAAATCAGAGACATTGTAAACACAACATGCACACAGACTGTGGAGGACCATCACTATTGTGCCAATGGGTCACCCTGGGTGAAACATACCGTCCCACATGGGACTCAGGGTATGTGACATGACATACACATACACCACCGTGAAATGTGACCATGCCACATGCTCAGATATGAACAGTTGCACATCACAGTGGTCATGTACACGAAACACCAAGGATTCTGTCCCCATGAACACGTGCACAGCCTGGGGGTGGCTGCCCCCAAGTGACACCCACAGAACAACATGTTCACCCCCATACACGGAATAGGTAATGCAGCCTTACATGCCTTAGGATACAGTTTGGACAGGCTGTGGTGTTGTAGGTGTGCCCCTCACTCCCTGGGAAGTATATGTGGCTGGCATATGTTCACCTGTGACAGGCATGGTGACATATGCCAGTGACTTGTACAGGGACGCGTTGGACAGCAATGGACCGATCGGTGCGCACACATTGGCCATTGCATTCAATGTGTGCTGGTACGCGTTGTATTCGCAATACGCGTTGGACAGCAATGGACCGATCGGTGCGCACACATTGGCCATTGCATTCAATGTGTGCTGGTACGCGTTGTATTCGCAATACTCGTTGGACAGCAATGGACCGATCGGTGCACACACATTGGCCATTGCATTCAATGTGTGCTGGTATGCGTTGTATTCGCAATACGCGTTGGACAGCAATGGACCGATCGGTGCGCACACATTGGCCATTGCATTCAATGTGTGCTGGTACGCATTGTATTCTGCAATACGCGTTGGACAGCAATGGACCGATCGGTGTGCCCGGCCGGCCCATTGCATTCAATGTGTGCGGGTACGCGTTGTATCCTGGGTACGCGTTGAACAGCAATGGACCGATCGGTGTGCCCGGCAGGCCCATTGCATTCAATGTGTGCGGGTACGCGTTGTATCCTGGGTACGCCTTGAACAGCAATGGACCGATCGGTGTGCCCGGCCGGCCCATTGCATTCAATGTGTGCGGGTACGCGTTGTATCCTGGGTACGCGTTGAACAGCAATGGACCGATCGGTGTGTCCGGCCGGCCCATTGCATTCAATGTGTGCAGGTACGCGTTGTATCCTGGGTACGCCTTGAACAGCAATGGACCGATCGGTGTGCCCGGCCGGCCCATTGCATGCAATGTGTGAGGGGAAGCGTTGTATCCTGGGTACGCCTTGAACAGCAATGGACCGATCGGTGTGCCCGGCCGGCCCATTGCATTCAATGTGTGCGGGTACGCGTTGTATCCTGGGTACGCGTTGAACAGCAATGGACCGATCGGTGTGCCCGGCCGGCCCATTGCATTCAATGTGTGCGGGTACGCGTTGTATCCTGGTACGCCTTGAACAGCAATGGACCGATCGGTGTGCCCCGCCGGCCCATTGCATTCAATGTGTGCGGGTACGCGATGTATCCTGGGTACGCGTTGAACAGCAATGGACCGATCGGTGTGCCCGGCCGGCCCATTGCATTCAATGTGTGCGGGTACGCGTTGTATCCTGGGTACGCGTCGAACAGCAATGGACCGATCGGTGCGCACCCATTGGCTATGGCCTGGCCTGGCAACGGACGCGTTTTCAAATTTTGAACGAGTCTGATGCTGTAAATTCAGTTGGTCACCCACAACAATGTTGCAAATTCATGGGTGTCATGAAGGTGAACTTTTGAAGGATGCTGTGGGCGTGTGTAAGTGGTGCAATTCCATGGATTGGCCTGATTCAGAAGATGCAAACGACTTGGACCTATCACTTTGGACACATGGGACATTATCTGCCTCTGCAGCACACATATAATGCTGGCTGTTCCCCTGAGAGCTCACTTGCCTGCACTACATGCTCCAGGACGACATCTGCCACCACCACTGCTGCTGTATCTGCACCCTCTGGACCCTGCAATGGCACGTACTGTGGAGAGAGCCCCAGCCTTCAGCACTGAGGAGAACCAGGCCCTGCTGGACAGCCTCCTTCCACAGTACAGCAAGCTGTATGGGAAAGCAGGGGAGCAGGTGAGTGTTCTGTCCACTGCCTTCCTAAATGTGCATGTTGTCTGACTAGCAAGGCTAACAGTCTGCACGCCACTGGCTAGCAGGCTCACTGAGTAGTTGTCACCCCCATAGTGTGTAGTTACATGCACTGGACAGGTATAGTGCAGTGACAGTGCATTTAAACAAGGTTTTACTTCCCAGGCAAAGATACCATGTAGTAACTGCTGGCATACTGACCATGGCCATCGTTGCACTGCCTGTGTACATCATGTGCCCCTGTGATTGAGACATGTATATCCAACTGTGTAATGCACGGATATCTTGCATGTGTAGTAATGGCATTCTCACTTTGTCATCCTCACAGGTTGATGCCCACCAGAAGCAGCAGATATGGCTGACCATCGTCCGGGCAGTGAGATCCGTGGGGGTCTACAAGCGCCGGATCCACAACTGCCAGAAGAGGTGGCAGGACCTTAGGGGCTGGACCCGGAGGATCGTACGGGTCCAGCTGAAGCTGTCGCCTCCTCGCAGGAGGGGCGGACACCGGACCCTGACCCCCCACATGCTCAGGATCCTGGTGGTGGTTTTCCCTGATCTGGATGGGCAGCTGAAGGCCAGAGAGCAGCAAGGAGGGGGTGAGTCCATGACTGCATTGTGAACTATGTCTGCCATGCTATGTGCCCTCCCCTGGCCTGGTTAAACTTCCACAGTACATCAGTCATGTGGTCCAGGACCCATGTCCCTCTATTGTGCACTGCCCACTCCTCATCTGATACCCAGGTGTGGCCCTTACAGTCAGGGAATTGTGTCACTTGGGTACTGTGTCCTTGCAGTTTGCTTGACTCAAGGTGGGGGACAGCATCTGTTTCCCTGACTCTGTGGTGGGCATCATGGGTGGGTCCATTGCTTACACAATGCCTGTGTTCTGACATGTAATCTGTGTGTTACTTTGATATGTGGTCCAATTGCTGGGCTGATCCACCACATGTGCCTGGGGTATCTGGCACACACCCATGCTGCGGGTGGGAACAATGTTTGGGCCCCAGGAGTGTGTATATTACGTGTGTCACACATACTTAGCCAGCTGCCTACTGTCCAGGGCTCATCCCTCATTCATGTGGGGCAGGACAGTCATGCCTACTCCAGGCCATACAATACACTCTGTACTCCCACTCCCGTGTATCAGCTGACACGTTGTGCTCAGTGAATTGTCCCCTCAGGTGTCTGCCTCTGTGTCAGTGTGCTGTGGCTTCGTTGTCAGGACTGCTGGGGTGTTTCTCGGTTGGGGCTCAGCATGCCACCGGAGATGTGACCATAGGAGACGATACTTGTGTGACACATAGGTGTTTGATCACCTGACCGTGCAGACTGGGGTTTGCGAATGTGAAGTTCAGGCAGCTGTTTCCCATTCACAGCAGATTGTGAGGTGCTCAGGTTCAGAGGGTTGTGTTACAGGTCTCCCATATGTCCAATCGGTATGACCTGGACAGATAAGGGTTCAGATGATGTGGTGTGTGGGGGATGTACATGTGCACTTGTTCAGCTCCAGGACTTGCATTCCCCATGACCTACTATTGTGACACAGTGCAGAGTGTTGTTGTCTGGCTGCCCTGCCCATGTGACTGGAGACAGTGATGTATGACTTAGCAGGCATGCCTGTGCCATGGCATGTGACTTCCTATTAGTGATCCTGCAGGGGAGTGACATGTGCTACATGCACACCATTGTGGCAATGGCTATCAGGACATGGGTGCATCATGGTGTCTGTCGCTGGTATGCATCACATGCATTTCCTATTTGACTCTGGGCATCCCTTTCATCCGGACACCTGTACTGACTCAGTGGCAAGAGTTGTGATGTGTGCATGTTCACATGCTTAACCGGGTTCTCTGCACTGTCCAACTACTGTGTAGGTGGTGCATGTGTCCACACTGGGGTATTGCCATCCAACAGACACCAGACAGATGGGTGCAAGGCCAGGTGGGATGTGAGTGCCATGGTTGACCATCAGACTGACAATTGGCTTCTCCTGTTCTGTTTGGGCACTTTTAGCAATGTTCAACTAAGGATGCCAGGGCTTGCTCTGTAATGTGCTGTACTAACTGTGGTGTGTGCGTACGGTGCAGGTGACTGATGTCTGTCTGTTTCCTATTGATTGCAGATACATCCACGGCCACAGGAGGGGACAGCTCCACGGACCAGGAGGAGCCGCAGAGCCAGACTGGGTCAGCAGCCGAGGAGTGGTCGGAGGGACCCAGTGGCACGGAGGGCGAGGGGAACCACACCGAGGAGTCCTCAGCACCATCCACCTCAGCTGAGGACCACAGCAGCTCGGAGGATGACTCCCTTATGGAGGCGGGTGTCAGCAGCCACCACACCCCAGCTAGTGTTGCTTTCCCCGCCACCACCACCACCACCACCGCCCTCCCATCGGCTCCCATTCCCGAGGTCCGTGGAGGCTCCCATGTTCGGGAGCGTGTCTCCTTCAGGCCAGGCACCGCACCCCCTGCCCCTGTGTCCCCTGCTGCCCTGAGTGAGGAGTCTGTGTACCTCCTTCGCCAGCTCCATGTAGGGCAGACAGCGATGCTGAGTGTCCTCCATGCCCACACCACTCTGTTGACTCAGCTGGTGTCGTTCATGGAGGGCATCTCATCGGGCATGTCTGCCCTACAGAGGGGCAATAGGTCCATGGACTCCTCCTTGACGGCAGCAGTGTCCCTCCTCCGACAGTCCCTCACCCCTCCTGCCTCTGCCCCATCCACGCTCCCCAGCACCTTACCTGTCCCAAGCACACACACACCGGCACAGGCACACACCAGCACAGACACGAGCAGCACACAGACACACACGCCACAAACAAGACGAACACGCACGCACAGTCAGGGGACTGAAACCACACTCACAGGGGATGGGGCCCAGGCACACACACACGCATCCAAGAGCACTGCGCAGTCCTCAGTTGCCTCTCCCTCCAAAGCCCCCTCCCTTGCCTCACCTGCAACCCCAAAGACCCAGCGGCTCTTCCTCAGTGACCTCGGCCTCTTCCCCTCCGATCCAGCTGATACAGCATTCAGGGGAAGAGGAAGCCCACCCACACGGAGCGGAGTGCCCTCGCCCCGGACACCCTCCCCCAGGCGCAGACCGACTGACGCCCCCACCCGCAAGTCCCCCGGACCCGGAAGAGCAAGACCCCGCCGCCGCCCTGCAGCTCAGGCACCAAGTCTCCTTCCTCCATCCCTCAGGCCCCCACCCCACAGGTGCCCCCACCACACCCTGCCCCAGGTTCCCCCACCCACAGATACACCATCCCCAAAAGGATCAGGCCTTCTCCCCCTGCCACTTGCTCTTCCGGACCCACACCCCCTGCTGCGCTTGTCTGTGCCACTGGTGTGGTGAGGGTGTCCTCCCCCTCTGTCCTGCCCACCTTACCTGATCCCCATTCTCCTCCCCTGGAGGTAGGACCTGCAGTGGAGGCCACTACCACCCTGTCTGACTTGGGCACTGCAGTGGCAAACCTGTCCACTCCATCTGCACGGTCCACTGCAGTTGTGCCGGTGCCCACACCATCTGAGTCATGCCCCCCAGTTGTGCCGGCACACACCATGTCAGACACCTCCACTGCAGTTGTCAGTGGCTCTCCAACACCCACCACCCCTTCCCTGCCTCCTTCTGGTGAGCCCTGATCCTGTCCCTGCGGTGCCTGGCCTGCCCCCTCCGTATGCCCCTCCGAGGGATTGTCCCTGGTTTTCATCAGTGCAGGCATGCGTAGGGTGACATCTGCCACTGTCACCCTGTTTTGACTTTCATGATGGACTGGCCATTGGTCTTTGTTTATTTTTACATGACTTCAACTTTTGAACCCACATATGCTGAATAAAGCAACTTTCTGTTCTCTAGTGCTTTTGCTTCTGATGTACATGATGTTGATGATGCTAACCATGCCCTTGCTGCAGTGATGGTGATATTTGGTCTCATGAATATGTAGTGTTACTGTGCAGGAACCCATGTGGTCCAGGGGGACTGTGTCCTATCCTGTGGTGTATCCATGTCATCCTTAGCAGCATCTGAGGGTGTCATGTTTTCAATATTTGGCAATGGGATTTCCTACTTACATTAGCAATGTCACATCTGTGGCTTCCACCCCTGCACATCTGTTGTGCTTGCCATTGTTCAATTAGTCTACTTCCCTGACCGTGTGGCCATCTCCACTGGACATGCAGGTTTGGGCATCAATGGGGAAGGACTCATCTGTGTTGTCAGTGCAACTTGCTATACATGTGTGTTGGATCTGTGCTGATGATTTCGTTGACACTCCCATGACCAGGCTGATGTGACAGGAGCCTTCATTTGGTGATAATTGTTGACTGTGTGACCAAGTGTTCTGCTGACATGATGGAGCCCTACTGAGGCGACATATGGCACAGCTTTCCTCACACAGGAGTGGAGTCCCCTCATGGCAGTGTGTACTCCTGTGACATCGCCTGCACCCAAGGTGTGTGTTGTATGAGCATGTCTGTGTGTTCACTTCCATTTTGCTGTGCATGCTGGGATCCCTAGTGATGTTCCTGTTTGTGATGCTTGCTGAGTTGACCTATGTTCCCCCAAAGTCTTCTCCCTGGGTTCTCTGTGATGTGGGTGCATGGCACATTACTGGTCATCAGGGTGTCACCCATAGGTGTGTTTGCTGTCAGGGCTGAGTTTGTGGGCAGACGCTGATGGGTCACAGTCAGGATTCCCCTTGGCACTTGTTGTTTACACCTGTCATGTGATTTCCGGTTTGTGTTAGCTTTCATTGGTTGTGACACGTTGTGTGTGTGACTGCTGGCACTCCTCAGGGTCAGGGCTGCAATGTTGGTAGTTGTCTATGTGTGTTCTTTGTGGGTGACCTTGGCTTCTTCATTGGTGTGTGACTGTGGCTGGGATCCCATTGGTTGGTGTGGTATTGCCGTCATGTCCATGTACAGCGTAGTGTGCAGTGTGTCAGACATTCAGGAGTCTTGTTGAGTGGCCATGTGTGATGTGTTTCTGCACCTTGGTTCCCACCACCACCCCTGGGATTGTCATGGGTGCATGTGCAATGTCACCAGTGCATGTGAGCTTCACTGCTGCACATTGTTGGAGGTCGAGGTGTGTGGTGTTGAGTGTGTGCAGATGAGAGTTGTTGCCCGGCTAGACCCCTGCCTCCATGTTGGCCTTGGCTTACTGGCCGTGCTGATTGATTTGTGCTTGTGTAGGTGTGATGGTAGTTTGTTGCTCAGGACACATGACTGTGGTTCACAGTGTGAACGACATCTAGCTTTGTCATCACAGTGGGATTGTAATGCAGCCCAGGGTCACCACATTGTGGGGGCCCTGGGGGTAGTGCTGTGGTGTCTCTGTGTCTTGCTGTGTCAGTTGCTGTTCCTACATGCTTGTGTGACATGTGTGATTTGTGCTCCCTCTCATCTGACAATGCCTTATTGCCCACATAGGGGATTTGGATCCATGAGTTACCTTTGTGTGGCACTGTATGCACATCTGTGTAATTGGTATTCAGGCCTCCTCATGTGTTGTGTGGTTGCCTGGGGACACTGGTACCCACCCCCCTCACCTGTTGTGTTTGATGTGCAGTGTGGGTCTGTCTGTTTGGGTTTGTGCATCTGCACCACTGCATTGGCATATCTTTAGTGTGCCATTGGCTGTATGTTGTTTGGTGTGTTTCCCCTGCTGTCCCTGGGACTCCTAGGTCATCAGTCAGCTCAATGATCATTGTTTGTGTGTCCCATTGCTGCCATGGTATGGTATCTGTTCACCTCACATCTACAGTCTCCACAGGGTATCTGCATTTGTGTGCCCATTGGTGCAAATATGTGGGTCTGCATTCTGATGGTCACTTCTGTCATTGTGTCATTGATGAATGTTGACAGTGTCAGCCCCCATGGGTGATGTTTGTCTGCACATGGCCAAAGGTATGTCTTATTTGCACTGCACTGTTTGCCTCCCCCAATCTATGTTGCTATGGGACACAAGCACTACTTTGCCACTGATGTGTTTGTTGTTCTGTGACCAGGAATCATCCATGCAGTTTGGCAGTTGCAGCTTTTTCTTTGTCAACACTTACATTTTGGTCACTGTGATGATGGGGTTTGGACCCCATTGCCACAATGTTCAAAATGTGCTTCAGCTATGGACCCCACACTTACATTTTGGTCACTGTGATGATGGGGGTTTGGACCCCATTGCCACAATGTTCAAAATGTGCTTCAGCTATGGACCCCACACTTACATTTTGGTCACTGTGATGATGGGGGTTTGGACCCCATTGCCACAATGTTCAAAATGTGCTTCAACTATGGACCTCACACTTACATTTTGGTCACTGTGATGATGGGGGTTTGGACCCCATTGCCACAATGTTCAAAATGTGCTTCAGCTATGGACCCCACACTTACATTTTGGTCACTGTGATGATGGGGGTATGGACCCCATTGCCACAATGTTCAAAATGTGCTTCAGCTATGGACCCCACACTTACATTTTGGTCACTGTGATGATGGGGGTTTGGACCCCATTGCCACAATGGTCATGGCCTGCTTGCATTGTGGGGCCACACACATTTATGTGTGGCACATGTGATAGGGGGTCACATTGTATGTTCAAAGTCATGTTCAGTGTTGTAGGCATTTGACACAGTCTACACACGCTTGTCATGGTGTTGGGGGATGTCTTTATGTTGCATTCTTTATGTTGGTGTGTGCTTGTTGTGTCATGTATTAGCCATCCTGTGAGTGGGGGTGTTGTTGGTGGTAGGCATCCAGCCCCCATGGGTAGAGGTGGTAGTAGTGGTAGGCATCTGGCACCCCTGGGTAAGGGTGGTAGTAGTGGTAGGCATCTGGCACCCCTGGGTAAGGGTGGTAGTAGTGGTAGGCATCTGGCACCCCTGGGTAGGGGTGGTAGTAGTGACAGGCATCCAGCCCCCATGGGTAGAGGTGGTAGTAGTGGTAGGCATCTGGCACCCCTGGGTAAGGGTGGTAGTAGTGACAGGCATCCAGCCCCCCATGGGTAGAGGTGGTAGTAGTGGTAGGCATCTGGCACCCCCTGGGTAGAGGTGGTAGTAGTGGTAGGCATCTGACACCCCCTGGGTAGGGGTGGTAGTAGTGACAGGCATCCAGCCCCCCATGGGTAGAGGTGGTAGTAGTGGTAGGCATCTGGCACCCCCTGGGTAGAGGTGGTAGTAGTGGTAGGCATCTGGCACCCCCTGGGTAGAGGTGGTAGTAGTGGTAGGCATCTGGCACCCCCTGGGTAGAGGTGGTAGTAGTGGTAGGCATCTGACACCCCCTGGGTAGGGGTGGTAGTAGTGACAGGCATCTGGCACCCCCTGTGTAAGGGTGGTAGGCATCTGGCACCACCTGGGTAAGGGTGGTAGTAGTGACAGGCATCCAGCCCCCCATGGGTAGAGGTGGTAGTAGTGGTAGGCATCTGGCACCCCCTGGGTAGTGGTGGTAGTAGTGGTAGGCATCTGGCACCCCCTGGGTAGGGGTGGTAATAGTGGTAGGCATCTGGCACCCCCTGGGTAAGGGTGGTAGTAGTGGTAGGCATCTGGCGCCCCTGGGTAGGGGTGGTAGTAGTGACAGGCATCCAGCCCCCCATGGGTAGAGGTGGTAGTAGTGGTAGGCATCTGGCATCCCCTGGGTAGAGGTGGTAGTAGTGGTCGGCATCTGACACCCCTGGGTAGGGGTGGTAGTAGTGACAGGCATCCAGCCTCCCATGGGTAGAGGTGGTAGTAGTGGTAGGCATCTGGCACCCCTGGGTAGAGGTGGTAGTAGTGGTAGGCATCTGGCACCCCCTGGGTAAGGGTGGTAGTAGTGACAGGCATCCAGCCCCCATGGGTAGAGGTGGTAGTAGTGGTAGGCATCTGGCACCCCCTGGGTAAGGGTGGTAGTAGTGACAGGCATCCAGTCCCCCATGGGTAGAGGTGGTAGTAGTGGTAGGCATCTGGCACCCCCTGGGTAGAGGTGGTAGTAGTGGTAGGCATCTGACACCCCCTGGGTAGGGCTGGGAGTAGTGACAGGCATCCAGCCCCCCATGGGTAGAGGTGGTAGTAGTGGTAGGCATCTGGCACCCCTGGGTAAGGGTGGTAGTAGTGGTAGGCATCTGGCACCCCTGGGTAAGGGTGGTAGTAGTGGTAGGCATCTGGCACCCCTGGGTAAGGGTGGTAGTAGTGACAGGCATCCGGGCCCCTATGTGTATATGTGGCATTGGTGATGGCCATCCCGCCCCTATGGTGCTGCTGTTGCTGGTGTAAGTAATTTCTGCATCCCTCTGTGTGTGTGTGATATGTCGGGTACGTGTGGTTTGTTTTTGTGGTTGGTGTCTGACTTACCTTCTGCGCCGTACGCGTCCGTGCCTGTTCCGGTAGTAGATGTAGAATATTGGTAGGATCGGCACGATGGGATTCATGGTTGGTTCGTCTCGTTCGTCTTTCTCGTTGCTTCGCCTCGTCCTCGTCGCTGGCGTGTTAGTCTCGTAGCCGTGGATCGTGTTGTGGCGCGAATCGGAGCTTATGTGCGCCTCTCCCGGATGCTTTGACGTGCCGTGCGTAGCGAGCGGGTTCGTCGCGTACGGGAAGCGCATCGTACTTGTCCGGCCGGACGGGGCTGCATTTTGGCTTCCGTGCGACTCGATTCTGCGTTTACGGATCCGGCTCGGTCAGGGAACAGGTCCTGGATTGGGTGAGTACGACTGGGTTGGAATCTATGCTGTTGTGCGCATCGTACTTGCTCGTTCGGAATAATGTGCGGTTCGGTCGGGAAACAGGCATTCGCATGGCTTTTTTCCCGACCGAATGATGTTAGGTGCGCCTCCGACCGAGATCGGAATCGGCCCCAGAGTCTTGGCATAGACATCGTGTCTGCCCTAATAACCTTTTTGTCCCCTCAAGTGACAAGATTTATGGTGGGACTGTGAACAAAGAAAAAAGAGCACATTGAGGACAGACTAACACGGATGAAACTGCGCCTGATGCAATGTCAGACCACAATCAGCTACCATCAGCCATGGATAGAGAAGAGAGTTACCAGCAGCAGGCCAACCATGACTTTCATGCACAACTCTGGAAGCAGGGACCCTACATCTACTCACGTGAAACTCACCACTCCAAGGGTGACCATGTATCTCATCCTATAATAATACAGTAAATATTCAATAAACATTGGCAGCAAGGCAACATGCAGGTATTCAGAGGAACAACACATTCAAAAGAGGCTATTTTACAAACAAAACTGCCCCTCAGGCAGAGGGGATGTCTGTGGTTTCAGACCACTCTCTGTGTTGCTGTATTATCACACCTCCCCAAGACTGAAGGCAACTGAGCAGTGGCAGGTGCGGAAACAACACAACTCTTCAGGGGCATGTTAACTGCGATTTGTGACAGACATCAGCATTGGCATTCATGGTTCCACCACACTGGGTCAGAGAATCAGTATCATGCAATGAATGCAAAAGCCTCCCACCAGCACCCCCCAGTGAGCGTAAACATAGGAATGCGTTTGGTCTGGATAATGAGGCTAGATTTATAGCTCCAGTCGCTTCCAAGTCCAAACCATGGCCTGGAAATCTTTCTTACCAGAGACCACTTTTTCTCCATAAGCGCAGTGTCATCTTAAGGATTTTGGGGGCCCTGGGCAAGACTTATTTTGGAGGCTCCTGTTCAGAACGACTTTGAATTTTATTACTCCAATTTTACTACTTTAAGTTTACATGATGCCCAACAATTTCAGAATCACAAAAACGACAGTTAAATATGCCTTGCCCTGTGCCCCTAAAAACCTGAATAGGTAGATAAAGACAGAGTCAGAGGTAAAGGTAAAGGTAGCAGAGACTGAGGTCAAATGGAGAAAGCATTTACCTTCTCAAGGGGACCCTTTAAGAACGGGGTCCTGGACAATTGTCCACTTTGCCCATGCCTCAAAACGTCTGTGCATAGGCGAAAGTTTATGAGACTGGTACACATAGGATCTGTCCTTTTCCATCACTAGCCTTCTGGCTGTAAAGCACTTCCCAACATCGAAGGCATCTTTTTGAAAGGTGAATGTCTTATTGATGTTAAGACTGTTCAGGACGGGGGCCTATCACAGAACTCCTTGTGGGAGCTTCAAACTTTTCTGATAGGCCGGATTCTACTCCAATTTCTTTTTAAGCCAGTTTCACTTGCAGTTGAGGGGGCCTGGACTCTAGGAAATGCTTTCAGTAACTGCACCAAAATACTGTAATTGCACTTACTCTTGAAATTATTAGATAGGGCCATGGGTGCAAACTCACAGACTCAAATGCCACTGATAGTATAAGTAACTCAGGCCCCGATATAATTGCTGGCAGCCGAAGTAATCTCCGTTGGCCTGTGGAGGACTTAACATCCACCAGACCGAGATTACTCTGCCTGTCAAATTTAGAAATGACCGCCAAACCGGTGGTCATTTCAAAAGCATTGGCAGGAACCGCCGTCACAGCGGTTCCTGTCAATGCTGTTTACAGTTTGGTGCAGGGATCTGTGAGCATGACCAAGCCCAGCACCAAACCGTTACAAAATCCTGAAGCAGACTTTTCTTTTGGACAATAAAAAAAGGGCTCCCCTTGCCATAGGCGTCCTCGCCCATGGTGAGGGGAGGATCTGGCAGTTTTCACTGCCCCTTACCGGTTTTCCAGGTGGTGACGGGCATTGAAAACTGACCTCTAATTCTGCCCATCTAAATTAGGTTGGTGGAATTAGAGGTCTGCTTCTGACGGCCCTTACTCTGCAGGACTGTCAAAAGGTTTAATGTCGACGGAGACAGAGTAGCCTCCACCATGATTAATCCTAAGGTCTGCCCGCCTCTAAATTTGGCAGGCAGACCAATATCTTGGCAGCAGAAATACTTTGTCACCATCGCGACACAGAATCTATATCAACAAGATATAAATCGGGCTCTAAATCTTATTTATTCCTTGTGCAAGCTCCAGAAGAGCAAAATGCCTATCAACAGAGCTAAAGATTTCAACTAATTCTTCTTGTTCTAAATATAGCCATGCACAGCAACAGAAAATGTGCCATATTTTTTTCAAGCAATCTATTGGGTGATTGAAGCCAGTGGTTTAATCACTGAAAAATATTGGCGATGTCAAAAATGACACAAATCTATTTCTGGGCCTAGGACACAGTCCCAGCTGCAACATTGACTAAACAGATGGTCCAGTTCAGGGGCCTTGTCCAAAGTAACCTGTCCCTTCTCTGCTTTCGCAGACTTCTTACATATCTCACTCTGGTCAACATAAACTTAAGGCGCTCAAGGTTAGACTTTCAGACTAAACTGAAGAGGGCATTGCCATTTGGGTAGGCCAAGTCAGACGGTTCCACCCCCGTCAACTCCACGTTGATTGCCTCTGGAAAGTCTTTGGGGCATTTTTCATGTCAAAGGGCATGGTCTTTTACTCAAAGAAACCAATAGGAATAGCAGCATGACCTCCTACCTCTCTTCATTGGAGTTGCAATTAGCATGACAGTCAAAACAATCCTTCAGCTACTGTTGTGTCTTCTTTGGGCATCCGTGGGCAAGAGCACACACTCACAGAGTCTTTCCCTACTATTCAACCCATAACGTTCAATGTGTGCATTCTAGTTTACATGGTTATTTCCATAACCATGGATGATCTGTTGGGGTACCTTTCACTCAGAGGACTCTTGTGGCACTTCCCTATAGGCACAAATGAGATAGAGAAGATACTTCTCTGAGCCCCTCCCATGTTTTCCAGCAAATACTCTTAGCTTGTTTTAAGGGCGCCATCCAACTTCTCACAAAGTCAGTTTGACTCTGGATGGTATCTATCGCTTGGGTGTCAGTCCACCCCACTAAGGTGTCAAAGGCTATGCAACACATTGGTTGTGAACTGAGTCTCTTGGTCAGAAATGAGAACTCTATGGAATTGTACCATGGAAAATGCCTCGGCTACTGACTTGATGCTGATTGCGCTCGGGACTACAGTGACATGGTCCACTGCCTCTAGGATGAACAACAAGCCAATACCTCTGAAGAGGTCAATGGTGCCAACAATATTGATACCGACCTGCTGAAAAGGTAAGCGTATTACAGTAAGGTGGAACAAGGGAGCCTTATCATCTAATCCAAAATTCTTAGTCAGCTGGCATGTATGGCTCAAGCTTGAATAGGTCTCCCAACATGCATAACGGAGAGCCACACAAACCTGTTAAACACGCCCTCTGGTTCAAGCCAGGCCTGGGTTTGGAACAATAAGTTACTTACATTCAATGACAATCTTTCTGGGAGAGATTCACAGATTTCTCACCTTTTTAATATTCCCAGGAGTCAGAATGGGTACGGGAAACTTTTCAGCATTACCTCTGCGCGCCGCAAGGTGATGCCATGTAGCTCCACACTGATGGTGCTCTTCTCCAGAATCGTCATGAGGTGCCTATATAGGTGCCCCCACATGGTGATGTCAGTTGCTTTCGAGACTGTCCATGCCCAGAGATGCAGACCCCCTAAAACAATTTGGTTGACAGTGTGCAGATTCCTAAAACTTGGAATCTTATTAATGGATACAGTCCAATCACAGAACGGGCAGAAAAGGGTCGGTGAGGAATGTGCAGCTAGATAGAGTCTCTACCGGAAATAGCGTTACCGAATGTAAGTAACTTGTTCTTCTGATAGAAACTTCTAGCTGCAGATTCCTCATCTTTGGAACAGATGCCAAAGCAATACCTATGCATAAGTGGTTCTGTGAATGGATTCAAACGTCAAAGTCCTGCAGAACCAAGTGGGCATAATGCTCCTCTCAGTGAACCCGACTGTACAGGCAATGGTGTTTTGTGAATGTATAAAGGGACGTCCACATAGCCGTCTGGCAAATGTCTAGGACAGGGACTCTGCGTGCCCATACAATGAGCACTCAGTCTTTCTGAAAGCTGCTTTTTGGCCAATGCATAGCAGACCTTAATGCAAGGCATTGCCCAGCAGGAGATGTTTCTGTTCTGCACTGCCTTGCCTTTTTTAGCTTCAGAGAACCCCGCAAATAGCTGATTGTCCACCTGTGGTCTTTGGTGCGATCTATGTAGAAGCTCAGCACTCTACTGGGGACCAAGTGATGGAGTCTTTCCTCCTCTGTAGAAGGGTAAGGTGGAGCATAGAACTCCGGCAGAGTGATGGTTTGATCAACGTGGAACAGCATCACAACTTTCGGCAGAAAGGACGCCAGAGTCTGCAGAACCAGTTTGTATGGGAAGAAGCAACTGTATGGTGGACTGACACAAAAAGCCTGAAGCTCACTCACACACTGTGCCGAGGTGATGACATTGAAGAACACAGTTTTGGTAGTAAGGGGCCGCTAGGGACAGCTGTGAAGTGGCTCCAATGCAGTGCACATCACATAAGTCAGAACCAGACTAAATTCCCATTGAGGCATAAAAGCCGCAAACGGAGCGAGGGAACTGTTGCAGTTGGCGAGGTCAGGCGGAAAGGCCCAGAGAGTGAGGGGTGCTACTAAAGAAAAGTCGGGTCATCAAGAGCAGGGCGATGGCACCTGGCAAATTGCTGATTGTCTGGGGGGTCAGAACAAGCTTTGGTCCAAGCTCCCAATAAGGTATCCGTCACTGCCTTGTTAAATGGAAGAAGGGGCTTAGAAGATGTTTGCCCCGGTTGAAGGACTTCTGTCAAGACATTGGTCTTAACCTCCAATATTGGGAGCTGGAGGTCAAGTACTTCAGCCACCTAATGCATCACCCTGGTATAGGAAGCGGATTCCTCTGTGTCTGGTTCAGGGGGAGAAAAAAAGACCTGTCTCCGAGGAGGCATCGGGGCCACTAGCGTCCTGTAAGTCCTCATACCAACTGTCATCTTGGTAGGGCTGAGTAAATTCATTACCTAGGTCATTATAAGAATTAGTCCAAAAAAGGGAATGTAGAGTGTTGTCAACCTTGTGGCAATGCATGTGGAGGGAGCAGTACCTCAGATGGATTCAGGAAAGGCATCAGTTGAGGTTGGACCAGTGTTGGCGCGGCGTCCGAGGGAGAAATTTGAGCGGCCTCCTAAGGCGGTGAAGTCGGCATCACCATTGATGTGCATGGGGGCCAGCAAGGGTCTGGGTGCCGGAAGCGGAGTGGGAGCAACAGCTGGAGGCAAGATAGGCTTGCAGGACCCAGCTGGCACCAAGGGTGAACTCGCCTGTGGTATCCCTGGTGGAAGACCTCTTGGCTCCTTGGGCCCGAAGGCACACCAGAGGGAGTTGGCAGGGATCCAAAGAGCCGGACCATGGCTGCGGGAACTGTTTAATATTATGCAGTGTGGTGTGGCTGAAAGCCCCTGAAACTCAGGTTGTGCAGGTGTGCGATCGGCTCCGAAATCGGCCGACTTCAGGAGCGAGATCGAGAAGGGTGGCACTGCCTGTGAGCTTGCTCAGGCAAATTCGGGTGGTAAGAGGGAGGGGAATCATGTTTTAACTTCTTGTGTTTCTTATGCTTAATTGAGAGCCTGGAGCATGATAAAGATCGACATCTGAAGCAGGTACATTGACTCAGGGAATGGGACCGAGATCAAACCTTGGACATGGAGCGTGACTTGGAACAGTCCCAGCACAGAGTCTTATCATGTTTGTCGATGTAAAATTTCACCTCATGATCCTTGATGGCCTCGAGTTCAGTGATGCGCAGTCGCCATAGGCCTTGGAATCGTCACGTCCCCAGCAACCACAGGCACACTCAATGAGGATCTGTCACAGACGTCTGTTTGCAACAGTCTCTACTTGGCTTGAAACCTGTTGTTTTAGGGTGAAATATACCTTGCACACTGAAGAAAGCTTGGAAAATAGTGAGGTATGTGTTTCTGACATGAGGGAGTTCTGGCACAGAAAGAAAGAAACTAACATCAGCACAAGGGAGTCGTGCCTATATAGGCCTGTCACACATTTCAGGAGCAGAACGGCCTAAGTACGTAGCCACACGACAACACATTCTGGCACACAGAAGCATTGCTGAAAGGTTTTGCATATCCCGTCTGAAGCCTAGGGGTATATTCAAAAAGTGAGGAATCTGCAGCTAGAAGTCTCTATCAGAATGACCACCCTGTGTTGGAAACCAACCAGGTTGACTCTGGGGGAATCACTATAAGTCCTCTTTTACAGTATATGTTGAAATTTGGTGTAAATTCACAGACTCCTATTTTGTAGCTCTAACCCTCAGCTGAGTCAATGTGCAATCCTCTCAAGTAGCATTCTGAAATACCTGCAGGATGTGAAGTTCCACTAACTCTGGCGATCACATGGCCAGAAGATCAAGACCCCCGGCACCTTTCTCTAGGAATGAGCCAGATGGCTCTACAGGTCTGGAGTACTTAGAGTCAAGTGGCCTAATGACAGAACCTTTCTTCTGGGCTAGTAGGGCATATTTATTACCTTATGAGAAAGGTGATGTATAAAGTACCCGCTTTTTGCATTGACTGTTGGTCGCTGGTGCAAACGTTCAATGTAGTCCAGTAATATAGGATAATACACAGGGATAGTAATGAAGAACCTCAAGTGATACATTACCTCTTCTGGGGCTTCCTCTCCATCTCACTAGAGCTTTGCATGTGCAACAGGCACATTATCATTTTAATTTGTCAATTTCTCTCAAGCAGTCATGCCAATAATTTGGTCTAGATGAACCTCTTGTACTATCCACCATGGTGATGGTGCAATCTCGGTTATGCATGACCAATGTGCCACTGACCTTCCCAGGCACCAGATACTACAGACCCTAATGGTCAGCATCTAAATATCAGGTGCAAATGCATATTATTTAGTGGAGCTTTTTCAAGCTCATTCACAAAGTGTGCCTGCATATTCAGGGGTTTATGAATGAGAGGTGGACAGTCTATGGAAAGTGGACCCTCACCTCACAAACATATCAACACCAGCTTTTGTGCAAGGATTGTTACCGAACGTGAGAAGTCGGTTTATGACAATATGTAAATGATGGCAAACTACGAAATTTGCAGAGTTAGTGTCCGTCACAAACCACTGTTTGGTTTTTCAGGAAAGAAAGGAGAATGTTGAGTCCAAATTAATGTCTTTGAAACTGCAGAACACGCAGCAGAGCATGAAAGGGAGAGGGTGTCGAGCCACTCAAAGAGGGCAAGAAAGGAGAAGTCAAGAGAAGGACATGGGGAAGGAGAGAGGGAAGGGGCAATAGAAGGTGGAGAGGAGGAGTCCTGGGTACAGGAGGATCATGTTTTGCCTGTGGTCAGCTGGGGCACTGGAAAAGGAACTGTCCTAATGCTTCTTCAAAAACACCAGGTCTAGGTGACCCGGCTGAATTTGACCAAGTTACACAGAATTCCCAACCTGAGTTTTAGGATAACCCAAGAAATTCCGGCTGTTCCCTGAATACCCTAATTCCAGTAGATCTGAAAGGACCCCACATTGATTGCTTGATCAAAGGTAATTTTATAACTTGCCCTATTGACACTAGTGCAAGCCTCTCTGCCCTAAAAATCTCACTCTCCATCATTACCTCTCTCGGGCTTGTCAGTACAGGCAGTCTGTATTTCTAGCCAGCATTTTCCCCATCACATTTCTGACCCAGTCTCAATACCAAGAAGCATACTTTCCCACTCAGTCCTACCTCAAGAGCCAATCAGCTGGGGCAGGACATCTTGTGCAAACTTAATTGCACAGAGTTAGATTAGGGCCATAAAAAGTCCTGGACACCTGAACCAAAAGTGGTCCATATTTGCACATCATGGCCTTTCATGAAGCGTTTTGTGGTATTCGGTGCTAATTCTGGGGAATGTTATGGTAAAAAAAAGCCTTTATATGCTTGTTGGGCCGGGACCATTGACCAAGACTGAAAACTTGATACTCCACTGTATCTCATCCATTGGTCTCCTGATGGTTATCTCCAGGTCCATAAATTTCCCTTAGCCTATGCTTCACCTCAATTGCCCTCTTGGCCAGTAGGCCCTAAAACTCCTACACATTTCTACGATTCTCCCTTTCCACTGACCAACAGATCACTAGAGGATCATGCTCACCCTTAGGTCTCACTTCTATTAATTTTTAAGGTCCTGGGTACCCTGCTGTCCATAAGACAATGAGGCTCTTGCTCACAATCAGGTGGTCCTAAAACTGCCCAACCATGCTCAGGACACTTAATCTCATTTCCACTCCTTGATCCTCTGATGGTCCTGCGCAGACTCACATCCTTAAGACTCCTGCTCAAACTGAGCTCCCAAGAGGCTCCTGCTCTATTTCAGATGCCCTCGCATTTCTAGTAACCTTCAGGTTTGCTTTATATTCCTCTTCATCATTAGGCGCTGTATATCCTTCTCCCTCTTACTGGGAGCTCCTGCTCATCCTCAGGGCAGTGAAGACCATGCTCACCATGAGATTTCCTTAGGCGTCTGTTTATTCTCAGCTCTCCTGGTGCTCTGCACACTAGGGGCCTGAGGTACCTACTCACCGCTAGATCTCCAGTGTTCCTACTCACACTTAAGCCCCACATGCTCCCTCTTTTAGGTTCCCAGCAGAGGGCTGATCAATTTGGGTCCTCAAGGCACAAGCTTACACTCAGGTCTTTAAGACCCAATCTTAGTTCCCAGAGGGTCCTGTGAATCCTCAGTTCCAAGAGAGTCCTACTCACCCTACTAACCTCAAATCCCCAACACCTTTCACTCTTACGTTCCTGAAGCTTCTCTACAACTAGCACCCCGCTGGAGCCTCCTCACTTTTTGGTCCGTGAAGTTCCTTCTCACCTGGGAGATCTTTGAATTTTCGAATGACACATTGGTCCACAAACAAAAAAACTGTTTCCTACCTCAGGGAAGAAATATATATAATAATTTACACTCTTGGTTTATTTAAGTCAGATTTTTCCCAAGCAGGAGTCCGCTTACTCACATAATGCCGACACCATGAATAAAGTAAACTGTGTATGTAAAGAACTATATAATCTGGTACTGTCTACACCTGAGATGAGTTACTCTTCACTCATGTACTCTCTGATGGTACCTCGAGTGGATAGTGCCTTTTAAAACCCATGACTCCTCCGTTTACTGAGTCATGCGTGTCAACCATTATTGGAGCACCAATCAGGGTAACCGCTCCTAGAGGCCCGATACATTTATTTTGGAACTCTGTATCTTCTCTGTTTCTAATGAAAGAAGAAGCTTGATTTTTAATATGTCAGTCGTTGAGATAGTCTGACGATACTTGACAACTGGCGATGAGTAGCAATTGTATCTAGATATGGGCGATTTTCTGCACTGTCTGTTCCACGTTCCATAGTCTCAATCGAGACTATCTCAGTAGATTTGTTTGATTCATGAAACTTTCTAAAAAAGGGATATTTTGAATACATTCTTAAAGGGGGCTGCAGAAGCCATGTTAAAATGACCTTCATAAGTGTTTATTCAAGGTATTATCACTTTTCCTTTTGTGCCTTGTATAATAGCAAAGCCATTATCTTCATGCGGCCTCGTCAGAGGTAGTAAGCTCTATATACATACAATTACAATTGCTCTATTTTTATGGCTCACTAGACATTTGTGAGCAGCACGTTTGTGTTGAATACTGCAAGAATAGTTCTGAAAGGCATCATCCTGTGGAGCTAAGATTAGTCTTTTTGTAATCTTTCAGACCTTACACAAGGCTTGTTGTATGGTTGTACAGCAACAGTCCGCTTCTTGATCATCCTCTTCTTTGTTGACTTGAAATGTTTGCCTATGCTATTCACTTAATACCATAGACCTATTGTTTTCTTGTGAATCATTTCCATGCTGAGGTACTTTGCACATTCATACTCATTTGCCTGGAATTCACTACGATAAGCATAATTCATCTAGCGTAGAGATGGTAACATGGCAGTTGACGCAGTGAGGCCACCTGGGACAAAACCACAAATGTTGATTTATTATCCATGTCAACAGGTTAACAGCAGTCGGAGTCCACAGGACCAAAAATGCTAGGCATTTCCACACAGCAGTAGGCATTTCTGACATCTTCAGTAGTTCCTGAGGTGAGGGCTTGCTCATGCTTTGAAGGATGCAGCAAATCTTTAAGACACTGACAACCATGTTGGTTAACATGGAGAAGCAAGCTTCTCCGTTAAAACATTATTGTAGCAATGACCACGTTGTGGTTCTTGTGCCACATCTGCATGCTCTCCTGGAGCCCACAGGCTCACTATGCAAGCTGTTCAAATGAAAATTGTCTCACTTGCCAGCTATTTAGTAAAAAGGCAGATTCCTCACTCAATGGTGAAAGATTTTATGGCATGACACAGAGGCTAACATTCTGCAAATCTCCTTTATTGCCAGCTCACAGCAGCAACAATTGAAGAATATAGAACATTAATAACAATCTAATATGCTATAAGGTATAGTACAGCCTTTACTTCCTACTACTTAACCTGTGTTCCGTTGTCTTCAAACATCCCACCCTCCCCTATAGACAATAATAATAATATCCCTCTCTACCCTGATACTAATACAAAACTTATCTAGGTTATTTATGTAACTTCCCAATGTCTTTTTACTAGCCCTAGGAAGGAGGGTGGTCATCGCTATACTAATATTCTCTTTTTTACAGCGTCGGGCCGGAGGTCCTCTTACCCCCGTGGCCGACACAACTTTCGGCATTTTGTCCCTCCGCTCCTTAAGGCTGAGAAACACGCCTTTGTAAGTGGATCACTCTGTCTCTTGAAGGACTGGCCCCGTGCGCTCTTCGGCAGCGGGCCAGATTTTCTTTCAAAGACTGAGCACACGCTGAACCCGCGCCCCACTCACATAGCAGCCGGAGCGCTCTTTGAAAAACAAGCCTACGAGACGGCTCATAAAGAGTGGCTCGTGAAGGATAAGCCCTCCACCCCGAGGCCATCGAGCTGCGTGCGGTGACTCACCTCGCCGGCGCAGACTTCGTGTCCTCGGAGGCAATACGATTGAGAAAGGAGACGCCAGTAGCCCTCCTTCTCACAGCGGCTGACGGCCCATGTAAATAAATGTAACGGTGCAACGCGACACGCAGCCACCGCACCGCTCGATATTTAAACACACACACACACATAAAAAACATTTTTTTAAAAGGAACCAGACTTGGGGCACTGAAATAGACAAAGGACCTCAAGGTTCGAGGAAAAGCGCTTAAGAAATGGTCAGGCCTTTGTCCATTTTAATAGTTTGGGAAACAGTATTTGAAAAACTTGAGTGGCCATTTTAAGTTGTCGGGCAACCTGATTGAATTATGGATGTTGTAGTCCTACCAACTGCAAGAACAGCTGTTAACTTGCACAGAGACCTAGCAACCTTGATAAATACTCACCTTTTACCATGTCCCTCGAACTTTCAGGGAATACTATGGAAGATAAACTGGAGGGACTTATAAATAAAGCCTTACATAAGATAATGAGGTCACTGGACGACACAATTAATAAAAAATTGGAGATCCTCTCCAAGAAAGGTTGGCCAGTCACTGGCACAAGACACCCTGAAGAGGCAGATGGGGCGGTTAAGGCCCAGAGGAAAAGAGCTGCAGGCGAAAACCTGCCTAAGGGGGTTAAAAAATCCAAAGCCTCAAACCAGATGACATCACGCCTTGGCGGTGACACGGACGGTGCCATGGGCACTTCAGGTGGGCAAGAAGAAGGCCCAGAGTTACCCATCCCCATCGATAGCGATGAAGAGTTAGAAGACGAAATAAACCTCTCCTACTCCTCCGACTTTGATACAGATATTGAGGAGATAGAGGTGAGAAATATGGGTACAACTGATGAGGTATCAAAGGCCTCTGGGTCAAAAATGGGCATTGTGGACCCATTTGGGAAAAGTATGTTTGACCCACTCCTTATTAAACACCCCTTATCCCCAAAAAGGGCTCCATCCCAGCACATTGAGTACCTCTCCTTTTGGCTTCAGAAGGAGATTCCGAAAGAGGTCAGGTCTCGCCTGAGATCCGAATGCCCACGCCCCTCCCTCTCAGGACAAGGTAGCATCAACCCCAGACCTAGACGCAAAGGTGGTGGCATTTATTGCCAAGAGAGGAAAGGATCCTAAGAAAGGTCTCTATAAAGGGCTAAAGTCCTGCTAAGACAGTCTACTCGACATTACAGGCCCACTGACAAAGATGTTCTAGATGGCTGAGGTGGCTTACCTTGAAGACACCCTCATTGAGCCCAAAGAATTGCACCAATGGGCGCAAAGAGCTATCTGTCTCCTGGGGAATGCGAATACTGCACTCTCCAATGAGAGAAGAAAGAGCATACTACTCAAAATAGACCCCAAACTAGTCGAACTGGCCACTAAAGAAGGAGGAGCTGCCTGTCAGGGCCTATTCTTTGGGGACGACTTCATCAGGGATATGGCCAAATACGTGGGAGCATTCAGCTCAATTCAAAAGTCGCAGAAAGACATCAAAGTCTTCCAAGATAGTGTTTTTGGCAGGGCCGGGAGAACACGGGGTCGGTTCCTTGGACGTTGCCAAAGCTCTTCAAGACCCTACCTGGGACGTGGCGCAAGATTTAGGCACTTAAGCTTCGCTGCCCATTCAACCTTCTACCCCAGAAACAGAGGTTCAGTGGGAGAGGCTTCAGAGGAGAGCGTAGACAAAGAGCTTTCTCAACATGTAAGAGCTATGAAAGACCCTTCAAATACCCCTATAAAGGTGGGAGGCAGACTGGCCCAATTCTGTGGAAACTGGAACTTGGTGAGTCAGGACCCCTGGGTCCTAGAGACAGTGAAGGGATACAAGATCGAATTTATAGGTACACCAATACAAAAGAAAATCCCTCCGGAAATTATCTTCTCACAGGAAGATTCAACCATAGTATCGCAAGAGGTAGAGGGCTTATTGACCAAAGGGGCAATTCGAGAGGGAGGACTGACTCACTCGGTTAGACCCAAAGGACGCATACCTGACTATTCCAATTTAGCAACCACAACCAAAATTTCTTCCATTTACCTGGATGGGCAAACTTTGGCAGTTTTGCAGTATCCCTTTCGGGCTTTCCTCAGCCCCGTGGTGTTTCACCAAGGTCCTTCACCCCGTTGCGGGTTGGCTCAGGGCAAG
The DNA here is from genome assembly GCA_963921515.1 of Calotriton arnoldi. Classification (NCBI taxonomy): domain Eukaryota; kingdom Metazoa; phylum Chordata; class Amphibia; order Caudata; family Salamandridae; genus Calotriton; species Calotriton arnoldi. The sequence goes on along the minus strand of CAWUFW010000252.1, from coordinate 3,383,446 downwards.
AGGAGTGAGACTAATCCTCTACTTAGACAATATACTAATAATGGCCCAATCCAGGAAGGTGGTCTCACGTCACACAGACCTTACCATAAATCTCTTAGAGCACCTGGGTTTTGTCATAAACAGGAAAAAATCTTGCATAGTGCCAAGTCAGGAAACGCAGTTCTTGGGTTTTGTCATAAACACTATACGGACAGAATTGAAATTACCAAGGGAGAAGTTACGGAAACGTCGCAAGGAGTTGAGGAAAATCTTAGCAAGAAAGGAATTTAATTTCCCTTTAGGGCTCTAGCAAGGATCCTAGGTTACCTGTCTTTAACGATCCAAGCGATTTATCCAGGCCCCTTACACTACCGGTCACTCTAAAGACTCAAAGCAAAAACATTGAGGACAAGTCCATCTAATTCTCAAATGTTATGTCTGGACCCAGACTCAAAGAAGGAACTAGTATGGTGGTTAGAAATGCAGAAGTATGGAATGACAGAGCCATTTTTGGAGAAGAACCAGAAATAGTGATAGAATCGGACACGAGCTTGGAGGGATGGGGTGCGAGATGTGGCGACTCATCAGCAGGGTGCGCTAGACAGATCAGGAGAAGGAGTTGCACATCAACTGCTTAGAATTACTGGCAGGTTAATTTGCAATTCGTTGCTTCACCAAGGACCTAATGAAGTGTTCTGTGATGTTACGCATGGACAACGTATCTGCGGTCAGATATGTCAACAAGATGTGGGGCCCCCCACTCCAAGGGTCTAGCGGACTTAGGCAAAGTCTTCTGGGGCTACTGCTTAAGCAAGGGCATCTCAGTAGTGGCGGAACATAACCCTGGATTAAACAATGGTGTGGCGGATTGGTTCTCCCGGAATTTCAGAGACTCCAGCAATTGAAGGTTGAACAGGGGAATCTTCCTCAATATCCAGAAGAGATGGGGACTTTTCGGGGTGGATCTCTTTGCCGACAGACTGAACACTCAGCTAACAAATTTCTTCAGCTGGAGGCCAGACCCTCAAGCCCAGGGGTGGATGCCTTCTTTCAGAATTGGAAGGGTTTGGCACCTTATGCTTTCGCTCTGTTTGTCATGCTACCAAGACTACTGCTGCATGCATGCAGGAGAAAGGAGAACACAGTATGATAACACCTCTTTGGAGGTCACAGGCCTGGTTACCAATCCCATTGGAAATGAGCATAGATTTATCAATCCTAATTCCAACTTTCATGGAGATAATTACAGGCACAGAAGGAGAGCTACACCCTCTTGTAGAGCAGGGACTTCTAACGCTGATGGCCTGGTGGATTTCAGGAAACAGTGGCAGATCCCAGGCCTTTCGGCAGACGCTTTCAGACTCATATTGGAGTCATGGGCACCTGGCACAAGGAAAGCATATAGATTGGCCTGGGAGAAATGGGTGTGCTGGTGTCTTCGAAGGGATTACAATCCTGTTTCAACTGATCTAGTACATGTAGTTAATTACTTATCTGAATTTTTCACATCAGGACTCTCCTACAGAACAGTTAATGTTTACAGATCGGCTAATGCAGGAGGTCACTGCCTTGTAGACGGAGTTTCAGTAGGACAAAATCTATTGACTAAAAAAATCATGTGAACTATGCGGGTACTAAACCCACCTTCTGCAAAATACGCTGCTTTATGGGACGTTCAAGGTGTCCTACAGGGCCTAGTAAGTTGGGGAGAGAATTCTGGGTTATCCCTAAAACGTATCTCTTATAAATTAACTGTCTTACTCTGTCTAGTATCGTTTAGAAGGACCTCAGACGTGAGAGCCTTAGACATCACCAGCACGGCCTACCAACCTGAAGGGGTTTGCTTTTATCTAAAAAGACGAACAAAGACCATGTCAACTTCTGTTTTCTACCCCTTCTTTACACAGAATGAAAGACTTTGTGTGGCAAAATGCTTGATGGAGAAGGAGAGGAGGACTGTGAACCTGAGAGGAAATATGGAACAAATGCTAATATCCCACAGATCACCTCATAGACCAGTCTCTTCCCCCACCTTAGCTCGATGGGTAAATGTAGACATTCCTATGTTTGGTGCATACTTCTTTAGGGGTGCTCCAAAGCTTTCTTCCTGGGGGGAGATTTGCAGGAGATCCTTAGGGCCGCGGATTGGTTCAATGAAAGTATGTTTAAATCTTGCTATTTTAGACCTGCTATAAGTGCAATTGACAATGTATTAAATACACTTTAAACTTGCATAATGTTAGCCTCCATACGTCATAAAATGTGTATTTTTCACAGCTTGGTGGGCAGAAAATCTGGATTTTATTAAAGACACGGAGGCTAAGATTATCCTTCCACATTGTTACTCTCCCTAGTGAAGAAAAGTTACCGAATGTACTGATTTTTTCTTTTTCAGAGTAAGACGTTTCTCTCTCTCCAATGAAAATTTTTCGTTTGGAAGTTAATGACCTCAGAAGTTATCTTGTTTGCAACGCTAAAGAAGGGAGAATACTGCATGTGGTGGTCCTTATAGCCTATTAGAATGTTATTAAAGTTCTATATTCTTCAATTGTTGCTTCTGTGAGCTGGCCATAAAGGAGATTTGCATTATCTTAGCCTCCGTGTCTTTAAAAAAAATCCAGATTTTCAGCCCACCAGGCTGTGAAAAATCAAAATTTTCTATACAAAAACATCTGGTAGTGCAGAATTGGCCCATGCTAGCTCTGGGTGAAAGGCAGCCCATCTGCACCGCCGAACACATGCACTTCCAGATCCACACGGACCCCAACACCACCCTTAGAGGCACCCTGGTCTACAGACCCCCTGGGCCCCGACCCCAGTTCAGCGACTCCATCGCCGACTTCATCAGCACGCACGCCCTGACCTCTACCGACTACATCCTCCTCGGAGACCTGAACTTTCACCTGGAGAACAACAACGACAGCAACTCCACCACCCTGATCGACAACCTCGCCAACCTCGGACTGAGACAGCTCGTCACAACACCGACTCATTCCGCCGGCCACACGCTCGACCCCGTCTTCTCCTCAAGCTCCCACGTCTCCTTCAGCCACACCACGGACCTCCTCTGGACCGACCACCGCTGCATCCACTTCACCTTCCAGAAACCCACCACACACCACCGCACCCAACAGATCCCACGCCGCTGCTGGAGCAAAGTCACCGAAGAGCAACTACGGGCAAACCTCGCTCTCAGCCCTCCCTCCGACCCATCCAACACCGACGACGCTGCCTGCAACCTCAGACGATGGATAGACGACTGTGCCAACACCCTCGCCCCGCTGAAAAAACTCACCTACAGCGACACCACCAAAAGAGCCAGCTGGTTCACCCCGGAACTCCTAGCTTCCAAGCGTACCTGCCGGAAACTAGAGAAGAAATGGCACAGTGATAAGACACCGGACAGCCACGCAGCCCACAAAGACTCCATCCGTAACCACCACCACCTCATCAGGTCCGCCAAGAGAATCTCCTTCAAAGACCGCCTCGACAACAACGCACACAACAGCAAGGAGCTCTTCAACATCGTGAAGGAACTCTCCAACCCCAGCTCCAACACCAACGACATCCCGCCGTCGCAAGCCCTGTGCGATTCCCTCGCCACCTTCTTCCACCGCAAGATCGCCGACATCCACGACAGCTTCAACACCCAGACAGCCCCTACTAAGATAGATACACCAGACCCGCCGCACACCATCGACCATGACCCCTTGCCAGCCTGGGCCAGCGTCAACATCGATGACACCATCAAGACCATGAGCACAATACACTCCGGCTCCCCGTCAGACCCTTTCCCGCACCACATCTTCAACAAAGCCAGCAGCTCCATCGCACCCCACCTGTGCAACGTTATCAATCTCTCCTTCGAGACCGCGACCTTCCCAGAGAGCTGGAAACACGCAGAGATCAACGCCCTACTCAAAAAACCCAAGGCGGACCCGAGAGACCTCAAGAACTTCCGGCCCATCTCCCTGCTTCCGTTCCCAGCCAAGGTCATCGAGAAGATCGTCAACAAACAGCTAACCCGATACCTCGAAGAAAACAGCATCCTGGACCCATCCCAATCAGGGTTCCGCAGCAACCACAGCACTGAGACTGCCCTCATCGCCGCCACCGACGACATCAGGACCCTGCTGGACAACGGTGAGACCGCAGCCCTCATCCTGCTGGACCTCTCCGCCGCCTTCGACACTGTCTGCCACCGCACTCTACGCGCACGCCTCCCACGACGCAGGGATCCGAGACAAGGCCCTGGAATGGACCACCTCCTTCCTCGACGGCAGAACCCAGAGAGTCCGCCTCCCACCTTTCCGATCCGAAGCCTCCGAGATCATCTGCGGCGTACCCCAGGGATCTTCCTCAGCCCAACACTGTTCAACATCTACATGGCCCCGCTCGCACGCATCGCCAGACAGCACGACCTCAACATTATCTCCTACGCCGACGACACTCAACTGATCCTCTCCTCACCAAGGACCTCGCCGCCAAATCCAATCTCCATGAAGGAATGAAGGCCGTCGCCGATTGGATGAAGATCAGCCGACTAAAGCTGAACACGGACAAGACAGAGGTCCTCATCCTCGGCTCCAACCCCTCAGCCTGGGACGACTCCTGGTGGCCAACGACGCTGGGAGCAGCCCCGACACCCACCGACCACGCACGCAACCTGGGAGTCATCCTCGACTCAACGCTCTCCATGGCCAAGCAAGTCAACGCAGTCTCCTCCTCCTGCTTCAACACCCTCCGCATGCTTCGCAAGATCTACAGGTGGATCCCGACAGATACAAGAAGAACAGTCACCCAGGCCCTCGTCAGTAGCAGACTTGACTATGGGAACGCCCTCTACGCGGGAGCCCCGGCCAAGCTCATCAAGCGACTGCAACGCATACAAAACGCCTCCGCACGCCTGATCCTCGACGTACCACGCCACAGCCACATCACCCCCACCTGAGGAACCTGCACTGGCTCCCCGTCGACAGGAGAATCTCCTTCAAACTCCTCATCCACGCACACAAGACACTCCACAAGACTGGCCCAGCCTACCTCAACAGACGACTCTTCTTCTACGTCCCCAACCGCCAGCTCCGCTCCGCCGACCTCTCCCTCGCCACCGTCCCTCGCATTCGAAGAACAACCACCGGCGGCAGATCCTTCTCACACCTCGCCGCCAAGACATGGAACACCCTTCCACTAAGCCTACGACAGACCCAAGACCTGCTGACCTTCAGGAGGCTACTCAAGACCTGGCTGTTCGACCAGAAGCAGCACCCCCCCCCCTTTTTTTCTCCCCAGCGCCTTGAGACCCTCGCGGGTATGTAGTGCGCTCTACAAATTCTGTGATTGATTGATTGATTGATTGTTATAGCAAATGATCTTTCTACCAGTCTCTGGTTTGTTTTTTCTACACCAGCACCCATTAACAAATCACTGCAAAATGGATGTGTTCAGCCAAATACACATCCACGCATCAGTCATACCCCATCCCTAGTATTGTACGGTTCATGAATGGCATGCTGCAGGTAATACAATCATTGAAGTGGCAGGTGCCTAAATATAACCTAGGATCAGTTTATATTGAAAGGCTTCGATGTACATGTAAGTGGCTCCATCTTTTCAGGGTCTCCCTGCATTCCATCTACTGAAATGATGTATCCAAGGAATCTGAGCTCACATTTGCTTAATGAGCTCTATTTGTCAATGCTGTACATACTTCATTTAGGCATTAAAAATCATCTGCAGCCGTCTTTCCAAATGAGCTGTATGCCTTTGCTATTAATGAAGCAGTGTTGCACTGGTCAAATTACTCCCCAAATAGTTTCTTCAAAACTTTAAAACAGCTGACAAAGTGCTAAAATTGTGATGGAATAGCGAAACTACCTAAAGTGAACTGAAAGCATGGTCTTCTAATGTGACTGAGGAGCACGTTCAAGCTGATAGGATCCCTTGTACACATCCAGCTGAGAGAATATCAGGTTGAGTTCAAAGAGTTATTCAGTCATGTCACCGAGGTAGAGTTCAGGATGCCTCTCGCTTTCGATACCCAAGTTCGGCAGCCACCTTTTCAAAACAGATATCTATCTTGTGTGTTTTTTTCTTTTTTGAGGATGGTCCCCAAATGAGACATCCAGGGAGTGAATAAACTTGCTTCTTCAAATGTATCTTGCTTAAGAATGCTCCTTATTTGTTCCACTACTTGTAGCAGCATGTGTCGGGGAGAATAGCGTCTTTTCTGTGAAGTCGATATGGTGAACTTGAGCTTTACTGGGCCCTAGATCAGTGCACTGAACTTTTTTATCGCTGTGTCTACGGCAGTCGTTTTGAAGGGCATTGCCATAAAGTCTTTGGAGGGACTCTGCTACCATTGCCCCATTTCATGCATCTCATCTTAGATGGGTTGATGGGTATCATATTATGTCATTCTATTTGCCCAAATGTGTAACCAGTCTTGCATCCCACTGGAACACCTCTGTTTGACAGGTCCATTGCTATAGGACAAAGTTGAGGGATCTGTTGTACACGCTCATCATTTATCTTAGAATGCTTCAGTTTAGTTTTTACTTGCTTTACATGATTATGGTCTTGGGTGTTTTCTTAAGTGTTTAGCATTGTTGTTTTCACCAGAAAAATGTAACTGATTAATCATTCAGCAAACAGACCAGAGGAAAATAACATATATTTCCTCTCTTATTCCAGGTGAGATTATCAGTAATATAAAATGTCACAACTCACATTCTACAAAAAAAAATGCAAAAAAAAAACAGATGATGGACGTAATGCTAAATTAATCAAACATTCACCCCCAGTCACAGATCTGGGTTAAATCCATCGTTTTTTTTGCACGACACGCCATTCCAGTTTAGACCCAGCCATACGCAAATCAGTCTTGACCCTGTCCCCCATGGGAACAGTCCAGCCCGAACTGCCAGGCCAGGTCCTCCCTGGACCAGAAACAAGCATTCTGGGACCGGTTTTGTGGTAACACCCCTCATCAGCCAAGATAGCTTGAATCTAGTGGCGTAGCGAGCATGGGACCCACATCTGGGCATACTCTTCCCACTTAGGGGGACAAATGCAAAAAAAAAACAGATGATGGACGGAATGCTGAATTAATCAAACATTCATCCCCAGTCACAGATCTGGGTTAAATCCATCGTTTTTCTGCACGCCACGCCATTCTAGTTTAGATCCAGCCATATGCAAATCAGTCTTGACCCTGTTCCCCATGGGAACAGTCCAGCCCGGACTGCCAGGCCAGGTCCTCCCTGGACCAGAAACAAGCATCCTGGGACCGGTTTCGGGGTAACTCGCATTCTATAGCACGAGGCTTACCAAATTTCCTGCCTCAGAAATATATAAACTTGTTAAAGCATGACACTAGATTTGATGACGTGTAAGTTTTAAGATATTGATATCAGTAGTCATCAAATTTGGGTGTGAAGAGATTTGTGTGGCGATTGGCAAGTACACAAGTAGATATGTGCTGTTATGTAACTTTATGTTTATTGTTATTAAAAAGATGGACATCACAGGCTGCCAAGTTACTGGATACATGATGTCCCACTTTTCATGACAGTGTTGGCGATGCCAAATAGGTTCTACTATATTTCCATAGGGTCTTGATTACAAGTTAGGCAGTTCCACTTTTCCCTTCTTTTGAGGCACATTCCCTCATCCTCCATCATTTTTTCCTCATCATGATCTTGTCCCTTTTTAATTTCCTTTTTTCTTTTTATTTTTTTATTATATACCCATAAAATCAATTACAGTACATTAATTCATTAAATTCATACATAATAAGGCAGTGTGTTACATTTCTAAAGAACAGATATATACATAGATAATTCTTTAAAATATTTAGTTCAGCCTTAAAAGAAAGTTTATCATACATATTATAAACATATTAAATACCGTACGGAACAGACACTGGGTAAAAAAAAAAGAGGTAAGTAGGGCTAGATAATATCAGATCCTGGTTGTATAAAATCCCTTAGTGTATCATAGTTTATGTCACGTCCCAAATTTCTCCGCTTCTTCTTCTATCAGGGCAACCCACGTTCTTTCTCCACCTTGCAATGGGTGACCAAATTGCCCGCCCCAGTTTCCTTGACTCTTTACCCCTGCACAAATATAGTGCGGTCTCTTGGTTATAGACCCCCAGGAGGCGTGTTAGCCACATTTGAAAGGTGGGGGATCTACATCCTTCCATCTTGTTGCTATCAGGATCCTGAAGACAGCTGTGCAAATGAATACAAAATACTTCTCCGTGGTATCCAACCCTATACAGCTATCATAGCCCATAAGCATCAGGGTAGGGGATAGGTTAACCTTGCGTCCTAGCAGCCCCTTCCAGAAACTAACCATCTTGTTCTTTATGGCAAGCAGCCTAACACAATCATAAAACATGTGCACTAGCGTTGCGGGCCCTTCCCCACATCTTGGGAGGCTATCATCAGCTCTCTTGCCCCAGCCAAAGAGTTTAGCAGGGGTGAAATATAGATTGAACAGAGTCTTATAATGCTGTGCCTTAAGATTTGTTGAGCAAGGGTTTAACCCGCTAGTAGCAGAGCCATATACACATCTACATCGGGATCATTCAGTTTCACCACCCACTTAGTTTCAGTTTCCTCCAGATCATCCTGAATACTTTGTAGCAACATGCTATAGATATTCTTAATCCTATTGCCTCTCCCTACGATTAGTTCCAATAGCGGAATTCTTCCCCCCGGGGATACTACTGGTCTTCGACTAGCCAGAGACTCTCGAATCTGTACATATTTGAAATATTGTCTAGACGGGATCCCGTACTCCAGTTGTAGGGCGCCAAAGGGGCGTAGCTGGTCTGATTCATATATATCTCCTACCGTTTTTACGCCAAGTTGTTCCCAGTGCCTACCCATGGTATCGTAAAAGAAGTGCGGAAAAGCATGCGATCGCCACAGTGGGGTGTAGTCGTTAATTTTTGGAATTGTCATAGCTTTGCGCACCTTGGTCCACACTTCATATACACTGAACATGATCTTAGATCGTAACTTCTTAAAATAGCTTGGCTCCACTTGGCGTAATAGCAGCCCCGTAGCCTCCCTCCCTATAATAAGTTCATATATTGTTGGGACCCTGTCATTTTTTACCTCCTCTGTCTCTTCCCTTATAGCAGAGCAAAATAAAATCGACATCTGGAATAGAAGACACGCCCAATAATAAAAAATAATATTAGGAAATGCAAGCCCGCCCTGTGCCTGTGGGAGTGACAGATATTTTAAGGCACGTCTGGTTTTTCCATATTGCCAGGTGAAATTTGAGAATACAGTTTCTAGCGTTTTCAAAATATCTGCGTCTACCGTGAGTGGGATAGAGCGAAGCAGGTATATAATTTTTGGCAGCATCGTCATTTTAAGGACGTTTCCTCTCCCTACAACAGATAGGTGCAATCAATTTATCCTCTTGAGATCTGCTGAAATTGTCTTAATCAAAGGATTAAAATTAATCTTAACTATTGTGTTCACTGCAGGACTAATACAAACCCCCAGATAGGTAGCATTCTCTACACATCGTGGATCGTTAAAACGTATGTTATTTGTACATATTATCAGCGTCTTACCTTCATTCAACGAATAGCCTGATGTCTGCCCATAAACTTTAGCACTAGCAGTGGCCTCCCTGATTGCGTTAGCCGGATCGGTGGTTAAAATGGCTATATCGTCTGCATAAGCCAGTACCTTAGATTCAAAGCCTTTTGAGATAATTGGTTTAATAGCCTGGCTTCCTAAAAGTTTTTCTATCAGAGGATTTATATATAGGGCAAACAATATGGGTGAACAGGGACACCCCTGTCTTGTCCCCCTTGATATAAAAATATTGTCTGATGTTTCCCCCATCAGTTGTATCCGGGCTCTGGGATTCATATACATTGCCTTAATTGCCCTAATAATTCTTGGCCCAAAACCTTTCAACTCTAGTAGTCCCCATAGAAACCTCCAGGCCACCCGATCAAACGCTTTTTCTGCGTCGAGGAGGATCATGGCCATCTGCCCCCCCCGTAGCAGCCTGGATATCAAATAGCGTTATTGCCCGCCTAATATGGTCGGTCGTCCCTTTTCCGGGGATAAACCCGTGCTGCAAGGGCGAGACCAGATGGCCAATAACCCTTCCCAGTCTGGTAGCCAATATTTTGGAATATCATTTTGTGTCCGAATTGATCAGAGATATAGGCCTGTATGAAGATGGGTTATCTGATGGTTTGCCTTTCTTATGAACGATGATAATGTTTGTCTCCTTCCAGGATTCGGGTACTTGCCCATTATGTTGTATCCCTAAGAACAGATCCAATAGCAGGGGAGCAATCACTGTTTGTATTTGTTTATAAATTTCTAGAGGAATGCTATCTGGCCCGGCGGCCTTTCCTGATGATAGTTCATGTAGTGCTGTTAATACCTCCTCTAGTGAAAAATCCCTGTCTAGCTCCTCTTTAGCCTGGCTATCCAATAGGGGCCCCAATTCAGTTTCTGTTATTTTGTGCGCGGCTTCAAGCGCTGTCCCTCCATCTTCTTTATAAAGAAGCTGATAGTACTCCTGGAATACCCCAAGTATATCCATGGTCTCTGTATATGTTTGGCCATCATTCCTTATAGCAGCAATTTGATTCTTAACGTTTTTCTGCCTAATGCGCAACGCTAGAAGTCTCCCAACTTGTTCCCCAGTCTCGTATACTTTACACTGTTGCGTCTTATATGTTTCGGCCGACTTCTGCGTGAGCCAGCTGTTTAATTCAGCTTTAAGGGAGATAATTTGTAGTTGAAGATCTGTTGCTTCCCGTCCCTGAGTTATGAAAGCTGTGTGATCTTCTTCTGCCCTGGCTAGCTCAGCTAGTAGCCGTTCATTCTCTAGCCGGCACTCTCTCTTTTTACGTGCTACAAAGCTAACCGTCTCTCCCCTTAGGGCAGCTTTGAAGTGTCCCATACTATAATACGGCTAGCACTATATCTGTTAATATCTAGGAATTCCTGAGCCCATTTCTTGATATGTTCTATATAGGGCTTATTAACCAGGAGCCTTTTATCAAATGTCCATTTATTGTATACTTTGTTGGGTGTGTTGACATCGATATCCAGTATCAATGGGTTGTGATCCGAAATCACTTTCGGAAGCTTTTTGATCCCAACTTTATTAACAAGACTTGTTGAAGTGAGAAAGTAATCAAGCCTGGTGTATTTTTATGAGGACAAGAGTAGTACGTATGTCCTGGGTTATTGGGTTTTTGCTACCCCAGATGTCAATCAGGCCATGGCTACTAATAAGAGAGATCAGTGCTCTATGTACTCTGGGCTTACGCCTAGGTATCTTTGATTTCCTCCCAGTTCGGCTGATATATTAAGGTCGCCACAGACAATTAGAGGGCAGGGCCAGGTTGCCAGTTCTATCTCGAGATCCTCAAAGATCTCTGGATCAACTTGGTTTGAGCCGTATATTGCACATATGGTGTACCCTACCTTGAGCTCGACCACTGCCCATCGCCCAAGTGCATTGGTTATTTTACGATTAGCCTCCCCCATAGCAAGCTTTGCGAAAATCGCAACCCCCCGAATATTAGAGGTCTGGGATGTACAGGCCAGCATATTGTATCCTCTCATACTCATCAGATCCCTTTTCCCCCAGGGAACATGCATTTCTTGTACACACATGACATCTAGGGTATTCAATCTAACGAACTAGGCCATCCGATGTCTTTTATTCCGATCATTTAAACCGCCCATATTTATTGTGCATATATTTATCTTACCCATTTACACTTGTTTTTGAACCTGTCTGATACGTCTTCACTGCTTTAGTTACCTTAATCTGTTCACAGCATAATGTTCCTTCAACAACCTTTAATTCATCTCTGGGTATAGATTGTTTTAACTTTCCCCCCCACATCCCACCGCCACCCCCTCCCGCCTTAACCCTTCCCCCCCGCACCTTGACTCCTACCCTCCCTACACCCACCTTCCCCGCCATCACCCTTGTGAAGAGCTCAGACCCAGGTCTGCGCGTAAGATGAGCACAGCACGTTCGACCGGGGGCTTTATATTAATACAATTACCATGTGCTACCCTGTGGTATCTTCTCCAGAAAATTACTACATTGTATATGTTAGAAACGGGGTAGCGTGGTGCGGAGCGGGTAGGCCAAACTCGGAGGCCTTGTGTAAAGCATCTGCGCAGCACACTCACATGCGACACACTAGGCACACTACAAAAAGAGACCACACCAGGTTAGGTGAAAAAACAGCATATGTATTATGCAGAACACGTCATGAGGCAATCACAGTTGTAACACTGTGCCAACTGGCACCGGGTAGCAGTCTACAGGGGGACTATTTACACGGCAGGGCCAAGCGGGCCGCTGCCAGAACCATCACCAAAGTACAAAGATAGAGGTAGGACCGTCAGTATTAAATGTGAACCAGCCAGTACCTACTGGCAGGCCCCTGAACTTAGCGATATTTCCCGATGGGCATGAACATAAAGCATATACCACATTGGCACTAGGCATCAACAGGTGGCCATAGAGGCAACATCATCAGGGCGAAGGCATAACCTTAGGCATAAGAGCGTTAGGTATAACCATGTTAACATTGAGGGAACAGCATTAGCATGCGGCATCTCCGTAGCCTTAAAACACTAGGCCCAAAACCTGCATTAGCATGAACACATTAGCGCAGGCCTGGAATGAAAACATTAGGCCTAGAACCAGTGGGCACAAGGTATAAAGCATAACATTAGGCAAAATGGCATGCGGCATCACCATATTTTATTTTTATTTTTTATTTTATTTTGACAGTTTTGTATAGCGTGAACAAGACCCTTGCGGGTATCAGAGCGCTTCACAAGGCAGATATAGGTGGATGGCATATACATATAGAAAACACAGAGTTATGCGAATGAAATATTGTTAACTATTAGCGGTTAGCATATATCTACAGGAGAGTATAAGAGAATGTTCAAGGAATTTAGACATGAATATCGATTTCACTTCCTTTTTGAATAAAGCAGTGGACGGATTAAGTCTTGTTTCTGGGGTAAGGAGTTCCAAATCCTGGGAGCCATTCCTGAGAAGGTACGATTATATGTTTTCTTCTTGGAGAAGAAAACCTCTTTCTTTCCATAGGCATAGAAAGACATTATGTATAGCCAACATAAGTCCCATTGGCCATAAGCATATTCACATGGAGGCAATACTTCCAATAAGCATGAATGCAACAGTAGGTATAACAAAATATATCCGGCACCTCTCCTGGGGGATAAACATATTAGGCATGAATCACATCCTGCGTAGTGTTGGGCATAATGAGCACGCAACCATAGTAGCAACGAATCATGAGGGGCAACAGGCCCCGCAAGTATACCCCCGGTGCGCAAAGTGCTAGGGTCTCTCACTCCTCTCTCGTTCCTCCTGAGGAATGCAATGCCCCCAAACAAGCACTGGCACTACACGTGCCGCTGGAGCCCACCTTGGACTCCAAAACCACCAGTGCCCATTAGGTGCAGCTGCCCACTGTCCGGCGGGGCAGCTGTGTACAGTACAATCGGTGCCGGTAAAGTCGGGGCCCCTCTCTGGGGCTCGGTAATCAACAAGTAATGTGGCCCACAACTTAGCAGCTCCCCGCGCTCTCGCAGGGCAGCTGTGAGGCCAGCACGGGCACCACGGGGCCCTCAGTGCGGCCACCGGGGGGCGGGCACCGACAATGTGCCCCGACTCCACCCCCCCACCAAGTTACCAACTGAGCCCCATTCCACGGCCTCTCTAGGGACTCTGTAGAGAACCGCCGGACACCGGCAAGGCGCTCCCACAGCTCCCGCTCCTGGGACCTCCTTCCAGCTTCACCAAGGGGAGCCCCCCCCCTGCCGGGGATTCCTCAAAAACTGCGCAAGGGTCTCCTCCGGTGCCTCCCCTGACACGCGGAGCTGCTGCAGGAGACAGGCGCCGGCAATGCTGGCGGGACAGGCCCCACTCACCAGGGCTTCCTGCTGGGTTGCTCCGGGGGCCGCGAGGCTCCGGTCTTCTCCCTCGGCCTCTCCTGGCTTCACCCGGGTCCCCTCCTGGGACTCGGGACTTGAATGTGGAGCCCGCGAGGCTCCGGACCGCTTCCCAGGCCCCGCCCACCACCAGGCTTCGTCTTCCGGGTCGCCGCGGGCAGCGCGGCGGCTCTCTTCTTCTTCTGGCCCCGGGCTGCGGCGGTGATTCTGGGCAGTTTAGAAGTGCGGGGTGGGCTCCCGCCTTCAAACAAAGATGACTGCGGGGTAGGCTCCCGCCTAGAGCAAACAAGCAAAGTGCAGCCAAACAACGCGGGGTGGGCTCCCGCTGCTTTACAAAGCGCTCAGGACGTGGCAGAAATGCGGGGTGGGATCCCGCTATTTTTAAAGTGGCAATTGCGGCACAAACGCGGGGTAGGCACCCGCTTAATTCAAAGAAGCCAAAGTGCACAATAACGCGGGGTGGGCACCCGCGACGGACCACAACTGCGGGGTAGGCTCCCGCTGTACTTTTAAAATACACAGCTCTCCCTGACAGCACACGCTGCAGGACCCACGCACCTTCTTCTCCTGGGCAGGCGCTGGAGGCAGCGCTCACGAGGCGCTAGATAGCTCACAGTCCCAGGGTCCCAGGGTCCCACTGAGTAAAGTAGCGCCCATGCTCCTCATCTCCTTGGGGTGCAAGCAGACAGATGATAGCGCTCACGGGGCGCTAGGGGCCAGGAGACAGTTAATGCAGGGCGAGCTCAGCAGGCAGTAGGGCAGCTCACCAGACCTGAAGCAGCAGTTCCTAGGAACAGTCATCCTCCATTACGATGGCCATCCTGCTAGCGCCGCAGTCTCCACTCCAGCAGAGTCTCTCACTAGCCCTGTGGACAGTAGAGGGGGACAGATGGGCACAGGGGCCAGCACGCAGGCCCTTGCGGCGGTACCTCCTGGCAGTGTCCCCTCTCAATCCAGTCCACATCCAGTCTGTCTCATGGAGGCACAGCCCCCCTATATATACCCCCCTCACCCCACCTACCAGAAAGGGCTAGAACCTTCTAGAAGGCTCCTGGCAGTTCCAGTCTCAACTGTCACTGTGGGGGAGGTGTACAGCACCCTGTCTGCCAGACTTCCCTCCAAAAGCTGGGGGCGGAGTCAGCCTTGGCCACCTCGAACACTAGACCTGCAACCCACTTCAGGCAGGCCCAAGCGCACAGACAGGGTGACATTTTAAAAGTGACATTTTCTTCAATGGTGAAAACAAGCCTATGCACACCATTGCGCAGCATTCAATCACACACATACAGCAAAAAAACTAGGAGGAAAGGCAAAAAGTTTCGGGATGACCAAGTCCAACAGTATATATATTAATACTTGCGTAATACATTTCATTTCATTTCATTCATATCATTTATATATACTGTTTCTCCCCCCACCCCCCTTTTAAAATTATTTTTTCCCCTTAAAGGTGTTAATTTAACCCACTAACCATGCCTCATATCAAGTTTTACATCTTTTTCATTTTGAGTTATCTAGACCATCCAGAAACTCTTTAGCCTTGATTTCAGAGGAGAAGAAGCGCGTTTGTCCCTCCCAGATTACTTTCAATTGTGCTGGATTGATCAAATAAGCTACCATCTTTTTGTCCTGGAAGGGCTTGATCATCTGTCTAAGTCTCCAGTGTCTCTCCACCGTGGCGTGGCAAAAGTCGGGGCGCACAAAAAAGGACACCCCACCGTTGGACCTCTTTGATTCAGGCCTAGCTTTTTCTGATATCGCTTGGCGAAGCAGAAAGTTTCCAAAATAGACAAGAATAGCTTGGGGCTTTGCATCTTCTTTTATTGGGTATCTTGGTTTGAAGGGGGTTCGATGAGCCCGCTGTATCTCTTGCGACCAGTTCCATTCAGACAGTTCGGGAAAAGCGGCCTTTAACATCTCCACTATGTATGTCCGGGTATCGGACCCCTCCATACCTTCCGGGACCCCAAGCACGCGCAGGTTGTTCCTCCTCTGCCGATTTTCGTGATCCTCCAGCTTCCACTGGATGTCCTTTAGCTGGGCTTCATGTGCTTCAGTCTGTACTGACGTTGCTGTGAGGTCCGACTCAACAGTGACAATCCTAGTCTCGAGGTCCGACATTCGTTCCCCTATGGTGTTACACGACTTGGTCAGTTTCCTGACCACCCCCTGCACCTTACGCAAAGCAGACTGGGCTTTCCGGCTATCCTGTCGTGTCTCTTCCTGGTGCATCAGTATTGCCTGGTAAATAGCATCTAGAGTTGAAGGGTCCGGGTTGTCTAGGGCTGTGGTCTCCCCTAGCGGAGAGCCTGCCAGTTGGGTTACAGATGTATAATCCCACTTGAGGTCTTTGCCCCCCAAGCGTTGTGCAGTAGATTTTCTCCTTGCTTTCCGGGCAGTTAGGGCTTGAGCTCCTTCGCTTTCTTCAGGATCGGTCTCTATACTACTAAGTTCTGAGGAGTAACCCAGGCCATCCTCAGACCATTCAGCCCCTTCTGAGACTGAGAAGAAGCAATAACTAGGTTCCCTCTCAAGATCTCCTTTATTCCCCTTATCAGTTTCCTGTCCGTCGATAGTGCTACCGAATTGCGTGGAGTTGTTACATATTGTTGTGGGGGCAATTTCCTTCTGATCCTGGGACATTACAGCATCGTGTTTGGATAGGGGTTCAACACTCCCTCCTGCTCCGTGTATCCCATTAAAGTCCCCACCCGTGGTTATCATGCCTGGAGCTAAGGTCTCTCCCCCAGCCTGCATAGGATTACTCGGGGTCAGTGCTTGTGTAAATGGCATGTTTGACTCTTTTAGCCTACCTTCCCGGAACGGTGGACCTGAAGTCTCTGTAGTTGGCTGGGCTTGAAGGCATTCCGGCCCTGGGCACTCACCCGATTTCTGCTCCCGTTCTAGTTTACTGGTTCCTCTGCCGTCTGCTCCGGCCCCCGGCTGCATCTCCCGGCTCCTCTGAAACAGATCAGCCACCGAGGGGCCGGCAGGATGCAGCTTCCCCGTGGTCCCGCCTCTTCCCCTCTTCTCCGGGAGCAGGTCGCTGTGCTGTGCCTGCGTCTGCGTCTGCGTCCGGCGCCCGGGCACTGATTCCACCGGGCTCACCGAGTCCTGCTCCACTGCTGGTCCGCCACGCGCCTGCCGAGTTCCTCCTGTCTTGGAGGCACCTCCGCCTCCTGCATTCTTCGGGCCCATTGCCTCAGAGAGCCGACTCAGATCGCCACAATCCACGCAAGGTGAGTGCGCGGTTGCAATTTGTTTTAAAATGCTCAGCTCCAAACTGAACCAGTGTGCCCATACACAGCAGCGGCAAGAGCGGGTTTTGTTTCCGGGGGACATTAACTCTCAATATTCTGCATCCAAGTTATTCGTACCACCATAGGTCACTCATTATCTCAGGTTACAGCCCTTAGGTCGAGGTGCTGCTACCGGCCTCCTAAGCGACCGCCATCTTGCTTCTCCTCCCTTTTTAATTTCCTCTGCATTTTCTTATAATCCTCTTCCATCCACCTCATTGCAATAATTTTTACATCTCAATAATCCTTTCCTCCAAGTATTTCCCAGCTCCTCTTTAACGACGCCCCATTACAATCTTTTCATCCACAAATCTTAGCTGTCTCTTGCCTTACTTTCTAACTTCCCTACTCCAGCAACCTTCCCCATCCCCATTGCTTCCTCCTTCCCCTAATGCACACTACGCGCTAATAATGTTGCTACCCTTCCCACCGTTTTCTAATTATTCTTTAAAATGTTCTTCCCCGCCAAGTCTTCCGCTTGCCTTTCACCCCAGTATATACCCTTCTCTAGCAATGTAGGCATGTTTGAGAATGGAACAACCTCCATGTAGTTTAGCATAGGCTTACTGCAGATTAAAGAATACATATCATAACAAAACACAGTGCCAACACTGACAAAAATGAAAATACCACACATCTAACTTCCCTAAAATACAACAGCAACAGAACACTTACACAAAGAACAGACACAGCCATGAGCCACACTTCCCTCCTTTTTAAAACCTTCTGTACTCCTTTAACTTTTTCATCTTCATCTCCCCTGGCCATCTTTCACTTGCCACTCCCTCTTCTCCACCAATGCTTTCCAGCTTTTACTTCTTGATTCCAATCACTTTTTTACCCTTTCTTCCTCCCCAATCTCTCCATTTCATCCTGCTCATAATCAATTTTCCATTGGCATGCCAATCACTTTTCTAACCTTTCTTTCTCCCTAAGCTCCCCATTTCATCCTGCTAATAATCATTTTTCCATTGGCAATGCTTCTTTTCTCCACCCTTCCATACGATTTCCCTTCTCTACTCCGTTTAATACTCCTTGGGTCATTCCTCTGATTCCATCTTCCTCCTCCACACTTACCTCCAGACACTTTCGTCAAGCCATTTCAAGTTTTCCACAACCTCTTCTTCCTTGCCACCTGTTTCCCTGATTCTTCACCAAACTTACCTTCTCTATCCTCACTCCACCTTCTTCTCTTATATTCTCTAATCTTCCTTACAGTACTCTTTTACACAGTGCAAACTAATGGATAAGTCCACAGTGGGTGCTAACATCAGTTGCTACTTCTCCATTCGCACAGTCTTAGTTCTTCTCCTTTTTAGGTCGAAGCGTACCAAAGAGTGCAGCTGTCAGGTTTGCTAAAGACTTCTTGTGGACATTCTGAAAGTTTGTTTAACACAAAAGAGCCGCTCCTAGTATGATGACCTAAATGCTACCTTGTGAGTGCAGGCATCTCACAAAAAGTAAAAGACTGGTCTCACACACCACCTGGTGTCATGCTTCATCATTGACCAGTCCTCGCCCTCTAAAAACTTGGTTTGATAGAGGGCGGGCATACACCTGAAGACAGGGATGCACTTCTAAAACTAAGTGGGGGCCCTTACAAAAAAATGTGAAGTTTAAAAGGCCATTACAGATGTCATACTCATTTTAATGTGACTGGCATCTGTATGGTATTTAAAAAATGGAATGGTCGGTGTACTGGGGATTCTATTGTCCCCCCACCGTACTATAAGTGGTCAACATGTTTCTGCCTACTGGCCCCGAGGGGTCCGTGGCATTCATCAGGACCTATACTATATAAACGGGCTCCGCCCTTACCGTGCTATGCTGGTGAGGGTTCCACTAGGTGAGGTGAATTATTTCACACACCACCGTATGTGCGGCTAAAAGTAACGCCCTAACTGTTGGGACCTACTAGCCCCATAGGAGAGTGAGGAGGGGAGACCCCTTTGGTCAGACGTGTGAATGGAGAGAACTCCCGCCTCTGCACCTATATCCGATCACCTCGCTTCCTCGCTGGTCAATGATGAAGCATGACACCAGGTGGTGTGTGAGACCAGTCTTTTACTTTTTGTGAGATGCCTGCACTCACAAGGTAGCATTTAGGTCATCATACTAGGAGCGGCTCTTTTGTGTTAAACATTATAGTTTGGAGGCTGCCTACTCCTAGCACCCCGTGCCTCTAGTTCCCTTCCCCAGGTCTTTCCTGAGGTTTTGTGGTTAAACATTCTGAAAGTTTGCCTGGGAATGCATTCTACCCATTGCTTACCATCTGCTTTGTGGTTTGTAACTCACAGTTCCTTGCTTTCTATTTGCTGGCTTTGTTTTAGGCTACCCAGCTTGAGTTAGTCCCTCCTGTGCAGCATAGCCTTTTTGCAGTATTCTTCCACGAGTGCTCGCTTTCTGTACACAGGCCTTTAAATCTTGTTCTTATCTTGTCACACTTGCTGTGCATTTACAGATGGAGATCAAATGCCAGGCTCTGTCTTCCAAAAGAGCTTGGTGTTTACTTATCTTTCTCTGACTTCAAAGTGAGAGGATTTCTGTGACAAACTTGCTGTGAAAGGAAAGGCTTTTCTCTAGCATACAACAAAATTTAAATGCCCGTAAATGAACTGTGCAGATATTTCAGAATATATCAGAATTAGAAAAGCAAAACTGAAGAACATTTTTTTGAAATTCTGAAGTGTAGTGGCAACAAATATTTTAATATGATCAAACAGATCAATCCACTAGGTGATGACATTTCCACACATTATCGTTTGTGCGCTGTTTAGTTTTATCAGTAAAACTGTATTCCTGTGGAAATGTAATGGTTATTTCAATTGAAAATGTGTGGTCTGTAATGGCAGTGCACTACCACACCATACATGCTCCACACTACGCCACTCCATTCAACTGTACACCACTCTAATCTACAAGTCTACTCCACTCTAGGCCCCTTCATGCTACGCCACTCTACAACACTCCATTATACTCTACGCCACTCTAATCTATGACACGTCACTCCACTTTACAACACGCCACTCCACTCTACGACACACTACTCTACGACATGCCCCTCCACTCTAAGACACTCTACGACACGTCATTCCGCTTTATGACACGCCGCTCCACACAACTCTACACTACGCCACGACACTCGCCACAACTCTATATGACACTTTACTGCACTCTACGCTATGCCACTCCACTCTAAACGATGGAATTAACCCAGATCTGTGACTGGGGGAAATGTTTGATTTGTTCAGCATTCCGTCCATCATCTGTTCTTTTTGCATTTGTCACCCTAAGTAGGAAGGGTGCCCAGACGTGGGTCCTGTGTGCACTGTGCCACTGGATTCACGCTAGCCTGGCTGATGAGGGGTGATACCCCAAAACCAGTCCCAGTATGCTTGTTTCTGGTCCAGGGAGGACGTGGCTTGGCAGTTCGGGCTGGGCTGTATCCATGGGAAGCAGGGTCAAGACTGATTTCCATATGGCTGGATTCAAATTGGGGTGTCATGGTGAGCTTAAAAACGATGGATTTAACCCAGATCTGTGACTGAGGGGTAAATGTTTGATTTGTTCAGCATTCCGTCCATCATCTGTTCTTTTTGCATTTGTCGTCCTAAGAGAGAAGGGTATGCCCAGAAGTGGGTCCCGTGCTCACTGTGCCCCTGGATTCAAGCTAGCCTGGCTGATGAGGGATTATACCCCGAAACCAGTCCCAGTATGCTTGTTTTCATTTCAGGGAGGACCTGGCTTGGCAGTTCGTTCTGGATTGTTCCCATGGGAAGAAGGTTCAAGACTGATTTGCATATGGCTGGGTCCAAACTGGGGTGGCATGGTGAGCTTAAAACAATGGATTTAACCCAGATCTGTGACTGGGGGTAAATGTTTAATTTTGTCAGCATTCCGTCCATCATCTGTTGTTCTTTATGAATTTGTCGGCTTAAGTGGGAAGGGTATGACCAGACGTGGGTTCTGTGCTCTCTGTGCCCCTGGATTCAAGCTAGCCTGGCTGATGAGATGTGATACCCCGAAACCGGTCCCAGGATGCTTGTTTCCGGTCCAGGGAGGAACTAGCTTGGCAGTTCAAGCTGGACTGTTCCCATGGGGAGCAGGGTCAAGACTGATTTGCATAGGGCTTATTCCAAATTTGGGTTGCATGGTGAGCAGAAAACGATGGATTTAACCCAGATCCGTGATTGGGGGTGAATGTTTGATTTGTTCAGCATTCCGTCCATCATCTGTTCTTTTTGCACTCCACTCTCTGCCACTCCACTCTACACAACTCCCTCTATGCCACTTTACTCCACTCTAGTCTATGACACTAATCCACTCTACGTCATTCTTTGCTACTCCACTCTAAGACACTACTCCACTTTACACCACTCTACTTTACACTAAGACACTCTATGCCCCGTCACTCTGCGACACTCTACTCCCTCTACAACAGTTCACAACACTCTATTCTATGACACTCTAATCCACTCCACTTTACGACAATCTACTCCACGCCATACCACTTTCCTCCACTCTACGACACTCTACGCCAATCAACTCTGCGACACTCTACCAAACTCCCTCTGCGCTACTCTCGCCACTTTACTCCACTCTACAATACACTACTCCGCTCTACACCACTCCACTCTACAGCACTCCACGCCACTCTATGACAATCTACTCCACTCTATGTCACTCTACTCAACTCCCTCTATGCCACTTTACTCTGCTCTATGCCACTCCACTCTGACACTCAATTCCACCCCATGCCCCTCTTCAACACTCTGTGCCACTCCATTCTATGACACTCAACTTCAGTCTATGCCACTCTACTCTACGCCTCACTGCTCTACAACAGTCTACTCAACTGTACGCAACTCACTCTATGCCGCTCTTCACCACTTTACTCCACTGTACTCTACGACACTCTATGCTAATTCACTCTACTGCCCTCTACGTCCCTACACTCTTTCACTCTACTCCCTCCACGACACTCTATGTCACTCCACGACACTCCAATCTACTTTATGCCACTAACTTTCACCTATGCTGAACAGCAGCCACGCTGTTGTAAAACGTGGCTAAAACACATTGGCAAAGCCAATAGCTCTTGCATAGGCGAGCCCTATTGGCTTTGCCAATGCTTCTTCAACTTAGACCTTCCCTCCTTCTCCACCCATCCTGCTCCACTCCAAGCTTTAATCATAGTCCCATCTCACCCTTACGTCTTCTGCCATTCTCCCAACATCTTTCCTCCCTTCCTCCATCTACATTTCCATACCCTGCTCCCCTCTTCCTTTGCCCTTGTCATTCCTTCCATTTCTTCTCCTCTCTCTTTCAAACGTCTTCCCTCTACCATACACCTGCGTTCTTTGCATCACCCTCATCTCCACCCTTTTCTCCACCTTTCCTTTCTTCCTTCTTTATCACTTATCCATTTTTCCCTTCCCCTCCTCCTCACTTTCCTTCCTCTTTATCCTCTCCTCTCTCCAACCACGTCCTTTCTCTTTCTCTACCCTCTACTACCAACAGCCTCCAGTCACTTCTGTCCTCTTCCCTCCTCTACACCCGTCCGTTATCCCACCCTCCTTTATTCCCACGTACTCCATTTGCCCTGGCGTCTCTTCTCCCCTCTGCCTGATAGCTAGTTACTCATCTCTGTAGCAACGCCTCCGGATTTCTCGTGCAGCCTCCCATTGGTGGAGTGTCTGTCCCAGTTCTCTGACCACCCATTGGAACGTAACCGTGCCCGTCAAAATGGCGAGAGGGAGGTGGGGGTCAACCGTTCGCCCTTCAGGGAGGAGAGGAGGTCCTAATTGAGACATAAGATACTCCTATATAAGGAAGGGCGCGTGGGACAAAGGACAGCACGCGATAGGTCCATGCAAATAAGAAAGGCAACAACCATTGGGTAATGCAAATCAAGATGAAGCCCAGCAACGCCGTTTTCATTGGGCCATGCAAATTAGAGCGTTGTGAGGGAAAAGTGACAAAGTAACAGCAGATGGCGGCCTGGGAGTGACTGTGGGGCAAATGATTGGAGAGATTGACAAGCCCGAGAGGGGGAAAGGGAAAGGCATGAGGAGACATGAAGGGAGGGGGTGGGGCAAAATATAATGTGAGGTCATCTAGTGAGTAACGATTGACGGGAAGGGAGAGACATTACTGTGAGGGAAAAGGGGGTGGAGACGGCTTTGTGGGAAAGGAAGTCCAACGCGGGTGGTGAAGGGTTGAAGGAAGAAGGGTAAAGCGTGAAGATACGTTTCAAAGAAGGGAAGTACAGGTCGCTGAGTAGGAAAGGGTTGATGCTGAAGAAGGGGAGAAAGGGTGAGGGATGGATATGAAAAAAGTGCGAAAAAATAAAAGGGATTAAAAGAAAAAGGTATTGAGAGTGTGGGGAAGACCGGATGGATGTGAAGGGAGGGAGCCGGCAGAAGCCATAGGATTGGTGGGAAGAAAGGAGGGGTGAGGGGAGAAATGAGAGGGGTCGAAGATGACGAGGGAGAGAGCGAATATGGGGAAGGGAATAGAGCCTGGGCAGGGCAGAGAGATAGAAGGGATGGGGATGGAGCAAGAGAAAGGATGTGGAGGATGAAGAGAGGTTTAGAGAGGAGGGAGACGGGTTGTAAAAAAAACGGACGCAGAAATGAGGTGGAGGGATGAAGCATGGGAAGGAGAGGGGTGGCTGAAGAACGATGGGGGAAAAGAGGGCTCGTGTGAGGGGAGGAATCGCACAAAGAAGAGCAGACGAGATGGGTTTCTCGAGGAGGAGGGAAGAAGGGGTGTGATTGTGAGAGGGGAGAGTATAGGAGGACGGAAATGGATAGGACGAATGCGAATGGGTAATCAGGGGGCTGGAAGGGGGTTTTGGTATGGGAAGTGAAATAGGAAATGCATGGGGAGAAAGGAAGGGGAGGCTTGAAGACGGGGGTGGTGTGGGGAAAACGCCGGAGTGTTTGAAGGCAGGACGAATGGACTGGATGGTACAACGGATGGACGGGGAGACCTAAAGGAAGGATAGGGGTGAAATGGATGTATGGAAAAAGGAAAGGATGTTGTGTAGGGAGGACACAGGAAATGGAGAAGGCGAAAGAGTAAAGAAGAGAAATTGGGGTCGGGGAAAATCTAGGAGGGGTGAAGAGAAGGATTAGGGAGAGAATGGAGCCTCGCAAAAAAGTCATTGGCTGGAAAGGAATGGTCAGATACGTTTTAAGGCATGGGCAAAGTGGGCTCTGGCCCAGGGCCCCAGACTTTCAGGGGACCCCCTTATGGACCCAGCTATGTTCTGCAGAGAGCATTACCCTGGTGACCTTGGGTAATTCTTAAACAAATAGTTTTAAATACCGTTTTACTTTAACTTGTTTTTAATGTGGGTGATGCGAGAGAGTGTATAAGGGACATTTTGAAGAGAAATGCTGTGTTTAACTTTTGTGCAACATACATAAAAAGGTTAGTTTAGCTCAAAACAGGACCTCACATATTCGAAATTGGAGGGCGTCACAGAGATTATTTGCAGTATATTAGTGAGCTGCTGCTGTGTTAAATATTGTAAACACAAGTCACTATCCCTAAATATTAGATGTAAACACATTTAAAATTTGGACGAGTGTGCTTCTGTGCTGTCAGTGACCTGGCCAAAGAGGTCATGAAAAATCTGAAATTGGATCTTAAATTCAAAGTTGTTCTGAACAGGGGCCCCCAAAATTCGTTTGGCCCAGGGCCCCCAAAATCCTTAAGATGTCCCTGGGAATGGTAGATACAAGAGTGGGTGAATGCAGCAACTGGGTGAAGAGAAAATGAGCGAGAATATAGGAAGACAAAATAATTGATGGAGAGAGGAGAATAGATGGGTGACGGGGTGAGAGATGCGAGGGACTGGAAGCAAGCATCCACAGGGGAAATAGCAAGCAGATAGAACAAAAGTTAGAATGGAAAGGGGAGGGAGAGTCAGTGAATGGATGAAGTGGAAAGTTAAGTGGGGAAAGAGCAGAAAGGTGGGTGTGAAGGGTGAAATGATATGCTGTAGGGGGCGGGCGAGGTAAGGAGTTGGTGTGAGGGTGATTAAAGAAGGTTAGTGGGGAAGACAAAGAGGGAGAAATTCGGATAAAAGAGGATTGGAGGAAGTGGGGTTAGGAAAAGCAGTGGGAATAAAGGGATATATGAAAGGATTGGTGGAAAATTAGTCAGAAGAAAGGAGGGAATGGAAAGGGATGAAAGGGAAAAAGGGGCATGGAGGTAAAGATTAGAGAGGGAAAGAGAAGGGAGCACGAAAAGAAATGTGGGGAGCAATGAGGAAGACTGGGTGAAAGTAAGGTGTCAGAAAGGAGAAGTTATGGGTAGAAAGGACCTAATCTTAAAAGAGGAAAGGAGCTGGCATAGATATGAGACATAAAAGAGGGGAGAAGGAGGTCCACTGACTGCGAAAATGTTTCCTTCAAGCGTACACAAGGGCTAAATATGGGACCCAGTAAGATGTCCCTACAAACATGCATTGGCAAAGCTAATAGGTTTCACCTTTGACGCCTATTGACTTTGCCAATGCCTTTGGCGCTGCTGTACAGCATCAAGATGCATGGTGGAGGGAGGCAGTTTGGTTGAGGGTAGAAACACACAAGACAGCCTGCAACATGAGCGAGACAACAAGGAGCACGGGTGAGAGAAGCACAATAGTGAGAGCTGAATTTCATATGCATTCTCATGGACTGGCTTGAGCAAAAAAAAAAGTTCTCTAAAAGTGAGCAGTAGAAGATAGAGGCTGACCAATCTGAGAGATGGTAAAGAAACTATGTTCCAGGGGACGAGGTAGGACCAGGAAGGCCATCAAATAAGAAGTTAGCAAACAAGAGTGACAATAAAGGTAAGCAATGGACGGTCTGTAAGCCACTATAAGTTCTAGTGAGCCCCCAATAGTTTTTTTTTGCATCTTGTGCAGTCTGGCGTGCTCAACTTAAAATGTATGAAATGGTCTAGCTGACAATACACACGTGCTAGTACTACAATGCTATCTATTTTAGGTGAGTGTAGCTACTAGCAGTCTGATATCTAACAGATTCCGTAGAGTGAGTGTACATTTATCATTGGAAATAAACTTGTTACAGCTGAAGGTTTCTACTAACCAAAAAAATATGATTAAGTATCAATAAGATATATATGAATAAATTCAGACAGGATTCTATAAAAGAAATAGCTTGAAACCATATGCACTAAATACAAAATACTGGTTTTTATGCCACACTCAGTGGGATTGGCTAGTTTCTGAATGAGCTCTATTTTTGAGACATAAGGAACTCAAAGGGTAAACAGACAACATAGTTTGCACAGAAAGACACAGTGTGACCGGGTGGTTTGCCAGGATTCAAACCACGATTTCAACTCAAACAACCAGCATTAACTCTAACTGCACCTTTTCTCTAATGCTCTCAAGAAAAAAAAATGATAGTTGAGGAGCCATATAGAGGTTCCTCTTGCTGCAGGTGGGATCAAAGCACTGCCATACCAGGGGTGGAGTGAAGGTCTCCAAATTTGTTGAGCTGCATGAGGTACTGAGTCTGATAAGGTTGGCACGGTAGGTCCAGGGAATCATAATAGAGGGGAAGGCTTAGGCCTTCAAACTTTTGTGAAGCATATTTCAGTGGAGGCTGACAGCCAGGTGTGATACTGGTTACTCCTTCTGCCTGTGTTGTGGATCAATGGAAACTTCAGATGCTCCTGTTGTTGCCGACTCTCCCTTTGCCAAAGGACTGGACAGAGAAGAGGGCACTTCAAAGAAGTCGACACCAACATCACAAATTTGAAAGGATCAGACACTAAATCACATCTGTGTCTGAATATGAACTATAAAAGTGGAAGCATGAATCCCGTAAGCTGTTTATCAGCATGGCAAGAAGATCACCAAAACTTTGAGCTGCTGCACCCATAACTGGAGACCAAGGTCTGTCTGGTAGTCTCCATGCTGGGTGAGGGGCATCACCCAGGACGTCAAGGACGTCAAGACCACTTGACCTGAGCCTGGAGCACCAGCAGTCTGCCTGCCTGCCAAGTCCAGTGGACCCTGTGAGGAGAGGATTACCTGGAGGGATCAAGGATCCTGTCGAGTGGATCTCAGTCAGAGAAGTTTGAGACGTCCAGTCTGAACTGTTGCGAAGTGGAGGCCATCCACCGCTCTTGTATAAAGTCGGCAACCCCAATATGCCATGTGGCGGCCACTTTGAAGTTCAGAGTCATCACCCTTGCTGTCGAAAGTCGGCCACTGGTGTATGCCTTGTGGGGACCTCCTGAAGCTTAGGGTCTTCACCTTTGCTGGAGTAAGTCAGTGACCACTGTATGCCAGATGGGGGCTATGGTAAAGATTAGGTCCGTCACCCTTGTGGTGAAGTAAGTCAGTGACCCTCGAATGCCAGGGGGTGTGCACATGAAGCGGAGGGCTGTCGCTGTGGAACACCCCCCCCCTCAAAAAATATCCCTGCGAAAGGATCAACCAAGAGAGACCTGAACTAGAGACCAACGGCTGTTGTAACTCTTACTGAATGCAGAGGAAGCCACTGAAGAGACGTCCAACACTGAGGTGGGCTGTCTGGATACTGGGGTGTCCCAGATGCATCATCCAGAGGAGACCACGAGATGCTGTGACCCTCCTGTATCGAGAAGCCGGAGCCTGTGGAGACGTGCTCCAGTCTTCCTTGAACTCGCTGGTTGCTCCGGGTCATTTAAGACTGTTCTAGGCCATCAGGCCTTCCTGGTACTTGCATAAAGGTAGCGAGCAGCGCTGCTCAAATTGACTCTTAAGGCCAGAACAAGAATTTGTTGTGTGATGACTAGCGTGGGTCACATCCATTATCGGCTGGTGAATAAGCATCCTGGTTAGAAAGGCAGGGGGACCCGGGGACACTGCCCAGGGCGACGCTAGAGCAACAACTTTAAGAGATGCTAGATATTATTTAGTGTGCAGTCGATATACTTTGTGTGCTTGTATTAAATACTACTTTTATCACAAAAGCGAGTTTTTGACTCTACAATGACCTTATTGGGGTTATTGTTCGTACTTTGAGTCTTGCATTTGTGTATGCCTTGCACCTACTTCCGCTCGTGGGGAAGCCTTGGGCTGCTCAGTCCGTGTTACAGCTGAGAGTCAAGTGCTGAGGAGGTAGGACTTGGGCCAGCTGTTGGGCCACAGGACAGCAGGAAAAGGCCTGTACCCCATGGTTGGGCCCAGTAGCCCAAGCCTGCCCCTCCAAAAG
The DNA here is from genome assembly GCA_963921515.1 of Calotriton arnoldi. NCBI lineage: Eukaryota > Metazoa > Chordata > Amphibia > Caudata > Salamandridae > Calotriton > Calotriton arnoldi. The sequence goes on along the minus strand of CAWUFW010000252.1, from coordinate 3,354,928 downwards.
TGGTTCTGACACGGGTGGATCAGACAGGGCTTATGCGAATGCTGGATAAGATATGGATGCCTAGGGGTGTGCCATTGAGACTCAAATGGTGGGGAAATATGACTGTTAGAAAGGATGGGGTCTTACAGAAGTGCCACATGTAACAGGCGTGGTGGGGCGGGGGAATGGGGGTACATAATGGCACACAGAAAAAATGAAGGGAACGGGCACAATGAGTAATGGAGATTGACCATTCTTCCCAAATGCTCAGGAAGTAAGTGCCCAAAGGATTTAGTAAATGGAGTGGGATAGTGAGGGCAAAGGAGCCAGCAGGCTCCACCCACCACTGTGCTACACAGTCAATCATTTCTTGTGCACTAAATGCATCAACACGCACTACACTGCATAGACCAGATGTTTCACTCCTCGTGCATTATAATTGAAGGATTTATTTTCTTTGCCAACTGAATGATATGCATTGTAATATAATTAATTTGTGTGAGGAAATCACTAGAAATTTCTTGATGCAGGGTACACATCTCGATAAATACTCCCTGCAGAGCACATCGCGCGGGTTCTAAGATCTCTTTGAATAAAACATTAATTTGTAGCACGGCTTGCATCACATGCAATGTCCTCCATCACAACACGCCTTACTGTCTAACTCAGAAATTGATTTTTTTTTAAAACACTAAAAATCTAGGAAAAAATAAATGCTTTCCTGAAAAATACTTACCCCCCACTAAGCTGATTGTTAGTATAGAATGACCTCCATCTGATTGTTATATATAACTTTTATATGTATGCCTATTTATTGTTATCATTGATGTTGTTCATGCTATGTAAAAGTAAGTAAAATAAAAAAAGCATCATTTCTGCCTAATAACATGCAGGCAAATGGTGAAGAACGTCAGTTTGTAAACATGAATATCAGTTAGTCACAGGATTCATTAAAAAGGCTCTTGACTTTAACATCACACCCTGCGTTCAGCATTTGAGATACAAATTCAACTAATATTGACAGTGCTGGGAAATAGAGGGTTCGCGCTGAATCCCAGTTCCGGCAGCCATTTCTGCCTGGATCTGGAATCCAGACGACCCAGGGAAACATGCTGAATTTGTCCTGGTGTCATTTTCAGACACCAGGACACAATTCATCTGCGCCCGGAAGTTGTGTGCATTCCCTTTGGAGCAGCAATGTGCAGACAGTGAGGGAGCTTTCTTTTTGCACTTCCAGCTGGGACCAAAACAAACTTTAAAGGGCTATCAGTCCTCCTTTTTTGAGTGTAATACTGGATGGGAGCTGTTTGGAGCCTAACACCTGGATGCTAAAGCATTGGAAGAAAACAAAGGCGCATGGCATGTTATCACGTCATTAGTACTTTACAGAAACTATGATTTGAAGGTAGGTTTTTACATTTGTTCAACTCCCTTTGTAAGATGTACTTGCACTGTAAAAAGCAAGCGTTTTCTGTCTGTGTGAGTAATTACACAGATATTGATGTAAATGACACCTACTATTTGTTTTATTTAATTATTTTATAGTGCTACTCATCCCAGTGTAGGTTGTATGAGAGCTTTACATCACACACACTGGTACAGTAAATCATACACAGTTGTAAATCAATGTACAGGAAATGTTACATAAGACAATGAGCGTTTATAACTTATGAGATGTAGGAATTACATCTCATCCATTCTTGTAGACATTATATGTTAAGAGTGAACGGTAGGGAGAAACACAAAGTCAGGATATAAAACCCTAACGCAGAGATTGTGGTTGTTCGTACTAATAAGAGTTTATTACTTCCCAAAGGAACCTTTTTTTGCAATCTTAGAGTAACAACACATTGAGAAAAAACAATAAGGATCTAAATCCATGACTTACAGTTTGCATGCAGCTCCATCATACTGGTAAATAGAGCACTGTGCTATATTTGAAGACTTGCAATTTATGAACTGGAAGTAACAACACAATTTCTGTGTCAAAGCAGTAGCCCTCTTACCTAGCTAAATAATAAAAACAAATCTTTGATTGGCATGTTACACGATGCACTTTGCAGGAGGCGCATTAACATTCTATGCAACTTTATGAGTCAGAACTGTGACTGGACAAAACACAGGACTCTCCCAGAATTGTGTTAACCACTAGAGTTATCTTACCGCTATTAGAATCCCCTCAACATTGCTAGGCACACAATTATCTCTACGGCAGGGATCTTCACCCTGTAAGATGTTTTAAAATGCAGCCTCTTTGTGACCAATTAAGTAATCCAGAACAGATTTGCTGTCACATTTGTCCTTGTTGGCAATTTCTTCGCAGCAGATTTTTTTTTTAAGTAAGTGTATAATTTGACTGTCAGACTCTGCTTTTCAAGCTCTGCACCTCGTGTCTCCACCCCTTTCCTCTCCCACACCTTGACCTCCCATTTATGGTTTCCCGGAGTATTGTTTTCAATTCCAACACTAAATTTTAAGCAAATAATTTGACTCTCTCCTACCCCAAACGTGTGATGTCGCTGCAGCTGCAGTATGGAATGTCTGCGCAACTTGAGTTTTCTATATACCGGTGAAGGGGCGACATCTATAGCTCACACTGGTTGGCACTGTACGGTTTGGATTTGGCAGCATTGCATTCATGCTTTTGATGCACACAGAGCCCTCTAATGTCTCACCCAAGATCTTCATTGTCCAGCGTTTTCAGATCTTTGCCTGAAAAAGAAGCTTAATTAATTGTGACAAAAAGCCCAGAACAGACACCACTTCATAATGAAGTCGACGACGTTTGAAAGCCCAAGACTCATCTTAAATAAAATAAAGACCCTATGTAATAAAGAACCTACAAACGTCCTGCTTCATCGTTTAACCGATACGTTTTAGTCCGTTACCTTTTTTTATTGATAAATGTTTTACAAATATTAATTGATTCCTATATTAAATGAACATGATACGTTCATTGCATTTTTAGTAACCACTTTTTATTATTATGAAGTGCTGGTTTGTGTTGGAAATGGCCGTCTGCAGGGTCACTCCCAAATATTATGCCTTCCTCCTCCCATTTTTGCTGTATTAATTTATGTTGGCCTTAAGACTCTGTGCACTTAACCACCCTAGTAATGTGGTACTTACAACATGTACCCAGGTCCTGTAAATCAAATGCCACTAGTGGGTCTGTAAACACAAGGAGATGATGGACGGAGCGCTGTAACTTTTCAGACACTCATCCCCAGTCACAGATCTGGGTTGAATCCATCATCGTTCTTTAGCTCACTTCGCCACTCCAGTTCAGACACAGCTATATGCAAATCAGTCTTGACCCTGTGCCTCATGGTAACAGTCCAGCCCGAACTGCCAAGCCATGTCTTCCCTGGACCGGAAACAAGCATCCTGGGACCGGTTTCGGGCTAACAGCCAGGCTATCTTGAATCCAGTGGCAAAGTAAGGGACCCACGTCTGGGCATACCCTGCCAACTTAGGGTGAACAAAGCAAACACAAGGAGATGATGGACAGAGCGCTGAAACTTTTCAGACACTCACCCCCAGTCACAGATCTGGGTTGAATCCATCATCGTTCTTTACCTCACTTCGCCACCCCAGTTCAGACACCTCTATATGCAAATCAGTCTTGACCCTGTGTCTCATGGGAACAGTCCAGCCCAAACTGCCAAGCCATGTCTTCCCTGGACCGGAAACAAGCATCCTGGGACCGGTTTCGAGCTAACAGCCCTCATCAGCCAGGCTAGCTTGAACCCAGTGGCAAAGTGAGCAAGGGACCCACGTCTGGGCATACCCTGCCAACTTATGGCGAACAAAGCAAACACAAGGGGATGATGGACGGAGCGCTGAAACTTTTCAGACACTCACCCCCAGTCACAGATCTGGGTTGAATCCATCATCGTTTTTTAGCTCACTTCGCCACCCCAGTTCAGACACAGCTATATGCAAATCAGTCTTAACCCTGTACCTCATGGGAACAGTCCAGCCCGAAGTGCCAAGCCATGTCTTCCCTGGACCGGAAACAAGCATCCTGGGACCGGTTTCGGGCTAACAGCCCTCATCAGACAGGCTAGCTAGAATCCAGTGGCAAAGTGAGCAAGGGACACACGTCTGGGCATACCCTGCCAACTAGTGGGTCTGTAGCACTGATTGTGCCACCCACTTAAGTAGCCTGTTAAATATGTCCCAGGCCTGCCATTGCCGAGCTTGTGTGTGCAGTTTAAACTGCCATTTCGACCTGGCAAAATAAACCTTTTGCCAGACCCAAATCTTCCTTTTTAATTCATGTAAGTCACCCCTAGGGTAGGTCCAGGACAGCCCAGAGAGTAGGGTGCAATGTATTTAAAAGGCAGGACATGTACTTTTAAGTTTTACGTGTCCTGGAAGTGAAAAACTCTCAAAGTCGTTTTTCGCTACTGCTAGGCCTATCTCTCCCATAGGATAACATTGGGATTACCTTAAATTTTATAAATGCAATTTCCAATTGGGAAGAGATAAACCCTTCATGCCTGGTGTCTCTGGGATCACAATTTAAAATCCAAACCTATGGTGAAGTCAGGTTTTAAATTGCAATTCTGAAAAAGCCACTTTTAGAAAGTTGGCATTTTCTTGCATTAGCCATTTGGTGCCTGTAGCCTTTCTCTGATCACATGACTGGGTGTAGTTGGCAGTTGGGCTTTGTGTATTACTTCTAGAGAGCCACACACAATGGGAGGTTAAATGTTTCTCAATGGGCTATCTCTGGCTGGATTGAAGGGAGGAGCTAGGCACAGCCTCACTTACACCTGAATAGGCGGTTCCCTGTCTATACACAAAGGGCTGCATACCCCTCTGTTGTGAATCTGGAGCCAAGGCAGGAAGGGATGACATCTGTGCACTTCAAAGCCATATCTTTGAAGTCTCCTCCACTTCAAAGGCACCACTAAAAATAAGTCCTGGACCTCAGACACCTCCACTTCATTACACATCTGAACCTGTGGATACTCTGCCAGGAAGAAGGACTACTGTGCTGCTGAAAGGGCTGCCACTCTGAAGGATCTGCTGCCTTGCTGTGATGACCTGCTGCCCTCTTGCCTGGTGAGGAAGAACTGGACCTGGAACCCATCTTGAACCCAGGACTCCAGAGACATGGGTAAATTATGGCTCAGATCAGGAGGCCAGCAGACTAGCTCTTTGAGTCCAGAGAGACTCAAAGAGCTAGTCTGCTGGCCTCCTGATCTGAGCCATAACGGGTTCCCCACAGCTCCTGGGCACGTCTTCAACGAGTTCCTGACCCTCAAGAGGCGTCTCTCAGGTCCTAGGCCCTAGGTGTGGTTTTCAAGCTCTTATAGTCAAGCAATTGGTCTGTATGCAAATTGGCCCGTTCACTCTGGAACCGTGGCACTCGCATAGAGAATCAACGCGAGCCGCCACAAGTTCGTCTCTTCACCCAGCAAGCATCGTCCACCCGCGGGATCGCTACTGTGAAGCCCCAGCCTGTCTGTCCGTGATGCCCTGCCTGCTCCACGCACGCCGACCATCACCAGCGACACTCTCCTTGTTCCAGTCAAACCAATTTCTCGCGATCGGGACTCTTAGCACAAAACTTGAGAATGTAAAACGTGAGCGGGACTGCATCCAACCTGCGCTCCATCACTATCTGCCTGAACTTTTGACTTTGACCTGGTCTAGCGTGACCAGATAACCGCAGTTGGCGCTTTCTGTTTCTAGGCGCTATTTCGCAGTGTATTCTTTAAAAATTCACAACTCTGGTTCTACTTATTGGATTTTTGTCCTTTTGGTATTGTTTTATTTATAAATTAAGCTCTATTTTTCTAACCTGGTATGGAATTCTTTTGTATGTGGTGTTTTCACTGTTTTATTGTTTAAAGTGTTGCACAAATACTATACTCACTGCCTCTTAGCCAAGCCTGACTGCTCTGTGCAGAACTACCAGAGGGTGAGCACAGGTTAATTTGGGATTTGCTTATTTCTGACTAGGATTGTGGTTATTGCTTGACCAGGGCTTCAACGCCAGTCGTAACCCAATTTCTAACAGCCTGCTTTCAACATCTTTTTAGGAGGCAAAGTTATTTCTTTATTCACGCAATCCTGATAACTCAGCTTGTGTCTGCGTCAAGGTCGTTGACATAGAGTACCAAATGTCAGAAATCACAGAGCAGAGCTTTAGCAGCCATGGAGGCGAAAGATGCGAGCCCTGCATTGCTGAGTAACTATGAGATGTTCCAAATGCAGATGAGCTTAAAGGAGCAACGAGGAAAAGCAGCGTTCCAGGGAAGCAATACAGGGCGTTGATTGGGTGGTGGGGAGAAGGATGGGAAAAGCAGCACACAAGAGCAATGCAGGGAGTGGGAAGAAGAACACAGAGTTTAGGGGATAGGGTGCCACCTGGCATGGAGTCAAATTCAGTACAGGACTGTAAATCCTCTGGACCAAGGGTCAAAATTCAGGACAAAAGGTCAGTTTTACGGACCCATTTGAGGAGAGGCTATAGTCCACTACTTACCAGTGCATTTATTTACTGTTTGTTATGTTGCAGTATTTATTCACTGTGCTTTGTATGTGATTTCCTCTAGGTATGCTACATTCAGTTTGAGGTGTCCTTATTCAGTAGTAAATGTATGCACTTGAACATGGTGTCAACGGGCATCGCCCTTACCCAAATCGTACCCAGTCTCTCTTGGAGAGAAAGCAACAGCAAAACTACTTTGATTCTGTATCTAAACATTTAAAATCCATGGCAAACAGTTTGTGAAGCATTAAAGTACATGGCGTTTTCACATTCTGCTAGTTTAGACAAGTTGAACATAGGCCCATCTCCCTGCTCCCCTTCCCAGCCAAGGTCATTGAGAAGACCATCAACGCCCAACTCTCCGAGTTCATCGAAGGGAACCATGTCCTGGACATCTCCCAATCCGTCTTCTGAAGCAACCACAGCACTGAGACTGCACGCTTCGCCGCCACCGATGACATCGGCTCCCTCCTCGACCGGGGTGAAACCGCACACCTCATCCTCCTGGACCTCTCGGCCGCCTTCGACACCGTCTCCCATCGCACCCTAATCATGAGACTCCCATGACGCCAGCATCCGCGACAAGGCCCTGGACTGAATCCACTCCTTCTTCATCGGTCGAACACAGCGAGTCAGACTACCACCGATGCTCTCTGAACCCACAGAGATCAGCTGCGGAGTGCCCCATGGCTCTTCCCTGAGCCCCATCCTCTTCAACGTTTACATGGCTCTGCTCGCAGCCATCATCAGTAACCATGGACTCAACATCGTCTCTTACGCCAACGACACCCAGCTGATCCTCTCCCTCACCAACGAACCCACAACCACCAGAAACAACTTCCACAGCAGGATGAAGGCCATTGTCACCTGGATGAAAGACAGTTGCCTCGAACTCAACTCAGACAAGACTGAAGTCCTCATCATGGAACCCACCCCCTCAGCTTGGGACGACTCCTGGTGGTCAGCCGCATTGGGACCCCCCCTGTCCCACGGACCATGCATGAAACCTCCACATCATACTGGACTACTCACTCACAATGAACCGCCAGATCAACGCTGTAGCCTCATCTTGATCCCGCACGCTTCGCCTACTTCGTAAGACATTCCGATGCATCCCCACCGAATCCAGAAAGACAGTCACCCATGCTCTCATCAGCAGCAGACTCAACTACCGCAATGCACTCTACGCCGCCATCACCCAGAAACTCCTCAGAAAACTACAGAACATTCAAAATGATGCAGCCAGACTGGTCCTCAACCTCCCCCGCCACAGCAACATCACCGGACAACTTCGAGAACTCCACTGGCTCCCAGACAACAAAATAATTACTTTCAAGCTCCTCACACATGACTACAAAGCCCTCTTCGCAGGATCAGCATATCCGAACCACCACCTCTCTTTCCACGTACCCACCAGACACCCTGCTCCGCTCAACTGGCCCTGGCCACCATCCCAAGACCAGAACCGGAGGAAGATCCTTCTCCTACCTCGCCACCGAGACCTGGAGCACCCTTCCTCTCCACCTCAGGCAATTCCCAACGCTGACCCAATTCAGGAAGGATTTTCGACTGAAACCCAGTGCCCAGAAGGATCAGCAGCCCCCCGCCCCCCTTAGGCACCTTGAGACCCTCACGGGTGAGTAGCCACGCTTTACAAACTCCTGATTGATTGATTGATTGATTGATAGACATCTGGCTCACCTCACCCTCCAATACATGTCAAACCCTGAATAAATGAATGAGGCAGAGCAGATGTGGGTCACACCTAATATCAGGATGTGAGGTACCCACAACTTGGTTAAAGTCTCACAGCAAAAAGAATACCTTACTGGTATATAAAAGTGTGCGTCAGGAACTATGCATTTATCTCAGAACTGGGAGCGCGGACCACTAGACAAAGAGAATTAAGGAGCAGGATGAAGTTGAGATCAGATGGGAGATCCACAGCATATGATTCAAAGGGTCTTGCTAAAAACCGGACAAATAAGGAAGAGAAGAACAAGGTGGGACAATTCCTAAAATCAGACAAGATGGGCGTTCCATGCACTCCAGCTTTCCAAAGGGGTGGAGCAACGGCACTTTAAATCGGGGACTGTGGCGTGGATGCGCGCCAAAGGCAAGCCCGTCTGCACCCGTCAGCGTCCCGTTAGCGGCCAACGCCAGCCACTATGTTCAAAACGGGTCAGACTGTGGCACCTGCTCTGCTACACCCCGGAGGTTATTACCTCACTGCGCTCAAGGTCCGCTTGCACTTTGACCTAATGGATGATGCTGCCATTCTCATTTGCCCATCGCATCGATGCTCGCCCGGAGTGTGGCTGACCATTCCCCACGGGTCCTTCAGCTGGCGGGCCCAAGCCCCTCTGGTCGCCCTATGTGGCGCCTCAATGCTTGGCTCCTGACGGATGAGGGTTTGACAGACCACTTAGCTGAGGAGCTCGTATCTTACTTTGATCTTAATACTGGCTCTGTGCGAGACTCAGGCACTCTATGGGCGGCTAGCAAACCCACGATACGGGGTGGGCGAGGAGCTATCTTAAACACAGAGAAAAAGGCAGCGCAACATAGTCGAGCTAGAGGCACGCATCCTTGATAACGAGACCAGGGTGACCCAAACAGCCACTGAAACAATCACCCACCAACTAGATATAGACAGAACTGCGCTCCAGCACCTACTTTCAAACGAGTCGCGCCAGTGCTGGAGGGCAACTGGTCAACGTATTTATGAGCATGGTGATGAAAACGGGGTGCTGTTCTGTCTCTATCCCTGCTGTGGCTGACGACTCCAGCTCTGTGACCCAGACTGCCCCTGGTATCGTGGCAGCATTTACAGCCTATTACCATCGGCTCTACACCCGCGACCCACGTCCTCATATAGAATGCATCCACCCGCTCCTCAATAATATCCTGCTTCCATCTCTGATGGCAGCTGTGTAATGCCTTTTTGAAATCTGAACCGGACGCAAGTGACCAGCATGATTCAGGCACCAGGAGGGGCACGACTGAGGAGGAGGTGCAGTGAGATGCAAAGGATAAGAGATATGCATTTAAATTCACAGTGAAATGATCTGCCATTAGTCGGTACGTCCTGCTCACATATGTGTAGTCTGCTGTAAACTGCCACTTGTCTATATCACCTGAAAATGTGTAACTGCTGCGATTTTGCTAAAATCATAAATAAAGTTAGTAAAACAAAAAAAAATCTTTGGCGACCATGCTTCACTCAGCCCTCCCTGCCTTGATCCACCCCGATCAATGCAGCTTCATGCCACACCGTAGTACCCGGCACTGAATCCGACGATTACACTGAGCTCTGGCCCACATGGGTAAATTGACAGGAGACCTAGCACTATTTCTTGCCGAGTTTGAAAAGACCTTCAATACTGTCGACTTGGACTACTTGGTGGCAGTCCAGCATCGCATTGGCTTTGGCCTCCGTTTTCAGGCGATGACCTTTCTTATATATTTCCACCCCATGGCCCAGGTCCGAGTTAACGGGATGTTATCCAATAAATTTCTGATTGAACAAGGCATCCGACAGGGTTGCTTCCTTTCCCCACTGCTTTTTGGCCTGGCTGGCGAGCTCCTAGCATGGCTGGTCTGTGATGCTCAGCTGGAAGGATGGTGCCAGTGCCTCAGAGGACAGAATCACGCTGCATGCTGATGACATTCTTCTCTATCTGGGGAACCCGACAACTTCGGGCCCCCAGGCCCTCTAACTTTTCTGCTTATTCGAAGAGGCCTCTGGCTTGTGTCTTAACACAACAAAGGCCCTCATCGTCTCCCTGCGAGGCAACATCGCGTCGGTGAACTGGAGCTCGGAAGTTCCTCTCCGGCGACTCAGCTTCAAATATCTATGTATTCACATGGCAACCATGCCTGAACTCACCTGGGCCCTCAACTTGATACCTCTCTTCAACATCACCAAAAACAGCCTAAATGCATGGTGTGATCTGCCCCTGAACCTCCTCAGTAGAGTCACACTAATAACAAGCATTTGCAATGCAATAGGTCTCGCATTTACTTGAGTTTGAGCTATTGCCATTGTAAATGACAATGCCTTTTATTATGTTTTGGTTTTTCAAACAGATAAATAAAAGGCATTGTCATTTACAATGCCAATAGCTTAAACTCGCGTAATGCGAGACCTATTGCATTTGGACTTGTGAGAACACAAAGGTAAACAAGCATTTGCAATGCAATAGGTCTCGCATTACTTTAAGTTTGAGCATTTGGCGTTGCAAATATTAATGCAACGCCAATAGCTCAAACTTTCCGTAATGAAAGACCTACAGCATTGTAAATTCTTGTTTGAACTATTTATCAGTCTCATGTTCTGCAAATACATGTGGATGCCAAATATTGGTACAGAGGCTTTGCAGGTGCTACTTGTTTAGTACCCCTTGCACTTCCCTTACTAAGCTAAGTTTCAGGGTTCAACAAACGTGTTGCTGAATGCAAAAGTAAACACAATCCATAAATCCCTTTTTTTACATCCTGTAGTTTCTAGTTCTTGCCCCTACTTTAACTCCTCAGCAACACTTAGGAGCAGTCAAGGGGCAAAGGATGGGACAAAGAGTTAATCCTGTGATATCATTGTGGTCAAAGGGTAAGTGAGGATCCTCTCACTACATCTTGTATTTTGGTGAACAAATAAAAACATGCAAAGACAGTCCCTACTGCACATGCCTACACTGGTTTACGAAGGGTTATCTGAAGAAAGAATCACAGGCTAGGAACACATTTAATACATTTGCCAGACATTCATTTAGATAAGTCGCATTACATATCTTATTGTTAAACAAGGCATAAGAAAAATTACCGGTTTAAACTAAAATTGTAAATTATAACACACTAGTACTGCATATGCCAAATTTTATATCTTGTTGCATAAATACATTTTCCATTGATTTCAGATATATAGTCTACATTGCGTACATATCACATTAATTGAAATAGGAAAACTAAAATTGTCAAACGGCTTTTTTAAATGGTGGGATGTCAAGTCCTGTTACCATTGATGAAATTATAGAATGGAGTGCACACATTTTCATCTCATACAAAAGGATGTCACTGCAATACAGATGCTGCTAGATATTGCCATTACATATAAAAGAAAGTATTTTCTAGCCTACATTACAAAAAAAACTGCCAGTCACCAAGGAGTTCCGTGACCATTAATACAGGAATGAGGCCAAAGCCCAAATTCCTTTAATAAATCATGGAATTCCTAGGTGACGATATTCCTTTAATATATAATGAAGGGTAATCTATTCCTTATAATATATGGTGACAAAAGTAACCTTTCCCTCAAAAATTTAAATCTTTGATTTCTTACTCTTTTATATAAAAGAGATAATAAGGTTTCAGTTAAATAGATCACATTTCAACTAAGTATAATGAGATTAAGCATCCCAATTGGCAGCTAGTAATTTCTTCCAAAACCGTAATATACACTATTTACTGTATCACTTTTAAAAACAACTGTAGTTTTTAGACTGTGTAGGAACATACAGAGATGTTCATGCTTCTGTGTAATTGTGTAATGATTAGTGGCTGTGGAAACAAAACCTGTCATACATTTCTTATTTTTACTAAAGGATATTAATTTCAAGGAAGCAGTCGAGAAGGGCTAAAAAGCCAATTCATCCTTTTATTGTTAAAAAAATATCTCTTGGAATTCTGCTCAGTGTGGTGCTTTTCACATTATCTACTGGCTCCTGCAGATGGTATCATTATATCTCAACTTAAGTGCAATAAGGTATTACCATAGAGTAGCTGCATCCTTTCTAATAATGCAGGGGATGTGATGTCAAAACTAGAATGAAATAAGAAAATGACTGTCACATTTGTATAATTTATGACATTTGTTCCAGTATTGAAGAGCATATTAGTTATAACTACCGTGTCTAGATAAAAATATGTTATGGAAATTGCTAGAACTTGCTTGCTCTTTGTATATAACACCTACAGCAGCATCCCTGTTCATATTCACAAGGTGTCTTAACACTTCAAGAAAACAACATTTTCAGCAAGCCACCTTTATTTTATTGCTAGATTGTTTTACTTTTTCTAATATGGCAAGGCCTCGCCCAGAAGCTTGTGGTCATGGTTTTCCTGCATATTTTTCAAACAATATACAGGTTTCGCCTCACGGTTGGGCTGAAAAAACAAAACAGTTCAAATGTAACATGTTTTTTAATGAGAGGCCAAAGCAATTCCATTCCAGCAGTCTTTAATGGCATAAAGTCAATAGGTGCCATTTTCCTAGAATACCTCAGCTCGTGTAGCACAATTCATCTGCAATAACATTGCAAATTGTTGTAGTGCTGTCAAGAAATAACACCAATCAGTTTTTAATCAAGATAATTCTGATCAGGGAGATGGTGGTGATGATGATTAATATTGTAAGTTTGTGGCATATGTATACTCTATGTGGGAGGATTAATGACAAAATGAGCCATCTAACAGGAGTAAATTATAACAATCATAACCCCACTGTTCCATGGAGTCCGAGCTAGGGCTGTGCACGAAGAGCTCTGATGTCCCTGAACTGGGCTCTGTGAAACACGCCATCTGTGTTGTGTCGCCCCCTCCCCATGTGCTGCTTTGGCCCCCACCCACTGGGTTGGGGAGAGGCTGATGCAACAGGGAGGGTGAGCTGGCGGGTACACATAAACACAGACGGTGTGGGGGACAGGTGCAAGTAAAACAAGATAGAAAACAAGTCAAGAACACGCACAAAAAAACTGCCTCTTGCTCTAGAAACAAAGTAATTATAAGTGGCTGAGATTAATTCAAGCAATCGACCTATCGTTTTTGCTTTATCCTGTCCTGCAGCAAAAGACTTGAAGGCACAAATGGGAAATATATTTAAAAAGCCTCGGGCAACAGCAGATGAGAAGGCATAACCAGCGCTCTCCTTAACAGCCTTTAAATTCTGTCTGTAAGGTGATAAATTGTGTTACAGATTCTACCGCGGTTGGAGTCCGTATTACATCAGCACTAAATTCTCCAGAACGGGTTTGGAGAGAGTGTTTAAACTTGGTATAGTTGTCTGTCCGCTGCAGCAGCATGGTGCGTCCATGATAAGCCATCCCCGCCTGCCGAGCCCCGGCCGTTCATTTCCACTAGCATTAAAATAACAGCAGAAATTATTCCAGGTCGCCGCGGTGTGTGTACACACACAGGCCAGACGTATAAATACTCGGCATTGTTTCGCTTCCTCCATCAGTGTGCCCATGCCGGACTCCTGACAGCCCACCAAAAATAGAAATCCCTTTCTTTTTATTGGAGGGCGGAGCAAGAGCGCTTCTGTTCCTAAGAAACATGTCACCCCGCCCCTGCACCCCCTCTGGTATTCATAACATAAACACAGCTTGACGGAGAACACACTTCATTCAGCAGATTCCTAGCTCAGAGGAAGCCTTCTGCAGACTCCGCGCATGCGCATTTGAGTGCCATCGGCTCCGAGCCGCCAGCCTTTTTCTCCTCCGCACACATTGCCAAAGGGTTCAGAACTAGCGGGGTGAGATGTGCTTTGTATTTATTGTTTGTTTACATCCTTCACAAATGCCTACGGAAAACATAACTATTTCCAATTGAGGGCACTCATGTGAACTGAAAATCGCGACTATTGCATCAATTGCTGTCGCATACACCCGTAAACAAAAAAATAAACAAGCGCAGACAGAGGGATGCAGATTAAATAGAGCAGGGTGTTGTATTCCTCTTAGGGTGTCCATAAACGGGCTTTCCAGTATCATGTCCATATATAGGCACAATTCGCCCTGCCCTTATATAGGCATAAAATCCCAGCCCTTATTTAGGCATTAAACCGTGCACTCCAAATACAGGCATGGTCTCTGACATCCGTCCACCCTAACGTCACAACGAGTTCATGAAGAACAGACCCTTAGGCTGCGGGAGTTTCCCTGGCCCAGGACTATTGATTTCTTCAAGGACTCATATATTATGCATGAACCATTATTCCTTAGGGGGTTCATTCATGACGTCTTCCGCTGTCCGACTCACGTCAATGCTAACATTGTGAGGTACTTCTCAGGTATAAATATACCTTCCCTAGCCCCTGTAAATCAGAGGAGACCTCGACTTCAGAGGAGCCCGTTTCCCGGCCTGACGCACTGAGAAGACGCTGTCATCCCTGCACGCAGAGAATCCAGCTTCCAGTGATCTGACTTCCCTTGCGGGGTGTTGGAGTTCGAGTCTGGCAAAGAGATTCCTACCTCTCTCATTCTTCAGGTATGGAACTGACAAGAACCTAGAGGGACTCTTGGCATACTAGGCATTCTAGGCATACTAGACTCAACATACTCTTAGTATACCATAGTAAGGAATACTTCACCTACTTCATACCTCTCCCTACACCTAGGTTAGGTTAGGTACATTGGGGTAGAACTAGATTAGAAACGCATTGTATGAGTACTCGCATTTTTAGTCTGTGTTATTTATGTAAAAGCATATGTACTAAAAGATAATGCTATCGCAGTATTATTTATTTCTACTGCTTACACTGTACATTATTTATCTCGCATACTGTCTTGTGATCGTCACAGCACATTTTACTTACACCAGAAACAAGACTGTTCAATAAATCTTTTATTGAAACGCCCGTCTATTCTTTCTGTGTAACTTTGAGGAAAACTAAGTATGCACGATTGAGCTGAGTGAAATAGTTATCTATTGTTTCCACGACTCTGGGACACGTTCTGATTCTAAAGGGAAACAAAAGTGGTCATGTTTTGCGGCTGCCAGAAACTACTCCTTCTTGTTGTCAAGGAGTTTCTAGTGGCCTCTGAGCTAGCTGGCACAAGTAATTAAGTTTAATATACTCGATAGGGACATACTGACCTTAGTCCTATGTCAAACCTATAGGATATATTATTCCAATGCGCAGAGCCTATTAGGGAAATAGGAGCTACACTACATGGCGCCCAACGATTTGGTAAGGTGGTAATTCAACGTTAGATACTGAGTAACTCAGCCGTGCTTTTTTCTCTCAGAGACCCCTACCCATATACTCCAAAAGACGTCTGGAGTGGGCAGGGTTAAGTATCCACCAAGGCTACATAGGGAATCACCCTATATATTAGCTGTTTGGTTTGCTCAACGTTGAAGGATACAGTGTTCCAAAATATTGTGCACCTTATCTTTGTTTCCTTGAAACTTGTTCTACATTTTTCAAAAAAACAAAATGAATGAAACCGAAAACGGTGTGGCTGCGGCTGACCCAGTCGTAACAGCTTTTATCATTACAGGTTTAAATGAAACCGAGGAGGGTGTTATAGACATCCATCCAAACTTAAGAAGAGCCATCACTCTAAAACTTATAAAACATGGCCTACCACCAAGAGGAGGTAGAGCAGTTTTCGTGATAGAGGCACATGAATCCTTTCAGTAAGAGGTATTCTATTCATGGGTAATATTTCCTGAATCCAATCCAGTAACACACGTGTTTCACTTCTACAAAGAAGATGATCCACCAGAGGAATACATTCCTTTCGAGGATATAGAAATTCCATTAACATACCAAGAGCATCAACTCTGGTTTAAAGGCGCCCTAAAACATCACAAAAACATTACCAGGCTCGGTCCACTAGGTAGACCAGGAGCAACATGGCCGATTCTAGCCGGCTACACACCTCATCCTGACATTGAAGAGATGTCAGACGAGGAATTACTTACTCAACTCAAGAGTTAATAAAAATCTACAGACAATTGGTTCAATATGTCATGCGGACTTTCACAGTCCAACCACCATTGACACTTCCAAATCCTACTCCCCGACAGGGGAATACACTAAAAATTACACCACAGACTCTATACGCAGTCATGGGTAAAATGCCCACAAAACGTGAGCAAATTCCATTCTGGATAGCTCAAAAAATTACTCAAATCGAAGCAGTATTTCCAAATACTAGCCCGTATGAGAAACACAGAATCCTAACCATCAGTTTACCGATGGGGATCAAACCACAACTGGAAGACTGCACCACTTGGGGCTCAGTCTTTGCTGCCATCTATACTAAAACACATGGCATTCCGTCAATTGCGGTAATACCTGATGTCCTGAAACAAATTCAAAATGAATACAGGGCAGAACCTGCTCTAAATTTAGGTATGAAATTACTGAAAAATTTCGACCAGGTCTCAACAATAATATTATCCAATATTAAAGGGGAGGCAGCAGCAGTGGCGATCCGCCAAAAATTAAGGGAATTCGATGTTACAGAACATCAAAATGAGCTACCCAGAATAATTGAACAATCTTATGCAGAATTAGGCAGAGATAGTTTGGGTGGAAGACCAGTGAAGCCGAAACTATCTGAAAGTCCTGAGAAGGACTCAATTAAACAAACTCCCACACCTTCAAAAAAGAAGTGGGAGACTAATAAACAAAATTCAAATAAGAAACGTTCTCAATCCCGAGGTAGGTCTCCTCAAAAGGAGCCCTCTGAAAGGAAGTATAACCTCAGGAATAGGGATAATTTGAGAAAGCCTGACAGGTATCAAGATACTGATACACGTTCCTCTCGTCCCTTTCAGATCTCATCACAGACTTTGGAAAGAAGAGGACGATCGGACCATAGAGAAGAACGCGTGAAATCGAAAGACGACAAACACGCTCCAAAAACCAAAGTAAAACCACAATTCTCCAAAAAGAAGGTAACAGGTCTAAAGATCAGACATGCCGAGAATACTGAGAACACAACTCAAGAACGGAGAATGGGCTCAGACAATGCTGGACAGTGCAGCAGAAGTCACAATAGCTCGCCAGAACCTGAAGGAACTTCTGGAGATAGTGGACTTGAATGAGTACATTAAAGTAGAAACTGTAGACACCAGGGTTAGTACTCCACAAAAGTTATATGAAATAACACTCCGGATGGAGGGAGACAAACCTAGACAGGTGAAAGCACTTTTTGGGAAAGACTATCAAAGGGCTATGACATACTTCTAGCAGAAAAGGACTGGCCACCACAATTTGTCAGGGAGTGCCCACACGGCGAGGACATTATTATGCCTGCCTTCTCCAACCATATTCCAATTCACCTAAAACATACATATGCCAGGAAATGGGCAGTGGCCCAGGCCCCAGCATTATATAACAAGCATTTGCAATGCAATAGGTCTCGCAACTGCGAGTTTTGGAGCTATTGGTATTGTAAATGGTATTGTAAATGACAATGCCTTTAATTTATGTCGTACAAACCAAAACATAAATAAAAGGCATTGTCATTTACAATGCCAATAGTTTAAACTTGCGTAAATGCGAGACCTATTGCTTTGCAAATGCTTGTTTCAGGAGGATTCCTCCTCGCAGGCCCCCAAATCCTGTTTCGTTTCTTCACTGTGCCAGTTTGTTGTCCCGCTCCCACATGCACTCCTGACGTTTTATTCGCACCCTCCCAACTGTGAAGCATTGTTCGCTTCCTGTCCAAAAAGTGCTTGCAAAGGTGCAACATTGTCACAGTGACTGGTGGGTTTGAGAGGGGTACTAGGTATGTCCAGGAGGGGTAGCATCTTTGCAAGATTTTCTCTGTAAGTGCTGATCCCATAAATGCACTTTAACTTACTGTGTGTACATTTATCTTATGTAGCTATCCCCAAAATGTGACAGGGGTGGGCCAGTGCTCAATTTGTAAAGAAATAATTGCCAGGGCTCTCGCCAGGAGGCCACTGCAGCATGCACCACCCATTGCCCCTGTCAAAATTGCCATTACATTACCTGCACAACTATTAATCATCAGACTGCTACCAGTGTGACAATTCAGACTGTTAGAGGCCTCCACAGCTATAAGAATGGTTTGGGCTGCGGGTATCTGTTGTTTTTAATGTATAATGAAATAATAAAACTATTGTTCTGCTTATCTCTAAATCACACAAACAGCGCCACCATGTGGCAGACTGTCATAAGTGCCGATGTTGACAATTAATTGCTGGTGTCGAGCACCGTAAACTACTGCCTCAAATTAAGCACTGGGTGGGGCCCTCCTGGGTCTATGTTAGACATCCTCGCTGAGGAGTTTGACATTCTGAAGTTATCTGGGGGGCCAGCAGAGCCTGTGAGCCCCGATAAAATGCAGGGAGTATTACTGCCCCAGAGTGCACCTTGTGGGGGCAGCTACTGAGTGTTCCTGAATGGAGAGACCAGCTGATGTACCAGGAGAGGATGTGCCAGGAGGCGGGAGCTGTACCTCCTGCAATGGAAGCCACCCCCTTCCAGATTCTTCTAGCCAGGAAGGTAGGGCAGGGAGCCTAGGAAGAGCACTCTAAGCTCGCTCCCCACTTGGTGATGGGGTGTCAGAACACATAGTGACTTGAGAAGTCTGGGTGTAGTACATCCCACTGGTAGTTTGTGTTACTGACTTATTCCTAGACATTTAAACTCACATTTAACCCTGAAGTATAAGACACCCTGCATTGGAGAGTTTCAGTGAGGAGCAGTTGGCAAAGTGGTGACACTTAATAATAAAAAAGTCCCTTGTATTGTAAAGCAATAAGCAAATATAATGCACCAACTTGACACTTGTACGGTGTTCCAACAGTGCACATGTAACACCTTAAGCACATTTTATGAATGTGATATATCGCCCTTATAAATCATCTGTGCTTCAGGAGTCATTATATGTGTATAAGGATCAAAACTGCCACAGGCACACACATCACACACTCACACAGTTATCTACAAGCATCAGACATCCACAGGCAACAGACATCCACAAGCATCAGACATCCACAAGCATCAGGCATCAGACATCCACAAGCATCAGGCATCCACGGGCATCAGACATCAGAAATCAGACATCCACAAGCATCAGACATCAAGTATCAGACATCCACAAGCATCAGGCATCAGACATCAAGCATCAGACATCCACAAGCATCAGGCATCCACAAGCATCAGGCATCAGACATCCACAATCATCAGACATCAGACATCTACCAGCATCAGGCATCAGACATCAGACATCCACCAGCATCAGGCATCAGGCATCAGACATCCACAATCATCAGACATCAGGCATCAGACATCCACAATTAGCAGACATCAGGCATCAGACATCCACCAGCATCAGGCATCAGACATCTACCAGCATCAGGCATCAGACATCAGGCATCAGGCATCCACCAGCATCAGGCATCCACCAGCATCAGGCATCAGACATCATCAGACATCCACAGGCATCATACATCCACAGGCATCAGACATCAGGCATCAGACATCCACCAGCATCAGACATCAGACATCCACCAGCATCAGGCATCAGACATCTACCAGCATCAGGCATCAGACATCAAGCATCAGACATCCACCAGCATCAGACATCAGGCATCCACCAGCATGAGGCATCAGACATCCACCAGCATCAGGCATCAGACATCTACCAGCATCAGACATCAGACATCCACCAGCATCAGACATCAGGCATCAGACATCCACCAGCATCAGACATCAGGCATCCACCAGCATGAGGCATCAGACATCCACAATCATCAGACATCAGGCATCAGACATCCACAATCATCAGACATCAGGCATCAGACATCCACCAGCATCAGGCATCAGACATCAGACATCTACCAGCATCAGGCATCAGACATCAGACATCCACAATCATCAGACATCAGGCATCAGACATCAGACATCTACCAGCATCAGGCATCAGACATCAGGCATCCACCAGCATCAGGCATCAGACATCAGACATCCACCAGCATCAGACATCAGGCATCAGACATCCACAGGCATCAGACATCCACAGGCATCAGACATCCACAATTATCAGACATCCACAGGTATCAGACATCCACAGGCATCAGACATCCACAGGCATCAGACATCCACAGGCATCAGACATCCACAGGCATCAGACATCCACAGGCATCCACAATTATCAGGCATCCACAATTATCAGGCATCCACAATTATCAGGCATCCACAGGCATCAGGCATCCACAGGCATCAGGCATCCACAGGCATCAGGCATCCACAGGCATCAGACATCCACAGGCATCAGACATCCACAGGCATCAGACATCCACAGGCATCAGACATCCACCAGCATCAGGCATCAGACATCAGGCATCAGACATCCACAGGTATCAGACATCCACAGGCATCAGACATCCACAGGCATCAGGCATCCACAGGCATCAGGCATCCACAGGCATCAGACATCCACAGGCATCAGACATCAAGCATCAGACATCCACAAGCATCAGGCATCAGACATCAAGCATCAGACATCCACAGGCATCAGGCATCAGACATCCACCAGCATCAGACATCAGGCATCAGACATCTACCAGCATCAGACATCAAGCATCAGACATCCACCAGCATCAGACATCAGGCATCCACCAGCATGAGGCATCAGACATCCACAATCATCAGACATCAGGCATCCACAATCATCAGACATCAGGCATCAGACATCCACCAGCATCAGGCATCAGACATCAGACATCTACCAGCATCAGACATCCACCAGCATCAGGCATCAGACATCCACCAGCATCAGGCATCCACAGGCATCAGACATCAGACATCCACAATTATCAGACATCCACAGGTATCAGACATCCACAGGCATCAGACATCCACAGGCATCAGACATCCACAGGCATCAGACATCCACAGGCATCAGGCATCCACAATTATCAGGCATCCACAATTATCAGGCATCCACAGGCATCAGGCATCCACAGGCATCAGGCATCCACAGGCATCAGACATCCACAGGCATCAGACATCCATCAGGCATCAGACATCCATCAGGCATCAGACATGAGGCATCAGACATGAGGCATCCACAAGCATCAGAGATCAGGCATCCACAAGCATCAGGCATCAGACATCCACAATCATCAGGCATCAGACATCCACAAGCATCAGACATCAGGCATCAGACATCCACAAGCATCAGGCATCAGACATCCACAAGCATCAGACATCAGACATCCATCAGACATCCACAAGCATCAGGCATCAGACATCCACAAGCATCAGGCATCAGACATCAGGCATCCACAAGCATCAGGCATCCACAAGCATCAGACATCAGACATCCACAAGCATCAGGCATCAGACATCCACAAGCATCAGGCATCCACAATCATCAGGCATCAGACAGGCATCAGACATCCACAAGCATCAGGCATCAGACATCAGACATCAGATATCAGACATCAGGCATCAGACATCCACAATCATCAGGCATCAGACATCCACAATCATCAGACATCCACAAGCATCAGACATCAGACATCCACAAGCATCAGACATCAGACATCCACAAGCATCAGGCATCCACAAGCATCAGGCATCCACAAGCATCAGGCATCAGACATCAGGCATCCACAAGCATCAGGCATCAGACATCCACAAGCATCAGACATCCACAGACATCAGGCATCAGACATCAATCATCATACATCAGACATCCACCAGCCACGTGTGCACTCATTACTGTCACAGAGTACACGGCGTGCACGACATCGCAGCCGAAGAGGGGAAACGTGTTGCAGGACATGTTCAAATACCATCAGCGCGTCTTAAAGCGTCTAAACCGTTTCACTCAAATCTATTGTTCTTCAGAATGCAGGAAAACACCGATATATGTTTTGGCAGGATATATATACTCTTTATCTACAATGATGAAAATACTGAGTCCCTTTTACATTCCCACACACACGGCATGTCTGCCTTCACACACGACACAGACTTCCCTGGATAAAAGCATGGGTAATTATAAACTTGGCTTGTTATTTAAAAAGGCGGGCGAGGGCTTTTGAGCGTGCAGCAGCAGTCCTTATGCTGATGTGAACTCCGGTGACAGACCTGGCCGTGAGGACGAGTCGCTGGCAGACGGAGCCGTGAATCACCGGAAACCGTGGCTGCCTCGGGGGGCGGGTGACACGAAGCAGCTCTGGGGGCTATTCCGCAGGGGCGCGGGGGAGTGGGGGCACATGAGGCTTTACAGGTACTAAGTGGCCCCCATCCTTTCTCTCCACGCACACGTGCTTCCTGTCTCAGGGAGACAGTGGAACATGTAAAAACCCTCGCCACAGCGAACAAGTAGCCTGAGCATAATATTCACCTTCCAGAGCTCCCTGCGGCACCTCCAATGCTGTACTGCTGAATTTGGCCAAAGAGAATGGCAGCAGGGGTGCTCTCTGTCAGCTGCAAGATAAAGCAACGAGGAAGCACAGAAGTGGATGCCTGCTTGTGCCCCGGGGGACTACTGAGTGCACGCTCGAGCCCGAGCGTATGAATGCTTTACCGAGGCAAGTTAATCGCACTTAGCCCAGCATCCATAAACGGTGTGAGAAATACTGAATGCCTCCAAATGAACTCCAGTAGAGTGAATGCTTAGAGGAAATAAAGTGAACAGAGGCAGAAACACTACAACAGACCCCGAGCCAAATTAACAAGCCCTGTCGAGTGCGCCGTGAGCAAGAGACGCCGTGCGCGTGCACATCGGCTGTCCGGGCAGCTGAAATCGTCTGAGCGACGTCAGTTGCGTGGCGCATGGGCGGCGCATGGAGCGCGCGGCCGGAGGTGTCCGGGTCTCCCGTGAGCTGAGGGAGCCCCGTGTGTTGGAGAAGTGAGGCGGGAGCCCACCCCGCAGAGGGAAGTCCGGCGGGAGCCCACCCCGCAGAGGGAAGTCCGGCGGGAGCCCACCCCGCAGAGGGAAGTCCGGCGGGAGCCCTCCCCGCCTTCGTGAATGCCGCATGGTGCGGCCGGAGCAAGATTCAGCGCTGAGTCCCCACAAGAGCCGGTGAGTGGGGTTGAGCGGGAGGCATGCTGGACGCCGCGCCTGGACAGGAGATGTGAACGCGTATGGTGCGAGCAGGAGTTGTAAAAAGACGCGAGCCGTACGCGTGCACATCTCCTGTCTGTTAAGCTTGAGCACAGACAGTCTATGTGCACGCGTACGGCTTGCGGCATTATTACAACTTCTGCTCGCACCATACGCGTGCACATCTCCTGTCCAGGACTTGCCGTACGCGTGCACCTGTCCTGTCCCGCATCGGAGCAAAAGTCGGCAACAATAGATCTCGCATAGCGAGCAGCGCTTTGCGCTGCATCGCTAGGCGAGACCTAAAAATCATGTAGGATGGGATGAGGATTCACCTCACCATAAAATACATCTGAAACATGAACCTACTGCACAAAGGCAGTGCCCAATAAAGCAAGAAGCTAAAAAACAGGTCAGGGAGATCTTAGATCAACTTGAATATCAAGGGGTGATTGAAACATGCACCTCATCAATGAACAATCCTTTGTTTCCTGTCTCCAAACCAGACAATACATATCGTCTAGTTTTGGACTACAGACACCTAAACACTTGTTCTAAAACTTTTGCAGTGCAAAATGCACATAGCACAGCATTAATGAATAACATTGTGCGTAAAAAATATAAAACAACATTAGACATCTCAAATGGTTTCTTTTGTCAAAACATAGCACCTGAATCAATCAATCAATCATGTCACTTATAAAGCGCACTACATACCCGCGAGGGTCTCAAGGCGCTCGGGGAAGGGGGGGTGGTGCTGCTACTGATCGAAGAGCCAGGTCTTGAGGAGTCTTCTGAAGGCCAGTAGGTCTTGGGTCTGTCGGAGGTTGGTGGGGAGGGTGTTCCAGGTCTTGGCGGCGAGGTGGGAGAAGGATCTGCCGCCGGCGGTCGTTTTCCGGATGCGGGGGACTGTGGCGAGGGCGAGGCTGGTCGAGCGGAGCTGGCGGGTGGGGGTGTAGAAGCTGAGTCGTCTGTTGAGGTAGGCTGGTCCGGAGTTGTGGAGTGCTTTGTGTGCGTGGGTGAGGAGCTTGAAGGTTATCCTCTTGTTGACAGTGAGCCAGTGCAGGTCTCTCAGGTGGGGTGTGATGTGGCTGCGTCGGGGGATGTCGAGGATAAGACGTGCAGAGGCGTTCTGGATGCGTTGCAGCCGTCTCAGGAGCTTAGCCGTCGTTCCTGCGTAGAGGGCGTTTCCGTAGTCCAGCCTGCTGGTGACGAGGGCCTGGGTGACTGTTTTTCTTGTTTCGGTGGGGATCCACTTGAAGATCCTGCGGAGCATTCGGAGGATGTTGAAGCAGGATGAGGAAACGGCGTTGACCTGCTTAGTCATGGAGAGGGTGGGGTCGAGGATGACCCCTAGGTTGCGTACGTGGTCGGTGGGTGGCGGGGCTGTTCCCAGTGATGTTGGCCACCAGGAGTCGTCCCAGGCTGAAGGGTTGGAACCAAGGATGAGGACCTCCGTCTTGTCCGAGTTCAGCTTCAGGCGGCTGGTCCTCATCCATTCGGCGACGGCCTTCATTCCTTCGTGGAGGTGGGCTTTGGCGGTGTGAGGGTCTTTGGTGAGGGAGAGGATCAGCTGGGTGTCGTCGGCGTAGGAGATGATGTTGAGGTTGTGCTGTCGGGCGACGTGGGCGAGGGGTGCCATGTAGATGTTGAACAGTGTTGGGCTGAGGGAGGAGCCTTGGGGTACGCCGCAGATGATCTTGGTGGCCTTGGATCGGAAGGGGGCGAGGCGGACGCTTTGTGTTCTGCCGGAAAGGAAGGATGTGGTCCTGTCCAGGGCCTTCTCTTGGATCCCGGCGTCGTGAAGGCGTGTTCGTAGTGTGTGGTGGCAGACCGTGTCGAAGGCGGCTGATAGGTCCAGGAGGATGAGGGCTGCTGTTTCTCCGTTGTCTAGCAGGGTCCTGATGTCATCGGTGGCGGCGATGAGGGCGGTTTCGGTGCTGTGGTTGCTGCGGAAGCCGGACTGGGAAGGGTCCAGGATGTTGTTCTCCTCGAGGTAGCGGGTCAGTTGTTTGTTGACGATTTTCTCGGTGACCTTCGCGGGGAACGGGAGCAGAGAGATGGGTCGGAAGTTCTTGAGGTCCTTGGGGTCTGCCTTGGGTTTCTTGAGTAAGGCGGTGATCTCGGCGTGCTTCCAGCTTTCCGGGAAGGTTGCTGTCTCGAAGGAGATGTTGATTATTTTCCGGAGATGGGGCGCGATGGCTGTACTGGCTTTGTTGAAGATGTGGTGAGGGCACGGGTCTAGCGGTGAACCGGAGTGGATGGTGTTCATGATCTCGCTGGTGTCCTCGTCGTTGATGTTGGTCCAGGAGAGCAGGCGGTTGGTGGTTGTGGGGGCAGTGGTCTCGGTGGTTGCCGGGGCGGTCGTGGTGTTGAAGCTGTCGTGGATGTCGGCGATTTTGCGGTGGAAGAAGGTGGCCAGTGAGTCGCACAGGTCTCGCGACGGCTGGATGTCGTTGGTGTTGGAGCTGGGGTTGGAGAGTTCCTTCACGATGTTGAAGAGCTCTTTGCTGTTGTGTGCGTTGTTGTCTAGGCGGTCTTTGAGTGAAGCCCTTTTGGCGGATCTGATGAGGTGATGGTGACTGCGGGTGGCGCTCTTGTGGGCGGCGTAGCTGTCCGCTGTCCGTTCGTGGAGCCAGATCTTCTCCAGTTTTCGGCATGTTCGTTTGGAGGCCTGGAGGTCTTTGGTGAACCAGGTGGCTTTCTTGCTGGTGTGGCTGTTGGGCGGATTCTTGAGCGGGGCGAGGGTGTTGGCGCAGTCGTCGATCCACTGTCTGAGGTTGCGGGCGGCGGTGTCGGGGTCGGAGGGTTCGGCGGGTGGGCTCAGGGCGAGGTTGTGGTTAGCTGGTCTTCCGTGACTCTGCTCCAGCAGCGGTGAGGCATTTGTTCGGTGCGGTGGTGCGTGGTGGGCTTCCTGTAGGTGAAGTGGATGCAGTGGTGGTCAGTCCAGTGGGGTTCGGAGGTGTGGTTGAAGGAGACGTGTGGGCTTGCGGAAAAGATGGAGTCGAGCGTGTGGCCGGCGGCGTGGGTGGGTGTAGTCACGAGCTGTCTGAGTCCGAGGGTGGCGAGGTTGTCGATCAGGGTGGTGGAGTTGGTGGCCTTGTTGTTCTCGAGGTGGAAGTTCAGGTCCCCGAGGAGGATGTAGTCCGTGGAGGCGATGGCGTGTGTGCTGACGGAAGTCAGCGATGGAATCGCTGAACTGTGGTCGGGGTCCGGGGGTCTGTAGATGAGGGTTCCTCTGAGGGTGGTGTTGGGATCGGTGTGGATCTGGAAGTGCATGTGTTCGGCGGTGCTGAGGGTGTCGTCGGTGTTGGTTGAGACTCTGAGGGTGTTCCTGTGGACGATGGCGATGCCTCCTCCGACTCCGTTGGTGCGGTCCCTGCGGGTGATCTTGTATCCGTCCGGGATGGCAATGGCGATGTCGGGGGCTGAAGCGGGATTCAGCCAGGTCTCTGTCAGGAATGCGACGTCTGGGGAGGTTGAGTCGAGAAGGTCCCAGAGTTCGATGGCGTGTTTGCGGGCGGAGCGGGTGTTGAGGAGGATGCATCTGAGGTAGTTGGGTTCTTTCCTGGGCGGTGGTTTGGCGGGGCGGGTGCTGGCGAAGCTGCAGTTCCGGCAGGTGAAGGGCCCTTGGGTGCGCTTCGGGGTGGCCTGGTAGCAGGCGTGATCTTTTCCGGGATTGAGTGCGTGGAGGGTGCTGGCGTCGTATCGGCGTCTGTTGATGTGGCGGGCGCGGGGGATGCCCGGACCAGGGGGTCGGGCGCTGGGCGCGGTCACGGCGCAGACGGGCTTGCCTTCGGCGCGCCAGCGGCGCGGCCGCACAGCGGCCGCCATAAATGGGGAGTTGGGAGGGAGGAGCAGGGAATGGGGCAGCGAATGGGCAGTGAGGGGGCGGGGCCGCAGGGCGCAGCGGCGGGAAACAGGCACAGAAGGGAAAACTAGCACAATCAGGGCATCAAGGGGGCACAGAAAGGAAAAAAAGCAGAGCACAATGAGGGGCAGCAAGGGGGCACACAAAGGAAAAAACTAGCACAATGAGGGGCAGCAAGGGGGCACAGAAAGGAAAAAACTAGCACAATGAGGGGCAGCAAGGGGGCACAGAAAGGAAAAACGAGCACAATCAGGGGCAGCAAAGGGGCTCAGAAAGGAAAAAACGAGCACAATCAGGGGCAGCAAGGGGGCACAGAAAGGGAAAAAAACGAGCACAATCAGGGGCAGCAAGGGGGCACAGAAAGGAAAAAAACAAGCACAATGAGGGGCAGCAAGGGGGCACAGAAAGGAAAAACGAGCACAATCAGGGGCAGCAAGGGGGGCACAGAAAGGAAAAACGAGCACAATCAGGGGCAGCAAGGGGGCACAGAAAGGAAAAACGAGCACAATCAGGGGCAGCAAGGGGGGCACAGAAAGGAAAAAACGAGCACAATCAGGGGCAGCAAGGGGGCACAGAAAGGAAAAAAACGAGCACAATCAGGGGCAGCAAGGGGGCACAGAAAGGAAAAAATTAGCACAATCAGGGGCAGCAAGGGGGCACAGAAAGGAAAAACGAGCACAATCAGGGGCAGCAAGGGGGGCACAGAAAGGAAAAAAGGAGCACAATCAGGGGCAGCAAGGGGGGCAGAGAAAGGAAAAAACGAGCACAATCAGGGGCAGCAAGGGCGCACAGAAAGGAAAAAACGAGCACAATCAGGGGCAGCAAGGGGGCACAGAAAGGAAAAACGAGCACAATCAGGGGCAGCAGCAGGGCACACAGACGGAGCTGTGTGGTGGGGAGCGACCTACCAGTCAAGGTCAGGGGTCGCTCTCTTCACCACGCAGCGGCCGCCATAAATGGGGAGGTGGGAGGGAGGAGCAGGGAATGGGGCAGCGAATGGGCAGTGAGGGGCGGGGCCGCAGGCGCAGCGGCGGGAAACATGCACAGAAGGGAAAACGAGCACAATCAGGGCATCAAGGGGGCACAGAAAGGAAAAAAAACGAGGCACAATGAGGGGCAGCAAGGGGGGCACAGAAAGGAAAAAACTAGCACAATGAGGGGCAGCAAGGGGGCACAGAAAGGAAAAACTAGCACAATGAGGGGCAGTAAGGGGGCACAGAAAGGAAAAACGAGCACAATCAGGGGCAGCAAGGGGGGCACAGAAAGGAAAAAACGAGCACAATCAGGGGCAGCAAGGGGGCACAGAAAGGGAAAAAAACGAGCACAATCAGGGGCAGCAAGGGGGCACAGAAAGGAAAAAAACTAGCACAATGAGGGGCAGCAAGGGGGCACAGAAAGGAAAAAACTAGCACAATGAGGGGCAGCAAGGGGGCACAGAAAGGAAAAACGAGCACAATCAGGGGCAGCAAGGGGGCACAGAAAGGAAAAAACGAGCACAATCAGGGGCAGCAAGGGGGCACAGAAAGGAAAAAAACTAGCACAATGAGGGGCAGCAAGGGGGCACAGAAAGGAAAAACGAGCACAATCAGGGGCAGCAAGGGGGGCACAGAAAGGAAAAAACGAGCACAATCAGGGGCAGCAAGGGGGCACAGAAAGGAAAAACGAGCACAATCAGGGGCAGCAAGGGGGCACAGAAAGGAAAAAACTAGCACAATCAGGGGCAGCAAGGGGGGCACAGAAAGGAAAAAAAACTAGCACAATCAGGGGCAGCAAGGGGGGCACAGAAAGGAAAAAACGAGCACAATCAGGGGCAGCAAGGGGGCACAGAAAGGAAAAACGAGCACAATGAAAGCAGGTACTTAACAGCATTCTCCATAATGGGGACCCAGCGTCACTTTTGTCGACTCCCAGAAGGGTTCAAGAACAGCCCAGGTTTATTCTCAGCGAGGGTAACGGAGTTACTACAAATTTATGACAATGAGGCTTTGTCCTATGTCGATGACATATATCTGACAGACGATGACCTGGAAAAACACTTGAACAGGGTGAGCACCATTATACTGGGCTTCACCTCTGAGGGCTACAAATTCAACTTTAAAAAGTCCCGAATTGCCCATCTCAATGTCCTATTTTTAGGATATGAGCTTTCAAGTGAAGGCAAGAGCTTGGCAGTTACCTTTTTAGAAAAGTGTGCGCTGCTCCAACCTCCAAAAACGCTAAAAAACTTACAATCCATCCTGGGTTTCCTAAATTTTGGAAGAACATACATTCTAAATTATGCAGAAAGGGTTAAACCTCTCTACGCATTAATCAAACCTGATTTTTTGATCAGAAACTGGACACAGGAACACACAGAAATCTTGCGTTCACTCCAAGCTAGCATGTTAGCAACAAATCACTTACAAACACGCGTAAGTCAACGTAATTTGGTGATCCGAATAATTTCGGGTCAATGCGGATTCACTCACTTAACCTTCAATGAGGGTGAGAAAATACCAATCGCATACAAATCTCATTTGTACACACAAGCGGAAATGCGCTTCAGTTCAACTGAAAAATTCTAACAGCAGTTCAAACCGCTGTAGCAAAAGAAAGAGCCTTAGCCCAAGGGAAACGCATTATTGTCGTAACCCCAGTACCGGCTTTAGAAGCGGTCACAAAAGCAAGCATTCCAAATGCTAAAGCATTACATCCAAGATGGATACAATGGGTTAATTATCTTGCTGCAACAGATGTTGAATATGTTTTTGATCCAGATTTAAAAACACAAGCATTCCTGCAATATGAACAAGAATGTCCTCTGCCTACTGAAATTCTGCCTCTCGATCAGTACGAATTCATAATTTACACTGACGGATCCGCACAACCCGCAATAGGGAGTAAGCAAGCTTACAGTGCAGCGTGTGCAATCGTTAAAGGTCGCATGCGAGATGGCATCTTCAGACCTATGGTCACAAAAACTCAGTCTCTAGGAGATTGTACAGCTCAGCGAGCTGAACTACAAGCATTCAAACTGGCACGTGAAAGTACAGATCGAGAACTCCCCACACTAATAGTGTGCGATTCCTTTTACTGTGTTCAGTCGTATAATGAATATATACAAAACTGGCTTGACAATGGTTTCAAAGATGCAAAGGGAGGCACAATAAAGCATAAAACGCTTTGGGAACAAGTAGTTCAGTTGAAAAACGAACTACCAAAGGCTCACGTGATTCACACACTGAGTCATCAACGTGATGGCGTTCACGTTGCAGGGAATTCATTGGCTGACGAAGCCGCAAAGGGGGCTGTTCAGACGGCTTCCGTAGCTGCGATCACTCGTTCAAAAACAAAAATAGACGGTGAGATAATGTTGGCTGTCAATGCTTCAAGCAAATGCAGCAGTGCAGCGTTACCGAAAAGGTTTCCACTCAAGTACTCTTATGTAATTGATGCGAACAACGTTCCTTTTGCTCGAATCCCTGGAGTGGGGGATAGGGTAATTCCAAACAAGGAACGCAGATTAGGACTAATCCTAGCAGCACACGAAAGGATAGCTTCTGCCCATGCAGGTGTTTCAGCGACAGTATCTTTACTCAAGCAAAGATATTGGTGGCCTGGCATTCGGAAACAAACTAAAAACTATGTTTTAGAATGTGATATTTGCCAACAGATGAAAGTCTCAACAGTGAAACGTCCTGCGCAGACACCCCTGTTAATTTCAGACAAACCGTTAGCATGTGTTTACCTGGACCACTGCGGTCCCTTGCAAAGGGACGGTAACTATAAATATATCATGGTTGCAGTGGATTCATGCTGTAGGTTCCTATGGATATGGCCTCAGCGCTCGGCTGACGCTCGAACTGTTATAAAAGATTTGCGAGTCTTTATCGGCACATACGCAATAGGCACGCTACATTCTGACCAGGGTCCTGCGTTTAGCTCTCGGGCTTACAAGGAAGCCATGGCCAGTCTGGGCGCTGCATTGCGGTACTCCTCTCCATTCCATCCTGAGGGAAATTCGGTTGTGGAAAGGAAAAACCGGGACATAAAGCAGTCTATAACAGCTAGGGTATTAGGTTCGGGTGATGGGTGGGTCAAACACCTTAATGGGGTCCAACGCTCATTGAACAATCTGCCAAGAAGTTCTCTAGGGGGGGTCACTCCATATGAGGTCCTATTTGGGACAAGAATGTGGGTACCAGACCTTGAACACGTAGGCACAGTGGTGGAAAATAAACCATTTGATATCAAAGATCGTTTGGCTGTTTTACAGGAACAGAACAAGTTAAGAACGAAACAAAGCAACATATTCCTACAGCCAACCACCACTGGGGAAAAATCGGCGGTCCCAGCAAGGCCTGTCTGGATTCCAAAAGTTGGGGATCTAGTCAGAGAAAAGATTGCGGACAAGAAGGAATTTGGACCTTCTTACAGACAACCAGTACCTGTCCTAGCCGTTCAAGGAACAAGAACAGTACTTCTGCCGCCCCTTGCTGGAAGAAAGGAGAAAAGATTTGTGTCCATCGACCTCATCAAACCACAGTATGTGGCCGATACTAAATATTAGGCCTCGTGGACTCCGACCTAGTAGCAGACACACTCCTCTCGCTACTATCCAAGAGGTTCAGACTGAAAGACTGATAACTATCGAGAATTCAGCTGTAACAGATGGAGGACTAAGCAATAACGCTATGGAACTCATCCCTCTTGAACACCAAGTAACAGTTCGTCCAAATACACCTGTCTACACCAACGTAGCAAGTGATGAACTGGTTCCAGTGATTTCTACAAATCCTGATGCAATTCCAACAATTGATAGAACTGCTTCTGGCTATTTCATTAACTTTGATACGTTCTCAGAAGATCCCAGTGAACCTGAAACGACGCCAGCATCATTGAAATTCAAGCAGCAAGTACAAGACTTTCTTCAATATATGAAAAAGACTTATTTGGTTTCTCCATGGATTGAACTCTGGATTACATCTGGACTTTTTGTTTTCCTGCTCTGGCTAGCTTTGGTAACAACTGTGAGCGTGTTTATAAGTGGCAGATACATCCATGTGAATAATGAAGGAAAAGGCGTGAACGTACTTTTGAAACCTCATAAATCTTCCCATCGTGAAGCAAGAGACTTGTCATCAGTGAACATCACAGCTGTTCCTATACAGGATGGTATAGTGTGGGACAAAACGGATTTTGATATCTTCGGCCCGATGGAACAATTGAACATTCCACATTTGTTTAAAATTTCACTAAGTGATCTAATTTCGTCCAGTACCTATTCTGATGATTGGGACTTTGAGACTGTTAATGACATAATGTTTGACCTAGAAAAATCTGCTGCATTTTCTAAAAATTAATATTTAGAGGGTTCATCGGACTATGAACAACTGTATTGTTATAACCACTATGGTCATCATTATTTGCATAAATCTGCATATCCAAGAAATGTGTTTATGTTTAACCAATGGGAGCATTGTCCTACACCACCACACGGTAGTTCAAAAACATTTGCTAACAAGTTTCCATATTTTTCAGGATACAACACATCTAATCCAGAAATGTTTTACTATAAAAATGTAAACAAGACAGGACTGAAAATTATGTTAACAAATACGAAACAGATTTACTCTGCATTTTTTAATGCCCAACTGTCTAGGCAGGGTTTCGACTTATGGAAAGACACTATAGACACAAAAACTGTCTGGGGTACTAAAGATTGGCAAGTGCAGGGGATAGAAGCTTTATTTAGAGCCTGCATCATCCCTGAGCAAATAATGTTTTTGAATGAAACTGTCCAACAAACATCTTGTCTTGGACTAGCCAAGATTAAAGAAATGAACACACCTTCTGTACCAACACCTGCAAGTGATAATAATACACAGGCAGTGGTGACACTTGACAATATACTACAACTCAACAGATCGAATCCTGATTGGAAAAAATGGTTGATCTGGCCCACAGACACGAATAACTGTCAGGAAAGATTCCTGAATAAAACTCAGGGCTTTACTATTAATAGGCCAGACCCAAGATACGTCCAAAGACAACATCCGGGGGTAGTAACAACATACAGTGTAGGAAAATTATGCCTCGATTGGCTGCATAAATCTACACTACAGGATGTGAAACAACACTTAACCTTACTTAAAGAGGACGCAGATCTTAGGGAATTCTTGCTTGGACCAAGAAAACCGCGACAAAAACTTTTCATATATGCCGGCATTTATGCTGAATATAATGAAGCATGGAAAGTATCACAGATGGAGGCCGCAGAACGAATACTTGAACTTGATCGTATTAATTTAGAGAAAACACTCTCTGTGGTCGACAATGGTTTAACAACTTTGTCCTCCAGAATATATTCATTGGATGGCATTGTATCCTCTGCTATCGACATACTAGAACAAGATTTGGCGATGTTACAGCAAGGCCAATCTCAATTACGTTCTATTGTGTTATTAAGCTGGACGCTGCAATCTTTGCGAGCGGGCTATGTGCCTTGGCGTTTTATCAACACGTCAGCTCTGTTTGCAGAATACAATCTGACTGATAAACAGATCGAATTGGCACAAAGAGGAGCAAGGTATACAGTGCTGAACATTGAAAAACTGGAAAAGTTACCATTCACAGTGGCAGAAAAACCAGCTACAGAATGCTTATTCATGGCAAAATCACACTACCTGTGACTACTTTTCAGTTTCAGTATTGCCTCAGACAAATGCAAGCAGGCAAATATGAAAGGTTGGGTAAGGAATACATTAAGACATCTTGGGATTTACCGTATACATATAGATGTTGGAGTGGGGATCGTGAAGTGTTTTTGAGCGGTACACACTGTAAACTGAGCGGTTCACTTATATGTCAGGACATTTCCTTGCACGGGGCTTGTAATGGTTCTGTGGCAAATTTGTCTTACCATCAGCAGGGTACACCAGCTGCTGTGATTAATCCAACGTTTGGGCAACTTTCTAATGGGAGTTACCTCATGTTGAATGATCAGAGTTGCTGCGGCATGCTGCCAGGCATCCCATATCTAGTAACGGTCAACTCCAGGGTCTCTTGCTGTATGCAAGTATTGTTTGCCCCAATAGACACAGTCAGGGAGTCGCCTCTATGGCCTTCGCTGAACGTCTCTTTTATAAGATTTGATACTTTAAGCAGAATGAAAGCCATGCTTTTTCAGCAAACAGTGCCTTTGACCTCGGCCAAAGAAACCTATGATCTACAAGTAGCAAGGACTTCGGCTGAGATACAGACTTTAATACGTACAAACTGCCCTATACATTTCGTAGAAATGATAGGACGTATCTTTAACATGTCTGATACAACAGGAATTGTACATGTATTTAAGAGCATCTGCTCCGGTCTGTTAGCACCTTTCCAGGCAATACTCGGAATCATCCCGAACTTTGCACATTCGGTGTTTGGTGGCATACCATTAATTCTAGCACTTGTTGTCGGAATTCTATTTCTCTTCCTGCTATTGCGCTATGGCCAGCCTATTCGCAGACATCACTCCGAGCGAAATGGAGAAAGCTCTCCTTGAACGAAAGTGTTGTGAGCGAATAGTACAGCTATTGGGCATGACTCGTCTACGGGACCTGAATACCACGTGGTTCCTGTCATTCAGACCAATCTGGCAAGATTGCATCTTACCTGTTCTACGATGCCTGCTATGCGGTGAAGAATGCGTGTTAGACACCTGTCTAACATTTCCATCAGCTACGCCAACGGATGTCGATACTCTGCTGGTCCCGATAACGGCCCATGCTCTGTGTTGTCCCCAGAGGCTACCAATCCTGATGTCAGCATTCATTGAGATCTCACAGACGCTTCCGGCAGCTGCTGAGGTACGAGAAAGATCTACAGGCACGCAGGTAACATCGGACGCGAACAATGCTGCTGCGACCTATGCTGAAAGCGGTGCTTCACATCTCTGTGCAATTAATCTATTACACGAGGTGTTCCAACTGACACCAACTTCAGTGGATGATGTTTTGTCTACAGAAATAGATGATCTCATGTTTACACCAGACCCGTAAACTGACTCTGATTCGGCCCACAGTGTTCCAGAGATGAAGTAACAATTTGGCCTTCATTTAAAAAAAAAAGAAAAGAACACTTGGAACTCTACCAAAATTGAACTTTTTTCCCATTTTTCCGAACAAAAATGGCACTTCAATCTGCTTAAAGTAAAACTAGCCTTATAGTACAGACTTCACGGTACTTCCACGGACACTTAGTCATCTTGTGTGTCTAAAACAGTTCATTAATTTTCATGACATGAAATGACTTTGATTTTAGAGAACCTTATCGATCATTTTCTGTCCCATGTAAATATTACTGCTTATTTCATTCCAATTGCATTTATTTTCGAACTTTATGCTTGAAATGAAAAGCATTTGCTTCAGATGTACAGTACCTTTTGCATTTTTTACTATGTTTTTTAAAAAACTTTTAAGAAATAATTTTTAAATATGCGGTACTCCATTTAATGTTTAGCATTTTAAATGTTTAGCATTTTAGTATTATCGCACACACGAAAGTGGAGTGGGTGTTGTATTCCTCTTAGGGTGTCCATAAACGGGCTTTCCAGTATCATGTCCATATATAGGCACAATTTGGCCTGCCCTTATATAGGCATAAAATCCCAGCCCTTATTTAGGCATTAAACCGTGCACTCCAAATACAGGCATGGTCTCTGACATCCGTCCACCCTAACGTCACAACGAGTTCATGAAGAACTGACCCTTAGGCTGCGGGAGTTTCCCTAGCCCAGGACTATTGATTTCTTCAAGGACTCATATATTATGCATGAACCATTATTCCTTAGGGGTTCATTCATGACGTCTTCCGCCGTCCGACTCACGTCAATGCTAACATTGTGAGGTACTTCTCAGGTATAAATATACCTTCCCTAGCCCCTGTAAATCAGAGGAGACCTCGACTTCAGAGGAGCCCGTTTCCCGGCCTGACGCACTGAGAAGACGCTGTCATCCCTGCACGCAGAGAGTCCAGCTTCCAGTGATCTGACTTCCCTTGCGGGGTGTTGGAGTTCGAGTCTGGCAAAGAGATTCCTACCTCTCTCATTCTTCAGGTATGGAGCTGACAAGAACCTAGAGGGACTCTTGGCATACTAGGCATACTAGACTCAACATACTCTTAGTATACCATAGTAAGGAATACTTCACCTACTTCATACCTCTCCCTACACCTAGGTTAGGTTAGGTACATTGGGGTAGAACTAGATTAGAAACGCATCGTATGAGTACTCGCATTTTTAGTCTGTGTTATTTATGTAAAAGCATATGTACTAAAAGATAATGCTATCGCAGTATTATTTATTTCTACTGCTTACACTGTACATTATTTATCTCGCATACTGTCTTGTGATCGTCACAGCACATTTTACTTACACCAGAAACAAGACTGTTCAATAAATCTTTTATTGAAACGCCCATCTATTCTTTCTGTGTAACTTTGAGGAAAACTAAGTATGCACGATTGAGCTGAGTGAAATAGTTATCTATTGTTTCCACGACTCTGGGACACATTCTGATTCTAAAGGGAAACAAAAGTGGTCATGTTTTGCGGCTGCCAGAAACTACTCCCTTCTTGTTGTCAAGGAGTTTCTAGTGGCCTCTGAGCTAGCTGGCACAAGTAATTAAGTTTAATATACTCGATAGGGACATACTGACCTTAGTCCTATGTCAAACCTATAGGATATATTATTCCAATGCGCAGAGCCTATTAGGGAAATAGGAGCTACACTACAAGGGAGCTGGAAACAGAGCGAGAGACAGGCGGAGATCAATAGCCGCTGGCGGAAAGCAGCTGATTGATAGTTGGAGAGTGGTGGGAGGACCAAAGCAAAGACAGGAGCAAAGCCATTAAAAAACTAGTTTTGTGGGGGACGGGTGGATCTCACACCATGTTACGTGTAAAAGGCCAGCAGGGCTGGGCAGAGTTGGTCACACGAAGTGAACAGTATCAGAGCAATGTAATTAAAACAAACATAAAACTACGTAGGCGCATTTGTAAAAGGAGACACACACTCCAATAAAACATATATTAAAAACTCTAGAAAGGAAATCGGAAGTAAAAAGTATTGGGGCAATGTAATGAAAAGAAACATAAAACTACGTAAGCGCTAGCAGTAAAAGACCAGATAGCAAGGGAAAGAGAAAGCACGCTTGTGTGTATATAGTAACCTGACCCAACAGGAATGTAGCTGCCACCATGCGCGCCACTGCTCGCTCCCGCAGGCAAAACGCCATGGGAGTGAACATTAGAAAAGAGGTGGGACATGCACCCGCCTTTACCCATTATGGCAGCGCAATGAGGAAAAAATGCCCAGAAAGTCTCTGCGCTTACCATTATACAACAGGAAGCCAATTTAAACTGTGAAGCAATACCTGTTGGAGTCCGAAACTAATTCGGGCAAGCGTGTTCTGAAACATAGGCTGAGAGTGAAAAAACACGATAGGAAACAAATTAAGCTACACATAGCATTTCTAAAGATAGTAGTAAGTCTGCACGGCTAGGAAACTTACCGGCAAAAGTCAGAAGAATAGAGGCCGCACGACTTCGGTCCACGCAATTTGTGCAGTCCGATTATTTACGGACACAGGCTCTTAAAGAATTAGCCAGTGGAGGGGGGAGAGAGCAGGGTAAGTATTTAGGCAATATGTGGCGGGGAATAAATCCGCTGTAAAGCTCTCTGAGGGAAGGGTGATTACCGGCAATAATCTGAGGGTCTACAGGATATGCGGCGGCTTGGATTGCTCTCACGTCCTGCCATGCGAGGGTTTACGGGTTATGTAGAGGTCAAGCGAGCGTGTTGTCATGACTACGCTCTGAAGATTCTCTACAGCTCGTCGTGATCAGAGACAAATGGAGCCTATGCATAGCAAATGCGACGAGATAAAAGCACGGCGCGTTGAGCCACGACGAGGAATGCAGCTGCCACCCTGCGCGCCGCTGCTGGCTCCCGAGAGCAAAACGCTGTGGGAGTGAACCTTTGCAAAAGAGGTGGGACATGCGCCCGCCTTTAGCCATTTGCAGGCTACGATAACGAAATGACACAGGCAACAACCAACCCAATGCGTGGGGGGAGTCAGACCCACACAATGAAGTTTAGAGTGCTTACAAGAAGCCTTGCAGAGCAGCGCATGTGCGCTGGCTCAGGCTCGACCTAAAAAGGAAGCACAATGAAATAAAATGTTTGTCTAGGATCACGTAATTTGGAAAAACGTGGAAGCCGAGAAAAATTGAGGTTTTTCTGATTTTACATTGTGCTTTTCAGCCATGACATGTGTATCTCTGGTCCTCTCCTGTTTTCCATGAAAGGTTAATGTTTTTTCTTTAATTCTTAACACATAAGGTTGGAGCATGGGTGGCTGCCTGAAGCCACATGAAAGCTCAGCTCCATTTGGGCTGGAGGGTCCAACAGAACATCGAGTAGAGCCAGGCATCTGGCTCAAATTTGGCTCGAGCTTTGTTTGGCTAGCCGGCCTCTAGCATAAGCTT
Source organism: Calotriton arnoldi (assembly GCA_963921515.1). Lineage (NCBI taxonomy): Eukaryota > Metazoa > Chordata > Amphibia > Caudata > Salamandridae > Calotriton > Calotriton arnoldi. The sequence continues at coordinate 3,316,230 of CAWUFW010000252.1, read as the reverse complement.
ATTGTCTGTGTAAAGCCATTTGGCGATTCGGAAAGACTTCACAAAATCACAAAATGGTTTGAATACATGCAAAAACACCATTTTGCTGACACAACCCCTGTGATTTTGAGAATCGCTAGACTTGCAACAGCAAAATACTTTCCTATATATGACTTCAGGATTTTAGCAGTTTACAAAAGATATAAATTTAAGGTTCATTCTCCTGGTGAGGGAAAGCGCGTTCCAAAGCATTGCACAACTACACCAAGGGCCTTATCTTAAGTGCAGATTTTATTAATCGTGGGGTTGCCTAAAATGAAATAACATAAAGATCTCAGTTTAAGTGTGGGTGTAACTGTTTTTTGTTTGCCAGAAAAGTATGCACGGGTTTCGTTTTTCAGACAAGAATCTTTTGCTGAAAATTAAATAGGAGATTTTGTATTAAGTGTGCTTAATTATCTCCCTCATTAGGCAATAACAACAGCAATGCTTCTTTACCATTCCATCAATGATACAATATCTATCTCTTTATTTATTTATTTGCAGAGTTTTATATAGCGCGAACATGACCCTTCAGGGTATCAGAGAGCTGTACACATAGCAGTCAGGTCATACATACAGGAGTAAATGCAAGAAGGAATATGCAGGGAGCAATACAGATACAGTGTACGAAAAAGGTCTGGTAGAGCCATGGTCTGGAGGTGTCTTCGGGAAAATGGCCAATCTGAGTGATTTAGGATTACTAGTGCAATAGTAATGTAACAACTTACTTGTTATACACTGTTGAAACACTTTATTAACGGTTACTATCATTACATGCATTGGTATTCAGCGAATCGACTTTGGAAGGATTAATAGCTGAGATGACCTGGTCAAGAATCAAAAACAAATAACTCACGGAATGATCGTAATGGCTATAGGAAGTTATTGTTATAGATTATGGTTCTTTGTTTGAAACATATTTTAGTAGGTATCACATTTTGTCCGCTTTCCCACTCTTCGACGAAAGAAATGTAATAAAGAGAGTGGCTTCTAAAGAGCGCTGCGCGCGAGAAGCTAGAATGTATCCTTTTTCTCTAAATGACCTTGTTATTATGACCATTTAACCCCTGTTGATTTTGGAAATGATCTATGAGCCTTCTGTGGAATTATCTGCTAATGGAAACACCACAACCCTCTCCTCCTCAAATCCATTAATTGCTTTGCTTTATCGCCGATATCCCGGAGATTGCACAAACACCGCGAACATTTGTTTTGACCAAACTGTCTGTGATAACCGAGGGAGAGTCATTTGCACTTGTGTGAGAAGGGACTCTGTGGGGCTAATCTGACTCCTGTGTGATAACATTCTGACACCAACCCCTCCGCGGGATTAGGCCCCGGGCCTAAAATGCTAATGCAGGTAAGCACCTTTCAAAGGACTCTGTGGGAAAGGTCCCTGCGGTGCAAAATAAAGATTCAGGTTCGAAAACATTGGGATGAGCCACCATTTGCACAGGCCACCGCTGCTTCTGCCGTGATGCCGGGGTGAAGCCGCTTTCCAGATTCTTCAAAGGAGGTTCCTGGGGGTCACCATGAGAAATGTTTCGGCTCTCCTACGGGCTTGCCGAAGGACACCCGGGAAATAAATTAGGAATACAGGATACTGGGTTATAAATATACACACGCACGCACACGATTCAAAAATAGGAAATTGTCCAAGCTTCTCCCCGAAATGCTGAAGCGGTTAACAGACAGGGCTATCCTTTTAGATAATTTAGCTCCAAAACCAAAAGTCTTTGAAATTACCCCAAGAGAGCGTTCAGTGCATTTAAAAGCAATTCAAAGGGAGGCAGGAGGAATGCGCATATTTTTGGCATTGTGTGTTTCACCCTGAACTGACAAACCGTGCAGCTTGGCCTGTATGGTTCTTATTTTCACTGCGTGCGCTGCTTGTTATTTCGGAGGCCCGCAGAACTCCGCGATAAAGCATGAACTTGCCGTTTCTCGAGACTCGAGGGCCACGGGACAAAGTAGAAACGGTTTGTGGCACGTGTGTCAGCGGACACCTCCCTGGCCAACGACTTGTACAGCGTGGCGCAGACTGATAGTACAGCACAGCCAGGAACTGAATGAGAGCTAAAAAAGCAAGCTGTAACCAGTGGTGCGCGCGCACCACAGAGGAGCGGGGGCTAGGGAGCGCGGCAGCGAAGCGAACGTGCGCTGCTGCGCGTGCTGGCCACCGGCGGGAATGGGCGGAGCAAAGGCGGGACATGCGCCCGCCTTTGCCTAATTGCGTGCTGGCTTTTTTAAAAAAAATACGCGAAAGCCAATGGCAGCCGCGGAAAGCAAAACCACACGCACGAGCGTGTGAGCAGCTTTCAGAACCCCATACAAAAGGGCTCTCGCTGCGCGAGCAGTGCTGCGCACTGCAACGCAGGCGCGAGCCCTAAAAAACATGTTCGGATTCTATTTGAAAAAGCATGAGTTGTGCTGGATATGGTGCGGGGCAGCGTTCCCACCGCAGCCTGCATCTCCCTGCGACGCTCCGTGCAGAAACACAGCCAAATAGAATTGTAAGTTAAGTAATTGTTTACATACGAAAGATGTGTGAATGTGTGCATGTGGGAGTGTGAAGGTAGTAAACAACTGGTAACTGTTCTCAACAGTGCGAAATATGTAGATTTGAGATAGGAAGAAGTGCTCCTTTCTTGAGTTCTTCCCAGCCCCAAGAAGTCTGGCACGGTGTGAAAAGTTCCAATTGTTTGGAAATGTTGTTTAGGTGGAGACTGCAGCAGCATAATAAAAACACATGTTGCCTGGCTTTTAAGATAGTTATCTGTTTGAGGAGTTGCATATGTGCATTTTAACAAAAAGCACAGAATGATTGTTGTTTTGTGAACCACACATGATAAGAAGTATCGACAAACATTGCAATGTTGCTTTGAAGTTTTGTTTCCGTTTGTTTTGATTGTAACAGTTGCAGTTGGTGTTCTGTTTTATAGGAGCAGTGAAAGGGAATTATATTGAGATAGGAAGACTACGGAAGGTTTATAAGAAGAAAAGAGCAATTTTTTTGTAAGTGTGCTAGGAGAGGAATAGTAACATAAATAAAGTTGTGGGTAAAAAGGAAAAAAAAAACTAATTTTGAACAAAGTATTTAACAAACCTAAAGTCCAATTGCATTACAGAGCATTTTTTCAGCACCGGGACACTGTGATTTGTCTACAATCACAGAATGTTCGAGCCCCCTCCACACTCGAACCTGGTTCCCAGCTTCAAAGACGTACGCCGTTGTGAATGCAACCTCGGCTCTACATATAAAAAATACTTGCGGAATGCGGCGGCGCCCAGGTTACAAATATAAAAGGGCGCCGTGCTAACATGTAAGTGCGGAGTGCATGTAAAAATTATGCGCTTGGCGGCTCCTGGTAATACTAATGCTAGGCTTGAGTCTGACTGTAATGCAATTGGTGCTGATTGAAAGCGCTCTGATACCTAACTGCGCTATATAAAAGTGCAAACAAATAAATAAATAAAGCCTACCTGTAGCACGTCCGCTCTTATTCTGCGATGCCACATGCCTTTGGGTCCCTGTACTGATTAACTGCACCCGGCTGTGGGAAACCTCCATGGCGGGAACAACGTGTTGCGGGGCAGACGCGGGGAATGTAGCTACTGTCCTGTGGCTGCACCGCAGGGTAACTGTGCGGGGGCAGGAAGGCAGGCAGTCGGTAGGGCTGTGCCATGGCAGTGTAGTCCTCTCTGCATGCCGGCCATGGGGGTTGCTGTTGGCTGACGGGAAGTGGTGAGGAGGTGCCGGTTCGGTATGCCTGCTTCCTGATCTTGGGCAGGCGACAGTTTTTTTTTTAAAAACGAGTCGGGCAACCCGCTGCAAGGAAATGTGCGGTCGCCATTACTGAATGTTTTATAAAAAATAAAAAAACTATTTGGGCGAGCTGCGCACAAGAAGATGTGCGGCCGCCTTCATTTAATGTAAATAAAAGAAGCCTCTCCACTGGAGAAATATAACAAAATTAAAAGATACACGTCACCATTTTTTTTTTTTAGATAGCACGAACTCGACCCGAACGTATCAGCCCGCTTTACATGAGCACCAATTTCATTGCAGAGCATCATTGTGATTTGTCTACAATCACAGAATGTTCGAGCCCCCGCCACACTTGAACCTGGTTCCCAGCTTCAAAGACGTACGCCGTTGTGAATGCAACCTCGGCTCTACATATAAAAAATACTTGCCGAATGCGGCGGCGCCCAGGTTACAAATATAAAAGGGCGCCGTGCTAACATGTAAGTGCGGCGTGCATGTAAAAATTATGCGATTGGCGGCTCCTGGTAATACTAATCATTAAGACGCTGCGCCTGTGCATACTGAAGTTCTGCGCCTAAGCGTTTTAACACCACATCGTTCACGTGAGGTTTGTTGCTCCAGAAAAAAGAGTTCGAAGACGAATACTTAATCCCAATAGGAGCATGTTTACTGTAGTTAGGCGGTGCTGCCTAGGCGTTCCCAAACCAAGAAAGGAGGAACGAAAACTCAGATTAGCATGTCAAAACCAAGAGATTTAAGTTGACTGCCGAACAAACCAATAAAAGCTGATAGGTGGAGTTTCACCACACAGACGAATTACTTGATGTCTCGGAGAGACAGCGCATGCGCTGCCTAGGCGAGACCTAAAAATGATGGGACTCCCCCGGTTCCTGTACATACTGCAGAACTACCCGCTCCATATTCCTAATTCCTGGTTCACAGAAACAGGATCTTTACTTAGCACCTTTCTTTGGCAGGGGCGCCTGCCCATATGATGGTGATTCGTTTATGAGGGTGGTATTGGAGCAGTGGACATTTGCCTATACTACTGGGGGTCCCATCTTCTGGTCATAAATGACTAACTGACCGGGGGCTGGAACAACCCACCCTACCAGTTAGAGCTTAGCGGCCTGGGGATAGATAGGGTGATGCAGTACCTATATGGGCTCCCACTCCCCTCTACGCTACCGGAGTTCACGAAAGTGATCTTCTTGGTGTGGCAGGGAGCTCTTCGCTTCACAGGTTGGTATAGGCCCTAACAGGGAAAACTCCCCTCTGGAGGGGCCGCTGGCTGAAACAACTAGTTTGACTCAAGGGATTCCACCGATGGAACCTCATAGGCATCTCCACCTTAGCCGATGTTTGGTGCGGATCCAACATGTGTTCCTTTGCCAGACTACAATCGCAGATCTCTCTATCTACCACCCAGTTTCACCAATATCTGCAGATGCGTCATGCTCTTGACTCCTACACTACAGAACTACAGGACCTCCCTGACTAAAATCCCCTCGGAGCCCGGCTGCTGCTTGGGAGACTAGGCAATAAGGGAATCTCCCAACTATACCGACCACTGGTGAACAATGCCCTGTGATCCCTGGACTCGTTACGGTCACGATGGGCAGGCTGGGTCGGGGACTTAGATGAGTTGGAATGGAGGGAGGCCTGTATGGCCCCCAGGGAACTGACGATATTGGCCCGGCTGAGGTTGATTCAGTTGAAATATCTCCACCAAACCTACATGATGCCTTAAAGACTGGGCCGTGCCCAACTTGTCACAGATCCCAGATGTCCTCGCTGCCTATCCTTGGAACCAGATTTTATTTCACGTGATATGGCTGTGTCCAGAACTCACATCATATTGGTCCTGGATTGACACTACCCTTTCAGCAGCACAGGCCAACCCTATACAATTAACTCCCAAAGTGGCCCTGCTGGGGATACTGGAAGGTCTGGGGGGCCCCGGGGAGACAGATCCTTAATTGGAATAGTGACTTTGATTGCCAAGAGAGACTGTTAGACTTGGCATCTTTTGGCGTGTTTCCCCTGAGTTTTTGCTTTCTGACCTCCCGGTTTTGACTCTGTTTGTGCTGGCTTAGTGTTTCTGCGCACTTTTCTCACTGCTGATCAGTGGTAAAGTGCAAGTGCTCCTGTGGTAAAATGTGTTATGGATTGGTGTTTCCATGATTGGATATTTGATTTACTTGTTAGTCCCTAGTAAAGTGCTCTGAGTGTGCCAGGGCCTGTAAATCAAATGATTGTGCCACCCACGTGAGTAGCCCTGAAAAGGTAACTCAGACCTGCCATTGCAGATTCTGCGCGCAGTCTGGTACTGCCATGACGACTTGGCAAGTGCACCCACTTGCCAGGCCCCAACCTTCCCTTTTCTTACATGTCAGGCACCCCTAAGGTAGGCCCAAGGTACCCCTGTGGGCAGGGTGCAGTGTATGTGAAAGGTAGGACATGCCCTGGTGTGTGTGGCATGTCCTGATAGTGAATTACTGCCAATTTCGTTTTTCACTATTGCAAGGCTACCTGTTCCCCATAGGACAGAAGGGGAAGCTTGTTTATAACATCTTATAAACATAACTGGCCCTGGGAACTAGGTAAGAAAATGAAGTTTAGTATGCCTGAACTCAGAATCTAAAGATGCATCTTTTAGTAAAGGTGATTTTTACATTCTGTGTTTGAAAATACCACTTTTAGAAAGTAGGTATTTTCTTGCTCAGTCATTCTGTGTGCCTCTGTTGGAATGTGGATTGCCTGTCTGGGTTTTGGATGACAGCAGGCTGGGGAGCAGGAGTGGCTCCAGATAGTCTAGGTGAGTCAGAAAAGGGCTGAATAGACCTGGGCTGCAACTGGGGAAGGGGGAGGAGATTTCCTTGCACCTCAAAGGGCCTGGTCTGCCTCTGACAATGCCGTCTCCACCTCCTGCCAGAAAGTCACACCAGAGAAGGCAGAACTGGTTCTGGCTGGGCACAGACACTCTCTGCCTAAAGGATCAAAGGATTTTGGGATATAAATATCGGGGCCCAGACCCCTGAACTTTAGAACTCTTTTGGATCAAGAAGACTGCCAAGAAGAAGAGCTGGAGAAGCTGTGAGGAGGAACTACCACTTTGCTGTGTGCTTTGCTGTGTTGGCCTACAGCGGCTGCTTCTGTCTTGGGCAGTGAAAGGACTGGACTGAACTTCCTGCAATCTACTTTTGTGAGTTTCTCCAAGGGCTTGAGGTAGAGCTTGCCCCCTGTTCAAGAAGTCTCAGGCACAACAAAGACTTCAAGCTCTTCTGCCCTCAGCACTGGGGACTGTGTGTTTTGTGCTGCAACAGAAGAAAAGCAAGTCGACGACGCCTCTGCCGACTCCGTGTCCCGAAGGCACCGCAGAGGGCACCGCCGCAACGCCGCACCGTGACCCTGGTCTCACCGACGACACCTGCTGATGCCGCCACCGAGACGCTGCTCGCACCGCGACCTGTGGGCACCGCACTCCGCACCGCTTCGCTTCACGAAGACGCCTTGGCACCGTAGAGGGCACCGCCACAATGCCGCACCGCGACCCTGGTCTCACCGACAACGCCTGCTGACGCCACCACCGAGCCGCTGCTCGCACCGTGACCTGTGGGCACCGCACTCCGCACCGCCTCGGTTCACGATGACACCTTGGTATCCCCGATGATGCCGCTCCACGCCGAAATCTACGCCGCTGCTTGCACCGTGGTTCGAGGGCACCGCTCGTAAAGTTGCACGATGCACCGCCCTCATCCCACACCGCAGCCTTGGCCTACCGACGCCGGCGCCATCGACTCCAGTTCGTCAGTCGACGACAGCGCTTCAGCAACGACGACGCCGCTGCTTGCACCGTGACCTGCCAGCACCGTGACGAGCACTGCCTTCATCTCGCACCGCGACCCTGGTCTCACCGACGACGCCATCCAATGCCGCCACCGAGCCGCTGCTCGCACCGCGACCTGAGGGCACCGCACGCCGCACCGCTGCACTTCGCACCGCAGCACCCGGCGCCTGCCGACGCCAGCGCTCCTGACTTCAACAGAGAGGAGATCGATCTGCAACGCGTGTGACTTCGAGGGCCCCGACGACTCCTGCACCGACCTCCGGAACCGACGCCTGCGGACGCCGTGCTTTCGGAAGCTCAACTAGAGGTCGCCGACGCCCTGCATTTCTAGAAAGGTACTGTTTGCGGGTCTTCCCGACACCGTAGCTGGCCCGCGACGCTGCGGTCAGCCCGAACTGTTTGGATTTGTTTGCTCACGACGCCGTGATAGCCCGGGACGGAGCTATCGACATCAAGGAACTGTTTTTAAAGCATATTTTGATAACTGAAGATTTGTAAGTACTGTATTGTGGATTTTTATCGTTTTTGGTCTTGTCTTAAGAATATAAAAATATTGGATATTTTTCTAAACTGGTGTGGTGTCCTTTTGTAGTGCTTACACTGTATTACTGTTGGTTATGTGCAAATGCTTTACACACTGCCTCTAAGATAAGCCTGACTGCTCGTGCCAAGCTACCAAGGGGGTGAGGGTCCCTATTTGGACAGAGGTGCAAGCCCTTGCCAACTAGAGACCCCCATTTCTAACAGAGACATTTCCCGTGCTTGGAAACAACCTTCCTCACCAACAATGAAACAGTGGCGTGCTGGGATGGACTGGTGTGTAAAACTAGAGGAATCCATTTATGTTGGAAGGGGGCATCCCACAAAGTTTTTAAGATCTGGGGTAAATGGTAGTACTACTATTGTCTAGCTTCCACATTGGAATCCTTGGCGAATCATGAAATCTAAACCTGCTGGTTTAGGGTATGGGTCTATTGGCTTGAAGCTTTATTTTTGGTGTTTTTGTTTCCCTTTGTTTTTGCCTAGTCTGTTGGCTTGTGAAAACTTAATAACATTTGCTTATCAAAAAAAACATTGAGACAGATGCTCCAAGGATGGATAACTGGATCCATGCGACAATTAACTCGCTTGCCCCTATTAAGTCCAGGAAATTTGAAAGAAGCATGCCTTTGATCCCCTGGTTTACTGAAGCTCTCATTGAAGAAAAAAAACGTTGTGAAAAAAAGGCCGAGAGATTGTGGCTCAAGGGGTACAACTTGACAGAGAAAGAGTTATAGCCCTGAGTAAATATCATGACTCACTCAAGACAGCCAAAAGGGCCTAAATTGAAAGTAGAATGGAAAGGGCAGATAATAAGATACGTGAAGTATTTAGGATAGTGAACAATTTTATGACCCCCTCCAGCTTGTACCAGAGATGCTCCACCATTTCTAAAATGGTGCAGTGTTAACTCTTTTGATTTCTAACATCCAAGGCAGCCTAGCAGGCTCTGCTCCGGGACTCAGCAGACTTACCCTTTCTAGGGAAGTGACCAAGGAGGTAGAGTGCTCCCTCTCCTTCTTTAATCCCATCTCCTTGGAGGAGTCACTAACAGCCATTCAGTCTTAAATTGGGCTCACCAGCTGACCCATGCCCCATTAGTTTGCTAATTATGGCAGCAGAGGTAATCAATTTGTGGGTAAATAAGATGCTTAATGATTCGCTGGCTTCCACGATGGTTCCCACAGGCTGGAAACAGGCACAAAGTCTCCTGCTCCTGAAGAAGCCATCAGCTGACCCCAATATGCCGAGTAATGTCTTTGCTTCCTTCAATGTGAAAGATCTTAGAGAAATTGGTCAATAGGCAACTCTCCTGCTACTTGTAGACTAACAATCTCCTCCATCCCAGTCAGTCTGGTCTTAGGCAGAATCTGAGTACTGAGTCAGCTCTTCTCAAGGTTGGGGAACAAATCAAAGGCAATCTAAATGCCAGTGGCAAGGCTGTGCTGATTTTGTTAGATCTGTTGGCTGCCTTTGACACAGCACCTCACTCCTCTCTGTTGTACCGCCTTTTGAAGATTGGAGTAAAGAGGCTGGCTCTTAGATGGTTGACCTCTTTTTTAGACAATAGAGAATAGGAAGTTGTAGTGTTTTCTTATAAATGACACTAAGCTTTGGTATTGAAGTTAGTATCTTCTTTATTGCCAACCCGTCCTTGGTATGGAGAAGGCAGCAGCTCCCAGCAACGTCTGCCAAACACTCCATCCCCAACCATTTATGCATGGAACTACAGAATACAGAACACTTACCAAGTTCTACCATCTAATACATTCTATGCAAAGCTAAAGGTACAAATATAAATATACATTACATATACTACACATTCTCCTCCTTTTTTAAAAAAAACAAAGAAAAGTTAAAAACAAGACGGAAAGAAGAAAGGAAAAAAATACATAAATTATTCAATAGCATATAAATTCATTGTACCTATCAGGTTTCTTAACAATTCTACCATAAGAAGTTTTCACTTCTGAAGAACAACTTAGTAAGCTTGACCTTCATCTTGAAAGGTTTCATTAACCATGTTTTTTTTTGACCAACAGAATCTGTACCTAAGTTTAATTGTTCTGAGTTATCGAGATATATGTCTTTCTCTGTATCACTCAAAGAACTGCGAACCACATCATTAAGCCACCAATAATCATGGTTAACCTTCTTTTTTTTCATCTTTTGTACTACTGCAACCTGCCAAAGCCAAACGACTCATGTGCCAAATTTCCCCATTTTCCAAAACTACTAAATTATGCCTAATTTGTGATATTTTCCTGGGCTCACTACATTTGCTTTCTCCCTTGGGATCCTTTCTAGCACTTTTGACACGTACCCACTGACAAACACGCAAACTCACGGGTTTAGTTCCGTGTCTAACATCGTAATACAATTTGTTTTTGTTTTGGGAATTAGTTAAATTAAGTTTAACTTCATCTAAGTTGCAATTTACCATACCGTTGCGTTTCGTCCAACCTGGATTGGTTTTGGAAAAAGGAATTCTCCCTCTCATTAAAGAGAACGGGCTTTTGCCTAAGGAACCATGAGAAGTTACTCCATTATCGGTCAAAATGGATGCAGGAAAACCTTCTTGTAAAAAAACATTATCAAGGAACTCAATTACGGTTCTGGTGTCCACTTTGTCAACGACTCTTAACTCAAACCATCTTGAGAACATGTCAATTAAGACAACATTATACTTGGTGCTGCGATCCTTCCAATTAATTGGTCTCATAATGTCCAAGGCTAATTCCTCCCAAGGTAAATTTGGGGAACTTATCACACCTAAAGGTGGGTTGAAAGTTTTCATGGACTTGTCAGCAGTTTCGCAGTTTATACATGACCTCACTACTTTCTCAATAGCACTATCAACACCAGGCCACCAATACTGATCTTTGACCCTTCTTTTAGTGCGTGAAATGCCAGAATGACCCTCATGACATAAATGTATAATTTGGTTTCTTTACAACCTAGGAGGAATAACTCTCTCACCCCTCAAAAGTAAATTGTCAGTCACGGTGAGTTCATCCCTTACCTCCCAAAATCCTCTTAAATCCTCACGAACACCTCTTATTTAAATTGAGCCAACCATCAATGACTCTAGTTTGGACTTCAGTCAAAACAACATCCTCCTCTTCAGCTTTTAACCATTCCTCATTAGTGATGCTGTTACGGAGGTCAATTATTTGGAGAATATTGGCAACTGAGAACTCATTCCAAGAATTACTGACAATTTTCGTTAAAGGTAAGGCCAATCTACTAAGACAATCCGCGATGACATTCTTGGCACCAGGTACATATTGGATATCAAATAAGAAATCCTGCAAACGCATGGCAAATCTGGCTATTCTAGCAGTAGCTCTAGTAAGACCCTCGGTGGTTAGTAATTTGGTGAGAGGCTTATGATGACTTCTTACAGTACATTTTTTTCCCCACAGAAATTTACGAAAATGTTCCAATGTCCACACTACTGCCAAGGTCTCTCTCTCAATAACATAATATTTTTCCTCAGTAGGAGTGAGAGACCTAGAAGCGAAAGCAATTACAACTTCTTGCTTAGTATTTTTATATTGAGTAAGGACAGCACCTAAACCTTTACAACTGGCGTCGTTAGTAACCATAGTATGAGCATAAGGATCAAACCCTTGTAGATTTGGTGCTTTGCTTATCGCATTTTTTATGGATACAAATGCTTGTTAACACTCATCTGACCAGCAAAAATTAACTTTGTTTTTGAGCAAATTCCTCATAGCATGAGTCTTTTCTGAAAAGTTACTTACAAATTTTGAATAAAATTCTGATAAACCCAAGAATGACCTCAAATCATCCTTGGATTAGGCGCTGGAGCATCGATAATGGATTTAACCAGTTTGGTTTTGGGTCTGATACCTGATTCACTAATTTCATGACCTAAATAGGTCACATTTGTTTCGGAAAATCTGCACTTAGAGATTTCAGCAGTGAGACCTTTACAATTTAGCACCTCTAAAACCCTCCTTAATCTCCCTTTGTGCTCTTGGGTATTGCGTCCCATAAAAAGAATATTATCTTGGAAGAATATAATTCCTGGCATATCACCAAATAACTGCGACATGAGTCTTTGAAAAACAGCAGCCACAGAGGCCAATCCAGAGGGCATGCGGCGAAATCGAAAACACCCGAAAGGGGTGCAAAAGGCTGTCAAATCCCTACTGGAATGGTGCAATGGAATTTGGTGATATGCCGAGGATAGATCAATTGTGGAAAACAATTTAGCACCTCGAGTTAAAGATAACATTTCGTCTATTCTGCGTAGTGGAAATTGATCTACTACAATATTATCATTGAGACTCCTGAGGTCCACACTTAAACAAATGTTTCCATTGGCACGCCTTGCGATGACCAAAGGAGAAATCCATTCCGAAGCCTCCACAGGCTCAATGATACCACTTTCTGGTAATTTGGCAAGTTCTTTCTTTACTTTACTTCATCCTTAACAATTGTCGGAACGTTCCGAACTTTATGGATTTTGGGTATTGCACTCATTTTAACTCTAATGCAATGAGAAAAACCTTTGAGCTTACCAATTCTTCCATTAAAAACTTCGGGAAATTCATTAAGAACCCAACTTTTAGTGCTCTCACTTTCACAAGCAACTAAAACTTGTTCTGGGCTGTTGGGATCAAGTATGATATGTAGAGCTCCCTGGTCCTTCCAACCTAAAACAGATGGTCCATCTGTGGCTACATACAGTTTGCACATGGCCCTACGATTCTTGAATTCAAACATTAATACACGATAACCCAACATCTCAATTTTGTCGCTTGTAAAACTTTCTGGAAGTACATCTGTATGTTCTAGATGTGAGCCAAAAACCCCAACAAACTTGGTTTCCCATACATTTTGTGCAATGATAGTAGAAGGGGAACCAGAATCTGCCGCAACCTGCAAAGGAATCCCTCCAAAATTTACCATACACAAAGGTTTGTTTCTGTCTGAACCCTTGATGTTTAGAACAATATTGTATTTTTATTCTCCTTGCGAGGTTGTTCTTGGATGGAATTGTCAGAATCATAGTCCGAAGAATTAGAATCAGTTTTAGTGAGACATGTTACTTTCAAATTTTTCTTAGACTTTTTCCTGCAAACTTTCGCAAAATGTCCAATAATGCCGCACTCTAAACACTTTGCAGATTTGGCAGGACACCTTTCAGATCTAGCATTATGCGCTTTTCTGGCACAACAATAACAGGAAAAAGTTGCTGAAACAGATTGCTTCTCTTTTCTTTTAATCATTGTGTTGCGAATACTCTTGTTTTTAGCGGACACATCATTTCCTTTTTATTTGATGAAATGTTATTAACAGTTGAAGGCTCATTCTGCTTAGAGTTTGCTTTAGAGCTTCTTTCGGATAATTCTGCCTTTTTCACTAATGCTATAATATCCTTTAGACTGGAATCACCTTCAATCCAAAGTCTATCTTGAATGCCCCTGTTCTTTGTACAGACTACCACCTGGTCACAAATTAAATCGTCATGCAAAACTCCAAATTTGCAAATGGCAGCTAAATTGTTTAGAGCAGAAACGTATTCTTCAATAGACTCGTGTTGATGCGGTTTTCTTTTAAAGAATGCGAGTCTTGTTACAGCAATACACACATTTGGAGAATAATGCTCAGATAAATGTAAAATTGCAGCTTTAAAAACATCAATATCACCAGCTGTATCCGGTTTCTGCATCTCATTATATACTCCAAGGCCTTCAGGACCTAAACAATGTAATAGGATTCTTTTTTTTCTTTCAGGGGATAAACTGCCGCCATTGTCTTCTAAAGTAGCAATATAATTTAAGAAATACTCTTTCCACTCCACCCATTTTATAATGGGTTTACCAGGTGCAGTGAGAAACTCTTTAGGAGTATTTAATGTAATGCTAACACTGGTGTTGCCTGAGTTGAAAGTGGTTGTTCTGTTGCTGTCATCAATGACAGCATAAAAAAAAAATCAAATAAGAACAGTACTGTATAAGTAAGTTTGAATATACTAACAAGGAGAATGAAATCCAAAGGTAAATGTAAATATTACTTGCCAGGAGATGGAAATCCAAGAGGAAAGGATCGGTGTTCAAATCTTCGTCCTTTCATTAAGATAAATTAAACTTTATTGTCTGGTTTTTTTTTTTAACAAAATGGGCCAAAGATAGAGTTGCTTCTGTGTATTCTGTGAGAAATCCAAGATGGCGGCACGTACAGTACGTAGGGAGTCACGTTGCGTGACCTCGTTGCTCAGATACTCACCCCAGTGTGCAACGCGAAGACAATAAAGGCTTCGCGAGGAAATGCTGCTGCCTGTAGAACGATGGTGCCTGGAAACGCGCAGAAACCGTTGTGGCAGGTAAGCTTTTCTTTTTTTTTTTTATAATTTTTTTTATTGATTTCAAACTTTGAAAAGTCACAGACATTGATAATTATACATTACAGCCATTAATACAACATGTTCATAATACAGGACATTGTACAGTTTGTCAGTCACTTGTTTCAAAAGATTGCTCCCCATTCTGTAGCAGTTCCATTTCTACAGTTGGGGAAACACACAGGTCTCCTCGATATATATTCCACTTGCCCCATTTTTTATCCCATTTCTTAGGGCATTCTCAAGATTTAAAAACCTCTTTTTCAGCGATCATGCACTTGTCTAGTTCGGTTGCCCATATCCTATACAATGGTCTTTCCACCACGTCCCACTTTTTTGCTATTTCACGTTTCACTAAGGTATATCCTAAAGTGGCCAGTTGTTGCTCCACTTCTGTAAGGTCAGTCGCCTCCCATATATTAAGGAGCCCGAGTGGTGGGGTAAGGGTTAGTGTCTTCGCTAATGCGTCCTGTATATGTCTTGTAGCCCCTTCCCATATAGATCGTATGAGCGGGCACAGTCCCCAAATAGTGTGAAAAAAGGTTGCGTCTTGGTGACAGCCGCGCAAGCATAGCGTGTCTTGTCTTGATCCTATTTTCGCTAACGTGACCCCTGTGAGATACGTTCTGTGTAGGATTTTAAGTTGGATCAAACGGAAACGGAGAGCGATAGCCACCTCCCTCGGGGACATCAGTGCCGTCTGCCAGTCCTCATCTTCAATGGGCCCTAGATCAGCTTGCCATTTTTCTCGAAGCGTATGGAACGGGTCTGGCAGGTTATTACACAGTTTTTGGTATGTTAATGATGTAGCTTTATTTAAAATTGGTTCAGAAAGCAGCCGATCCTCCAGAGGGGACGACTCCGGTAAATTGCTCATATCTAGTAGTGCTGTGGTAAGGGCATGGCAGATCTGTAGATATCGAAAGACCTCCCCTTGAGCTAGCTCATATTTCTCCCTCAGATCTCCAAACGTAAGGATTTTGCCCTTTTTCACTAGGTGACCTATTGTGGAAATTCCAATGGTATCCCACTTATCAAACCCAGGCTGATTACATAACAGTCCTAGCTTTTGGGTAGACCATAATGGTGTGGCCTAGGTCATTACATTTGTCCATCCTAGACGTCTAGTCGCCTGGTGCCAAATATCTACTGTATGGGCCGTTGGGCCGAGATATCTTCCTTTCCGGACTTTCATATACAGAGCCCCCAGGCACCCTTCTCTACCCATCTGGTATCTGTCTAGCATGTAAGACGGGTCTATCGGGGAGCGATACATCCAGTGGTTCACAGCCACTAGTTGCGAGGCCCAGTAGTAAAGTCTTACATAAGGGAGGGCAATCCCCCCATCGTACCACCCCTTAGTCAGCTTACGCAACGCGAGGCGGTCCGCC
Source organism: Calotriton arnoldi (assembly GCA_963921515.1). NCBI lineage: Eukaryota > Metazoa > Chordata > Amphibia > Caudata > Salamandridae > Calotriton > Calotriton arnoldi. The sequence goes on along the minus strand of CAWUFW010000252.1, from coordinate 3,300,283 downwards.
ATTCCAAAGAAGCGTCCTAACTTCACTTTCCACACTTCTAAAATAGGCGTCGGGAACCTTATTCAGACAATTTTGAAGGATATATAAAAAGCGCGGAAGAGCTAACATCTTAAATAGGGCAGCTCTGCCTAATAAGGAAAGGGGCAGGGATCTCCAGTGTTTGACGTCGTTGCGCAACCTGTCCAAGGGAGCAACTAAGTTTCGATTGTGAAAGAGTTGGGGATCTGGGGTTATAAAGACCCCTAGGTAACGAAATCCGTCAAGGGCAATTTCCACTCTGCAGCCCGGGGGGAGTTTAGGAACCGGGCCCCGGAGGACGAATAGTACAGACTTGCTCCAATTGATCGCGTAGCCGGAGTATTTCCCAAAGTTCGTAAAGATATTTAAGATTCTATGTATCGACGTGTAAGGGGACGCAAGATATAGCAGGATATCGTCAGCATATAGCGATATCCTGTCATCATGCCCTTCCGCCCATTTCAGCCCTCTGAGCAATACATCACCTCTCCCCCAGGATGCCAGTGGCTCCAGCATTAAGGAGAAAATCAGGGGGGATAGAGGGCAGCCTTGTCTGGTGCCTCTCCTTAGCTGGAATGTTCTGGACGTGTGATTATTAACCCGTACTTGGCCCCGCAGTTCCGTATAAAGCAGTTTCACCCAACCCAAAAATTTCGGCCCAAATTCCAGGCGTCTCAGTACTTCAAAGAGATATGGCCATTCTAGAGCGACCCTTGACCCTGTGCTCAGGCAGGTCACTCCCCACGCCGCACAGCTAGCTCCACCTGTCGGTGCCTGTGCCCTCCGCCCGCTGCTGCTGCGAGTTCGAGCCTCCTGTGGCCGCTCTCGTTTTTCACTACTTTTCACTGTAACTTTGCTGTAACGTTGCCCGCACCTCTGGGCTACTGTGCTGCCTTTTGTTGGTATTGCATTGTGTTGGTATTTACTTGTGCTTCCCTAAAGCCCCCCTGGTTCCCTCTCCCCCGCTGTACTCTGTTTTTTTCCCGCCGCTGCGTCCCCTGCGGCCCCGCTCGCCCATTCGCCCTCCCACCCGCCTCCCAGCTGCTCCTCCCTCCCACTCTTAATGCCGGCCGCTGCGCGGTGAGGAGAGCGACCCTTGACCCTGTGCTCAGGCAGGTCACTCCCACGCCGCACAGCTATCTCCACCTGTCGGTGCCTGTGCCCTCCGCCCGCTGCTGCTGCGAGTTCGAGCCTCCTGTGGCCGCTCTCGTTTTTCACTACTTTTCGCTGTAACTTTGCTGTAACTGGGCTACTGTGCTGCCTTTTGTTGGTATTGCATTGTGTTGGTATTTACTTGTGCTTCCCTAAAGCCCCCTGGTTCCCTCTCCCCCGCTGTACTCCGTTTTTTTCCCGCCGCTGCGTCCCCTGCGGCCCCGGCCCCCCATTCGCCCTCCCACCCGCCTCCCAGCTGCTCCTCCCTCCCACCTCCCCTTCTTAATGGCGGCCGCTGTGCGGCCGCGCCGCTGGCGCGCCTAAGGCAAGCCCGTCTAAGGCAAGCCCGTCTGTGCCCGTCCGCACCTGGACCGTGCCCAGCGCCAGACCCCCTGGCCCCCGCGCACACCAAGACACCCGTCACCATTACGACGCCAACCTCCTCCACGCACTCAACGCCGGCTGTTCACCCACCTGCTTCCAGGCCACCCCGAAGCGCACCCATGGACCCTTCACCTGCCGAAACTGCAGCTTCACCAGCCAGCGTACACCAGCACGACCGACCCTCCCACCAGGGCAGGCCACAACCTCCTCAGATGCATACTACTCAACACCCGCTCCATCCACAGGCACGCCGTCCAAATCTGGGACCTTCTCGACTCATCCTCCCCGGACGTCGCCTTCCTAACGGAGACCTGGATGAACACCTTATCGGCACCCGACGTTGCCATAGCCATCCCGGATGGCTACAAGATCACCCGCAGGGACCGCACCAACAGACCGGGAGGAGGAATCGCCATCGTCCACAGGAACACCCTCAGAATATCGACCAGCACCGAAGACACCCTCAGCTCCGCCGAACACCTGCACTTCCAGATCCACATCGATCCCAACACCACCCTCAGAGGAACCCTCGTCTACAGACCCCCCTGGACCCCGGCCACAGTTCAGCGACTCCATCACCGACATCGTCAGCTCGCACGCCTTGGCCTCCACAGACTATATTCTCATTGGAGACCTGAACTTCCACCTCGAGAACGCCAACGACAGCAACTCCACCACTCTGCTCGACAACCTCACCAACCTCGGACTCAAACAGCTCGTCACGACACCTACACACTCCGCCGGACATACGATCGACCCCATCTTTTCCGCAAGCAACCACGTCACCTTCAGCCACACCACCGAACTCCACTGGACCAACCACCGCTGCATCCACTTCTCCTTCAGGAAAAACACTGCACACAACCACCCGCAACGAATCCCCCACCGCAGCTGGAACAAGGTCACCGAAGACCAGCTAACCACCACCCTCGCCTGAGACCCACCAACTGACCACACCGACACAGCCGCCCGTAACCTCAGGCAGTGGATCGCCGACTGCGCCAACACCCTCGCCCCGATCAAGAAACCCTCAAACAGACGCACCAACAGAAGGGCCATCTGGTTCACCACCGACCTCCAGGCATCCAAGCAGACCTGCTGAAAACTCGAGAAGAAGTGGCGCCACAAGCAGACACCGGACAACCATGCAGCCCTCAAGAACGCCAGCCGTAGGCACCACCAACTCATTCGAACCGCCAAAAGCACCTCCTTCAAGGAACGCATCGACAACAACGCACACAACAGCAAAGAGCTCTTCAACATCGTGAAGGAACTCGCCAACCCCAGCTCCAGCTCTAACGACATCCCGCCGTCACAAGACCTCTGCAACTCTCTAGCCACCTTCTTCCACCGCAAGATCATAGACATCCCGACAGCCGCTGACACCTCAAACCCACCGCCCCCCAGCCACACCGGCCTCCTGCTCTCCTGGAACAACGACGAAGACACCATCAAAACCATGAACACCATCCACTCCGGCTCACCGTCAGACCCCTGCCCTCACCACATCTTCAACAAAGCGAGCTCCATCATCGCACCCCAACTCCGGAAGATCTTCAACAGCTCCTTCGAGACTGCCACCTTCCCGGAGAGCTGGAAACACGCCGAGATCAACGCCCTACGCCCTACTCAAGAAACCCAAGGCAGACCCAAAGGACCTCAAGAACTTCCGGCCCATCTCCCTGCTCCCATTCCCGGCGAAAGTCATCGAGAAGATAGTCAACAGACAATTGACCCGCTTCCTCGAAGAGAACAACACCCTGGACTCGTCCCAATCCGGATTCCGCAGCAACCACAGCACCAAAACCGCCCTCATCGCTGCCACCAACGACATCAGGACCCTACTGGACAATGGCGAAACCGCGGCCCTCATCCTCCTAGACCTCTCGGCCGCCTTCGACACCGTCTGCCACCACACCCTACGCACACGCCTCCACAATGCAGGAATCCGCGACAAAGCCCTGGACTGGATCACCTCCTTCCTCACCGACAGAACCCAAAGAGTCCGCCTCCCTCCCTTCCGATCCGAAGCCACCAAGATCACCTGCGGCGTACCCCAAGGATCATCCCTCAGCCCGACCCTTTTCAACATCTACATGACACCACTCACCAACATCGTCCGATCACACGACCTCAACGTCGTCTCATACGCCGACGACACTCAGCTGATCCTCTCCCTCACCAAAGACCCCGCCACCGCCAAAAGCAACTTCCACGAAGGAATGAAGGCCGTCGCCGAATGGATGAAGAACAGTCGCCTGAAACTGAACTCGGACAACACGGAGGTCCTCATCCTGGGCTCCACCACCTCCGCCTGGGACGACTCCTGGTGGCCAGCCTCGCTGGGAGCTGCGCCGACACCCACCAACCACGCACACAACCTGGGGTTCATCCTGGACTCAGCACTGTCAATGACCCAGCAAGTCAACGCCGTCTCCTCTTCCTGCTTCAACACCCTCTGCATGCTTCGCAAGATCTACAGATGGATCCCCACCGGAACCAGAAGGACGGTCATCCAGGCCCTCGTCACCAGCAGGCTGGACTACGGCAACGCCCTCTACGTGGGAATCACGGCCAAACTCCAGAAAAGACTTCAACGCATACAGAACGCCTCCGCACGCCCCATCCTCGACATCCCCCGCCACAACCACATCACTGCCCACCTGAGGGACCTGCACTGGCTCCCCGTCAACAAGAGGATCACCTTCAAGCTCCTCACCCACGCGCACAAAGCACTCCACGACGCCGGACCAGCATACCTCAACAAACGACTCACCTTCTACACCCCCAACCGCCAGCTTCGCTCCGCTGACCTCGCCCTCGCCACCGTTCCACGCATCCACCGAAAGACCACCGGCGGCAGATCCTTCTCCCACCTCGCCGCCAAGACATGGAACACCCTCCCCATCCACCTTCGCCAGACCCAGGACCTGCTAACCTTCAGGAGACTTCTCAAGACCTGGCTGTTCGAGCAGTAGCAGCTCCCCCCCCCTTAGCGCCTTGAGACCCTCGCGGGTGAGTAGTGCGCTCTACAAATGATTGATTAATTGATATAGAGTCGAACGCCATTGAGGCGTCTAGGGATAACACCACTGCATCTTCCTCTATATATTTCTGTCGCACTAGGACATTGTGAAGGCGACGGATATTCAACGCCGTATTCCTCCCCGGCATAAAGCCAGATTGGTCGGGATGGACCAGAGATGGAATTACAGAGACCAAGCGGGAGGCGAGAAGTTTCGCAAGGATTTTTGCTTCGACATTGATTAAAGAAATCGGCCTGTAAGAGCCGCAGTTCTCGGCGGGTTTCCCCGGCTTACGGATAACTACAATAGAAGCCAGACATTGGTCTTCTGGCAGGACTCCTTTATCATAGCTTTCATCATACATGTTCCTTAAGTGCGGCGCGGCATAAGAAGCTACCATTTTGAGAAACTCAATAGGGATCCCATTGGGTCCCATTCCCTTCCCTGATTGAATACTATTAATTGCCTTCCGGATTTCGTCATCTGTAAGCTCCTCGTCTAGCGTATCCCTGTCACCCTCTGATAGTGTAGGCAAATGGATATCTGCTAGCAATTGACGAGAGTCTTCTGCCGTGTATGTTGTTGAAGAGGTGTATACTTTCTCTAGGTGATCTGCAAACGCGTTTGCTATTTCTTGTGGATCTGAGATCTGCTTTGTTCCATGGAGGGTCAGCCTAGGTACCCATCGCTCTCCTTGCTCCCTTTTCTCCAGCCAGGCAAGTAATTTCCCGGCCCTGTCCCCCATTTCATACAGCTTATGTTGTGTATGTAATAGCCTGGCCCTCATCTGTTCCCCAGCTAAGGTCCTATATTCTAACTGTTTGATAGTTAGTCGATGTATGGCTGTTTCCGTGGGTGATCTAACACTTTCCGCCTCTAGCTGCTGGAGTTCACTCTCCAGTTGTAGGATTTGGTGTTGGTGTTTTTTAATATAGCCCACTTTTAGCGCCAGTGCCTGCCCTTTCAGTACTGCCTTAAAGGCCTCCCATATAGTCTGTGCTGAGTCCACTGATCCGACATTTTCCTTAAAATAATTGTCGATCTGCGTAAGTAGATTCGTTTTTATATCTGGGATTTTAAGCAACCATGGGTTAAGGACTATGGTGCCCCGAGGACGTTGATTGTAGTATGTAAGTTCGACCCACACCGCGGAATGATCTGAAATGCCTCTCGGCAGGGCATGAGGGTTTCGAAAATGTCCGATATCTGCCGAGTGTGTCAAAAAATAGTCTATGCGGGACATGCTCTTATGTGCGTTGGAATAGTAAGTGCATTGGGTCACGTCTGGCTGTAGAGAGCGCCATATATCAGTTAGGCCCATGGCCTTCGTGAACTCGTCCATGCGTGTATTAGGTCTTGTCTGGGGGCGTCGTGGATGTCTGTCCCTTTGATTATCCATTGTCATATTGAAATCTCCCCCCAAAACAAGGGAGCCCACGGGGAGGTCTACTATAATTTTCCCCAAGCGCCGGAGGGAGGTACATCGAGACCACATTAAGCGCTTTTCCTTCCCATCGCGCCTCCAAAACTGCATATCTTCCCTGGGGATCCGCCCACGTACGTGTTGGCGTGAGTGCAAGGCTTTTTTTAACTAGGATACCAGTTCCCCGAGATCCTGAGGAATAGCCCGCATGAACCAGGAGTTTGTATCCCCATTGTGTAAGGGCCTTACATTTATTGCCCACTAGGTGCGTCTCCTGTAACAAGACCAGATCTGGGGCTTGTCTCTTAAGATAGTGCTGCACTATGCCTCGTTTAATTTTATCCCCCATCCCGTTTACATTCCATGTCAAAACAGAGAGTGATGTTTCTACCTTAGTCCCAGCCATAGTTTTAGTGGGTAGAGAAAACAGCAGTGTTGGGACTGACCCCGAGGACCAACCACTGTATCTTGCAGTCTCTTCAGAAAATGTATACACATAGCCGAACAGTTGGGCGCACAATCATTAAAGAACAACGTGACTGTATTACCTATGTAGATAATGAGAATAGCTGTAGCTGGGTATGACTTTCCACACTTTGTGAATCGTGAACACATATATAACTTTACCCCTCTTCCCCCATCCCGCAACTCCTGCAACCCCCCACCCTCCCTGCCCCCCTGCCAGTGGATTTCAAACTACCCACACCCCAACAAGGCAGAGTGCCTATCGCCCCACCCCAAATACTAATAGGTGCTTGGCTTACAGCCCGCCCCCCCCGCCATAAGCTGAAAATGCCATTATTTAACCAATGACCGGGGGGTAGAACCCGGCCCCCACTCGCAGCTTTGCCTGCCCCTGTGTCATGTGGCAATTCTCAGGTACAAAGCATAGACACCGAAGTTCTGTATGTAAAAACCCATAAAGGGGGGGAACCTCAAGGTGTCCCCCATGCATTACTTCACTACGTCAAAGTCACTTTATCTGTGGCAAGTATGTCCATTTCAAAGCCGGGAGCGTCGTTGTTTCAGCTGCGTGACGTTGAGTCCGTCTCTGCCCGGAAGGGATCACCGCGTTGTTCGGTACCATGTTCAAGTCTATTTGTTCGGAGGCCACCATTTCTCTCCTTGTGCGGTTTCTCAACTCGGCGCCAACCCTCCAACCAGTCCCACGCATCTTCAGGTGAGGAGAAGAACCACGCCTTGCCCTCTGATTCTACTCGAAGTTTTGCTGGAAAAAGCATGGCATATTTCACCTCCTTGTCTCGCAGCGCTCGTTTGACCGCAAGAAAACTGCGACGTTGGTGTTGAACTTTCGTGGTGAAGTCGGGGAAGAACGTGACCACGTTGTTCTCAAGTTTGAGCAGAGGGTTGGCCCGCGCAGTTTGAAGTATGATGTCGCGGTCTCTATAGTTAAAGACTCGAGCTATAATCGGCCGTGGGGGCGCCCTTGGTTTAGGCCGCCCTCTGGGGACTCGATGGGCATGTTCAATAGAAAAGTAGCTCGAAAGTCTCTTAGGCGGCAGATGTTTCAGGATTAGGTCCTCCACAAACAGGTCCGTCGCAGGGCCCTCCAGGCATTCCGGAACCCCTAGAATGCTTATATTGTTTCTGCGCGCTCTACCTTCATAGTCATCAAGTTGTCTCTCCATTGTGCTTTGCTGTTCTTGTAGTTTGCTCACTTGCTGTTGGAGCTGGCCGGTGTCTTTATGAATTTCAGTAGTGGTGTCTTCCAGGTCTTTCACTTTAGCATCCATCTTTCGAAGGTCTGCTCTGATGAGGGAGACCTCTATTTTTACTGTGTCGATGCGAGATTCCAGGGATGTACGCACACCTGTTATTGCCTCCATAATATCGTGGAGCATAAAGTCCTGCTGCATTTGGGGGTTTTGCTGCTTATCTGGGACCTCCAGGTGTGCTGTGTCCTGCCCCTCTCCCGCTTTCGTCCAGGCGAATTTGGCCAATTTATTCTGAGCCGTTGGTTTGGTCCCTCTCCCGCTCGCCATTTCCAAGCAGCACTGTGAAGGCGTGCTCAGACTCCCAGAGATCGGTCCCAGTAGTCTCCGCCGCCTGCCCAGGGGGGGGGGGTGTCCATCCCTCTAGCGGCCTGTCGGGATTCCTGGGTTCCTGACCCCCGGTTGCACCAGCCTCTTCGCCGATCCCGGTCTACACTTCTGGTTGCAGGCCTCCTGGGGTATGACCCCTCACCGACTACTGACCGGGCCCTTATCTCTCTCAACGCTCCCAATTAGGCCACTTGATTGGAGCTCTGAGGCTTTTCAGAACTCCTACTCGGATTGTGAGGGTCACTCGTGGCGCTCACTGCCTTCTTTATGTGCCAAGGGGCACTGCTCCCAGGGAGCCGGCGAAGAGGACCTGCCAGGCCCCCGAAGCCGGGATCTCTATCTTGGCTCCAACCGGCTCGTTGCTCGCTCGTCTCGCGTTGTGGGCACGTCTCACTCGCGCCGAGATTGCACGGTATTAGTGCCTGATTATGCGCTACGGCCCTTCCGCCATGGCCAGGCCCCGCTGCAACTTTGGGAGAGTTCTTTCGCCGATCTGGCCGTTGCAGCCCGCTACTGCCTCCGCTGCCCCAGGTGATCAGGCAAGGGGGTGGCTCCAGATCCCGCTCGGAGCGGGGGATGTGTATGCGGTATTCACTGCTGCGGGCGTGCGTCCGGGGGACACTGTGTCCGGAGCACCGGCAAGAAGGACCCGGTAGGCCTCTGAAGCCGGGGCCTCAATTGCTCACCAGTTGGCTCACCCGCCCGTCGTTGCGGGCTCGTCTCCCCGGTGCCGGAAATATAAGGTGCCCTTGCTCGGTCTGCGCAGCGGCCCTCCCACTATGTCCAAGCTCCGCCGATGAGTTGAGGGAGCCAGAGGACTGTTAGATGCAGCGCATCGCCTCTTCCACAACCTCAGGCAGCCGCCATGTTTTCCGGAGCTCCGGTCGCACCGCAACTTCCCCTCTTCTTTCGCCGTTCTTCGGACAGGTACTGCTCACTTATCGCCGCCCGTGGAGTCAGGGGCCGGGGTCCACCTCATTTAGGGATGATTTGCAACTTGGACGTCAGGATAATTACAGGATAGACGGCGAGGGCTCCGGAGCCTTGCTAGTGCGCGGCCATTCCTGTTGGCTGCTAGCCACGCCCCCCTGAAGCTTTTCTTTTTTTAAATATACACACCACCATTGACAATTTCCAGAAATGGACTGTGATGTACAAACGCCCAAAACAAAAAAATCAGTAAGCATGCACTGACCTTGCAAATGTCATTTGGAGCCGCCAGAAGAAATTCCAGATAGTGCGGCGGTTTGCTTTGTCAGCTGATATGCCTGAATAGTTGAAGTCGAGGAAACGCTGGTGCTCGCCGTGAGCACTGGTTCTGCTCTCGAAGTGAAGAAAACACTGAATTGTGCCTGAAACAGACACGAAGAGTTCTCCACTATACTTGTACCAGCGTAACTTGCCTGCCAGTTTCTATTTACTTCAGAGACTCGTTCTAGGCCAATTTCTGTCCAGGCAGGAAACAAGAGAAAGTTGAAGAAATGCCTTGTAAAGACACGCGTGGTTTCGAGGGGTTGGCTGGTAGCTCGTCGCCAAATCAATGTAGTGTTTTCTTATAAATGACACTACGCTTTGGTATTGAAGTTAGTATCTTCTTTATTGCCAACCCGTCCTTGGTATGGAGAAGGCAGCAGCTCCCAGCAACATCTGCCAAACACTCCATACCCAACCATTTATGCATGGAACTACAGAATACTTACCAAGTTCTACCATCTAATACATTCTATGCAAAGCTAAAGGTACAAATATAAATATACATTACATATACTACAGAAGTATGGCTACCCCCTTTTGCTTTTGGCAATAGGGCAATTTCAGTCTCGGTCCCTCAGGGCTCCTTTGTTCAATGTCTATCTCACCCCTCTCGCCTCTTTGGTTGAGTCATTTGGTGACTAACGTCTTTCAGGCGGCAGTCAAAGGTGATATTCCCCATTCCTGGAAGAAGTCCGCCATTGTCGCTAAATTTAAACAAGCATTTGCAATGCAATAGGTCTCGCATTTGCGAGATTTTGAGCTATTGGCATTGTAAATGACAATGCCTTTAATTTATGTGTTTAAAAAACCTGCAATAGTAAAAGGCATTGCCATTAACAATACCAATAGGTCAAAGTTTGTGAAGGTGGTGAAGTCTGGCTTTGTGCAAAGTAGGGACGCTTCAATCAATCAATCAGGGGTTTGTTAAAGCGCGACTACTCACCCGTAAGGGTCTCAAGGCGCTAGGGGTGGGGGGGGGGGGTGCAGGTTCCATTCATCAAGGAGGGGGTCTGTCGAAGAGCCAGGTTTTGAGGTTTCTTGCGAAGATGGGGAGCGAGGTTGTCTGTCTGAGGTGGAGCGGAAGGGCGTTCCATGCTTTGGCCGCGAGGAAGGAGAAGGAGCAGCCTCCCAATCTGGTCTTTCTGGTGCGGGGGACCACGGCGTAGGAGAGCTGGGCTGATCGTAGGGTCCTTTGGGGTGCGTGGAATTTGAGTCGGCTGTTCAGGTATGCTGGTCCGGTGCCGTGGAGGGCCTTGTGTGCGTGGGTGAGCATCTTGAAGGTGATTCTCGCCTCGAAAGGGAGCCAGTGGAGGGTGCGCAGGTGCTGGGAGATGTGGCAGTGTTTTGGCAGGTTGAGGACCAGTCTTGCGGCGGCGTTCTGGATGTTCTGTAGCTTGCGGGTGAGGTTTTTGTTTATTCCGGCGTAGAGTGCGTTGCCGTAGTCGAGTCTGCTGGTGACCAGGGCGTGAGTGACGGTCTTTCGGTGTTCGAGGGGATCCATTTGAAGGTCTTACGAAGGAGGCGGAGGGTGTGGAAGCAGGAAGACGAGACAGAGTTGATCTGGCGGTCCATTTTGAGCTCGGAGTCCAGGATGATTCCCAGGTTGCGTGCGTGGTCCGTGGGGGTTGGCGGGTTTCCGAGGGCGGGGGCCACCAGGTGTCGCTCCAGGCATCGGGGTTTGGGCCCATGATGAGTACTTCTGTTTTGTTGGTGTTTAGTTGTAGGCAGCTGTTTTTCATCCATTTGGCGACGGCTTCCATGCCTTCTTGAAAGTTGCGTCTGGCGGTGTTGGGCTCGTTGGATAGGGAGAGGATGAGCTGGGTGTCGTCTGCGTATGACACGATGTTGAGTCCGTAGGTTCTGACGATGGGGGCGAGTGGAGCCATGTAGACGTTGAAGAGCGTCGGGCTGAGGGAGGAGCCCTGGGGGACTCCGCAGGTGGTAGGTGTGGGGTCCGAGAGGAAAGGGGGGAGTCTGACCCGCTGCGTCCTGCCGGAGAGGAAGCAGCGGATCCAGTCGAGGGCCTTGTCCTGGATTCCTGCGTCGTAGAGTCTGCATATTAGGGTGCGGTGGGAGACTGTGTCGAACGCCGCTGTTAGGTCCAGGAGGATGAGGGCTACTGTTTCTCCTTTGTCCAGTAGGGTGCGGATGTCGTCTGTTGCGGCGAGGAGGGCGGTTTCCGTACTGTGGTTTTTTCTGAAGCCGGATTGGGAGGAGTCGAGGATGTTGTGTTCTTCAATGAATGTGGCGAGCTGGCTGTTGATGGCTTTCTCGATGACTTTCGCTGGGAATGGGAGCAGGGAGATGGGTCTGTAGTTTTTGAGGTCGGTGGGGTCCGCTGAGGGTTTCTTTAGGAGGGGGTTGACCTCGGCGTGTTTCCAGTCGTCGGGGAACGAGGCGGTCGCCAGGGAGCGGTTGATGGTGTGGCAGAGCATGGGTGCGATGGCGTCGGCGGCTCTGTTGAAGATGTGGTGGGGGCAGGGGTCCGTGGGGGCCCCTGAGTGGATTGACTTCATTGTCTTCAGTGTGTCTTCGGTGGTGAGGGCTGTCCAGTCGTCAATCGCTGGTTTCCGGGTGTCGGGGGTGGTTGGTGAGGGTTCAGTGTGTTGGTTGTCTTCGTCGAAGTTGTCGTAGATGCTCTTGATTTTGTGGTGGAAAAAGGTGCTGAGTTTGTCGCAGAGGTCTTGTGAGGGAGGGATGTCGGTAGACTCGCTAGTGGGTTGGGCGAACTCCTTGATGATGCTGAAGAGTTCCTTGCTGTTGTGCGCGTGGGTGGAGATTCTGTCTTCAATCGCTTTTTCCTCGTTTCTCTGATGAGTTGATGGTGGGCGTTGGTGGCGGCTCTGAAGTTGTCGTGGGCTTCTGTGGATTTGGTGTTCCTCCAGGCCTTTTCGAGGCAGCGGCATGTGCTTCTGGACTCTCGAAGTTCGGTGGTAAACCATCTGGCTTTCTTGGCGCGGGTATTGTTGTTTTTCTTGAGGGGGCTATGGTGTTGGTGCTGTCCGAGATCCATCTATGCAGGGTTCGGGCTGCGGTGTTGGGGTCGTCGTTTTCCGCGATGGTTGGGGTGGAGTTATTGAGTGAGGAGGTGAGCTAGTCGTCGGTGATTTTGGTCCAGTTTCTTCGTGGAAGCAGGTGCTGGTGTCTGTGGATGGTGGGTGTTCTGAAGGTGAAGTGGACGCAACGATGGTCGGTCCATGGGAGTTCGGTGGTGTGGCTGAAGGTGATGGAGTTTCCTGTAGTGAAGAGGGGGTCGAGGGTGTGTCCTGCTGAGTGCGTGGGCTCGGTCACGATCTGGCGCAGTCCAATGTTGTGGAGGTTGTCCAGGAGGGATGTGGTGTTGGGGTCCAGTTGGTTGTCGAGGTGGAAGTTGAGGTCTCCCAGCAGGGTGTAGTTGGTGGATGCGATGGCCTGCGGGGAGATAATGTCCGTGATGGAGTTGGCGAAGGGTCCGCGGGGTCCAGGGGGTCAGTAGATGAGGGTTCCTCGGAGGGTGGCGGTGGGGCTGGCCAGTATCTTGAAGTGAAGGTGTTCCATCAGTTCTGTGGGCTCGTCAGGGAGTGTGCTCAGGCGGAGGCTGGATTTGTGGACGATGGCGATTCCTCCTCCTGGGCGGGAGGGGCGGTCCTTCCTGGAGATCTTGTATCCTTGGGGGATGGCGATGGCGATGTCCGGTCCCGAGGTGGTGTTGGTCCAGGTTTTGGTGAAGAACGCTACGTCCGGGGTGGTGCTGTCGAGGAGGTCCCAGATTTCTGTGGCGTGTTTGTGGAGGGATCGGACGTTGAGGAGGATGCATTGCAGGGTCTTCGGTTCGGTTGTGTTCTTGTGGGCGGGTTGTGCTGGATCCGTGTTCTTGGCGGTGCTGCAGGTGTGCCGGCAGCGGTGACAGCTGAAGGGTCCGTGGGAGTCGGCTGGTGATGCTAGATTGCAGTTGTTGTTGCGGCCTGGGTTGAGTGCGTGGAGTGCTGCTGGGTCGTAGCGTTGGCGGGCGGAGGTCCAGGGTTCCTGGCGCTGGTCGCGGTCGGGTCGCGGACGGGCGCAGACGGGCTTGCCTTTGACGTGCCTTCGGTGCGCCAGTGTCGCACCTGCGGCCCGCGGTCGTGCAGTGGCCGCCATTAAGTAGGGGTCGGGGAGGGCTGGACAGCTGGGAGGCGGGAGCGGGGAGGGGAGCTGGATTGGGCTGGTCGCGCTGGGGGGGAGGGGCCGCGGGGGCAGCAGCGGCGGGGAAAGGTAAAGGGAGGAAATAAGGGATAAAGAAAAAAGGGAAAATAGGCAGAAATAAGGTACAAAAGAGCAGAGATGCAGAAAGGTGAAAGATAAAAGAGGGTAGAAAAACGAGTGAAAACTAGTGAAAGGGCAGAGCGAGAGGAAGGGAAAATGAGCAGAAATAAGGCACAAAAGAGCAGAGATGCAGAAAAGTGCAGACAGGTGAAAGATAAAAGAGGGTAGAAAAACGAGTGAAAACAGGTGAAAGGGCAGAGCGAGAGGAAGGGAAAATGAGCAGAAATAAGGCACAAAAGAGCAGAGATGCAGAAAAGTGTAGAAAGGTGAAAGATAAAAAAGGGTAGAAAAACGAGTGAAAGAGCAGAGTTAGAGGAAGGAGACAGAGGTCCACTGGACCACCAGGGATGAGGCACAGGGAAACCTGCGGGTGGAGGAGGGCCTCGATCACCAACACTCGAGAGTGCAGGGGCAGGGGCAGGCCTCACTTAATGGTGGAGCTGCGAGGGTGGGAGAGCAATTTCACTGACAATGAGTCAGTGGTCTTGCTCGCCTGTCCCCGCAGTGGCCGCCATTAAGTAGGGGTCGGGAGGGCTGGACAGCTGGGAGGCGGGAGCGGAAAGGGGAGCTGGATTGGGCCGGTCGCGCTGGGGGGGGAGGGGCCGCGGGGGCAGCAGCGGCGGGGAAAGGTAAAGGGAGGAAATAAGAGATAAAGAAAAAAGGGAAAATAGGCAGAAATAAGGCACAAAAGAGCAGAGATGCAGAAAGGTGAAAGATAAAAGAGGGTAGAAAAGCGAGTGAAAACTAGTGAAAGGGCAGAGCGAGAGGAAGGGAAAATAGGCAGAAATAAGGTACAAAAGAGCAGAGATGCAGAAAGGTGAAAGATAAAAGAGGGTAGAAAAACGAGTGAAAACTAGTGAAAGGGCAGAGCGAGAGGAAGGGAAAATGAGCAGAAATAAGGCACAAAAGAGCAGAGATGCAGAAAAGTGCAGACAGGTGAAAGATAAAAGAGGGTAGAAAAACGAGTGAAAACAGGTGAAAGGGCAGAGCGAGAGGAAGGGAAAATGAGCAGAAATAAGGCACAAAAGAGCAGAGATGCAGAAAAGTGCAGAAAGGTGAAAGATAAAAAGGGTAGAAAAACGAGTGAAAGAGCAGAGTTAGAGGAAGGAGACAGAGGTCCACTGGACCACCAGGGATGAGGCGCAGGAAACCTGCGGGTGGAGGAGGGCCTCGATCACCAACACTCGAGAGTGCAGGGGCAGGCCTCACTTAATGGTGGAGCTGCGAGGGTGGGAGAGCAATTTCACTGACAATGAGTCAGTGGTCTTGCTCGCCTGTCCCCGCAGTGGCCGCCATTAAGTAGGGGTCGGGGAGGGCTGGACAGCTGGGAGGCGGGAGCGGGGAGGGGAGCTGGATTGGGCCGGTCGCGCTGGGGGGAAGGGGCCGCAGGGGCAGCAGCGGCGGGGAAAGGTAAAAGGAGGAAATAAGGGATAAAGAAAAAAGGGAAAATAGGCAGAAATAAGGCACAAAAGAGCAGAGATGCAGAAAGGTGAAAGATAAAAGAGGGTAGAAAAACGAGCGAAAACTAGTGAAAGGGCAGAGCGAGAGGAAGGGAAAATGTGCAGAAATAAGGCACAAAAGAGCAGAGATGCAGAAAAGTGCAGAAAGGTGAAAGATAAAAGAGAGTAGAAAAACGAGTGAAAACAAGTGAAAGGGCAGAGCGAGAGGAAGGGAAAATGAGCAGAAATAAGGCACAAAAGAGCAGAGATGCAGAAAAGTGCAGAAAGGTGAAAGATAAAAAAGGGTAGAAAAACGAGTGAAAGAGCAGAGTTAGAGGAAGGAGACAGAGGTCCACTGGACCACCAGGGATGAGGCGCAGGGAAACCTGCGGGTGGAGGAGGGCCTTGATCACCAACACTCGAGAGTGCAGGGGCAGGGGCAGGCCTCACTTAATGGTGGAGCTGCGAGGGTGGGAGAGCAATTTCACTGACAATGAGTCAGTGGTCTTGCTCGCTTGTAGAGTGAGGGGGTTGATATTACCCTTGTCCTGACATTTGACTAAGACTGGGGGTTTTAAAGAGTTAACGCTGGCAGCAGCATCTGTATGTGTACTGGAGGGTGCCATGGTCAATCTTTAAGTTGATAAATTACTATCATTAATTTGGTTAATGGTAACAACCTGTTTTGATGAGGAGAAGAAACGTCAAACTGCAGCATTTTGTGATATATAAAATAAAATACAAGGTCCTGATCTTATTATAACTTCTCCCTTTCGCTAAACTAAACTGTTGTAGCTGCCACACATTTGGGTACACTCTTATCAATTATGTGATCACGCGTGAGCCTGTGCCAGTCCCAGCAACCACCCTCCGACTTCCGGACCTCAAGCGACTATTCGCCCCCACCCTTATGTCTGTTCTCCCCGGCTCGGCCTGTGTGCACAGTGCTTTCCAGCACCTGCTCCAGTGTTGTACTCTGACCTGGGAGGAGGCACACACACTTCCAAGGGCCAGGGAAGGGCATGAAAAGTAAGCACGGACGGGTGTAGTTAGGTAGGCAACCAGCAGTTTGAGCGCCGAACGTCCTCGCACCTGCGGAAAAGCCTCTGTCGCTGTTACACGCCAGCCTTTTTTTCGTTGGGGATGAAATGCGGGTACCATCCCCACCGCCGCTCAGATAGTAGCCCTGGGCTGGAAGCCGCGCCTTCCTGCACCTCCAGCAAAGCTTTGGAAGCATTTACCAACAGAGTTGCCTCACAGCTACCCAAATGCAAGGGCATCTTGAAATGCCATGGAAAGCCGCCGGTATCTTTTTAAATGCAAAAACAACAATTGATGGACAGAATGCAGAACAATGTCATACATTCATCCCAGTACAGAGATCTGGGCCTAAATCCATCGTTTTTGCTCACCATGCCATTCCAGTTTGGACCCAGCCATATGCAAATCAGTCTTGACCCTGCGCCCAATGGGAACAGTCCAGCCCGAACTGCCAGGCCAGGTCCTCCCTGGACTGGAAACAAGCATCCTAGGACCGGTTTCGGGCTTTCAGCCCTCATCAGCCAGGATAGCTTGACTCCAGTGGCATGGAGAGCACGGGACCCACGTCTGGGCATACCCGTCCCACTCGGGGTGACAAATGCAAAAACAACAATTGATGGACAGAATGCAGAACAGCAGTGGGCAAAAGAACGATGGATTTAACCCAGATCTTTTGACTGGGGGAGAATGTTTGCATTGTCAGCATTCCGTCCATCATTTGTTTGCTGTAACACTTTTCGCCCTAAGTGGGATGGGTATGCCCAGACGTGGGTCCCTTGCTCACTGTGCCACTGGATTCAAGCTAGCCTGGCTGAAGAAGGGTGACATACCCTGAAACCGGTCCCAGGATGCTTGTTTCTGGTCCAGGGAGGACCTGGCCTGGCAGTTCGGTCTGGACTGTTCCCATGGGGCACAGGGTCAAGACTGATTTGCATATGGCTGGGTCCAAACTGGGGTGGCGTAGTGGGCAAAAGAACGATGGATTTAACCCAGATCTTTTGACTGGGGGAGAATGTTTGCATTGTCAGCATTCCGTCCATCATTTGTTTGCTGTAACAGGTATCTTTTTAAAGGCCAAGAACACCAGCTATTTGCTGGGCAGGGAGATGAGGGATGCAGGGACAGGAGATGCTCAGAGTGTGTTAACAGGCCACGGGCCCATACGCTAGAACACCACTGTCCCTGTTCAGCAGCATTCCCTGACTCACCAGTTCATACACCAAGCAAGCTATCAGCAGCAACTTATTTACAATAGTATAGAGGCCAGTCTGACCCTACACAGAACCAAAAATGTCCAGAGTCACTGCACGGAGTCTAAAACTGTCCCGCTTGAAACGAAACTGATGCCTCTGAAAATGCAAGATGTTTCTATGCATGTTACATTTAAAAGTTTTACTGCTAGTTTTCTGTCTCGATCTGTTGAATCTTATAGGACAGAAAATGTAACCAATAAACCATCATATGTCTGAAGGGGCACTTCTGCCAGCTCAGATTACTTTGGAGCTGCAAATCGTTCCTACACCGAATGGCTACGGCTTGAATGGTCCCGAGACACCACTTCCGCATGAAATTAAGGTGGCGTTTCTCTTTCTAAACAAATCAAACAATACTTTATACCCACTGCCACCGTCAGCGGTGCATCAAGAGCAACAACAATGCTAAATGCGGTGTAGCTCGGATTCCCTGATGAGGCCCTAAAGTACTGGCCATGTTTCTCGTTCCCATACCAAATGATAGGGGTGGAATGATACATTTCCCCAGCCAAGAATCAAAACTGTAACCTGTCGGCTGAACAACATTTTCTGCTGCAGGTACATTAACACTCGAGTTAATTCACCAGTTGGATTACCCTCGTGATGGGCTTTCAAACACACAGGCAAAGGTCCTCTCTCCTGTGCAGATTCAAACTTACGAACCCTAACCTTACTGTAACACATCAGGAGTTAGAGGCTTACATCAGATGCCAGTAGGAGCCGAGAAGGAAGCGGCAGAAGAGCAGAGGAAGACGCGCACAAAACGCTGGGCTCGCAGCTGCCAACCCATGACCTCCGCCGCCCCCCCACCCCGCCCCCAAATACTCAGAACAGCATTTCCAGATGAGGGCATTAAACAACACAGCGTTGTACAGAAATAGTCATTGTCCTGCTCAAAAACGTAAGTCACAAAAATGCCTACCGTGACAACAACGGGATTCAGGCCGAGGTTTTGGAACCGGGTTTTTAATGAAAGTCCCCAGAATTCTCTGTGTGTGCTTCGAAAAGTTCGAAAACACCCGCCGTTAGCGAAAAAATGAGTAAAGTAAAAAACAACCACAAAACGTGTTTTCAGATCTAGCTCAACCACGTAAAAGAACAGCTGCTGGAGACGTTCGAGCTCGGAGGAGACGGGTTGTGGCCGAGACTGCCGCGCTCACATGAGGGGCACATATAGGGCAGGCCTGCCTTTACCGGCAGTGTTTGCGCATGCGTCACACCTGCTATACACACAGCTCAGATGCACTCGGCGGCTCTGCCTTTTATCTGCTCTACCGTTCTTTGTCTTGTACAGCGCAGCCCAAACTCTTCTCCATACTGGTTTGATATCACTGTTCAGTCGAAGCAGAGATTCATAATAGCGCGGTGTGGGAGCAGACCAAGGTATTCGGGTAACAGCAGGCATGAAGTATGCAGGATAGACTGTTTAAAAGGGTAGCGTGTTACCAGCCACGGCTGCATGTAACACTCGCAGACAGGAGATGTGCACGCGTATGGTGCGAGCAGGAGTTGTGATAACGCCGCGAGCCGTACGCGTGCCCATCTCCTGTCCTCCGAGTTGTCTTGTAAGTAATGCAGCTGACGTAAGCGCGCCGCGTCCAGACAGGAGATGTGCACGCGTATGGTGCGAGCAGGAGTTGTGATAATGCCGCAAGCCAGCCATAGGCGTGCACATCTCCTGTCCTCCACACGCGTGCACATGTCCTGTCCCCCTTCGGCCAAGAAACCGACAACAATAGATCTCGCCAAGGCGAGCAGCGCATGCGCTGCGTCGCTAGGCGAGACCTAAAAAGGTAATAGACGCTCACTCCCATGTTATTGGCCCATTTCTCTCTTGGACTCGTCGGTAAAGATATTAGACTGAGTCCTTTTACAGATTTTGGAGGAGTCTGCTCTTAATAGTAAAAAAAGAGTCGGAATTACAATATGTTTTCTGATTGGGGGTAGGGACAGTTGAGCAGACTTTAAACCTCTTTCTGATATCAGGGAAATATGTCCAGGCGATGGGGAGCCCATTATATGGCCTTCATGAACCTTTCTAGTGCCTTTGGTATGGTGCATAGGGGCAAGCTATGGTCCATGATGTGCAAAGCAGGGATTGGCTCTGCTCTGGTTGACTTTTTAGCACACATACACAGCAATACAAAGGTACAAGTTTGTTATAACATAAACGGAGATTGCACTTCATCTTTTT
The DNA here is from genome assembly GCA_963921515.1 of Calotriton arnoldi. NCBI lineage: Eukaryota > Metazoa > Chordata > Amphibia > Caudata > Salamandridae > Calotriton > Calotriton arnoldi. The sequence goes on along the minus strand of CAWUFW010000252.1, from coordinate 3,280,755 downwards.
ATTCGACCAAGAGTATGAGACAAGGTTGCATTTTAGCACCTTTTTTTATTTCTTTTTTATATAGATGCTCTTGTGACTGCTTTGATAGCCAAAGGAACAGACCTCCCTAGAGTTGGTGACTGTTCGGTACCCGTCCTATTATGTGCGTACGATGCCGTTTTGATCACCCATACCGCCAATGGTTTGCAATTGCTTCTTGACACATTTAGCACTTTTTGGAGGGATCTTAACCTGAACATTCCCCACCAGAAATCACACATCATAACTTGTGGCCCCAAAAAGACTCCCCCCCCTCTACTTTTATATCGATGGTATCCCTACCACAAAAATCTAGAGTTTTAATTACCTCGGTATAACTTTTTCAAATAACTTGAGCTTTTAACTCAGAGGGCTTGTAAATGTGCAGGGGCCACTGATGGCATTTTCAGGTTCTCAAAAAAAACTAGGCCAAAAACCAATAAAGGAATTGATCACCCTATATGAAAGTGAATTTCTTTCAGTTGGGTGGCTGGTGTGCAGGGGTACATTTTAATTTTTTTTTTTGGTTTTTTTGTCCTCATTTATGCGATTTTTACGGTTATGGTAAACAAGGTCACCTTGTATTGAGTGAAGTAGAGACCGCCCTTAGATAGCAAGGTAAGACCGTGTCTTAAGAACCTTCAAATTCTATGAGTTTATCCATCACGGATCCACCATGATGATTCCCTCGAATTTGTTGGATCGCATTGAGTAAAATCATTGGACATCCCTTCCTACCCTACCGCAGAATTCTTGTCCCAAAGTTCCCAATGCTTAGTTCGTTTACTCTTCCCTCTGGATTTATCTAATTTCCTGACCTTATCTACTGAACAAAGCCAATCTGCCACCTTAGGGGGAGTTGGGAGAGTCCAGTTTACGCACACCTCGCGTCTGGCTAATAAAATTAAAACAAATAATAAGTATTTCTGATTTTTACTTAAAACAATAGTAGATTCATTACTGTCCAAAATGCCAAAAATAACGGTAAAGGTGCTTACCTTAATGTTCGTTTCTAAAACTTTATCAATAATCCTACCAACTTCCTCCCAAAAAATGTCGAGATGAGCACACAGGTGGAACATATGAATGTCGTTCGCCTTTGGCTCACAGCATTTTGGATACTTTTTCGTCACCTGGTTATTCATTTTGGATAACTTTTCAGGCGTCCAATAAGACCTGTGTAAAGTAAAAAGATGATTTTTCCTAAGGGGTGCAGAAACTATAATATACCATAGAAAGGTGCAGGATACTTGCCATTGCTGTTGCAAGTCTTGAGCCGGAAAGATTTTCCTCCAAATGTCACCTGGCGTAGTAAATTCATCATCTTCTTTCTGAGTCAAATACCAATACCATTTCGATATTTCTTTTCGGGCTGGATCTTTTTGTATTTCTTCATCCAATATTCCAGAATGTTCTAAGTTTTTCTCTGGTAACCTCCAGAAAATTGGTAATACATTTTTATACAGGCTGCTAGCGACCCCCAAAAGTACGACCAGTCTTATTGTTCTCCTGGAGGTCAGACTTCCTTCCTTAGAGGATTTACTTCAAGTTGCACCACTCCTTATGTGGCTTAAGATCTGGCATTCAAGTCATGCTAGCTTTTCTCGTTCAATCATTGAAAACTGCTTGAGACAGGACTGAGCCTTTTCCATTCCTTGGCTTGTCCATGTTAACAAAGGTTTTGCCAACATAGGTCTTTCAAACCTTTTCCATTCTTCAAACTAAATTGTTAACAGCTCGCAGCACACAGTCAAAACCCTCTTTTGCCAATGTAAAAATGAAGGCAGATTCCTTAAAAACCAACGGCTGAGCACAGACAAGTGTTATCTTGATTTAAAGCGCAAAGCAGGGATGGAACGCTACTTAGCATGGGTCTCAAATAGTGAACATAGATTTTATCTAACCCGCTTTATACTCAGCACTTAGCACTTTATTGTAGCCCATCCTCATTAAGGTCTTTGGTTTCAATCCCTGCCCCCTTGTCCTTGTGACCACTAAGCAAACACTGGCACATTCTATGCTTTTCTGCAGTTTTTATGTACGCCCGGGAAAACAATATGTAATATCATTTTTACGTACCCTGGGTTTAAGGTCTTAAAGAGATTGTCTGCATTACCATCAACTAATAGATAATTAACATTGTTGTTTTGCTGTAATTAGCTATGTATCCCACGCTTTTAGACTCAGGAGAGGGTTAAATGATGTCTCTTTATCTTGAGCAACTTCAGAAGTATTTTTTATGTTTTACATTTTCTACTCATTTTATAAGCATTGTTTTTTATGATTCTGATATTGCTTGTTTTATTACTTTTATTACGTTTTTTCAATGTAATGTCTTTTATGGCTCTCAGCCGAATAAAGAGTTTTGACTGACTGACTGACTGAGTCATTTGGTGCCAAGATCATATCATATGCAGATGATACCCAAATTCTCTTCTCCTTTGAGGATGGTGAAGATCTTGTCAGTGATTCCATCAAACCTTGTCTAAGTGCCGTATTTGACTGGATGTTTCAGAAACAGCTGATGTGTAACACCGATAAGACAGAAATAGTCTTCTTTGGCACTCCGGCTCCTTCCAACTGGTCGACATGCTGGCCAGATGGATCTGCTCCACCTGCTTCTCATACAGAGGCAGCCAAGAACTTTGGAGTTAAGTTTGATAAACGGTTATTTTTCCAACCTCAGATTAGCTCAGTAGCTGAAATGTGTTTTGGACTCCAGGGTGCATTGAAAAAGTTTTTGTTTTTCTGTCTTTTCCTGCCAGGAAAATGGTTACCCAGGCTCTTATAACCTCTAACTTGGACTATGCCAACGCGTTATATCTTGGATTTCTGGACTTTGCCATTCATAGGCTTCAGGTGGTACAGAATGCTGCGGCGCGACTCTTATTGAATCTTCCGCGGAGTGCCAGGATTTCTCTGCACCTTCTTTCCTTGCATAGGCTCCCAGTAAGGAAGAGAATCCTGTTCAAAACATTGCTGCTGATGTTTCGTGCTCTTCATAACATTGGTTCAAGTTACTTTGCCTGCTGAGTCCATTTCTACAGCCCTGCCAAGAATCTCCGGTCCTCGAATCAGGCCTTAGCAAGCATACCAAGAGTAAGGAAGGCAAGGACCGGTGGACGCTCTTTCTCCTTTCTAGGCACTTTTGTATGGAATACAGTCCAGCTGAATCTCAGGCAGGAAAGCTCGGAACATACCTTCAAAAAGAAGCTAAAAACATGGCTTTTCACCTTGTAATCTTAATCTTGCTGCTAGACTAGTGCCAGGACACTCCCAGGAGCATCTGTGCGCTCTATAAATTTGTATTCATCATCATCATCATCATCAAAGTATTGCATGCTTGGAGAGTAGTCTCAGCAGAGAGGCCATAAATAGAAGAGGCACTGTCAAATGGGTGAATAAGTAGCACCCACACATTCAAGCAAACTCTGCTGGGGCAATGGTCCATTGCTCATAGTTATGGAGGGCAGACAGAAGCCAAGCCTTGGAAGGTTGGGCCCTAGGCAATTGCCCATTTTGTTCATGTCTTTAAATGGCTCTGCAGTCGAATAAGGCTGAACCAGTGGTATGGCTCATCCCTAAGTGTCGAAGAACATGCAGAATCTTCAAAATATTTGGGATGTAAATTATACAACAAACAAAATGTAAGAAGATGATAAAGACTTTAAAATGTAGAAAGTGTTTCTTTAACTATGTAAGTGTTTCACTTTAGTACATTAGATCACAATGTTGTATTGACATTTATTTGAAGTGAAAGTTCCTAAACAAGAACTTTAAAACATTTATTAACCCTCCCTCCTGGCAACACCATGAGTGAACAAAGTGAATAGTATCCCCTCTATCATACTATTGTTATGGATGGTGGAACATTACAGACTATTAAACCATATAAGTGAGGCTTTTGTACAGGATCCATCTTGAAAAGAATTACTTAAAAGTGCTCTCAGTGTCACCATTAAGTAAATTTGACCATGAAGTAAACTGAGTTGACTTAGATCGCACAATTTAATCATGTTTTTGAAACCGGGATTTGAACCCAGTTTTCCTCGTAACATGTCACGTAGTGCAATTAAGCCACTCACTAAATACATTTCTTTTTCTCAATCCCCTTTAACACCAGAGGACAGATTGTTTGTACAATTCTGTCAGATGAACAGAAAATTGTGGTAAATAAATACAGATGGCAGGTTAATCTAACACAATATCTTTAAAAAAGGTACCTAGTGAAGGTAAAGGGAGAGCCTCATACGTTAATATCACTGGCTTTCTCAGACGTTACATAGCTATTCAGTGCAACGGTCAAAGTGCATTAAAAAAGTATGGATACTGTGATTTGATTACAATGGGCATGGAGTCATTGAGCGTGGAGGCGGAGTCAAAGGTGTGGCTTAAAAGAACAGATATATTCTGTAACTATCGTGTTGATCTTTCACCATTAGGTACCTGCATATAAAATGACTCACACCCTAAATGAAAACTAAAACTAAATGCAAATTAAACTATTCAGAGGAAAATGCACTACTTAACGTTACAAAACCTCTATTAGTTAATGTGATCACTACAGATGCTGTGTGTGCAACCAGAGGCCCATAGAATTTAATCCTGGTTGGCGTAGCTGACAATAGTGACTTGTGCATTTTTAGTGCCAGGAGGTCCCTGCCTGTCACTGAAGGCACTGTGAATGTATAAGTCATTATTTTAAACTTGCATTACAAACAATTTGAGATAGGCTGCCACAAATTGCACAAATAAATTTAAGTTAAAGATTAAAAAAAGTCCTTCCAATGTATACATTTGAGTAATATGCAGATTGTACCTAGTGCAAAGGTTTTTTATAACTGCCCATTAAAGGGCACACTCCACAGTTCAGCTTCGAACACTCTACCAATACCTCACAAAAATAATAATTCTTTGGCATCAGGAAGCTTCAAGTGACTCTATCTATTAACGCCTATACCAGCTTCCAAGTAGTATTTCCACATGTGGATGAACTAATAGCACATGTTAACATTTCTTTCAGGTAGCAAGCACCCTGTCAAGAAGGCTTGATTCTTTTATAGCTGTCTGCTCCTCCCTTGGGATCACACCACAGGAGACTCCTTCCCTTCTACTTCAGCTGAGCCATCAAAGTTGTCGGAATTAACCTTTGTATATTAGCGGAAAGGAGAAAATTACACAACAATTACAGACAAATGCCATCCGCTGAAACGCCAGTCACGGCCAACGGACATTAAGGTTAATTTACGGACATTATGTGTAAATTACGGACGGGGGTCACCCTGTCAGGGGATGGGGAGAAGCACTAATAAGGAGCACAGGTGTTGGGCAGGGGTATTTTGGAGAAAATACGGACCACAGGGTCAATTGGAGGGAGAACAGAAGGGAGAGAGCTGGATAAAACATGCACTTTGATGGAGTGCTAAATCAAAAAGAAAAAAGTAGTTCCCCAAAAGTGCGCAGTGAAAGGACACAATAAAAGAGGCTAAGCTCCAGCGGAGGGACAAAAACAGAGTCGCAAGGCAAGCCACTGAATAAGAAGGGACAAAATGAAAGCGACAATTAATCAACCAAGGGTAAGCAATGGGCGGGCTGTCTTTCTCAACTAGCCAGTTGTATTGTCGTATAGGCTCAACCTAAAAAAAGCAAGAAGCTCAGTACAGAAGTATATCCATATCCTATTTGCTTTACACAACAATTAATACAATTAGAAGGTACATCCGAGGTTAAATACACTTTTATATCATATTGCCTATTGGATAGAACACAAAAAAAAACACAGAATGTCCATAGAGCAATATCAATGTTCCTTTTTTGATGTGTCAAAGCAGCCTATTCTCCACAGTAGTCCCAATCCTGGAATTCACAATCTCAGTGATTAACTGAGAAAAGATCCATATCAAAGTCTCATATCAATCATTTTTTCAGGTGGAGGTGGCACTTCTCTCCCAGACAGGATGAGTAGAAACCTCCCACAATATAGATAGAGAAACCACTCTGTTGATGTGAAAAATGACATCTCCTGAGAGAAGAAAGTGTGTAAATTCACACTCTGAGTGCATCACATCTACTCAAGAATGAGATTTAGAGAGTGTAAGGAGGTGGAGTATTGTGTGGTGATGCTGGTTAGGATTCACCATGCAATACTCACAATACCCCAAAGATGCTCCTTGGTTTAAGAATAATAAATCCTTAGCTCAGTCCTATTAGAGTGGCAAAGAGCAGTCAAACTTTACTAGAGGAACATGTGTTAAGCATTTCAGACTGCCATCATGGTTGATAAGCAATTGACACGACCCGATAGAAATCCAACTCCAATTTATAAAAATAAAGTAGATTTTTATATTAATTTAGACACAAAAATGAACAAGATCAGATACATATAACCAGAGTTATGGATTTTAGAAGAAAATATAAATCACAGCAATTCACTACTGCAGACCATTTGTATTGGGGTCAATGGGAAAAAGTAGTAGTAACAATTGGTCACTTGCAGGTTGAGTTGTGTGGAACCCAAGGCAAGTAAAGGTGATGCAGGACCAAGCCACAACAGTCAGTTCGATTTTACCTGACTTGAGAATCTCGTGTGCTGAGTTGTCGTGCTGCCCTTGGTGCTGAAGCGGGTGCCGCAGGAGAGCTGGTTTTACCACTTACACATTGCTGGTGGGGAACAGGGTGAAAAAATCAACAACTAAGCCACTGCTGACATCGGATGAAGGTTTTGCGGAGTTCCCTCGAAGTGCAGCGTCAAGTAAAGGGGATGGTTGCTGGATTGGCAACCAACAAGCCTTGGCAGCGTTAAGTACAGCAGTACATCTGGAGGTCCTGGGGAACACGGTAGCCACCTGATACTTTGCGGAGGTCAGGACTACATTTTCTACAATGCACTGGACCATCTACTTCTGGGTGATCCCTCGGAGGGCCGGATGGCCAGTGATTCTTCGGTTCTGGTATGTTGTTTTTCCCTGCGGTTGCAGGGGACTAGTACCACTAGTCCAGGGGAGTCTGGTGATGCCTGTGGCTCTCAATGGGGTCCCTATGTCTGGGGGATCTGAGGTTTGGTCCAGGACAAGCCACGATCATGCAGTTCCAGGAAGATTGCCACAGGTGCACAGTATTACGCCTTTGGTGTGTGCAGCTCATGTTGTCGCAGACACGGGTCTCTTCTTTTGTCCTTGTTGTTAGTCAGATCAGAACAGATGTTCTGGTCTCAGGGGTAGCCCTTAAATCCTGAATTTAGGGGCATTAGTGGTGTGGGTGCAAGTGGCTAATGGACTACTAGCCCCAGCGGCTAATCTGAGGTGACCACATCCAGGGGTGAAGGCCACCTTTTCTACCAAGAACCCACTATTCTACCACTTTTAAAAATGGCAGAAGTCTTCCTTAGCGGTACAGACCAGGTAGCCCACCCTAGGGGTGTGGCTAGCCTTCTGGGGTGTACACCTCCTGAATACCTCATTTTCCCACCTGCCTGGATGCAAATGTGCCTGGGGTCAGTGGAAGGGGTTGCATATCACATTGCCGTTGGACCCGGTGAGGTAAGATTTCTTCTTTATTTTTAAATTAATCCCCCTACCCCCCCCCGCACAAACCATAACCCGCGAGTCATGCGAGCCGCGACTGCTGGGTACAGGCCAAGAAGAGGTAGTTTGTTCCTCAAAAACAAGGTAATGCACACTACAAAATACAGGCACGGGATCATGGTACCCAGGATTTAATATTCCCTTCTCTCCCACTTTCCCTTTAACTCTGTGTAAGAATAGTGCGGCAGGTTTCAGTCACAGTACTAACTCTTTGGTGTCTAGAGTTGGTGTGCTCAGTTTTTAGTTTCGAGTTCCATTGTCAGTCTCACCAATGCACGCCTTTTATTCCTCCACTGGCCCGCAGAACACATCTGGTCTCTCCTCCCTCTTGTAAGAGAACCATGTGGTGGCTGAGTGTGTAGCTCCGACTTTGGACATAGCAGCTGCAAGGTTTCTACTCAGGGACTGGCTGTCAACAGTCTCTGGTGTCTCTGACAGTTCTTAATGGTCGCATCCCTCTATCAGGTAGGTGTGAGACTGACAGGGTCAAAGGGCATGGGGCCACCTCTGGAACTTCACATGCAGCAGCAGGCCACAAGTCGGGGGTACACGCGGGTACACGGCGTCCATCCACTATTTTCACAGTGTGGACACAGTCCACCCTGCAAGAAGTGGGCCCCACTGAAATATGCTGAAGTGTAATTTTCAGACACTGGGACACATTCAGCAGTGCCTACACGTTGTCTGCTTTACGAGCAGAGTAGAGGGATTATCAGATTCCAGCTGGGCCCATAACAAAGCCCGAATTTAAGGGGCCATCAGGGCTTCCTTTGTTCCACTATCCCGGTTGTGAGCTATCTGAGCCTCAGGCTTAGATGCAAATGCAGGGAAGGGGCAACAAATACACACAGCTTGTTACCACTTCACAAATACTTAAGAGAAGCATGCTTTTTTACTTTGTGCAGTCCATGTACAGAAGAGATAAGCATGCACTGTAAGAATGTCAGATGTGTTGGTCTGTCCCAGTATTTACAGAAATAACAATTTAAATACCACCATTTCATTTTATTTCTTTTATAGCACTACCCATCCCAATGCAGGGTGTCAGAGCGCTCTACATCACAAGCACACATTATACATTGACTATAAATCGTATAAATGTGTAAATCAATGTATAGGATGTCTTACATAAGACACTAAGGGTTACAAGGTGGAGGAGTCATATGTCCTTCATAGCTCGCTGTGCTATATTAGAAGGATTACAATTTGTGAACTGCAAGTAACAAAAGGATCTCTGTGTTAAAAGCAGTAACCCACTTACCTAGCTGCATAAAATAAAAATGGGTCATCTGCATGTTAGATGATGTGTTTTGCAGGAGACACGTTAACCCTCAATACTACTTTGATTCAAAACTAGAACTAACGAAAACACAGATCTCTCCAGCAAATGCGTTAGCCTCCAAAGTTATCTTACCATTATTGTTCCCAGGGATTTAGTGTGCACACAGAGATCTGTGCAGCAGGTGCCTTGACCCCATAAGATATTTAAAAATGCACACTTTGCAACCAATTAAGCAGAATAGATTTACTGCCATGTTTGTCCTTCTTTTAAAAAAAATAAACAGCCCACATTTTGTGTTGGCGTTGTGTCACTTTTTTGGCACAACCCCAACGCAAAATCTCATTTGTTTAATCTCGTAAAGAAATATGTACTCTTGTTAGACCTGCGAAACATACGTGTTAGGTGTTAAGCTCTGATTTGACTTCCTGTGAGGTCATGGGTTGTGATGCCAATTCCTGTGATGTCACTTACTGTCATGCCATGCTGTGATGTCGCACTGTGATGTTACGCGCCAGGATGTCACTTGCATACTGCCTAACTTGGTTAGTTCTCCCACTCCAACTCTTTATGGTGAGTAAGCGGCTTGGCCCGCTTTGTGGCACAATGTTCACGATTACAGCAACACAGTGTGCTCAGGCATACTTAAGCAGTACCACAACTTGAGCCATGTTCATGGTCGCAGCAGCGCAGTCCAACTGGGCACACTTCGGCAGTGCCACGATTCTCTTGCTCCGGAAACACAGTAGCCCAATCCATTTCAGGAACAGTTCAGTAAAGCCCCATAACAAATTTTGGCATCTAATCCTTCTGATCTTTTTTAGGTCGAGCCTAGCGGCAACGCGCATGCGCTGCTCGCTCTGCGAGGCATGCAGTAGTCGAGTATGCTGTGGAAGCCTCGCCTTCTCTCCGCCCATATTTTTGATTGGCTGGTGTCATTGTCCTTGGTAAATGCTGGTTTCCGATTGATAATGAGGCTTGTTAGTCCCTCCTTGTTACCGTCCTGTCGCCGTTTGTTACCTCCCATGAGGACTGGATCTTTTACTTGTGGCGTTACACGGTCTCCTTCATAAGTCGGTAAGCACTATTTTTATTTTATTTGCAGGCGGTCCGCTTTCACTTTAGCATCCGCGCTTGTTTATTTAATTAATTTGCCGCGCGGGCCGAAAGGGAGCGTTTCTACTCACTAATCTAACAAGCATTTGCAATGCAATAGGTCTCGCATTTACGCGAGTTTGAGCTATTGACATTGCAAATAACAATGCCTTTTATTTTTGTTTTCGTTTTTAAAACATAAATAAAAGGCATTGTCATTTACAATGCCAATAGCTTAAACTCGCGTAAATGCGAGACCTATTGCATTGCAAATGCTTGGGTTTTTTTGCAGTCATTGGTTTAGAATCTGGGGTCACTTGGCTTCTTTATTAATTACTTTTTCAGTTAATTTGCGCTTCCTTACCACTCAATTGTAAGTCCTTGAATGACATTTAAAAGAAATGTTACTTTCGTTTTATTCATTTGGGTCAGTTTGTTTGGACTCTGAGCATTAACTGTCCCCAGTACTACAGTATTTGTGTAGTAAATGTTGCACGCCATATTTTTGCATGCACTACAGGTAGCTGCGTTCATTTCTGGATCAACTGTACTTTCGAAACTGGTGATTTGTTTAGGGAAATTACTGCTTAGTATATTGACCATGTGTATTCTGCCACTGTGGTTTTTGGCTTGAAACAGCCGCTGAAAAGGGGGTTGTTCGTGAAATACTTCATTTAATGCTGCGAATTGAGCATCCACTATCTGCATGAGACATTCATTAATTCTTTAGACATTAGTCCTCAGTGCTGTAATTCCTTGGCAAGACTTCATCCTTGAGATTGCTGGTCGATGCTCCTCTCCTCTGTAGATTGTGTGCGTGTGTGTGTGTGGGTGGGGGGGTGGGTGGGGAGGTTGATAAGTATTGGGAGACTGTGGCTAATCATTTTCTTTATTTCAGGATAGCATTGGCTCTGTTTGTAGGCCTGTTTTAACAAGCATTGACAAAGCCAATACATCTTACCTCTGCAAGAGCTAACTGGCCTATCAATGTCTTTTAGCCATGTTGCATGGCTAAAAATTTGGAAAAAAGAACTATGATGCGTCCAGTGCTGACCACGAGGGACAGTGACCCATTCTCTTAGTATGGGATTATTCTCTGCCTTCACCAAAAAAACGTTTTCAGGAACTAAAGACAATAACACTTTGTCAGCAAACATAAACCAACAACAAATTAAAATACACATTTAAGCATCAAGTGGTGAGGGAAGAAGAGGGTGCAAGTATAAGGAAACACATGCGCTGTCTCCGCCGAGACCTAAAGTTTAGGGCCAGGGGGAGGGGGAAGGAGAAGTGTCAATGAGGTGAAAGTGCCAATAAAACATACTAAAGGTCATAAAACAACCTACAGCAGTGCCCCCAAAACATTTAGGGGTTCAAGGGTGAAGGCAGGAGGGTGTTTAAAGAGGAGGGCAGGAATGTGTCAGGTCTGAGGGGAAACAGCCTTTACCACTCAGGACCTTTACTATTCAGGCTTTATCACGCAGATAAGTATTTGTACTTTAATCACCCAGTCCTTTACCAAGCAGGAAAGTATTTTGTTAAATACCATGATTTTTAAGTTATTTAAAAAAAATAGTGATTTCAGGGTTTAGGGATGGTTAGAGGTAAAGGGAGGTAAGGGCAGGGTTTTAAGTGGGAGAAAAAAAACTGGGGGTGCTCTAAAAGGGGCGTGGCAAATTTCTTAAAGGGGTGTGGCCTATCTGAGTAGGGGTGTGGTCTAAATCAAGATAACTAGCATTGTGTGCTTAAGAAAATCATGAAACGGCAATTAAAATACTCACGTTGCGGGCTTGCAGGCTGGGAGGGCAAGTCTTGTGTGGCTTCAGAAGGATCCTGGCTGAGGCAGCTCTGATGCGGAGGTAGGGTCCCGACGGTGCTGGTAGGGCTGGGGAGGCGTCACGAAGGTAAGTTTCCTTTTCACTGCTGCTGGATTCTGTTGTAGACCCTCGTCCCTCGCTTGCTTTAAGGCAGAGCAGGGTCACACTGGTTGCTGGAGAAATCTTGCTGCAGGCCGTAAAAGCAGGGTCGTGCTGGTTCTAACCAGCTGTTGTTGTGCCGATGGCTGGCACGATGACGTAGGTGGCGCTGCATGTTCAAAGAGAAGGGAAATCCCGAGAGAAAGTGTCTCTCTTCAAAGGATTTCCCTTCCTGCTACAATGACGTCACGCCTTAAGCAGTGCGCGCGAATGTCACCCAAAACACCAACAAAAACCGGGACGCCTGGTCACCCTACCTTTGACCTTTGAGGTCCGAAAATAGAGCCCCCTAGAGACCCCTTTCGAGGCCCCCCCCAAAAAACTGGGGATGGTCAGACCCCCACAGACCCCCCCCACTTAAAGCCCTGGGTAAGGGTGTTTTTAGGGTTAGGGGTGGGCAGAGGTAAAGGGAAGTAAGGTTGATTTTAGTGTTAAGGTGTGGGTAGAGGTAAAGGAAGGGAAGGGTGATTTTATGGTTCAGGGGTGGTGGTAAAGGGAAAGTAAGAGTAATATTAGGGGTCACGGATGAGTAGAGATAATGAGAGTTACGGGTGCTTTTGGGGTTCAGGGATGGTTAGAGGTAAAGGGAAGTAAGGCAGTGGCGGCCCCTCCTTTAGGGAAGAGGAGCCTCACACCCCCTGTTGCCAGCTCCGCAAAGGTGAATAAAATTGTAATAAATTGAATTTATAACCATTTTATTTTTCACTTTCCCCAGCCTGAGACGGTGTTTAGGGGCGGGGCCACTGCTGCTGACTTGCATCAGAGGAGTGGTTCTCGCTCCAACAGTTTGCACTGAGCATGTCACTTTGACCGTCTGTCTTGCAACAGCCAGCCTGACTTGCACAGTGTAAACCTCTCCATCTCGCTGTCTCAGACAGCTGGGTGGAGAGCAGGAAGAGGCCTGTAGGAGCGTTGAGGCAGCGGCTCCAGCCAATCCTGGTGCTACTCTCATGCTGCTGAACATTATCAGCAGCATGGAAGCAGCGTCTGAATTGGTGCGGAGAATTAAACTGCTATTAGGTTCCAGTGCCAAGGGACTGAAGCAGAGGACCGGAGGAGACGATCCAGCTGAGTGGGTAAGTACTCTCTCTGCTCTTTCTGCCCATTATTTTGCCTCTTTCTGCTAGTTTCTGACCTTTATTTTGCCTGTTTCTTCTAGTGTCTGACCTTTATTTTTCCTCTTTCTGCCTATTATTTTCCTCTTTCTGCTAGTTTCTGACCTTTGTTTTGCCTTTCTTTTCGTTTCTACCTGTTATCTGTTCTCTTTCTGCTCGTTTCTGACCTTTATTTCTCCTCTTTCTGCTCGTTTCTAACCTTAATTTTCCTCTTTCTGCTCATTTATGACCTTTATTTTTCCTCTTTCTGCTAGTTTGTCTCCAGGCTCCTCGATGGAGATGTCGCATCCACAGCGCCCAGATAACACTAGGGGTGACAGTGCTGTGCTATGCAAATGCGCATTGATTGATTGACCGTGGGTGATTGCACCTACCCACCACCCATTTTCCTGTCCCACCACTGTTGGGGGTTGCTAGTCGCCTCTTAAGTAAGGGTCATTTTCAGGAATGGGTAGAGGTAAAGTGAGGTAAGGGTGAATTTAGGGTTCAAGGGTGGGTAGATTGGGGGGCGTGGCTTAGCCGGCTGCAAGATGGCCGCACCTTGAGTGGGCTCTGCCGGCCAAGCCGATAAATCCTTCAAAATCCTGCAGAACCCTTACCTGCTACCGCCCAGGACGCTACTGCTGCCCATCGCCGGCGCTCTGGGAGCGGACCGTGCCCGCTCCTGATTCTCTGCGGTGTCGGGGAGCGGAGTTGCGCAGTGGAGCCTGCCCGGGGCCTGGTCCGCCCGATCCTGCTGAGGGCTCCTGGGCTGTTCTCTGGGACCGGACGGGGGTCCGTGCGCCGGCTGCGGATTCTGCCGGAGAGTGCCCGCCTGCTTGCTCCGGTGAGTGTTGTTACGGGTGGGGGCGGTCTGTGGCGGGGCTGGGGGCGCGCCCGTTGTACCGCCAGGCCTGGGCGCCATTTGCAGCCTCCCCACGATAGCGGCCCCGGCTCTCTTCTCCGGGCCTGGTGACGAGGGCGGTGCGCCCCCCGCGATTCCTCGCTGCATTCGCCCCCCCCCTTGCTCCCGGAGGGCTGCTGCTGGGCCCTGGACGCCGGTCCCGCGGCATATGCGGTGCTCTGCTGCCCCGAGCCGGGCGCCCTCTGTGTGGTGGGCTGGGCCCTGGTCTACAGCCTCTTCGGCGCACTGCCGCCTGGACATTATTTTGGGGAGTGACGCTCGGCCGTGGCTCTGACTCCGCACCTGCCCGCTGTGCCTGGACGGGCGGACTTGCCACACCTGCCCCTGGAACCCCTGGAGCCCCTGGGGGAGTGGACATGGCGGCACCACACCGGCTGGGTCCTACCTTGGCTACAGCTTGCTGCAGTACAACGTTGCGGACCGGGTGGCCGCCATTTTGTGCCCGCAAGTCGTTCCTCTACCTGGCACCACTCCTGTGAGCCCTCCTTGGTGCGTTGTGAACGTGCTGCCACCTACTCTACTTGGCGACCTCCGGGTGGCGCCTCTACCCGGTCTGGCGCGGCCCCTCATCCTGGGACCCCCACCGGAGGCCTTCCACACTGACTGTGGGTACCGAGGGGGAGCTGCCTCACCTTGCCACTGGTACTCCGTTCTTCTGCCATCTTTATTCCTGTGCTGGTGGTCGAGGGGTCTGGGCGGCTGGCCCGCGACTATCGAGCCTGCTAATCACTCTGCTATCGTGTCCGCGAGTGTGGGCGCTGGCCACTCCTGAGCCTGGACATCACACCTGCCCCGCTGGTTCGTCGTAATTTGGGCCTGACTGCCTCCCGTCGCACCTGGGTCTGATCCCCACTGCTTGATCGCCATGGGTCGAACGGATCCCAAGCAGCCCAGACTCACATTTGATCTACGGCGCCAGACGCGCCAGGAGGGTGGCGGAGTGGAGGGGAGGACCCTGCGTCGCCACCCGACCCACCGCAATCTCGCGAAGATGACCTGAAAGCCATCATGCTGGATGTAAAATCCACCGTCACCAACATCGCGGCCCAGCTAGACCAGCTGTCAACTCGCTTGGACAATGTGAAGGCCCGAGTGGACACGCATGACGCTAGGCTGCTACAAGTGGAAACAAGAGTGTCGGACGTGGAGGATGCGGCCACCCAGGATCGGCAGAAACTGCTACACATGGACAAACTCCTGGCCGTAATTCGCAATAAGAATGAGGATTTGGAGGCGCGCTCCCGGAGGAGCAACCTCTGCATCACGGGTGTGCCAGAGTCCACCAACATATCCCGTATGGAGGATTTCGTGGAGCAGCTGGTCCGCAAGCTGTTCGGAGATGCCCTCTCGCCCGTGTTCCTCGTGGAGCGTGCCCACCGTTCGCTTGGTCCTCGCCCGGCCCCGGGCCTGCTGGCACGTCCCATCATTGCTAAGATCTTGAATTTTAGGGACCGGGACGCCATCCTCAGGGCGGCTAGAGAGAGGGGCGAGATCCGCCACCAGGGCAATTCACTCTCGTTCTATCCCGACTACACTCAGGCTGTCCAGGCGGCGCGTCGTGAGTTCCTGCCTGCCAAGAAACTCCTTCAGAAACACGACATCTCCTACTCTCTGGCCTATCCAGCCAAGCTACGAATCCGTCAGGGCTCCAAGACTCTCACTTTCCCGGATCCTAGGGAGGCATTGGTGTTCGCTAAAAAGCTGGACCGTCCGGAGCGCTCTTCTCCAGCGGGCTCCCGGGCCGCCGCCGAGGCCCAACTCAGTGACAATGACTGAACTAACTATTACCTAGATCTCTATGTTTGTGGGCGATGTTAATTGATCAGACTCTTGGCTGGCCCCGGGCACTGCGGGTCCTCCGTGCCGCCACTGACACTGATGTTCGAAGCTTGAGACTGGGCGGAGCACTTCTGTATTCTGGGTGTTTTTCTTTCTGGTTGTCTGCTTGACCACATAGGCTTGGCCACCCTGTCTTACTGGCAGGGGTGTACGCTGGGCGCTGCCATGCCCCACGGGATAATTCCCTTGTTGGCTGCTCACTGTTTCCTTCCTAGTTGCGGGTTCCTGGGGTGGGTACGGGTGGTATCTCAGCCTGATTGGGGGGTTGGTGTGGGTGCGGGGTGGGGGTGTTCGGGGGGTCTCAAGTAGGGAGGGTGGGGGGTTGGGAGGTGGGGGTGTGCTCGGGAATGTGGTCGTCTGCACTCTGTATGCTATTGACTTGCCAGGAATTGGTTTCCAGATTGCGTTATGTGCGGCGGTCTGGGTTGGGTTGGGGGGGGTATTCTCGTGGGTTTTGTTTATTATTTGATGGGGATCGTATTGTTGTTGTGTCCTCACTCTTTGTTTCTCATACGTAAGCATCATGCCACTGCTAGTCATGTTCAAATTTGCACGACTGTTCACGACATCCTCTCTCTCCTTGATGGCACTGTTTTTCCTCCGCATCTTGCTTTTAGCGCACTTGCTGAGCCCTCCAAGGTTAGGCCGTCTCGAATGGCTGGCTACTGGCTGGCTCCACTATCTGCCTCTGGCGAATGTCCTGTTCCCTTCCTGGTCAGGTATGGGTTGCCCCAGCGCTTACACTGGCTCGCTCTGCTATCTGGCCCCCTGCTCTGCGCCCTAGCTTTATTCAGGTATAGCGTACCATGACTGACATCATATGTTGGACTTGGAATATCCGTGGTCTGAATGATCACCGCAAGGCCAGGCTCATTCACTCTCATTTACAGCGTCACAGGGTCGACATTTGCCTTTTGCAGGAAACCCATCTGCTGCCCGAAACTGCTACCAGACTCCAGTCGCGCTATTGGGGGAGGTGCACTCTTCTTACTATTCCTCTTATTCTAGGGAGTCTCCGTTCTGATACGCAGGGGCTCCCCTGGCAGACTACTCCAGGTATTCAAGGACCCGGACGGACGGTATGTCATCTTGCACGGTTCTCTGATGTCCCAGCCGGTGACGATTGCTGCTGTATATGGCCCTAACTCGGACGACCCCGATTTTTTCACACAGATATGGCACCTCATTTCTTCCCTGGGCCCGGCGGCCCTCGTCTGGGGTGGGGATTTCAATATTACTCTCTCCGCGGCCCGGGACCGCTCTGGCTCTCACTCGTCGCACCCTCGTTCTACAGCTCTCCTTCAGTCCATACTTACGGACAACTCGTTATATGACGCCTGGAGGCACATGTGGCCCGATGCCCGTGAGGGCACTTGTGTCACTGGAGCCCGGGGTTGCTGGTCGCGTATCGATCTATGGATTGCTTCACCGGATGTCCTCACTTGGCTCACTTCTGTTAAACATATGGCGCGCACTTTCTCCGACCACGCTCCCGTTCAGCTCTGTCTTCGGCCCCCTAACTCCCCACAGCGTTCATTCACATGGCGGCTTCCTCCGAATGCCCTCCGTGATTCTGTGTTTTGCGATGAGATCCAAACGGCGATTATAAACTACTTTGATTTAAATGTCGGCTCGGTGGAATCCCCGTCCATCCTGTGGGAAGGCTTCAAAACAGTCATACGAGGCGAGGGCATCTCCAAACAGGCAGGTGTCCTCCGCTCTATTCGCGCGGTATTGGACAGGACCGAATCGGAGATTAAGGCCCTGGATGTAGAATATGCTGCCCACCCCAGGCCAGAAACCCTTGCGCTACTGCGAGCTAAGCACTCTGAATTTGTTGCGGAGGCCGACAGGGAACTCTCTTTTCTGGGCAGGGAGGCCAGAGCCCGTCGCTTCGGAGAAGGTGATCGACCCGGCAAGACCCTGGCCAATCTTTTACGTCCCCCCCGGGCGGCGTCGTACATCGCGGCTCTTCGGGATGGCGGTCTTGCCAGAACCACCTCCCCTGCAGAAATCCAGGCCCGCTTTACGGACTACTACTCGCAACTTTACTCTGCAGGCCCCTCTCCTCCGCTCGAGGCCTTTGAACAGTATTTTGATACCCTTGCGCTGGTGTGGCTGGAGGACCACCATCGTGAATTTTAGACGAGCCCTTCTCTAAGGAGGAGATACTAGCGGCTATAAATAGTCTTCCCGGCGATAAGGCCCCAGGACTGGACGGCCTACCCGCCTCGTTCTACAAGGCTTTTGCCGCACATCTGGTGCCACACCTGGCCGCCATGTATAACGACTCCTTCGATACAGGCCTCTTTCCGTTATCACTCCGCGAGGCAATGATAACGCTACTCCTTAAGCCGGACAAACCTGCTGACAGTAGGGACGCCTACCGCCCCCTCTCTTTAATTAACATCGATAATAAGATTTTCGCTAAGTTATTGGCCTCCCGTCTTCTCCACCTCATGCCTCTTATTGCCCTCCCCGATCAGTCCGGTTTCATTCCGGGCCGTGCCACATCGCATAATCTTCGCACTATATTCTCGGTCCTTCATCAAATAAACCCTAACCTCCCCGCGGTAGCCGCGCTACTCTATGCCACTAAGGCATTCGATACGCTGGAGTGGCCCTTCCTCTTTTTTCTCTTACCGCGCTTAGGTTTCAGTAACGTTTTCATTCGTAAGATATCTCTTCTTTACACTCGCCCCTCTGCCCGCCTACGAATTAATGGTCAGGTATCGGCACCCATACTGATTGAACGTGGCACTCGACAAGGTTGCCCGCTCTCCCCTATGCTCTTTGCGATTGCGATGGAGCCGCTTGCGGCCCGGCTTCGACAACACCATACTCAGAAGGGTATAGGCTTTGCAGCCCGCGCCCTCTTGGTTTCCCTGTATGCCGACGACATCACGCTGTATGTCCGGCATCCCCAGGACAACCTCAGCCCCTTAGTCCGTGAAATTATTCGATTTGGTGGACTGTCTGGTATCCAGGTGAACTGGAGCAAGTCGGTGTTGTTCCCTCTTACCGATGCCACCACGCCGTTCACGCCGTTCCTTTTGTCTGGGCCTCGGGTCCCACCCGGTATTTGGGAATATGGCTGAGCAGGAATTCGGACGACCTCTGGAGGGCCAACTTCGGGCGCGCGGTGGACTGGCTGGAATCTAAGATACCACATTGGAACCGTCTCCCCCTGTCTCTGGCGGGCCGCATAGCTATTGCCAAGATGGTGGTCCTCCCGAAATTCCTTTATCTCTTCTTAAACATTCCAATACCGCTTACTGCACACTTCTTTCGCAAACTCCGCTCTTTGATCATTTCTCTGGTCTGGGCGGGAAAACAGCCGCGGATTGCATATGACATCCTGACTCTCCCAATGTCATCGGGCGGTATGGGCGCTCCCAATTTCAAACTCTATGCCTTAAGTGCCCAGGCCAGTTTTCTACATTTCTGGATCCACCCCACCCCTTATCAGCCGCATGTGGCGGTTGAAGCTGACCTGGCGGCTCCCTGGCCGCTGACTACCGCCCTGTTCGCCCCGAGGTGTCGCCCGGGTGCTGAGGTGAACACGGTGGAGACACTGCGTTGGGCCTGGCAGGGATTGCGCCGTCTTTCTAATGTACCGTCGTTATCGGCTAACGCTGTGCCTATTGTGCGACACCCTGCCTTCCCCCCTCTCCAACCCACAGGCATGGCCAAACATGCTGCCCGAATGAAGCTGACGATTCTGGCTGACCTATACCCCGGTGACACTTTTTATTCCCCTCCAGCCTCATCGGGCCCAATGGACACACTGCTCTTTTACCAACTGCTGGCTATCTGCAAGACGCTGCACCCCACGTTTCCCCAACCCCCACCCTCAATGCCGGCTCTTGACTACATATACACATCCCCCACTCCTCGCAAATTGGTAACTCAATTATATGCCATAACGCTGTCGTCCACCTCCATCTCCACCGACCGTGCACGCACGGCATGGGGCGAAGAGCTGGGCATGGACATCGCACAAGCAGATTGGAGATATTGCTGTAATCAGACGAAGAGGCTTTCTCCCAACTATCGCCTTCGTCTCATCCATTTTAAATATTTGCATAGGCTGTATCGCACTCCGGTTCAGCTACATAGGCTGGGACTTACTCCTCACGATAGATGCATGCGGTACTCCGCCCCTGCCACGGATTTTACTCACCTTGCGTGGTTGTGCCCCAGGGTATCGGACTTCTGGCTAGCGGTGTGTGCCGCTATATCTGAGATCACGGCTGCGCTGGTTCGGCCTGACCCCCCGTTGTGCCTGCTGGGCTTTGTTAAATTCTGCCCGGATGCTTCACGCCGCCTGATCGCGATGCTGCTGGTCCTCGCCCGGCGCAGGGTCGCTATGTGTTGGGGCCGCAGACCTGTCAGACCTTACTATCTGAATTTTGGGACTTAATGCCTGCAAGATCCCGCCCAGCTGATATATGGGGTCCCCTGGTGTCGTACCTCCACTCCCGGCCACAGACGAGTCGGGCGGCCTCTCCCGCGCTCCCCGCCGGCACTATGCCCGCGGCGGGCGCCGGTGCTGGACCGTGATTGCCCTATTCCCTAACCCCATCTTCCCCCCCCCCGACTGGGACTGCTCCTCTCCCTGTTGCGCTATTCTTTGCAAAATGTTGTTCACAGTGCCATAATCGTGCAGTAAGGAATAACGAGTCTATCTGAATGTGATTGCCTTCTGATGTATAATTCAGTGAACAACGGGTTATGTATGATGCTCTAAATTGATCAAGTTTGTATTTTGTCTATGCAGAATTTAATAATAAAGGTTTTGAAAAATCAAAAAAAAAAAAAAAGGGTGGGTAGATTTAAAGGAAGGTAAGGGTCATTTTAGGGTTCAGGGATGAGTAGAGATAAAGGGAGGTAAGGATGATTTTAGGGTTCAGGGATGGGTAGAGGTGAACAGAGGTAAGGGTGATTTTCGCGTTCATGGATGGTAGAGGTAAAGTGAGGTAAAGGTGAATTTACAGTTCAAGGGTGGGTAGAAGTAAAGGAAGGTACGGGCAATTTTAAGGTTTAGGGATGGGTAGGGGTAAAGAAGGGAGGTAAGGATGATTTTAGGGTTCAGGAATGGGTAGAGGTAAACGAAGGTAAGGGGTTTTTAGTGTTCAGGGATGATAGAGGTAAAGTGAGGCAAGGGTGAATTTAGGGTTCGGGGTAGAAGTAAAGGGAGGTAAGGGTGATTTAAGGGTTCAGGGATGTGTAAGGGTAAACTTAGAATTCAGGAGGGGTAGAGGTAAAGTTGATTTTAGGGTCTATGTCCGGTTAGAGGTAAAGGGAGGCAAGGGTGAATTTTGGGTTCAGGGGTGGGTAGAAGTAAAGGAAGGTTAGGGTGACTTAAGGGTTTATGTATAGGTAAGGGGATGTAAGGGTACATTTAGGATTCTTGGATGGGTAGAGTTCAAAGGGAGGTAAGGCTAATTTTATGGTTCTGGGGTGGGTAGAGGTAGAGGGAAGTAAGGGTGATTTTAGGGTTGAGCGATGGGCAGAGGTAAACTGAGGAAAGGGTGATTTTAGGGTTGAGGGATGAGTAGAGTTAAAGTGAGGTAAGGGTAAATTTAGGGCTCGGTGGGTGGAAGTTAAGGGAGATATGGTTGATTTTAAGGATGCAGGAACAGGTAAAGGTACACTTAGGATTCAGGGGTAGGTAAAGGTAAAAGGAGGGAAGGGTGATTGTATGATTCGGGGAGAGGTAAATGGAGGTAAGGGTGAGTTTATGATTCAGGGTTGGGTTGAGTTAAACAGAGGTAGGGGTGATTATAGGGTTCACGGGTGGGTAGTGGTAACAGTTGGCAAGGGTTAATTTAGGGCTCGGGAGTTGCTATAGGTAAAGTGAGGTAAGGGTGAATTTAAGGTTCAGGGTGGGTATAGGTACGGGTTATTTTAGTGTTTAGGTGTGGGCATAGCTAAATGAAGGTAAGGGTTAAGCATAAATCTTTTGAAAACACTGCATGTTTGATGGTGAATACAACATCCTCTAAATTATAAAAGAGAAAACAACAAATAAGTAAATGGGACACAGCGGGAAACATTAATTCAGAAAAACACATACTTTGTGGCACCAATCTTAAACAAAGGGAATATGTTTACAGCTTTATCATCAATTAAAGTGACAGGCGGCAAAATTGTATGTTCCGGACATATGTCAAACGCCACAACGTTTTGTTTATTGCAAGTTATTTGCATTCAACTCGCTTCAGCTTTGATGGTTTAAAGTTTTCTTGTCAGCAAAAAAAAAAAAAAAGTACCATAATCTACCATTAGGCAAGACTAGGCGGCCGTCTAGGGCGGCAAAAGGAGGAGGGCGGCAAAAAACATGAGTTTGGGAATCCCCTTGAACGGCCTTCGACCTCAGGCTCAATTGATGGAATATGTACAGTGCTGGTGCTTTCTGCTTTTTCTAATCAATGCTGCTATTTGCATACTTTTGTACAAAATGCTAATTGGGACGGCGGAGAGGCGGATGTAAGGTGAGAAATAAATCACTCTAGGTTTCAGTTTCCGTAGCGCAGATTTACTGTTTATATAGATAGCTTTGGAGTCGAATTAGAAATACGAGCAATAAAACTCCGAAAAGTAATTAGCAAAATGAGTTCCTCATCATTTCTGTTTACCTGTTTTCTAAATATACACTGCACGTCATTGTTTTCAATCAGATGAATTGGCAATCACCTACACAACTTAGATTACATATATTTATCATCCCTCCCTTTCACTGCAACTCAACAACACGTCACAAACAGTGAAAAGGGCAAAAAGAGTTACTAGGCTTATAGCTGGCAAGTTTTTTTTTAAAAATAAACTGACAGTTCTGTTATTTCTGATAATATCTGCTTTATATGTCAAAATGTGTTCACAAAAATCTTCCCTTACATATAGTGTGGCCTAAATATTGTTTACAGAACTAGTGCCGCGATGAGTTTGGTTTTCTATTTTCAACTTGAATGGGACGATATTTTTGTAAACGGTCAGGACACAATATTTATGCCTGGAGATGTTTTTGTTGACATGTTCTGACGTATAATGCAGGCAATATTTGTTCCATGATGTTCATTCAGGCACCATACCCTTCCCTGAGATGTCCTCTATTGTGAAAACGGAGTGTGATGTGTCTGAAGAGTTCACAGCATTCATTCCAAGGTGTTTGCAATGTATAGGTTGAGTTATTTTGGATCCGATTTACCAAGATGTTGAAATGTGTAGGTGTGACTTGCTCTTAGAGCTCTCCTTGCTTACTCCTTTGTTCCAAATGAAAACCACGAATACTGTTTGGTGCTAGAATAAGCCAAAGTAAGACAGGAGTAGTATAAGAGCATTTAACGGTCAAATCGTTCTGCATTTGGCTCAATATTTGCTTTCCCCCTCCCAAAAAAGTGGGTGTAGATTAATGTTATCCTTCAAGTTCATTCATACCAGCTCTATGGTTTACATTAGTGGACAACTGAAGCTCAGATTTGCGCAGGCAACTGTCAATCAAATCACACACTAAAATACTCTTTTCAATAGTAATCCTGGTAAGGTAGCTTAATAGGTTCAGCATTTACTGCTGTGAGATTTTAGTTCAAATTACGGAAAGAGGATCTCATCTGCCTTTTATCCTTCTGAAGTTGATAAATTACTTAATATTGTGTCCTTTCTTCTAGCCTGGATGGGGGAGAGAGTGATGGTAGTAAAAGGGAAGGGGCGGCATTTTTCAATTCTCGCCTAGGGCGGCAAAACACCTAGAAACGGCCCTGTCCCCTTAAATAGTAAGGTGCATCTTTTTCAATCTGGCATGCCCTTTCTGTGCATGTTTCTTGCTGTGCTTAAGATTCTTTCAGGAAGTATCCTTAGTTTTTTGACACTTGTGATCTCACAGGAAGTTAGTTTCATATTGTTAAGTTCTGGGGTAAACCCATTTTGCAGAGAGTTCATTTTTTATAACCCGTTTTTAATTTGAGCTGGGATATGCGTGGTTGGGGCCACCAGATCCATTACTTTAATCCTGTCATAATGCTTTCAAAAATAAGTACTGCCAGAAGTAATGTGTTTACACTTCTTGTGTTGGAATCTTCGGAGGGTCTTTCTTCTTGACTGAATCTCAGTGCGATGGTCTCAGCACAATAGAGTGGTCAGTCAAGCCCACTTCTAGATTTGTTTTACAATGTTTACAGGAATGTTATTTACCTGCCTCAAATCAAAATCAAGTCCTCCTGAGTTCGTTTTTTGTCTCCTTCTGCGAGAAACCTCAGGATGCTGAATGGGTTGGGAATGGATGAGCTTATCTTCCATTATTTCAGCTCATGGATTTCTGTCTCATAGGCTAAAATAAAGTTCTTCGTCCTAGTATTATTTAATACACCGAAGAGTTTTAGAAAAAAAGACCTCAAGCATTCTTTTGTTGTACTGAGAGGTGTAAATGTAACTGAGAAGCAAAGCTCTACTTTCACATATGCAATTCGCTTCTACTTCAAAGGTTGCGGTGGAATGGTATTAAATTGTTTGAGTTTTTAGCCCTTTAAAGAAGAAAACAACACTACCACCTGATCTTTATGGGCTGTTGTTACAAAGAAAAAATCCCCCTAGCACCATGACCCTAATGTCTGGAACAGAGTACCCTCTCAACCTTGTTTCTCTCAGGTCGAGAATGTGCAATTTCTGACCTTTTGTGACATTATTGGAGCGAGCTACGAATGTTGTTGAATAAGCAGAAAGGTCAAAGTGCTTTCTTCCAGTTGGTTTTGACCTCACTGCAACTGTTGGCCTTGCCAAATGAAGCATTTATATCTGAGGCAAGGCATGTTGTGTGTGTACGAAATTTTGGTTGATTCACTTAATCTCTACTAGAAGCCCTACGATAGCTTGTTTGCATCGCACATGTTAATTCTAGCCTTGGTGACCACCTACTTACCCCTGTTCTGTTGCTGCCTCATGACTCTCCTTCCTGTACTCCCTAGTGATCAGAATGCTGTACGGCGTTGCAACCTCGGCGCTGCTCCTGATGTCTACTTCTGAATCAATGCTACAGGATGCATCCTTTCTCCACTCTATGGGCCGGACTACGTGTTTAGCGGTGAGGGAGTGGACCGCCATGCCGGCGGCCCCCTCCCGCACCGCCAAACCCGTGGTTGAGCCGCCCGCGAGATTACGAGTGTTTCACGGGTCTGGCTGGCTTTTTTGGGCGGTCCCACTGCCATGCTTCTGAAAATGGGCACCGCAATGGGAACACCCAAAAAAGTTCCTGCATGGCATGTTCTGCTTCCCGGCATGCACCCCAGGGTCCAGAGGCAGAAGGGTGCCCTGTAAGGCCCCTCTTTGTTTCTTCTCTGCCATGGTTTTCAAGGAGGCGGAACCGCCATGAAAACCGTGGCGGAGAGGAAACTCGTATTATGCTTGTCAGGACCACAGCGGTCCCCCCAAGCATATTGCTGCCTCTACACTGCAGCGCCACTGCCAGGGAACGGCGGTTCCCTGGCGGTGTCAGCAGTCTCATGCAGGTCCGACCACCCTAGTTATAATAAGACGGTCGGTCCGCCGGGGTGGCGCCACCGCCGCTCCACCACAAGTCTGGCAGTCCTCGGATCGCCAGACTTGTAATTAGGACTCTTAATTAGGGCCATAGTTTGCTGCTCCCTCTTATTCTAATATTGCCACCGATGCAATTAGTTTGTATGTGAAGCCCTGCTTAGCATTAAAGTGTTTATCAAACAAATGGTCTGCACACAGCAGAAGTCCATGGATTGGGAAGGCATTTACAGCATAATTTACGGGTGAAAGGGGGCAGAGAAGGTAAGGAAGCTTACCTTACATCCCCTCAATTATAAAGAACTGGGATGCCACCCAGTCCTAAGGAATCATCCCTTAATCGCTGCTCCTTGCACGTCACAAGTCAAACCGTATTGATATAGCGCTCGTATGAGTCCAACAATACAAAACCACAGAAAAATAATTTAAAATACAATAAGAATACATGCATATTATTACATTTCTAAAAATATTTTTAAAATGCAATAGCAAACATGTTAATTTGAAGGGGGCATTTTAAAAGCATAGTCTTCTTTCTAGCAGTGGATACACCAGTTGCTAAAAGGGGAACTAATAACCGCTTTCTAGGATTAGATTATGGATGATCCCTGAATAAAACATGATCTAAGGTCTGGAGCTTAACTTTACAAAGGGAGCATAACCACTCATCCAAAGTAAGACCCTTCCAGGAGCCCAAACCCATCTCTAATGGCAATCTATTAGATCTTAATAAAAATTATTATGGTCTAATAGACTTGCATCTTACCTATTACGGCTGAATTAGCAATTACACCATAGGTTTGTTAAGTAATGACAATGTGAAGTATTCAATTTATAACTTAAGTGCAGAACTACTCTTTTCAGGGCTAATTTTAGCTGGCTATAAAATCAGTTTTTTAGACAGTTCGTTAAGAAATCCGAAATTGACAGTGCATATATTAGATCCTGAGAGAAAGTATAATTGGAGCTAGTTTAGTACAAGTTCATTTTTTAAATGCCATTGCAGTGATCCAACATTGGCATGTAGTTTATATCCCCACGCACTACTGATGCGAACAAAGGGCGTAAAGCACTTGCGAGTCAAAACTTTAGTCCAAGGGCCTATAGTGGAGTTGAAGAATTAAGCCGAAAAAGAAAGACCAATCTATTAAGGGTACATATTCTATTCCATACAATAATGTTGGGATGGGTCTTTAATTTCTTAACCATAATTAACCACTTAAATTGTCAACTAAATGGGAAAAGTTGTTTAATGCCCAGCTTTGCACAATCGCTTTAGAGCTGTGTTGTCCTATATGGGATTTCAAACTTCGATTATGGTGGAATATTCTACCCAGGTAGGGATATGTTTTACACATTCCAACTTGTCAGTACCCAGCATCCAATTGATTGCCTTTTTCCTGCATTCAACATTACTCTTTTACTTGTATGTGCATTTAACTTACGAAAATGCGTAACAGTAAAAAGATGTAGTAGTTGTAGATTACATTGCAAACTAATTGCTGTAAGGTCAAACATAATTAAATCATTGGCGTATAAAACGGAGTGGCAACTAAATGATCCCTATTGGGGAGAATATTTGTTTACATGCGAAATTATGTTCAGTAAGTTATGCAAATATAATAAGAAAAGAAATGAGTCTAAAATAAAGCCTTGTTTCAGTCTTACCTTAGTGGAGAGTATCTATCTCTACTAAATAGCACTGTGTATTAAGTATCGGAATGAAGGGCCATTAGCAATCTCAGCAGAGTGCGGGGTATTCCAAGCCTGGCTAATTTGAAACGTCTGTTATTGTTGTATATGCACATTTTTACCTTGACTGTATGTATTTATCAAGGA
Source organism: Calotriton arnoldi (assembly GCA_963921515.1). Classification (NCBI taxonomy): domain Eukaryota; kingdom Metazoa; phylum Chordata; class Amphibia; order Caudata; family Salamandridae; genus Calotriton; species Calotriton arnoldi. The sequence continues at coordinate 3,253,576 of CAWUFW010000252.1, read as the reverse complement.
TTGAAGGCAGCTTTATTATAGATATTTGAGCAGTTAGATTTAAAACCAGATTGCTCAAAGGTAATAACGTTCTCCTCTATCACCCAGTCTTGCACTTTTCAAGAATGCTTTTTACCAAACTCTTCCCCACAACATCCAATAGGGCTATCTGTCTATAATTTTGCAGAACGTATTTTTTAGTTCTCCTTTGCAGAGGGGAAGAATTATACTTCAAGACCAAGATTTTGGAGTACTTTCAGATCTTTAACAATAATAAAAAAACACAGCATGTCAAGGCAGCTATTCAAATCTGTTCTGGATCCATTGTCACAGAATATCTTACATTTCGAATGTAGTTGCAAATCTGTTTAGCAGTAGGTGAATAAATTACAATAGGACTGATATACATTTTTTGACAGTTATTACTCAAGAAGACCATGCAGAGCATAACTATTTGTAAAGCGCACGTTCACCCAAGGGTATCTTAGCTCTGAATAACAGATGTTAATTGTTTTCCAACTCAATGGTACTTAATTTATTGACCTCAGAAGGACAAAAGGCTGAGTGGACCTGCCAGGATTTGAACCTCTGACCATGAGGTCAAACACAGACCCCTACAGTGGGCGTATGTTAGACTTGGCATCTTTTGGCGTGTTTCCCCTGAGTTTTTGCTTTCTGACCTGCCGGTTTTGACTCTGTTTTTGCTGGCTTAGTGTTTTTGCGCACTTTTCTCACTGCTGATCAGTGGTAAAGTGCAAGTGCTCCTGTGGTAAAATGTGTTATGGATTGGTGTTTCCATGATTGGCCTATTTGATTTATGTTCAGTCCATAGTAAAGTGCACTGAGTGTGCCAGGGCCTGTAAATTAAATGCTGTTAGTGGGCTGCAGCACTGGATTGTGCCACCCACACCAACAGCCCGTAAATGTAACTCTGGCCTGCCATTGCAGAGCCTGTGTGCAGTCTGGTACTGCCATGTCGACTTGGCAAGTGCACCCACTTGCCAGGCCCTAACCTTCCCTTTTCTTACATGTCAGTCACCCCTAAGGTAGGCCCAAGATACCCCTGTGGGCAGGGTGCAGTGTTGTGAAAGGTAGGACATGCCCTGGTGTGTGTGGCATGTCCTGATAGTGAATTACTGCCAATTTCGTTTTTCACTATTGCAAGGCTACCTGTTCCCCATAGGACAGAATGGGGAGTTTGTTTATAACATCTTATAAACATAACTGGCCCTGGGAACTAGGTAGGAAAATAAAGTTTAGTATGCCTGAACTCAGAATCTAAAGATGCATCCTTTAGTGAAGGTGATTTTTACATTCTGTGTTTGAAAATACCACTTTTAGAAAGTAGGTATTTTCTTGCTCAGCCATCCAGCAGGTCTCTGCTGGGTTTGTGGATTGACTGTCTGGGTTTTGGATGACAGGGGCTGGGGAGCGGCAGAGGCTCCAGATAGTCTATGTGGGTCAGGAAAGGGCTGAATAGACCTGGGCTGCATTTAGAGTAGGGGGAGAATATTTCCTTGCACCTGAATGGGCCTGGTATGCCTCTGACAATGCCGTCTCCACCTCCTGCCAGGAAGCCACACCAGAGAGGGCGGAACTGGTTCTGGCTGGGCACAGACACTCTCTGCCTGAGAGGACAAAGGATTTTGGGCTATAAAAAGTGGAGCCCAAACCCCTGAATTTTAGAACTCGCTGGAATCAAGGAACATGCCAAGAAGAAGAGCTACCAGGAGGAGTACTGCCCCTTTGCTGTGTTGTTGCTTTGTTGGGTTGGCCTGCAGTTGCTGCTTCTACCTTGGGCAGTGAAAGGACTGGACTGAACTTTCTTTACTTGTGCTGAGTATCTCCATGGGCCTGAAATCGAGCTGGCCTCCTGTTCTGAAGTCTCAGGGACTGCAAAGACTTCACCAACCTCTGTGTACCGCTTCTGGAACCGCTGTTTCCGTTGCCACAGAGAAGAGAATCGCAACTGACTCCGTCACCAACTCCGTCGCTGGCTCTGTGTCCTGACAGCATCGCAGACCGCCCAGTCCGCATCTCACACCGCAACCCTGGTCTCACCGATGACGACGACTGCCGCCGCCACCGAGCCACTGCTTGCACCGTAACCTGTGGGCACTGCAGTCCGCACCGCCTCGCTTCACTTCGCCATCCTGGTCTCACCGACGCTGTCGCTGCTGCTGACTCGACACCCGTGACCGCATCGTGGTTGGGGGCACCGCTCGTAAAGTTTCACGACACACCGCCTCGTCCCACACAGCCGTCTGGGCCGACCGATGCCAGCTCCCGCAAACCGGCTCTGTCGTCTGCACCGCAACCTGCCAGCACCGCATCGAGCACCGTCTCGCCCTGCACCGTAAGCCTTGGTCTCACCGACGCCGTCTGGACGATCGTCACCGAGCCGCTGTCTGCACCGCATCGAGAGGACACCGCGCCCTGCACCGCTTCCATTTTGCAACGCAACCGTGACGGTTGCCACGACCGGCTCGCACCCCTGTGTAAGCCACAACAAGAAAGGTACTGTTACCGAGTCTGTTCACGCTTTTGCTGGACCGTATCGACACGGTCGGCTGGAACTGTTCCACTCTGTTGTTTTCAGCCTCGCGGTAGCCCCGGACGGAGCTACCGACTCGTACGAACTGTGTTTTTGAGGTATTTCTGCAGTTTAGAAGACATCTTGCAGAGTATCTATTTTTCAAGTACTGTATTGTGGATACTTTATCGTTTTTGGTCTTATCTTAAGTATATAAAAATATTGGATATTTTTCTAAACTGGTGTGGTGTCCTTTTGTAGTTCTTACACTGTATTACTGTTGGTTATGTGCAAATGCTTTACACACTGCCTCTAAGATAAGCCTGACTGCTCGTGCCAAGCTACCAAGGGGGTGAGCAGGGGTTATTTTAGGAGTGTAACTCCCTTATCCTGACTAGAAGGAAGGGTCCCTACTTGGACAAGGTGCAAACCATTGCCAACTAGAGACCCCCATTTCTAACATTGGTTGTCAGCGGTGAGGATTGGACTTGTGTTTGCACTTGACTTACAGTGATTGGTATGCACTACTACCATATCGCAGACCATTACGTACCACATAATGTTTTTTGGTCTATTTTTGCCTTTCCATTGGTTTTGAACTTGAACTTTCCAGTACAACATGCCTGAATCAATTGCATCATCTGTTGCATCCTTGGAAGTGGCCTTTGAGGAGGAGAGGTTAGAAACCTACAATGTGAAGGAATTGAAGGCTATCTGCAAGAACCTCAAAGTCCAAATCAGGGGCCTCACCAGGCAAGAGGAGCTACAAAAGGCGCTGAGGGCTTGGGTAGCAGCCAGACATGCCAGTGGGCAGTCTGGGGATCTTAGCCTGGAGGCGGAGGAGCCTATTCCAAGGGTGGATGTGCTTTTGGGAGGGGGGGCACCCTCTAAACCAGGAAGCAGCAGTCTGTCCCCAGAGGAGCTGGAGGACAGGCGGGAAGCAAGGAGAGTTGCTGTGGAACTAGAGAAGCTTAAGTTAGCCATGGAGGAGAAAAGGATGATGCTAGACCATGAGATTAGGATAAAGGAGCTGGATCAGAGGAGTAGATCCGGCTCAGATGGTGGCAGCAACCCGTCAGGACAGGCAGACAGAATTGTGCACATCCCTAAGAATGTAGACAAGGAATTCAAGAAGGGGATGACATACAAAGGTGGTTTCAGGGTTACGAGGCAGCGAATGGGGTCCCTGAGAAGAATTGGGGAGCAGGATTGTGGCCTCTTTTTCCAGAAGAAGCAAGGGATACTTTGATAGCTTTGGGTAAGGGGTGTAACCTCACCTATGCTGACATGAAGGAGGCCCTTCTCACTAAGTATGGTCTCACTCCTGAAAAGTACAGGGATCAGTTTAGGTCCAGTAAGAAGTCTGATGCCAACACTTGGTTGGAATGTGTAGATTCCTTTTGCAGGTCACTGGATGGCTGGGTGAAGGGCAGTAATGTAACAGATTTTCAGGGGCTCTACAATTTGATTGCATGGGAGCACTTGTCTAGTCTATGTTTTGCAGATCTGCGCCAGCACTTGGTTGATAGTAAGCTAACTGACCCCAGGAAGCTTGCTATGGAGGCGGACCGCTGGGTGAGTACCCGGGTCCACAAGAAAGCGTTTGGGGGAGACTCAGCCAAAGGTGTGCAGGGTCCCCAGCAGAAAAGTGGGGGGGGCAAGGGTAAAGCACGGGAGTACTCTAAAGGGCCCCAAACTAACACCCAGGGTAAAGGTTACCATCCCCCAGGAGATAAGAAAGCAGTGGTCTCTTCAGGAAAGCCTGCTGAGACCGGCCCGCAAGTGTTTTGCATGTGACCAGGTGGGTCACATGAAGGGGGACCCCAAGTGCCCAAAGGGGGCATAGCCACCCACCGGTGGGCAGTCCAAGGTGTTGGCTAGTATAGCGCTTGGGGAGGAAGGGTACCCACTGGAGGGTGGGGATCCCGCAGAAATGACCCTCGTCTCATTAGGGGACAGTGAGATGGTCCCAGGAAACCAGGTGCCCCCTAACACAAAGAAATACTGCACCTGGGTGACCATCAATGGGAAAAGGGTAGAGGCTCTCAGAGATACAGGAGCCAGTGTGACCTCAGTCCGGTGTCACCTGGTCTCTGAGGAGCAGGTAGTCCCAGGGGCATTCCACCAAGTAGTTGCTGTGTACAACTCAGAACGCCAGTGTATGGTGGCGCAGGTTCCCGTTGAATGGGGGGGTCTCAGGTCCCTTGAGGGTGGTTGTGAGCCCTACCATGCCTGTAGATTGTCTGCTAGGTAACGACCTGGAGCAGTCCTTATGGGAGGATGTTGAGCTCAGGTCTCACTTGGAGATGCTTGGGTTGCCAGAGTGGGCATGCGTGTCTACTCGGTCAATGGCAGCCAGAAAGGGTGATCAGAAGGACTTGGAGCCTGAAACAGTGACCCAAGTCCCTGCCAAGAGAAAGGGCAAGGGGCGCGGGAAACCGGCCCCTGAAGTTCCCACAGACCGGGAGGAGGCGCACCTTGAGGGGGACACCCCGGTGCCTACAGGGGAGCAAGTAGCTGAACTGGGGGACATCTCTGAGCTGACCCATTGGCAGCAAGAAGGGGGTCCCACCAGGGAGGAATTCTGCAGGGAGCAGAAAGAGTGCCCTTCTCTGGAGGGTCTGCGGTGGCAGGCTGCAGACCAGGCAGCTTTGTGATCAGTCTGGATCACATTGGATCTACTGGGAGAATGGTCTCCTCTATAGTGAGCCTAAGGTCGCTGAGCCTGGGTCAGCCCGTGTGCTGGTGGTACCCCAGCGCTTCAGGACCTTCCTACTGGGTCTGGCTCATGACGTGCCTTTGGCAGGACATTTGGGATGGGACAAGACCTTTGACAGGCTTGTCACCCACTTCTTCTGGCCCCAAATGCGAAGGCAGTCAGATGGACATAGCAGGTCTTGCCAGGCAAGTGGTAAGAGTGGGAGGAAGGTCAAAGCTCCTCTCCAACCTTTTCCAGTTGTTGGAACGCCCTTTGAAAGGGTAGGGATGGACATTGTGGGGCCACTGGATCCCAAGACAGCCATGGGCAACAGGTACATCCTGGTCTTGGTGGACCATGCCACCCGGTACCCGGAGGCAATCCCTCTCAGGACAACGACGGCGCCAGTGGTGGGCCGGGTGTTAATGGGGATCTTTTCCCACGTGGGGTTCCCCAGAGAGGTGGTCTCTGACAGGGGGACCAATTTCATATCCAAGTATATGACATCCCTGTAGAAGGAGTGTGTTGTAACCTACAAGTTCACCACTCCTTACCACCCACAAGGTAATGGTCTGGTGGAGAGATTCAACCAGACCTTGAAGGGCATGATTAAGGGTCTAACAGAACCCATGAGGCGTAAGTGGGACGTTCTCTTGCCATGCCTTCTCTTTGCGTACAGGGAGGTGCCACAGAAGTCTCTTGGGTTCAGTCCCTTTGAGCTTCTGTATGGTCACCCTGTGAGAGGACCTCTGAGTTTGGTGAAAGAAGGCTGGGAGGCAGCTCCCAGGAAAACTCCCCAGGATGTGTTTAGTTACATGCTGGCCTTCAGAAACCAAACTGCCCGCTTCAGGAAACTCGCTCAGGCGAACCTAGAAGCAAGCCAGGAAGAAATGAAAAAGTGGTATGACAAGAATGCCACTCTGGTTGAATTTCAACCTGGGCAAAAAGTGGGGGTCATGGCCCCAGTGGAACCTTGTGCCTTACAGGACAAGTGGACTGGGCCGTTTGAGGTGATGGAGCGCAAAAGTGATGTCACCTACCTGGTGGATTTGCGGACTCCAAGGAACCCTTTGAGGGTCCTGCACGTGAACCGCCTCAAGCCCCACTTCGAGAGGTCCGAAGTGAGCATGCTCCTGGCGACAGATGATAGGGTGGAAGAGGAGAGTGAACCTCTCCCTGACCTCCTGTCTACCAAGGAGCACAATGGGTCAGTGGAAGGTGTGATCCTCTCCCCTACACTGACCCCAGAGCAGCAGAGCAACTGTCACCAGTTGCTGGGACAGTTTGCCCCACTGTTCTCTCTGACCCCAGGTGTTACTCACTGGTGTACCCATTACGTGGACACCGGTGACAGCCCTCCTGTGAAGCACAAGATTTACAGGTTGACTGACCGGGTCAGGGCCAGCATCAAAGAGGAGGTCTCTAAGATGTTGGCGTTAGGGGTGATCGAGTCCTCCAACAGTCCTTGGGCCAGCCCAGTGGCTTTGGTCCCAAAGGCTGCTGCACCCGGTGCCACTCCAGAACTGCGGTTTTGTGTGGATTACCGTGGGCTCAATGCCGTCACCAGGACTGATCCACAGAGCTGATGAGCTCATTGATCGGTTGGGAGCTGCCAAGTTCCTCAGCACGTTTGATTTAACATCTGGGTACTGGCAGATAGCCTTAACCGATGGGGCCAAGGAGAGGTCAGCATTCTCAACCCCAGAAGGACATTACCAGTTCCGGGTGATGCCCTTTCGGTTGAAGAATGCCCCTGCCACCTTTCAGAGGTTGGTCAACCAGGTGTTGGCTGGACTGGAGGATTTCAGTGCCGCATACCTGGATGACATCGCAGTGTTCAGTTCCAGCTGGGAAGAACACTTGCAGCCCCTCGGTGAAGTGTTGAGGGGTCTTCAGAGGGCAGGCCTCACGATCAAGGCCAGTAAGTGCCAGATCGGGCAGGGTTCTGTGGTGTACTTGGGACACCAGGTAGGAAGCGGCCAGGTGACGCCCCTACAACCCAAGATTGACATCATTCTGGCTTGGGAGCACCCCAAGACCCAGACAGAGGTGAGATCCTTTTTAGGTCTCACCGGGTACTACAGGAGGTTTGTTAAGGGGTATGGCAACATTGTTGCCCCCTTAACAGAGCTGACTTCCAGGAAGCAGCCCAAGAAGGTGATCTGGACTGAGTCCTGCCAGAAAGCTTTTGATGCCCTGAAGGCCGCCATGTGCACGGCGCCCATGCTCAAGGCACCTGACTTCTCCAAGGAATTTGTCGTGGAAACCGACGCTTCAGAGCATGGTGTGGGAGCGGTGCTCTCACAACTGAACGAAGAGGGCCTAGACCAGCCTGTAGTCTTCCTTAGCAGGAGACTACTCCCCAGGGAACAGAGGTGGAGTGCCATAGAAAGGGAAGCTTTTGCTGTGGTCTGGGCACTGAAGAAGCTGAGGCCCTACCTGTTTGGGACTCACTTCCGGGTTCAGACAGACCACAGGCCCCTCAGATGGTTGATGCAAATGAAGGGTGAGAATCCAAAACGGCTGAGGTGGTCCATCTCCCTACAGGGAATGGACTGCACGGTGGAACACCGCCCTGGCACAGAACACGCCAACGCAGATCGTCTGTCCAGGTTCTTCCGCCTTAGTGGAGAGAACTCCCAGGAGGTTGGGTAGTCCTCCCTACTTTCAGCTGGATGGGACATGTGTTAGACTTGGCATCTTTTGGCGTGTTTCCCCTGAATTTTTGCTTTCTGACCTCCCGGTTTTGACTCTGTTTTTGCTGGCTTAGTGTTTTTGCGCACTTTTCTCACTGCTGATCAGTAGTAAAGTGCAAGTGCTCCTGTGGTAAAATGTGTTATGGATTGGTGTTTCCATGATTGGCCTATTTGATTTATGTGTCAGTCCCTAGTAAAGTGCACTGAGTGTGCCAGGGCCTGTAAATCAAATGCTGTTAGTGGGCTGCAGCACTGGATTGTGCCACCCACACCAACAGCCTGTAAATGTAACTCTGGCCTGCCATTGCAGAGCCTGTGTGCAGTCTGGTACTGCCATGTCGACTTGGCAAGTGCACCCACTTGCCAGGCCCTAACCTTCCCTTTTCTTACATGTCAGTCACCCCTAAGGTAGGCCCAAGATACTCCTGTGGGCAGGTTGCAGTGTATGTGAAAGGTAGGACATGCCCTGGTGTGTGTGGCATGTCCTGATAGTGAATTACTGCCAATTTCGTTTTTCACTATTGCAAGGCTACCTGTTCCCCATAGGACAGATTGGGGAGTTTGTTTATAACATCTTATAAACATAACTGGCCCTGGGAACTAGGTAGGAAAATAAAGTAGTATGCCTGAACTCAGAATCTAAAGATGCATCTTTTAGTGAAGGTGATTTTTACATTCTGTGTTTGAAAATACCACTTTTAGAAAGTAGGTATTTTCTTGCTCAGCCATCCAGCAGGTCTCTGCTGGGTTTGTGGATTGACTGTCTGGGTTTTGGATGACAGGGGCTGAGGAGCGGCAGAGGCTCCAGATAGTCTAGGTGGGTCAGGAAAGGGCTGAATACACCTGGGCTGCATTTAGAGTAGGGGGAGGAGATTTCCTTGCTCCTGAATGGGCCTGGTCTGCCTCTGACAATGCCGTCTCCACCTCCTGCCAGGAAGCCACACCAGAGAGGGCAGAACTGGTTCTGGCTGGGCACAGACACTCTCTGCCTGAGAGGACAAAGGATTTTGGGCTATAAAAAGTGGAGCCCAAACCCCTGAATTTTAGAACTCGCTTGAATCAAGGAACCTGCCAAGAAGAAGAGCTGGAAGAGCTGCCAGGAGAAGTACTGCCCCTTTGCTGTGTTGTTGCTTTGTTAGGTTGGCCTGCAGTTGCTGCTTCTGCCTTGGGCAGTGAAAGGACTGGACTGAACTTTCTTTACTTGTGCTGAGTATCTCCAAGGGCCTGAAATCGAGCTGGCCTCCTGTTCTGAAGTCTCAGGGACTGCAAAGACTTCACCAACCTCTTGGTACCGCTTCTGGAACCGCTGTTTCTGTTGCCACAGAGAAGGGAACCGCAACTGACTCCGTCACCGACTCCGTCGCTGGCTCTGTGTCCTGACGGCATCGCAGACCGCCCCGTCCGTATCTCACATCGCAACCCTGGTCTTACCGACGACGACGACTGCCGCCACCACCGAGCCGCTGCTTGCACCGTAACCTGTGGGCACCGCAGTCCGCACCGCCTCGCTTCATTTCGCCATCCTGGTCTCACCGACGCTGTCGCTGCTGCTGACTCGACACCCGTGACCGCATCGTGGTTGGGGGCACCGCTCGTAAAGTTTCACAACGCACCGCCTCGTCCCACACAGCCGTCTGGGCCGAACGACGCCAGCTCCCGCAAACCGGCTCTGTCGTCTGCACCACAAGCTGCCAGCACTGTATCGAGCACCGTCTCGCCCTGCACCGTAAGCCTTGGTCTCACCGACGCCATCTGGACGATCGTCACCGAGCCGCTGCCTGCACCGCATCGAGAGGACACTGCGCCCTGCACGCTTCCATTTTGCAACGCAACCGCGACGGTTACCACGACCGGCTCGCACCCCCGTGTAAGCCACAACAAGAAAGGTACTGTTACCGAGTCTGTTCACGCTTTTGCTGGCCCGTATCGACGCGGTCGGCTGGAACTGTTCGACACTGATGTTTTCAGCCTCGCGGTAGCCCCGGACGGAGCTACCGACTCATACGAACTGTGTTTTAGAGGTATTTCTGCAGTTTAGAAGACATCTTGCAAAGTATCTATTTTCAAGTACTGTATTGTGGATTCTTTATCGTTTTTGGTCTTGTCTTAAGTATATAAAAATATTGGATATTTTTCTAAACTGATGTGGTGTCCTTTTGTAGGGCTTACACTGTATTACTGTTGGTTATGTGCAAATGCTTTACACACTGCCTCTAAGATAAGCCTGACTGCTCGTGCCAAGCTACCAAGGGGGTGAGCAGGGGTTATTTTCGGAGTGTAACTCCCTTATCCTGACTAGAAGGAAGGGTCCCTACTTGGACAAGGTGCAAACCATTGCCAACTAGAGACCCCCATTTCTAACAGCGTATTAGTCCACTAAGCCACCAGACCTGCCTAACATAAGCTGTAAAATGTAGTGTGCTTGCTGTGTTACGGCGATGGCAAATAATGTCCTCTCATTGTGCATGGCTTTGCGATAATTATCCAGAATGTTTTTCCTGAGCTGCTTTTTCGGATTGCGCCAGAGCTGATCAGCTTGTCTTCGTTTCATTTTTAGTATTTATTTCCTTCTCAACCTTTGTAGATGTTTTACCTTGACTGATACTGTACTAGATGAAGGATGCACAAGTTGAGTAGGTATTAAATTATTCAGTTCTTTAGATAATTCATGGTCCTCTTCATTGTTGGAAATTATCTTCTTTTTTCCTCACAATGAATCTCTGCTCAATAGCTAATAATGGTGTAACAGAAAGACAACGTTCAAGGGCATTAATGATTGTATTATCTCTTGCTTGTAGTATTTGATCTATAAATGAAGGAACCAAATCATTAATTGATACAAAACACTTTAGAATTCAAGAATATTCGGATATAGGGTTTTATCATTTCTGTTGTACCACCTGGTGCTAATCTCTTCTCTGGTATTCACCATTTTAATAGAAAGAACAGAGTGGTCACTTAGGGATTTAGCTATGATATGCCTTTCAGAGAGCCTAATAAAAACCCTCATTTGTAAGTGATATAATCTAATATTGAAGCCCCTGATGGTCTGCATCTGGTAGGTTTAGGAGGCATATCCAGTTCAAAACGTCCATTAACTATTATACGTCCTATCTCCCTAAGCTTTGGGAATCATAGAGTGCCTTGTTTGGCTGCCTTAGAATTCTCTAGAAATATTGCCATAGGAATCAACCAAGCCTCATCTAGATCCCTGTCTCTAAAAACATTCAATAAACTATTAAATAAGTTTGCATTAACATCCCCTAGAATTAATATCCAATTGGGTGGGGTTGAGAATTTATTATAAAAAAAGAGACCAACTTAAAAAATTCAGTCGAATTCATATCATTCTTATTTCCTGGTGAGAAGAAAACATTAAATAAAAGGTAAGGTAGTTTCTTATCTATAAATGGAACATTAAAGGTGGGTTCTATTCCCTGTATTAGAGTGTCATGTAACAATATTATTTCATAAGTCTACTTAAGATCGACAGAAAGAAGGTAGACACAACTTCGCACGCCTGAAACCTACTGCTAAATGAAGCCAGGCTATTAATCACATATTAATTTTCAAGACAAAAATCAGAGGTGCACCTGGTATGCTGTAGGCAGATTATATCTGCTTTGGAATTCACTAAAAGTTGTCTTTTTCAGATATTGTATTGAGCACGGCCAGATTCCAGGAACAGACTAATACATTTGGGTTATAGGAAGGGATACTTTTAAACTGAATGGTTACTTATGTTAAGAGCACCTGCTAATCCAGACCAGTCTTTTTCTTTATCTGTATCCTTTAAATAGTTTTTCCCAAATTAGATCTGTTACAGTGCATCCATAAGAACTACAAACAATGGTAAGGTGAATATTTAGTGCCAAGGAATCAGACGAAAGGCCAACGGTCGAAGTAGTATTAACATTTTTGTTTACTCTAGGTAATAAAATTCCATCTTTCAGAAAGAGTTCTGTATTGGACGAACATCAATTCCTTGGCTTTGAAAAATTTCACGGGAATTTAAAATAATTGGAAGTATTAGAGCAGTGTGATTCTCTTCCAGTGAAGATGACTGATCTATGTTTTTGAAGAGTTACTCATTTAATGTCAGCTGCGACTGTGGGTGCATATGGAGGAGTGATAACATCCACAGTCTATTTAAAGGTATACTTCCTGTTCCAAAAATATTGGCAAATCTAATTTTTGTGCGTTCTAATGATATTTGGAAGGCCAAAAGAGCACCTGTCAATTGAGAAGTATGCGATGTTAAACTGTCAAGCTCTTGACTCGTTAAAACTCACCTTTCATGAAACTCTGTAGCATGAGAGTTTAATCTAGACCCAGAGGGAAATTTTGTAATTGACTCTGAAGATGTAGAATCAGGAAAAGAGTTAGTTGAAACATTAGGTTTATTTGCTTTCTCCAGAGAATCAGGGAAATAGTTAATTGAAGCAGTGGGTTTATAAGCTTCCTCCAAAGAGTCAGATAAGGTTTGAAAATGCAGACGTCTAGGTCTCTTTTTTGAATGTCTACGATTTCTTACTTTTTTCATGACCCGTTTCTTATGTTCCATATTAATATTTAAGGTTACTGTTTCAGGAGAAATAGTTTGTATTGTGATAGCAGGTTTATTCCCTAGGTTATCTCCTTTCTTATCACTCATTTTGATCTAGTTCTTTTCTAAATCTGTACTTCTTCGGTGGCAGGATATTTCACTTTTGATAGGATTGATCCCAAAACCCTGTTTTAGGGCTTAAAATGCTTCAAACATTTGTATGTAATCTCAGGGGGTGGGGGTAAAAGAGCCATCTACATGCAATTCCAGAGTGGCCGATAAATTGGGTTCCACAATCTGACTGTTCCTTGGTGTACTGTTAAAACAATTTTATGTTTTTTCAGAGGCCATTCTAAGGTGAGAGGATTACTTGAATAATTGTGACATGTGGAAGAATGTAGACCATGACTCTCTTAATCAAAGCTCGTGAGCTCCAGTGTCAGATATCAATATAGAAGTGCTAGGGAAGATGGGATATCTTGGAAGCAGCTGTATACTTCTTTATCAACCTCATTCACGGAAAGTATCTGATATCAAAGGTTCTATAATGACGACCTGTATAGATGAAGCAACTATGAGAAGGAGTGTATCCTTTTTCAGGAGATTGCACGGGTCCAAGGAGTCTCAATTCAAGGGAGGCCAAGATGAACTTAACCAAAAAGGACCGACCGGTTCCACCTGATTATGGACATTTGCTAACAAAGCTATCCTCCCTTGGGGTTCCAGAGAAACAGCCTATGGATCTGGTATGTCGTCCACCATTACCCCGGCTGAGAGGCTATACTGCCCTTATCCAAGTGACTCTTCAAGGGTCTGTGCTATCCCAAGCTATTCTATGACACCTGATCATGTTAGCCACACTGGATATAATCTGTGAGCCAGCCCAGTCTCTGCCCAGAAACTCCAGGACTTTATTCATTTAGGGTGCTGTAAAGGATCTTGGTGGCCACTCCTGTTAATAGGTTTTTGGAGGTGTTGATGCTTGGTGGTATGCTATGTCTTTCTCTAGCGTAGGGGAAGGATGCATTGTTTTGGGTACATGCTAACTGGGATGACATCCCTGTGGCGCCTCCAGATGTCATTTTGCCTATGACATAAGTGGGCTGCAAAATTAAAGGCTGCTGTGCATGTGCCGGGTAATTTGTATACAAAGCCAAACTGATCACGTCTGTCCGAGTGTTCGTTTGTGCTCTGCAACACAAGCACACAATCAGCGCCACAGCATCATCAGCACTCATTTCACAGTTGAGCAAGAGATTGAAAGGCAGAAAAGAAGAAAGGAGGAGGAAGAGAAACATTGAAAAACAGTGACATAAATAAAAAGCTGAAATGAAACAGCCTGCAGTGGTGAGATAAAGAGACATGAAGTGCATGGTGATGGAAGAAAGAGGCATGGGGTCGGACTAAGCAGTCTTAACAACCAGCAGCCAGGGCATTTGGCACTACCAGTGGCAGGCTTCGGAGACAAACTTTGGGTCCCTGCGCTTGTTTTTGTTTTGTTTTTTTACAAGTTTCGCCCTGAACCTGAACCTTGAGTGAAAAATCAAGCTATGGCACGACCTGCACTTCGCACAGTCTTGTTTGTTTAAGTTGTTGACCGTCACTTAAGAGCAGAGACGTTTTAAGGCATGGGCAAAGTGGGCTCTGGCCCAGGGCCCCTGCCTTTCAGGGGGCCCCTTGATAAAGCCAGCCATATTCTGCAGAGAGTCTTGCCATGATGACCTTGAAAAATTATTAAACTGATTGTTTTGAATACCGTTTTCCCATAATGTCTTTTTAAAGTAGGTGATGTGTGAGAATCTATTACATACATTTTGCAGAGAAATGTGTTTATTTTTCATGCAACATCCATAAAAAGGTTTGTTTTAGATCGCAATAGGACCAAACATGAGAAATGGGAGGGTGTCACAGATATTATTTGCAATAATATTAGTGAACTGCTGATGTTTTACGATATTGAAAACATAAGTCACTATCCCTGAATATTAGATGTAAATGCATTTAGAATTTGGACAATTGTGCCTGTGCACTGTCAGTGACCTGGCCAAAGAGGGCATGAACGAGCTCAAATTGAATAATAAATTCAAAACTGTTCTGAACAGGGGCCCCCACAATAGGTTTGGCCCAGGGCCCCCAAAATCCTTAAGATGTCCCTGCTTAAGAGTTTTAAAAAGTTGGAATAGTTAACGTTATGTTTCAGACACAAAAGGTTGAAATTGTTTATTCAAATGTTTAAATGACATCTAAGATTCTGTAGAACACCAAAAAGTAAATATTTTGCCAAACATCGTAAAAATCAGATGTTTGCACATTTTATTTCCTAAACATGTGCTGTAGTCAAATAAATACATACTTGCTAGCCTCTTCATGTGTTTGCCTGAACATCAGACCGATTGATGCAGTTAAATTTGATAGCATTGTTGCCGGTGGCAACGTTTGAAATACCACCCTAGAAGTTGGCAAACATTGTACTGAACCTAGTTTGTGAAGTTTACCAAGTTTACCAATTTGCACCAAACTTCAGCATTTATCGAAGGAAACCATCTTCTGTCTGATTACCAAACGAGATTCCGCATTGATCGTGAAACAGAAGCAACTTTGAATGCCAGCTGGAATTCCATCAAAAACTCAGTTGCCTCAAATAGAGTATGTTCTTAGATGTCTCCTCTGCTTCTGATTCTGTGCATTGCTACACTAACTTGACAACTTAAGAGATACAGGGTCCTTTCCTACCTTCTCTTCTGTGCCCTTCTCCTCCACATCTGGTGTCCCACAAGGTTCAAACATCACCCACTCCCCTTTAGTGTGTAACTCATCCCTCTCCTGGACCTCATACCTCCTTGTTCAAGTACTGCTGATAAATCCACACTAAGCAAATCATCCGTATCTTTACAAAACAGCAGATCTTGACTCCTGTGTCACACATCCATCCAAGGTCACCAATGGATTCTAATCAACCACCTCAAGCTAAACTAGTCAGAAACCGAGAAACTCACAGTTGGAAAGTGGACCGAATATTAGCCTTCCAATATTTAGCCTCAACAACCTGGTCCACCCATAGTCACCTAAACTGAAGTGAGGAATTTGGGAGTGATTATGGGCTCCAACCTCTCTCTAGAGCCACAAGTAAATCAAGTTACCCAAGGACCTTTCTATATCTTCTTTCCAAGTGTCCCTCAAAGAGGACCCATCTCCTTGGCGCTTCCGTGTTCTGATAATGCCACTAGCCTTTGAGTCTTGGCTCTCTGTCTGAAGTTATTTTTTTTTACAGTTTTTCTCAAGCAAAACTGCTTTCAGTTGAAATTTCTTCACATTCTTTTACGTTTGTCAGCTTCCCATACTTCACAAAGAATGTTATGTTTAAAAAAGACTTGGGCCCATATTCATCAATATTTCATGCAATGCAATGCAGCAAGCTAACTTCCTGGCTTGCCTGACAGGGTGGGGCAGGAATGTGACGTATTTAACATTATACAGTGCATTCCTGCTTTCTGCCTTCACTGGCGCACAAACTTCTTCTGCCTAGCACTAACGTAGGCACCCTTGCACAATGGTGCAACGGTGCCTGTGTTGTAGGCAGGATTGTTTAGGTGTAGGAAGGGGCCCCTTCCTGCACAAAAACAATCATTAGAGTGCAAAATGCAGTACACTTAGAAAGAGGAAACAACACGGAGAAATAAAGATATTTCTCCTTGTTGCGCCTCTGGTGGGGAGGCGTACAATTCTGACGCATTCCCAGGTCTACCGATGTATGTATATCTGGGAATGTCATAACTGACTGGTGTGCCATCACGCACCAACCTCAAGCCGCACTGATATATATATATATATATATATATATATATATATATATATATATATTTATATATATATATATTTATATAGCCATTAGACGCAAAAATCAAGAAACAAGACTCCAATTTTCATCCAAGCAATCCATAGTAATCCATGTTTATTCCAAGTAATCCATGCTTATTCCAATGTGTTTCAGTACTTTCAAAGTTCACTTAGAAGCAGTGTGTTTCCATACTTTAAATGCTGAAGAATGCCCATCCAGGATTTTTCTAAAGCATGTTCAAGTTTCAAGTTTATTGTATTTGATTTAGTTCTCTACTGAGAACAACAAATATTTATTCAAAAGAATAAAAAATACATGTCATTTAAAAAATTTGGTTAGTTACTAGGGAATCTTCTAATACAATTTTTAAAAGGTTTTTAAAAATTTAAACAGATTGTAACACACGAATTCATTAGGAGGTGACTTAAAAAGTGAGATCAAGCTCTGAACAACTGTAATATTACATTTTGTTTGAATTGTTTTTAAAAATCGCTTTCTAGCATCTACAAGTATCGAGTTCGGGCAAACAAATAATACATGTTTCAAGTCTTGCACACCTTCGTTGCAGAGCTCACATGAACTGCTGGCATTTTCATTAGAAGTCCATTTAGAGGTAAAAGATTTAAGAGGGAGAATCCGAGCCGAAGTAATATTATGCAACGCGTGACTCCATGCTTTAAATTAAAATGAATATACTTTTTCGATTTCTTATATTCTATTGTCTCAGCATGAAGTTTATAATGATGCAATTTAGTACAATGTTGAATATCAAATTCATAACTTATCCTTGGTGTTAAATGTTTTAGGAAGAGCCTCAGATGTGCAGGAGTCCAGGATTGCAACAGATCAATGGTAACCTTCGATATTTTGAATGCAATGGATAAGTTTTGACTGAAAACGTACTTCGATGATCCTTGGTCGAAAGTCTCTGCTTTTAATAAAGATCTTAAAGTGCCTTGTTCTGTATGTACTAGGTTGTATGCCCATCTTATGATGTTGGTAATTCCTCTGGCATACGAACTGACTAAGGAGAGCTCTAGGCGTGGAGCTTGTACAGGAACTGCTTGATGCATTTTAACCAGTTTCCGGAGGATTTTCCCTTCTTTAAGTTGTATTTGTTGCCATTGACTAATTGGGATATATTCAAGAGCGTACGATAAGATTGGTGGAATCTTAGAACTGAAAACCTGGAGAAGAGAAGAAAAGTGCCTCTGCCCGGTGGAGGAATATAATCTCCGGAGTGCCCCAACGTGAACATCTGCTTTGCGGCTCAGGTGGTACAAATGAGGGGAGTTTTGTAAAGATTGTGTAAAAATTCGCCCTAAGTAGGTATATTCCTTTACGACTTCTAGCGATTTTCCCCCCAGAGTCCAGTTGTATTTTGTATATCGTTTCCTTCCTCTAAACGGAACAATTTTCGTTTTCGTTATGTTTGGCGCTAGGAAGTTTTCTTCTGTATATTTTGAAAGTGCTTGTAAATTCCTTTGAAGGCCGAAAGGAGTGAGGTCTAAGATGACCACGTCATCGGCATACATCATGTTATGAATTTTGTATGATGATATTTTTGGAGGAAAATTGATGACGTGTAGAAAACGCTCCGGAAGATCACTGAGATATAAAGAGAACAAGAGGGGAGCTAAAAGGCACCCTTGAGTGAGACCATTTGGTGTGTCGATTGGGCGAGTAAGTCCTTTCTCTTTCCCCATTTGAACTTGACACCAGGTTTCCGAATATAGTGATGTAATTATTTGCAGCAAGTTGTCCGGGATTCCCAATTTTCTGAGCTTACTCCAGAGAGTTGGTCTAACCACTCTGTCGAATGCTGTCGTGAAATCGACAACGACCGAATAGACGACCTGTGATTTTGAGACCACGTATTTGTCTATTATTGTTTGTAACACTGCTATGTTGTCGGTTACAGAGTGCTTTGGTCTGAACCCAGCTTGGTTTAGAGGTATTAATCCTGTTGAAAAATCCCAATCTTTAAGATGTTCGAGTATACTTGCCGCAAAGATCTTCCCTGTTGCGTCCAGCAGGGTGATCTGACCGTAATTACAGGGAAGCAACCGAGAGCCCTTCTTATAGATTGGGATCACAATGCTCCCCTTGTAAGATTTTGGGATTTCGCCAGTGGAAAAGCAATGTAAGAACAGAGGGGCTAGAAACGTGCTCCACTCTTTTTGATTGCTTTGCAGTACCTTTATCGGGATCTGATCCGGGCCCATTGCAGCGGATGATCTTGCCGTTTTTATGAAGTGTTCGATTTGCTGAGGAGATGGAGCATCATTGTCTAGAGTTTTTTCTCCAATCTTGCTTGAAACTTGGGTCGCACTTTCTTTCCTCAGGTTTAATTTGTAAAGGTTACTTAAATATGATTCCCATTCGGTTGGGGGAACTGGCGAAGCTTGTAACGATTTTTTTGTGCCTGTTTCTTTAGCAATTAGACTCCAGTAATCGCGTTTATTTTTTTGTTTGGCTGCAATCTGAATGTCCACCCATTTTTGGTCCTGCATAGTTTTTCGATTTTTTTCTTTTTCCCTCCTGCGGCGTTTTTTTAGAATATTGATTTCGTGTTGTCTTATTTCTGAGAATTGAAGGAATTGCGCCAGTATTAGTTTATTTAATTCAATTGCTCTTTTATCTAAGTACCTTCTTTTATGTTTTCCTGAGTGTGAACTTCGGTGTTTTAAGGTATCCTGCAGGAAGTGCACCATTTTGTTTAGAACTACTTCAAAGTTTATTATTGGATCTATGGAATGAATAATCTGTAATGCTTGTACGGTGACAATTACAGAAATTAATTTGTTGAATGTTCTCGAGTTCCATGTCAGTCGCCCTTGGGCCTGGTTCACCGTAACTGTACTGTGCGAATGCATGATATACCCTGGAGATGTAGGTTGCAGTCTTAGACCTGTTGTGAGATGTAATATTGTGTGGTCGCTTCCCTGTGTAAACTTGATGCTTAAATGTGAAACTTTCCCGAACAGGTCCTGGATGCATATCTCATAGTCTAATATTGAAGTATTGAAGTTTCCTATTCTTGTAACCGTTGCCGGTATATCTCCTTCTATGCTTCCGCCGTTTAAAATAACTCCGTTTATTACTGGAAGTGAGGATAGTAGAATTTTCCCTCTTTTGTCTGCTTTGATCCCTGAGGGAAATATTGGTGTTGGGATTGACAAGGCTTCCTCTTGTTCGCCATACTCCTATTTTTCTATAAGTTCATTAGAAATTTTCCCATTAAAATCTCCTGTTGAGGGGCGTGGCCTGAGGCGTCAAGATGGCGGTCGCACTCTAAGAGTGCTCCGGACCCCTTCCGTCATCCGCCTCTAATCCTCCCGTTTGTAGCTGCCATCCATACCCCTTTACCACCCACGGGGGTTCTACGTCCCGCAGGCAACGTTTCGATCCCCTCGGCGGGCGAAGCGGAGTCTCCGCCATCCCGCTCTGCTCCCCTTCCTGCTGAGGCCTGGGACTCCTGTAATGGCGGCCTCCTCGCCGTGACGCCCCTGAGCCGGGGCCCTGCACCCTGACAGACCGCTGCCTGGCTCCCCCGGATGCTGCGGAGGGGCGGCGGTGCCGGACCGAGCCCGCTGGTTTTCTCCCCCCGCCTGAGACTCACTGTAACTCCACGCTTCTGTGCTGAGGCCTGCCTGCGGCGCACCGGCGCCTGACGCCCCGGCTGCAGACTCGCCTCCTGTGCTGCTGAACCTGCGGGGGCGAGAGGCGAGCTGAATCCTCCCCGGCTCCAAAGCCTGCCAGACGTTCCTGAGAGGCCCGGCCCGGGGACACCTTCCAAGCTTCGACCCGGTGAGTGGGGGCGTGCGGTGCTCGGCTACCACGGTCAGGTAGCGGCCATGGGGTCGGGTCCCCCCCTCCTCCCTTGCAGCAGCGGCCTACTTTGCCTCGGCTCCGGCCGGCCCATCCCCCCCACTGGGGCTGAGACGGGGGGAGCGCTGTGTTCTGGCCCTCCGTTGCTGTGCCTCACCGGACGTGGGGGAACCGCTGTGCCTGGCGCGGCCCCCTGGTCATTGGGGTGGCCCCCCTTCCTGGCGGCCAGGTGGACTATTGGTTTGGCCCCGAAGGCGCGGAGACGCCGGATCTGGCCCAGTCTGGGCCCCTCTGTCCTCCACGCTTCTGTCAGTATTGAGGCCTCCCCCCGCTTTGAACTCTGCTGGCTTCTGGGGGCGCCGGGAGCTCCCCCGGGGCCTCTGCCTTCGGGCAGCCGGTGAGTGGGGCCCAGGATTGGGGATCGGCTGCCGGGTCGGGCGGCGGTGCGGGGGGGCACGATCGGCGCTCCCGCCCTCCCCTCTTCCTCCCTCGCTATCTCGCCCCTTCTCCGCCTCTACGCCACGCAGCACATCTGGGGGTGCATTTCGACGTCCACCGGCCTGTGCACACGAGGTGGATCTCCCTGGCCGTCCCTGTCCAGTGTGTCGACCCCCTGCTGGAGTTGGGGTCCACTGAGCGGCACCAGTCCCCCCCGCATGCCGCGAGCCCGAGGCACCAGGATCACTCCCCGGCTGAAGGTGCTGCGGGGCGGCAGACCGGATGTCCGAGACCCCCCTCGCTAACCCCTAGCCAACCTTCCCGAGACGGCGGGCAGTACTGCTTTATTATCGACCGTCGCATCGGACGGTGGTGGAGGAGGAGTCCCCGGACTCGTGCTGTTTACCCCTTGGCCTTGGGAGAATCGGCCTTGATGCCCGGGCGCGAGCATTGACGGCCTGGGTGTCGGTTTCCCCCCTCTCTACAACTGCTGATGGCCTCCCCCATCCATCCGGTGGCAGGGGCCTTCTTCCACGGTCGCGATGGGCAGGGACCGCGCCCCGAAGACACCGGCACCGCAAACCCAGACAAAAATGGACCAGTACACCACGAGTGACCGGGACCCCGGTGGGGGGGCATCGAATACCCCCGCACCCGCGGGGGGCGATCTCTCCACGATCCTCCAGGCAATTGGTGCCTCACAAGCCGCTGTGGAGAATAAGATCGGTGAGGTGAGGGTGGACATGGCCCTCATTCGTCAGGATCTGCGCAATGCGACGACCCGGATCTCGGAGGCGGAATCGCGCATTTCCTCGGCCGAGGACGACATAGGCCAATTGAAGACCCAGGTGGCTCAGCTCCAGACTCAGACCTCCGAGCTCCACCGGCGGGCCGAGGACGCCGAAAACAGGTCAAGATGGAACAACCTACACCTCATAGGTTTTCCCGAGGGGGTTGAACAGGGCCAGGCGGACACATTCCTGGAGACCTGGATAAGATCCTGGACACCTAAGGAATCCCTCTCTCTGTGGTTCGCGATCGAACGGGCCCATCGCTCCCTGGCTCCCCGGCCTCCGCCGGGGGCCCCACCTCGACCCATCATCATGAGGGTCCTCAACTTCCGAGACAGGGACGCTATCCTCAGGGCGGCGAGGACGCAGGGTCCAGTGTCTTACCAAAACAACAGGATGATGCTCTTTCCGGATTATACCAGGGAGGTGCAGGCCCAACGACGAACCTATGACGACGTCAAACAGAAACTCCGCAATCTGGGTCTCCGCTACGGTCTCCTCTTTCCGGCCCGGCTCAGAGTTGTGTTTCAGGATAAGATACTCTTCTTTGACATCCCCCAAGCGGCATGGACTTGGCTCACAGAGGAGCGCCCCCACCGGAATTGCCCCGCTTCCCCTCCTGCCAGACGGGAGCCAAAGCAACCTCCACTAACTCTTCCCAAGCCGCAGCGGCGCCGCACTCAGTCCCGCAAGAAGGGTGACCGACGCAGCGGGGCCTCACTCTCACCTGACGCTGTGTCTCAACTGCTCATTTCCTCTGGAATGCCTCCGGTGTCGGGGCCCCGCAGCCTGTCCGGGTCCAGGATCGATCTGAGCCGGGTCCCGGACCCCTCCGAGACGTTGCGTCCTGCCAGGTCCGATTCTGACGTATCCAGAAGCCCTGTACTTCGTGGATCTGAAGAGGACGACGGAGTCTGACCCGGGAGCCCGCCGGACTGGGGACCATGACTTGTTTCTTAGACTCTCTTGCAGCTGTGAACGATTTCACATCCGTCTACATGGAGGGGTCCATCTTCGCCAAGACCGAGCTCTGCTAATCGTTTTAGCTTAGCATTCGGACTAATTTGTATTCTTAGTTTCGTTTTTGTAGATTTCCTTTCTAGGGCGACAGATGCTTCATTTTCAGAAGTGTAGGGTGGGGGGTGTTGGGGGGCAGGGAGGGTTTGGGGGACCGTTGTCTCCTAATTGTTTAATGTGTTTGGCCTTGTTTGGGCCCTTGTTTTTTATTTTTTGTGACAGCTCACTGAAGGCACACGCCAAATCCACCGACTTGAGACCTACCATACTACAAGCACTCTACCCATACACCCGGATCACGTGATGTTACTTACCCTGAGATCCAGGCCCCCCGCGCTGGTCCGCAGACACACCACCCGATCACATGACGTCCTCTCTTACTAGAACCCTCCACATTCTGTCATGGAACGTCAACGGCCTACTAGACCGTATAAAGCGAACCGCGGATCTCCGCAGCGCCCAACGCCAAGCTCCCGATATTCTCTTTTTACAAGAAACGCACCTTTTGGGGACACACTGTAATTTCCTTGCCAGGTATGGGTTTGACAGGGTCTGGCACTCTGGTTTTGCTCGGGGCTCCCGAGGAGTGGCCATATTGGTTCGTAGGGGTCTCCCCTTTAATCTGCTACAGGTGGAATCTGACATGCAGGGGTGCTATGTGGCCCTATCCGGTAAGATCGAGGGTCATCCTCTCAATCTCCTCTGTGCATACATTCCTCCTGCCACCATGCCCTCCACCCTCCGACGCCTCACACTTCTGATCTCTAACTTCCCTCTGGGTTTGACGATCATTGGGGGCGATTTCAACGCTGTTATGCTGCCTTCCCGCGACACAACAGGGTCCCGCCTTGCTTCTGCCAAGCGCCTCTCCGATTGGTCCTCTGCCCTGGGTCTCTGCGACGCCTGGAGGGTGTGGAACCCTCGCCGGGAACAGTACACTCACACTTCGGCGGCCCACCACACCCATTCTCGTATTGACTTGCTCCTGTTACCGGCCACCGATTGCCAGTTGGTGTCAGGGGTTACTATCCTTCCCCGAGGCACCTCCGACCACTCCCCGGTCTCCCTCCGGCTCGGGCGGGCCCCCGGGGGAACCCGCGCGATCTGGCAGATGAATGCTTGGTTCCTGCAGGATGCGGATTTCGTTGAGACCCTCGGGCAGGAGCTTCAGCAATACTGGGTGATCAACAAGAGATCGGTTCCCTCTCCGGGTACCGCGTGGGAGGCTGGCAAGGCTACCATGCGGGGCGTCGCTAGAGGCCTGGTTCATGCTAAACGCACGGCCCAGACCACCCTTCTGCTACAGCTCGAGACCCAGGCTGCACAGCTGGAATCAGCCCAGACCTCCGCGGAAGACGCTCGCTCCACCCGTCAGCTCGCACTGCTCCGCGAGGAAATCGACCAGATCTCTTTGGAATCGGCTAAGGTCCTGTGGCGTTCATCGGTGGCGCGTGTATATGGCTGGGGGGACAAAAACGGGAAGCTACTCCACAACCTGGTCTCCTACCCCAAAGCCAACCGCATAATCCCAGAGGTCCGTGATGAGGCCGGCACTCATCATCTTACTTCCCAGGCTATCGCACAGGCCTTTGCGGGCTATTACGCCGGATTGTATGCGGCCCGGCCTCCCGGGGCCTCCCTGACAGTAATGTTGACAGAGGCCAGGACCCAACTGACCCGTCTTCCCCAGGCAGTCTCGGAGACCCTGGATCTCCCCTTTACCCCGGAGGAGATACACGGGGCCATCTCACTCCTGCACTCGGGTAAGACGCCGGGGCCGGATGGATACCCTCGGGAATATTATGCGACCTATCGCGACCTGTTGGTTCCTCACCTGGTTGACCTGTTCCACCATGTGGTGGAAGTGGGGTCCTTCCCCCCGGAGACCGATGTGGCCACCATTGTGGTCCTTCCGAAAACGCAACCGCCTTCCCTCTCCTTCGCGGATTACCGCCCCATTTCCCTCATCAACACAGAGGTGAAAATCTTTGCTACTGCCTTGGTCCAGCGCCTCCGTCCCCTTTTGTATGACTTGGTCCATCCCGACCAATGCAGCTTTATGCCTGCCCGTGGCACCCGGCATTGCATACGCCGTCTTCACCTCGCCCTAGCACACCGCCATCAGCTCACCCCGTACTTGGCCCTGCTTTTCATTGATTTTGAAAAAGCCTTTGACACAGTCGACTGGAGCTATCTGGATGATGTGCTGGAGGCGATGGGATTCGGCCTCCCATTCAGGCGGTTCATCCTAGTCTTGTATTCTAGTCCTAGAGCACGGGTTCAAATTAATGGTGTACTCTCGGAGGCATTCCCCATCCAGAAGGGCACCCGCCAGGGCTGTCCGCTCTCGCCACTTTTATTTGCGTTAGCGATGGAGCCCCTGGCCATTCTCGTCGCAACGATCCCTGTATCAAGGGTTGGGCCTGGGATCCTGGCCACGTTGACAAAGTCGCCCTTTATGCTGACGACGTCCTTCTTTTCTTAGCGGATCCTGAGGACTCAGGCCCACGGTGCTTAGAAGTTCTATCCGCCTTTGAGCGAGTTTCTGGCCTACGGCTCAATCCGGCGAAATCCACTTTGGTCCCCCTACACCCATCTCGTGCCTGTTTTGACTGGCAAACAAATATTCCCCTGCGTAGGCAGTCCTTCAAGTACTTGGGTGTTTGGGTAACCTTACTCCCGGAGCTCGAATGGGCCCTCAATCTTACGCCCCTGGTTACTAGGGCCAAGGCAGACCTCAAGTGATGGCAATCCCTTCCTCTTAATCCCCTGGGCAGAAGTGCGCTTTTTAAAATGATGGTTCTCCCCCGTTTTTTATATATTCTTCAAAACATAACCTTTCACCTTCCGGGGAGCTGGTTCCGCGAGATTGATGGGCTGCTTACCCGGTTTTTATGGAAAGGCGGGAGGCCTCGGTTGGCCTAGGCTCAGTGTCGAATACCTCCCTATGATGGGGGCATGGGTGTGACCAATCTCCACTTTTACTATTTGGCCACGAGACTTATTGTGGTGCACGACTGGTTTGCCGGCGGCTGGTCCGACCCGGCGTACCGGGTCGAGCTCCGGTCGTTGGACTTTCCACTACTCTTGGCCTACTTGTACGGGGCTCCCATACCACGAGTCCTTCCCCCTATCACTTGGGCTGTCCTACTAGCCTGGCGCACTGCCTTGCGCCACACGAAATGGGATGGAAAGCTTACCCAACAAACGCCTCTGTGGCACGGTACCTGGCTGAGTGAGACTTCAGCCCTCCGGGACTTTCGTCTATGGGACCGCATTGGGATCTCGCTTCTTGGGGACGTCTGGGTCGGGGACCATATCAGGGCTTTCGCGGATTTGCAACAGCGCTACTCCCTCCATGCCTCCCAGTTCTACAAATACCTGCAGCTTCGGCACGCCCTCAATATACACATTACCTCTCCCATCTCCCTCCCTGAATTCAGCCCCCTTGAGGCCCAAGTGATGATGGGGAATCTGGGTAGGGGTGGGGTGTCGCGGATCTACCGCTCTCTAGTGAATAATGGCCCCGCGACCCTAGACTCACTGCGCGCCCGCTGGGAGGAGTGGTTGGGCCCCCTGGAGGACGCAGACTGGCGGGACGCTCTCATCGCTCTCATGGCTCCCAAGACCTTGACGACCTCCTCCAAACTGCGTCTCATTCAACTTTATTATTTACATATGGCATATCTAACCCCTGCACGTTTATACAAAGCCCATCTGGGACCCTCCCCGACTTGCGCAAGATGTGACCACGCTCCGGCGGATTTTTATCATATGGTCTGGCAGTGCCCCGCCATCGCGTCATTCTGGGCGGAAGTAGAGCTTGAGCTTACGCAGACCCTGGGGTGGGTCGTTCCTCATGATCCGGTGTGTCTACTGTTGGGTGTGTTCGATGGCCTGGACGGCTCTCGGGCCGATAAACGATTTCTGGGAACTGCTTTGGCGGTAGCGAAACGTGACATTGCAGCGCTTTGGTCTCAGGTTAGGCCTCCAACCTTACGGAAGTGGAGGCGGGGGGTGGATTGGTGTGGGACCCAAGAGGAACCCCTCTTTGAGGCCTGGGGTTGCCCTGAATTGTTTGGAAAAATCTGGGGTAAATGGTTCAATCTTTTGTCCTGATTCCTGGGTGTGTTTTATGTACTGTGCTTATCCTGCCTGTGTATTTATACCTGAAACCCGATAAGCAGGTCTCTGTCTCCAGCCTTATTGTTATAGATTATCGAAGTAATGTGCCTGATTGTGCTGTCAATGTAATTGTGTGGTTTCCTATAAATGCCAATAAACTCGATTATCAAAAAAATAATTTAAAAAAATCTCCTGTTAGGAAAACTGAGGGAATCCTAAACCTTCTACCACCTTTTCCATTTCCTCGAATAATTTGATCGCGAGTGCATCCATTTTGGAGCCAGGTGGAATATAGACGTTGAAAATGAGTAGATCGTTTGAGGTTTCCATGAGGTCGTTCCAGCACTTGACCTTAATACATTGTATGTTCGTTGGGCGCATTGGGATGATTTCCTGATCCCAGAAGAAATCTTCATTTAGGAGTATTGCTATTCCTCCTTTCGCATGGCCCCGACCAACAGGTTCTGCTGGTATGTCATATACAAAATAATCGATTTGGTCGAAGGTTTTTATTGACCAAGTTTCCTGTAAAGCTGCGATCCCCGGACGATCTTCCATGATCGGTGAAAGTTTCTCCTGACTTTTTCCTGCTATATTCCAAGAGGAAATGCTCAAACTGCTGTTAAAAAGGTAGTTTGTTTTCCCTTCCCTGTTTGTTGCAGTTTAAATTCTCCGCGATCCATGACCAATGGTTTTCTTTAGTTGTACTTTCCTTCATGGGTATGTTTTTGTTCCAGATCCTTCTCCCTCCATTCGTAATCAGGATGGTTAGATTTTCGTTGGGAATATCGGCAAGATTATTTATCCCTCTGTTTGTTTGTGAAAGTTACTGCTTTTTCATTTTATTATTTTCCTTGGGTTTATCGTATATTTGGCTATCGTTGTTGTTTGCCACTGCCACGTCGTATCCATTTTTATGGAGAGTCTCACTTTCTTTTAGAATTATTCCCGGTATCACCTGTGACCAAAATTCGACGATGGCCACCGTGGTTTTAGACCTTAGCGGGAAAACTACTAGTTTTATTTCTGAGCTTGTTATTGACTGTAGCAGGTGGATCTTTCGTATGAGATTCGTTATACTCTCACGGTTGAGGAGATCATTGCCCGAGGGAAATAAATCAGTATTTTCTAGGAAACATGATTGAGTCTTCTGATCCTGAAGAGTCGAGGCCCCCAAGGATTGCTGCCTCGGTTGGGCGGCCGTTATATCAGACGACTCATTGCCGTTTACTGCTGTTAAGAAGCTTGGGGCCCGAGGATTTAAATGCATGAATTTCTCTATTGGTTTTGTAATTAATTGGATCTGCCCCATGTCAATCGGATTTGATGCCATTTTTAAAGGTTGCTCTTTTTCTGGAGTTTTGAGTTCAGAAGGTTGAAGGTTCGGAAACTTTACCTTCCGAGATGTCTGTTTCTTGAATCTTCTTATTACTCCTTTATTTTGCCTTTTCCACTTGTTCTTATTGGCTCTCCTCTCCTTTTTTGGCGATGTTATGTCGGGAGAGGCTAAAGCTGAGATTTCGGTGGTTTTTGTTTCTCTTTTACTTATCAAGGGATTATTGTATGGTTGAGGTAGGCCTTTAGGTTTGTGCTGATTGAATATTGGGTAGTAGGGAATGGCCTTGCGTTGGTTTTTGTCATTATTTGGTTCCTTGAATAATTTTCTAAGAGACACTGTATAGGTTAAAATGTTTATTTCAACTTACGTGCTCTAAGATACAGTACACGTGTCAGTACTAGTAGCATAATACATAAGAATAATATAATCAGCATAGTTACTACTCCATAGAATACGAACGGGGAAAGCATCTCATAAAGCAGTGGATATATGTCCAACTAACATTACCACCCTCCCCGTGCTAGTAGTTAGTTTATTATAATAATAGAAGACCTTTGGGCTTTGACTAGCGAACCCCCATACCTCAGTCTCTTGATGCAAAACTACATCAGCAAACAATCACAGCTCTTCTCTCTGGAAAGGTCGTCTCCAAGTGCTATCTTAGAGCAAGCGAGCGCATTATTAAAAGCACACTAATTTCTCAATGGCAGCTGTACAAGTGTTATGTCTAGGTGCGAGGGACGGGCCAAATCAGTAGGAACCAGGGATTTGTTATTCGACCTTGTAACTGTTGTTCAGACTGAGCCCACAAAGGGAATAGGAGAAAAGGTGAGAAACAGAAAATGCAGACTATTGTAGAACAACTTGGCAATAACAGAGGGCGACAGAACAACATCCAATAGTAACGTGCGCAAGAGTCATCATGGCAGCCAGGCGTGGTAACGTAGCCAAACCTGCCAGGAGGCCATGAGCCACAAGACACCCTCCCCTGGTCAGTCCAGCGGCCACGACGAAAATGAAGACAGAGTTCCAAATACCTGAGCAGAATAGAGGCGGTCTACTAACAACTAACGGCAAGTCAATTAATCCAAAAATGTGAAAGAGCAGAAAAATGCTATACCGTCCAGAAGGACATCATTGGAATCGTCAAAAAACGTAGACGCCATCCAGTCCAATAGGTCAAAGCTGCAGGAATGTTCTTCAGAGTATGGAGCATCCAAAAGCAATGCGGGACAGCTTGCGTGATATTCAATATAACTTTGTTGTAGGAGATTCTGAGCAGCCGCCCAGATATCCCATTGTGCCAAAATCCCCAGTGCAGCCGCACGCATCATAAAGCCAGCAGCGGAACAGTCCCGTTCATGGGCCTCTAAGGGACCCACCAACCGAACAAAATCCTGGACCGAAAATGACGAATTGGAGAGGCAATAATCCATGGTCCATGTAAACGGACAGCGGATGCAAGACATCACAGGTTGCACGCAAGTGAAATACGCAAAGCGAAAGGAAAGGGTGTAGGACACACTGATAGTTGCCAAGGGCAGAACATCGAAGCCAACCAGAAGTCGCTCACGGAGCAGCTGGAGGCGTTCGGGATCGAGAAGGGCCCAGTGGTGTGCAGCCATTGCGCAGAAAACAGACCAACAGCAAGACACCAGCCGCCAAAGCGAGGATTAATGGGAAACCACCAAAGATGCTAGAAAAAATAGAATGTATGAATGCCGGTATCACACCGAAAATAGTTTGAAAGGTGGACACGAGGCCAGACCCCACAACCTTAAAAAAGTGCACCAGACCCTCAGTGTTTGATGCGTTAAAAATACGATGAATTAACTCCCCAAAATGTTGGGGGAGGTCAGTGTTCAAAAGGGCCTGTATTTCACTGTGGGTGCTCGCCACCTGGAGAATGAATGTCTCCCGGGCGGATGTGAGCATAACTTCCTCATTCAATAATAGGGCCTTTATTCTGCTCAACTTATTGAAATCTGCCTCCATGGTAGGAATGGAAGGCCAAATAGAGCTATCAACGATGTCGTGAGGGGGAGGAAAAAGCACATTCTTGCAGCAGACAACTCTGTGTGAGACTGTAACAATATACGGAATGCCAGCCTGTAGGCCACAACAGTCTTCGTTATTTAAAAGCAAATAGCTACCGTTGGTAAGCAAAGTAAAAGTAGGAGAAATAGCAGGAGCAGGAATACCTTTTAGCACACATGCAAGATTTGGAACTGAAACGCTACAAGCCCCGTGCAATTTAATATGTTTACAAATAAGCGAATGACCCACAGTTGAATCACAAGACTCCCCGTGAGAAATACCTCCTTGCCATCTCTAAGGCATTTATACATGAAAGGCAAGGACCAGAGTTCATGCAGGAAGGCACTACCCAAAGGCTGGAAACGGCCCACAGGATAATGTTTCATGCACGAACTAAATTCAAACAAGGAAAAAGGTAAAGCGATAACCCCATGAACTAGCCACACAGCAGAATCTAGTTCCGCTACAGAGAATGGTAAAGGATCCACTTTTTCAATATGTAACAAAGTGTAAGATGCATCTTTCATGGACATGAACTGCTGTTTGTCAGTCAAATTAAAAGGCAGAAAGAGGGCAGTGGTGTTTAACAAATTCCAAGGAACTTTACCCAACTTAAGGGTTTGCAAAGTCCATGCAAACTGCATCACTGAACGCAACTGATTCTGACCATGATACAACATAGAGACATCATCTTGTACAATATCAACAACAGAGGATACAATATTGTTTAATGTGTAAATGCGGGAAGACAGGGTATTTATACTATTGTCAACAACAGCAAGCACCTTTTCCAAATTTGCTTGGTCTATTTCCCTAAGACGGGAAGCAGCTTCCATTTGTGACAGCTTCCAGAGCTCATTATACGCTTCATAAATGAATCTCTTCGGTCGGGGACCACGAGTTCCCAAGATAAAGTCAGATAAGTCAATATTGCCTGATAAGAGGGATAAATGGTTCTTAACAGAGTCTAAGGACGAATGTTGTAACCATTGTTTACATAATTTACCAACCGAATACGTGGTCACAGTACGAGTTTCAGTAAATCTTGGATCAGGCTTGTCCTGTATGTAACCAGGAACTGTGCCATGAAAACGAAGTTGGCATGCATTAGATGATATGGGCCATGCCAACCAGGGTGACTGTATTAGTGCAGAAACGTTAAAGGAATTGTTCTGAAACTGAGCCTGTAACGCCATAAGGGACATATTAAAATGCAAACTATCATTTGGAAGACTCGACAAGGATGGGATGGTTGGCGCATTTAGTTGTTTAACGGTAGCCAACCCCCAACACGTGGTCTGATAAATGGAAGCATTTAGAAATAGAATTTGGGCTGGGATAAGGCAAGCACGGTGCAGAGCCTCAGTGCCCTGCACCTGCCATAGCTTCGCACCCCAGATTGATTTTAAATCCACTGTGTCTTTCCAATACTCATATCCACCCACCGCCAAGGCGCTCAAAAAGGAACCCGAATATAGTAATTTAGTGTGGGTCAACATTATTTTGTGAGTCGATGGAGATTTTAATTTAAAATAATAGGACCCAGGGTTCGATCGATTAAAATCAGTAAAATAGGTGTATTTATTTCGAAGAGTCTGGGAACTACCTGGTATGGGGTTTGGGCAGTGTTCCCATTGGGTATAAGTAACAGGGCTGCGTAGTGCACTTGGTTTGTGGAGAAAATGATTGCCCCAATGCTGGTAGCAATATAAATCGGCATAATTCGCAGAATTCATATACAAGTCTTCAGCATTAAAAGAGGCATAATATTTTAAATCAGCAAACAATGCTTCAACTGCATGCACATCCCAATCATCAGAATGAATATTACTTTTTACTACATCACCCATCGAGACTCGAAGGACATTTGGTACATTAATAATTTCTGTCGGGCCATGTATTTGAAAGTTTACCGCATCCCATACGATGCCATCAGCAACTGGAAACGCTGAAATGTTCACAAATGTGTGGTCACGCTTCATGATGTGTGAAGAGGAATGTGGAGCCAAAGTTCCAGCAACACTGTTCACAGCAGAGCGTTCAGGTAAATAGTGACCATTGATGAGTAGAAAAAACACTGTGACAAAGCCAATGGACATGAACAAAAAAACCAAGAAAAGTACCATCCAAATATATGTCCAAGGTGGAATCAAAAAATTGTCTCTAAACCAGGATACATAAAGACTAAACTTGGACGGGACTTGTGATGAGTTGGAATCTGAATCAAAAGAATAACGTGTCGGGCTCAGTGGCGTTGTTGGTTGGTGTGCCACCGACTCTGTGGCGGGATAAGTATATTCGTCCTCGGCCATGCAGGGTGATGCAGAGGGTTCAAATATATTTTCAGGCAAATCAACCATCTCCATGGTAACATCAGTGATTGTTCTTGCAGGCGTGCCTCGAACACTTGTCCGATAAATGGCAGGACAAGAGACCGCTGGTGTGACACTATTTAGGATCGGCCAAATGTTGTAGCTTGACATTTTCCACTGAGATGTATCTGTTTTCCTTGCGACCGGGAAGCGGTGGTAGGATGACTGTACGTGTTCCCTTCAAGCCCAGTACTGGAACCGGTGCACGAAAAGAGGGGCCGAATTCTTTTTTGTTCTCCACCTTCTCTCGTACCAGGTCGCCAATCTTCGGAAGCCAGCCGGCTACCGGAATCTGCACAGCAGGGTCTGTGGCTGAAGGTAAATGTGCAATCGCTAGTTTGTCTCGGGCTTCTTGTAAGTCCTGTAACATAGTAGAATGATTATCTACATCGAACTTGGCGGATTGCGCCGCCATGTCTAGACCATCAAGGTCAGGCACAAACATTCGTATGCCAAAGAGCATTTCGTAAGGGGTCCGCCCACCCAGAGGCCTTCTAGGGAGATTATTAAGTGCACGCTGAACAGTATACAAGTGGGCCAGCCAGTTCCTGCCAGTACCTATAACTCTAGCTGTCAAGGATTGCTTTAAGTCACGGTTCATTCGTTCAACGATAGAGTTGCCCTCAGGCCTATACGGAGACGAAAATTTCACCCGCACCCCTAAGGAGCCCATTGCGTCCTTGTAAGCCTTAGAGGCAAACGCCGGACCTTGGTCAGAATGGAAGGTGCCGCATGCAAAAATTCCCACAAAGACACGCAAATCCCTAATGACATTTCGTGCGTCAGCACTCCGTTGTGGCCAGACCCAGATGAACCGTGTGCACGAGTCCACTGCCACTAAGATATATTTATAGGCAGTGTCTGAAGAAAATGGACCGCAGTGATCCAAGTAAACACACCCAAAGGGTCTGTTCGAAATTGCGAGCGAGGTCTGCGGTGGTCTTGTGACTGTTGAAGGCTTGATCTGTTGACAAACGTCACAGGAAAGCACATAAGTACGTGTATCTTTGTATAAACCACGCCACCAGTAACGCTGCTGCAAAATGGAAATTGTCGCAGACACACCAGCATGCGCCGAAGCCATGCCTTCGTGTGCCGCTGCCATCAAGGAAAGTCTGCGGTCCGCGTTGGGGATCAGCCGAACCCCAACGTTAGGTATTGTTACATAAGGAGCCTGATCGGGACCTATCTGGTAAGAATATTTAGAAGGGAAACCTCTAGGGTAATTAATTCCTTCTTTTGTTGCAGCAATAGCTGCCAAGATATCAGTGTCTATTTTAGACATGGATCTAGTAACTGCTGCTACTGAACACGTGAGTACTGCTGATCTGGCAGCTTCATCTGCCAGACTGTTACCAACAGCGTGTGCGCCCACTCGCTGATGGCCTAGGGTGTGAACCACCTGTGTGAGTGGCAGACGTCTTTGTAATTCTGCCACCCTAACCCAAAGCATTTTATGCTTGATTGTGTTGCCTTTAGCGTCTCTATAGTCATTTTGCGACCAAAAGAACAGATTGTCATTGTATGATTGAACACAGTAGTAAGAATCGCACACGATTAAAGTGGTCACATCAGGATTTACGAACTCAAGCGCAAGCACCAAGGCACGCAACTCGGCCAATTGTGCGGTACTGTCCCCGAGTGCCTGTGTATGCACTACAGTGGATTTGAACTTTCCGTTCACAAACGTACCTGCAACAATAGCACATGCGGCTGAATAAGCATGCTTGGACCCCGTGGCCGGTTGTGCCGAACCATCGGTGTAGATCACACAGTCGTAATCCTCAAGCGGCAATAAGGACAAAGGAGGAGGATGAATGAATTCATACTGTAAAAACTCCTGAGTCTGAAGAGAAGAGTCGAAAATGAAAGTGACATCCGGAGACGTCAAAGATGTTGCCCATTGAATCCAACGGGGGTGCAAAGCTTTAGAGTTCGGAACACTTGCTTTTGTCACTGCCTCTAGGGCAGGATAGGGTGTTACCACCAGAATGCGTTTTCCCTGTGCCAGTGCGCGCTCCTTCAGGATCGCCATTTGCACTGCTGTTAGCACTTTCTCCACAGATGAGAACCGCATTTCTGCAGAGGTGTATAGATGTGACTTGTATGCGATGGGTACTGTATCACCTTCATTAAAGGTTAAGTACGTGAAACCCACTGCCCCTGGAATGATTCTAATCACCAAGTTTGTGTGGTTATCACGCGTCAAAAGGTATTTAGACTCAAGAAGGTCTGTCTGCAAAGACTGCAGAATGGAGGTATGCTCCGGAAGCCAGCAAGACTTCGAAAAAGTAGGTTGTATCAAAGCATACAATGGCTTGATACGCTGGGCGTATTCGGGAATATATGTACGTCCGAAGTTCAGAAAACCCAGTAAAGACTGAAGCTTCTTCAGATTAGTAGGAGGGCACAGAAGTGCACATTTCTCCAGAAAATGGGGGCTAAACCCTTACCTTCATTGTTGAGCTCATAGCCCAAGAACAAAACGGTAAATTCAGCAATATGGGATTTGGCAAAGTTAATTTTGTATCCCTGAACCGCAAATTCAAGAATAATGCGGTCCACCCGGGTCAGATGCGGAAACAATTCATCGTCTGTCAGATAAATGTCATCCACATACGAACAGGCGTCTGGATCAATGCCGTCTAACAAAGAGACAACACGAGCGGCGAATACGCCTGGACTATTCTTGTAGCCCATAGGAAGACGCCTGAATTTGAACATTTTACCACCGGAAGTAAAGGCACACCATTGGCCACTCTCCGGGGCTAAGTTGTGCGTGTAGAATCCATTTGAAAGGTCAAGGGTCGTTTTGTATTTTTTACGAACAAGACTGTCTACAAGCGCAGAACTATGGGTATTTTGCACCGCAAAGGTCCGACAATGAGAGTTCAAATGCCGGTAATCCAATACTAAACGGTACGATCCATCGGGTTTAGAAACCGCGAAAAGGGGATTGTTCATAGGTGATACACAGGGTTCAATTATTCCCTGATATTCCAACTGTGTCAGAATTTCGGAAACGGGGCCTTTGGCTTCACGTTTTATGGGATATTGGGGTTGTGGCTGCGGCAACGATCGCAAAGGTATTTCATGGGGGAGATTCTTCATCCCAACCCACGTGATTGCGGAATAACGCTGGAGCCAGGGACACAGCCCACTCTGCTGCAAGAGCCTCTGCTTTGTCCTTTGGGACATGTCGAGAAAAGCTCGGAAGGATTACCTCCTCCCCTTTACGCGCAGTAATTACGAATGGGGGTGGCCAATCCGCCTCTGCCAATAAAATATCATATGAAGAGGTCAGATTTTCCCAAAAAATACCTTTAATTACTCGCTGTATATCACCTTCAATTTGGAGGACGATATTAAATAGTCTGTCAGGGGGTGCCACTCGGGTGTCTGCTGTTTCAACAGTAATGAATGTTTCAGTTGCTGTCGCCTCCATATGAGGACGTAGCGCCTCCCGCACTATGGTTACTTCCGCGGCGCTGTCTAGGAGGGTTACTGCCCACGTCCAATTCAGGAGTCTCGTTCTCACCGTCTGTGGCATATTTCGCTGTTACAGCGGCAACTTTCTTCTTCTGAAATTGTGGTCGAAAACGTTGAGCGTCTTCTTCTTTTCCTCTGACTTGTTGTCGAGGCTGGTCACGTCCCTGTGGGGCCTCACGGGCCCTTCCTCTATCCTGGCGGTCTCCTCCACCGGCCTGTGACGACGTCTGTGCCTGTGAAGAACGAGGAGAACGCGTATCAGGGATCTGAAACCTATCCGGTGACTTAATTCTCGCTCTATCGCGTAAATCATAAGTACGTTCAGAAGAAATTGAAACCGGGGATGCGCCTCGCGATCCCGGCTTTGTCTGTTGCTTACCCTGTTTTTTCAGCCTCCAGCTCTTTTTAGTGAAGACTGGTTTCTCATCCTTCTCAGATTGAGATTTGGTTTGTTGCTGTTGTGGTTGCGATTGTGTTTGCAGTTTTGCAAAAGGCTTGTTACCCAGGCTGTTTCTACCAATAGTTTTATAAGCCTGGGTAATAATTTTCGGTAATTCTCGAGGCTTGTCCAATTCTGGGACCAAAGCCAAAGCGTTAGCTACTTGAAAGTTCACTGCATCGCCCTTGACATTCGCAAGGATCAGTTCAGCTACTACTTCAAACACTCCCACTAGTCTCATCCCTAATTCCACAGCCGCTTCAGGGCCGTGTTCATCCTGTACTTTTTAATTACAGAGGGGAGAACCGTCATGGAAGGAGTACCAAAACATTTAGAATATACTGCTGCGAATACCCTACCCCAGTTGTCACATGCTGTCAACTCGGGAATCAAGTCTTTTGGCAAACTAATCGTCAAAATACGATGTTTATCCACTGGAGTTGTATGTGGAAAAACTGCCTCCAACTGATCAAACTTTTCTGCAAGCCAATAAGGAAAATCATCCTTATTTTGTGGCCGTTTGCCCATCACAGAATTCACCATGACGGGACTTATGGTCACTCCGCCTGCAGCAGCTGGTTGGCCAGGCACTCCAGGAGCGGCTCCATGGATGCTGCCTGTAACATATCGCACTAACGCTCGATGCACCTGCACCAAGGCCGCATACATAGTGCGCAGTTCCGCGACTGGTATTGTCATATAAAGCGGATGTGGGGTGTACCCGGCCAAAACAGGCCAAGTGGCCCCTGCTATAGATAAGGGGCCTAAACGAACCGTGGTAGTCGGTTGTGGGAGGGCGCCATTAAACCAAACACGGTGTTGCCAAGCCGTGAGTGGTACTTCAAGATTAGTATAAGGTCTATAGACAGCAGGAACAACGGTGGGTTCATATGCATGGAACAGATTATCGTTCGCATCCACCGCTGGAAAAGTGATCCAAGAGTAGAACACTTCAAAGTGGAAAGCCGGGTCGGCTTGCACCACAAAGACTAGGTCTACTCCCGCGTCTGGCACTCCATACACTCGTAAGTGATCCCGGAGTGCTGTGCGGCTATGCGCCGCTATGTCTATACCCGCCATCTCTAACGGGTTTATTCAACAATCTTACACGAGGCAGCACAAAAAGGGTTTTTTCTAAGAAACCTTTTTAATAACATCAAGCTTGAAAGAACCTACAAAATCTGCAATATAGGAGGTATCGCCGTCACACACGCTTCCGGAAGCGTACGTGAGGGTTGTGTGGACAAGCACAAGTACTACTCAAGCGTCTCGCAAGTAAGCTGCCCCACTCGTTGGTCGCGCCATGTCATAAGGTTTCTGCACATACAGAGCTATGCACAGGATAATAGGACCTCGGAATATAGTGGTGAGCCAACCATAAACCTTAGCACCCAAAACCCCAACCCAACTAGCCTTAGCGTCCCATTAGTACTAATGCACCAATGATTAGACAACCCAGAACACGGTATCTCTCTCTCAGGACTCGCAAAGGCAAGAACACTCTTTCGTTACATTCGTACCTGTCCACAACATGCGTATGAAGAGACACTGTATAGGTTAAAATGTTTATTTCAACTTACGTGCTCTAAGATACAGTACACGTGTCAGTACTAGTAGCATAATACATAAGAACAATATAATCAGCATAGTTACTACTCCATAGAATACGAACGGGGAAAGCATCTCATAAAGCAGTGGATATATGTCCAACTAACATTACCACCCTCCCCGTGCTAGTAGTTAGTTTATTATAATAATAGAAGACCTTTGGGCTTTGACTAGCGAAGCCCCATACCTCAGTCTCTTGATGCAAAACTACATCAGCAAACAATCACAGCTCTTCTCTCTGGAAAGGTCGTCTCCAAGTGCTATCTTAGAGCAAGCGAGCGCATTATTAAAAGCACACTAATTTCTCAATGGCAGCTGTACAAGTGTTATGTCTAGGTGCGAGGGACGGGCCAAATCAGTAGGAACCAGGGATTTGTTATTCGACCTTGTAACTGTTGTTCAGACTGAGCCCACAAAGGGAATAGGAGAAAAGGTGAGAAACAGAAAATGCAGACTATTGTAGAACAACTTGGCAATAACAGAGGGCGACAGAACAACATCCAATAGTAACGTGCGCAAGAGTCATCATGGCAGCCAGGCGTGGTAACGTAGCCAAACCTGCCAGGAGGCCATGAGCCACAAGACAGATTTGAATATTCTCAGCTTTTTTCTGGCTTTCTTTTTGTGTGAGCCGACCCATTTGAGTCGCCATTTCTTTCTTCGACAGGAGTGGATCACCAGTTGATGTGGAGACTTTTGGTGTAAGGGGCTTTTCTTCAGTTGTTTCTTCTCCTTTCGTGAGTAGTAGTTGTAATTTTAGTTGTTGTTTCCTTTTTTTCTCTACTAAATACTGTAGCATACCTATTTGCGTATCCAGCATCTGATCGGAGTTTTCCAATATGTTCCCTAAATGGGAAAGAACTGCTTCCAAAATTCTTTGTAAAGTAAATAAAGAATTGGCCACCGGAGTATAACCATTATAAGATTCGGTATTCTTTATAGATAGAAAGTCCGGTGATTGAGAAAGAGACCCTTCTAAGGCAGGTGTTTTTTGAGGGGTGCTGTTATAAATTTTCGGCGACTCATTTGGAGCCTTTGAACCCTGGTGAAAGACAATATCATTGATGTTTATGTCTGGTAAGGTAAAATCTGATTCAGAAATCTGATGTATCTTGTGCTCAACTAGACCTAGGGATAGATTGGAGCATCCTTGTTGTACTTCTGTTTTTACTGGTTCTGAACTTATGATGTCGCTGATTAATTCTCCCACAAGGCCTTTCTGACTTTGATTTGGATTACTGGAATCCACTACTTTTTTTTCCTTCTCCTGCGTTCTGCGGTTTTTCCTGTTCGATTTGTGTCTTCACACATTACGTTGTACTTGATTTTGTGAAAATTTTTGTTATTTCTGTATTCCCTGCAGAATTCCCTACGCGGGCCGTCTTACCGGGGCTCTTTCGAATTGCTTGTAGTGTTCAGAGTCTTTTCATAAAGATTGTACGTGATCTTAATTTTTTGTACGCCATTATGAGGTACGGGTTTTCGCGTTTGTTCTATTATGCATCTTACGGTCTTTTACTTGATGTTGTTTGTGGTTACTTTAGAATATTGATGTTATGTCTAGTACCAGCCGTTCTCTTGGCTCGTGGCTTCCGAGCTGAACTCTGTATTCTGTTATTCTCAAGACCTTGTTCTTGTCTTGACTTGTCCCCACCCTTACGTATTGCCACTATGGCCTATTGCCTCTATTTGCCCTTTTTGAGCCTTATTAAGCCTTCCAATCTTTTGGCTTTAGCTTTTTTTTTTTCCTTCGTTCGAGCGGCGACACGCCGTAAAAATAGGCTGGAGCTGGCTGCGCTGAAGGGGACTCGTTCACTGAGATGGATGCAAATGAGGATGGTTTTTAGGTCATAATGGAAGTTCCAAATAGGAGGTGGGTGCTCCAAAGGAATGTTTTATACGATGCTTAAAGAGTAATGAATCTGGAATTTAACTCGCATAAAGAGTTTTTTACTTTCATAGACCACAAATATAATGAGCACATTAAATAGATATGGTTTTGCATTAAAACCTTATAAGTAAGGCACCAGTTCTTATTTTTAATTCTCAGTCTGATATGTGGTCCCTGTAGTTCCTTGTGGGTGACTGAGATGTAATCAAACTTTCTAGCACTCTGTTTATTGAATGAAGACGGGCAGCATCTAGCGGCGTGAGAATGCGGCGGTGGAATGTGGCCGATCCAGATACCGCGGCTGACAGCAGATGGCGGCAGAGGCTGGGGGAGAGGCCGAAACAGCAGCAACAACCAGCAACAGCCAGTCTGGCCCAGTCAAGCCCTGGGGACGGCAAGAGGTGTGTGAGGAGAGGCTTACACCCGGGATGAAGGCGGCGGTGATCGCGTCCGTAATTTAATGCCCCTGGGAGAAGCGGGTAAAGCACTGGAGATGACGGGGACCGGTGGACCGGGGACCGGGGGCAGGAAGACCCGAGAGCAGGGCACACTAGGAGCACCGCAAGCCGCACCCAACCTGGTTGGGCCGCTTCCGCGGGCTTACCTGGGCTCTTCACTCTGCGGCCACCGCTAAACGGCGGCCACACTCTCGGTCTTTCCACTCCTACCTCGGCTTACTTCCTGTAGATCAGGGCCAGGCCGGGCCCCGACACTCCTGGCGCTTGCCTCGGTGAACTCCACGCAGACCGCCGCAGTCCGCCGCGTACACAGCTCCCGCTCCTCACTCCTCGCTCCTTGCTCCTCAGTATTGTATTGTATTGTAAATATCATTTATAAAGTGCAACTAACACCCTACGGGTACCCTGGCGCTATGGTACGTGACAAAAGCCATCATAAAACGAGGAAGGTAGAACCAATTAGACAGCACTCACAGACAGGAAATCAGTTTCTGGGGAACAGCCACGTTTTAATCCTTTTCCTAAACAGAGACAAGGTGTTACATTGTCTAATTTCAAGTGGTAGTTCATTCCACAGCCTCGCAGCAGCAGTACTGAAGGCCCTCCCTCCCAATCTAGCCTTATTAAACCTTGAAACCTTCGCCAGACTGGCAGAAGAGGAGCGAAGGCTCCGTGTGGGAGTGTACCAGACCAGTTTCTTCTGTAGAGGCTTAGGACCAAATCCATGCAGAGCCCTAAACACTATGCATAAGGACTTGAAATATATTCTTTGCAACACTGGAAGCCAGTGTAGCTCAGCTAAGCACATTGATGCAGAAGAGTCCCATGGCTGGACAGAACTAATTTTGCCGCCGTAGTTTGGACTCGTTGCAGTCGCTGAATCAGGTACTTTGGAGACTCCAACAGTAGGGCGTTACAATAATCAAGTCTGCTTAAAATAACGCCCGTACTATTAAGGCTCTGGCCGGATTTGGAAGCAGCGGGAGGATCTTTCTCAGTGCTCTGATAAGACCAAAACAGCTCCCCACAGTTTTATTCACTTGCGTCTCCAAAGACAGGTTAGCGCTAAATGTGACTCCCAAATTTCGCGCCGTCTTGGTTGGAACCGGAGGAGTAGATGTTACAAGAGGCCAAAAGTTGTGAGGGAGAGGCAAAGGAACCTTCCCAACTGCACAGTGTAAAATTTCGGTCTTATCCGAGTTGAATTGTAGAAAGTTATTCCGTAGCCACTGCGCAGTGTCATGCATACAAGCATGGAAATCCTCCAAAGCATTAGACTGGGTTCCATCCAGGGATAAAATAATCTGGGTGTCATCGGCATAGTTATGAGCCCGAATTATGTTAATCAATGGGCTCAAGTAAATGTTGAACAAAATTGGGCTGATGGCAGACCCTTGAGGAACACCATGCCAGATATTAGAAAAGGCTGATTGAAACGGAGGAAGAGACACTGCCTGACACCTGCCGGATAAATCAGTCCGCTCTCTCACTCTCTCTGATCTATTTTCAATCAAAGCTCCCAACAGAGAGAGCCATGGCTGCAGAGTTGAATACAAAAGACATCATAGTACACATCTTGTCAGCACGACAAGGATTCGGTCTGGTGTTATCCAGCGACCACTCTTGTTTGTATGGAGAGAAATCTTCAGTCACTTAATTTGTTTTTTCTCTCGGAATCTTAGAACACTGAAGGAAGGGGCTATAAGGTTATTCTTTTAATATTCTTTCTGAACTCCACATATATTTAATAATGATTACAGTTCTGTTTTAGTGTGCTTCGGAGTCTATGTGTATATATGTACATGCTTATGATACTATCTTGTATTTCTAGATTTCTCTCAGGATGCGCCCCTTGTTGCCCTGTTATTGATGTTGTTAGCGCCCTGAAGAAGGTGTAACCAAGATTGTGGGTCTCCACCGAAATGTGCGTCGGTGCATTACTAGATAACAAGATGTGATTATTAGGATATCTAATGGATGATATATCAAGCAATGATTTTTAAGAAACAATTTTATTACATGTCTGTATGCAAAATAACTGAATATTGAAATATTTCTCGCTCTCTTTGTAATTTATATGTTAAATATCATCGTATTGTGTTATCATTTGTCTTTTTGCTGTTATTTTCTTGTTGGTCTGTTGGTTTTTGGTATGTGTAAGGGCGTCCGTTTCAACGAATGTGGTGTGAGTTGCATGGGTGATGAGTTTGGGCATCAGTGGGGGTATCTCCATGGTTACTCCTGAGTGTAGGGTATTTCCCTTTCGTTTTATTTATGGATCCTTTGAATGTCTTGTGTTGTGATATGTACGGATATATATATATGGATATGACTACAATAAACAATATATATTTTTGACAAAACTTTGGATGATGACATTGATGAGTCTTTACACAAGTGCTGGAAATATATACATATATACCATGACTCAGCGATGACTTTATAAGCATCCTTGAAGTATGATGAGATACTCCGCCAATCGAATTTACCAGGCAGTTTTTCTATGTTTTTTTTTATAAACATGGTTAACCCTGCGCCCTTATTTAACTTGCGGTCCGTGAAGTAAATACACAGAAACCTCCACCAAACCATAGTCCATAAAATTGCGCCACGGAGTACATGCTTAGTTTAAATCGAAAGCTGTTGTGAAAACATAAACAAAGATGTGTTTTAATGCTAAATCTATGGGCTTTTACCCCACGAATAAAATGTGTGCAGAAACCAAATTTGAGAAATCTGGGAATGTGCCATGGGTTGGAACACCGATGCCCCACCCATGGCATGCCTCCGTGCCACAGAGTAATGCAACGCAGCGACTTGCACTGCGTTGCGTTACTCCAGATTTATTACGCCACTCAGGGCCACGCAAGGCGGCCTTGCGTGGCTTGATGAATCTAATTTAGGTTTTGCGTCGCCCTTGCATCTCCTTGTGTGGCCCAAGGCGTTGCAAAAACTTGATAAATATGGGCCTTGATCTAGTTGTGGAGGAAAACCCTTTGCAACTTTGCACAACCTTAAATTTCAAAAATGATGTTCCAGAGCAGACAGCGTGCAGTCCCTAAGAAATCACTATTGGGTAAGAGCAAAGTCCAACTCGAGGCTCATATAGCAAGTCATACCGCACTTATGCTGCCATATCAGCGCTATAAACAGCAGGTTTTGTTATTACCCAATATACCGGCCTCGGAAAGATGGAAGGTGGAGTTGGCCTGGGCGGGATTCGAACTCTTGA
Organism: Calotriton arnoldi; assembly: GCA_963921515.1. Taxonomy (NCBI): domain Eukaryota; kingdom Metazoa; phylum Chordata; class Amphibia; order Caudata; family Salamandridae; genus Calotriton; species Calotriton arnoldi. The sequence continues at coordinate 3,210,219 of CAWUFW010000252.1, read as the reverse complement.
CCTTCAGATCATAGCAGATGCCGCACTGTGCCACCTTGCCTAAGTAACTTCAAAGAAAAAAGGCTTTAGTTGTTGTGAGGGTGCGGTTAGAGCTGAGGTATAAGTGCCGGAGCCGGTCGTGGAAAGCAGCTTACGAAGCATCTTTGGGTATTTTAACGTTAGGCGTCTGCCTGTCCTGAGAAAGAAGCCACATGCCACCCCACGTCACCGCTGGCGCCTTACACAGCCGCACCACCTGTTTCCAGGCGGATTAAATATTCGTCCGCCTGCTGCTGGCTGAGTCAGGACACAAACTGTCCATGTGGCGGCCGGCTGTGCCTTTTAAAATGTCAGTGACTGTCCCCAATTTGGAGATGTGCCTGGCCTCTCTCACATGGCCCATTCAGACTTTGGGGGTCCCATGAACATTACAGGGCACCTAATTCCTCAGGGGTCTACTTTTTTGTTCTAGAAATATTTGCCCTGTCTGGTTTGCTGGTACATAAATATTGTTGTTATGTCCTTCCAAGCTAATGTTTTGCAATGTTTGTAACGAGCAATTGCAAATATCTGCTACTGAAGTGTAAGGATCAGGATCAACTAACTTCTCTGCTAAAGCACCTCAGTCCTGCCCCACAGAACCCCGTAATTTGTTCCAGTCCTGGGACTTGCACTCAGCTCTGTCTATACACCCTAATCCTGTCCTACAACTCCTTACCATCCCCACTCACCCTCACCCTCCCTCCTGCGGCAACAGACATATGAGATTAAGTATGGAATTAATTAAGGAAGAGGCTGTCTTATAAACATTTTCACAAAGCAAAGCACATTTTAAGTTTGAATTGTCTTAAGAAAAGCTAATAATAACGTCATACGGTAAAGATAATATCCCAGACAAAGACAGTCATCCCACAAAGTCAGACAGACGTCACTCAAAGATAGATGTTCAACAATCATATACTTTCCATGTGTTTAATAAGATGGTTTAGTCCTTATGAACTTTATCGGCATTGTGCAACTCTTAAACGCTACACCATTAAATAAAAAATACATAAAATTATAAACTAAGAACATTTTATTACTTGTTATAAACATCCACCATCCGCTACAGCAATAAAAGTTGAATTCATCTCAAACAAAAATTCTAAAGTTTCTTTCAATGGTTGGTCTATTAGAATTCTGAACAAGTATAGGTTTCAGCCCTTTAACTTTGTTTCTGTTTCCGGGCAAATTAACCGGAAATGACATAGCTTGTTGAGTGTTTTGGTAGTGAATTTATAGCACCCAGAAGCTAGCCTGTCTCTGTCCACATAAGCTTCCTGATTTGTGATGGCTCACTAACATACTAAGGGCTTTCGACTTTTATGCAACATAATTCATTTCAAACTAAAAAGAGTTCTGAGACGAAAGATTTCTACTTTCTATTTTACTGATGTTCGTACAGACGCTCATGCAACATGATTTTACTCTGCGCTTGCGAGCCTTTTTAAGGTGCAGTAAGTAAATGGAGGCTGCTTCTTATGTGACATTGGGTAAGGCGAGCGCCCACCCAAAACTGTAGTAGGTATACCCTTTAGCCCCTGAAGTTTATTCCTCTTGGTTGTGTGCATGTAACCCTGGTCCTCAAGCCTCAGTGCATCAATGCCAGAAGCCGAAAGCATTGAAACGCTCATTTCAAACCTGTCTTCGAGCATACCATGAGTTCCAATATGAAGGCCACAATTTCACGTAGCACTACAGGTGCGGTGTGTTTTTTGTATAGATCTTTAACGTTAGCCTTACAGACATCCAAATTCATCAGGAAAAGCAGCTGGTCGGTGCAGGAAGCACTACTAGCATTTGTTCATAAAGATAGCAAATGGATTACAAATGCGTAAGGCTAGGGTGAAAGATATAATGCCAAAACATCACTGGTACAACCATGAATGTAGATGTCCCCGTAAAGCCCTTGGTGAAGCAATTAAGTCGGGTGTTGTGGCTAGAGTGCGAATTGCCAGGTCTACCTATAAGAATGTTATCCACTGTGCCAAAAAAGCTTGGGATGAGGATAGATGGCAGGAATTAAAATGTGCTTGTGACAGTAACAACTCCAAGTGGTTCTGGAACGTTCTTAAATGGGGCAGGGGAGGAGTAGCACAGTCCCCAGAGAATCACGTTGACCCTGATGCGTGTGTTAGCCACTTTGCCACTCAATATGCTGATGACGAAGCAGAAGATAGTTTACCATTTCCGATCCATCCCTACCCTGCTGGCAGCGTATTTGATGAGGCAGACGTTAGTGGTGCACTCAGTGCACTAACAGGAGGTAGAGCTCCGGGGAGAGACTGTGTCCCTGCTGATATTTTCCTGCATGACAGACCAAAATGGACCAACTATATACTATTACTCGCTAATGCCATAGCCCAAGGAGCACCTATCCCGGCCACTTGGCGGACATAATTCCTATATATAAAAAAGGAGACAAATCCATACCTGGTAACTATAGGCCAATAAGTCTTATAGATTCGATACAGAAAGTGGTGGCCAGGCTTGTTTTGGCCAAGGTCCAGGCCTGGATTAATGCTAATACCATTCTTACCCCCCCTCCAGGCAGGCTTCAGGGATCATATTAGCACAATCGACCAGGTCTTTCGCTTTGTTCTTATATATTGGCGGATAATCATTCTCGGCAAGGGTAGCATGTATGCTGCCTTTGTCGACCTCAAATCCGCTTTTGACCTGGTCTCACGGAACAAATTGTGGGGGGTCCTGAAGGAGATGGGGATGCCACTCAACTTACTTTCCTTGATTGCCCTGCCTCCATGAGGAAAACTATGCACAAATACATTGGGGGGCGGTAGGAAATAAGACAGATCCCTTCCCCGTGCGAAAGGGTGTCCGCCAAGGATGTGTGCTGGCTCCCACATTGTTTTCTCTCTTCATAAATGGAGTTGCAAACTTCCTTGATGCCACCCACACTGTCTTAGATAAAAGATAAATCCCCATTCTAATGTTTGCGGATGACATGCTGATAATCTCCAAAACTCTGAGTGGATTGCAGCGTGCACTCCATCGTTACGAAGAGTTCTGTCTCCTGCGATGTCTTAAAATTAATGCCGCCAAGACAAAGTTCATGGCTTTTAACCAGCATAGATCTTTTAAGGGGAAAATTATGATGGATGGGCTTCCCCTGGAGCAGGTTGATGCTTTTGTCTATCTGGGCATTAAACTGCAGAAGGATATGAGGTGGAAGCCACACATCAAAGTCATGGCACTAAAACATCAGCAGTTAGCTGGCACCCTCAGAAACGAACTCAAAACCTCTCTGACAAAGCCCCTTAGTCCAGCACTTCATATTTATAACAGCAAAGTGGTGAGCTCAGGGCTGAGCTGTGGGGCCTAGAGAACCTGTCCCAGCTAACTATCGCCGAGAATATGTTTTTGCGTGCGATCACCAGTCTTCCACAGAGTACACCAGCCCTTCCCCTAAGGAATGATCTAGGCAGGAAAGCCATGATGGATCTAGCCAGGCTACGGCAAATTCTATATTGGCGTAGATTATGGTGTACGCCGGAACTGGCAGCATATACTGAGGGGTTACGGGATATTATCAATTTGGATTGTTTCCATAAAATCAGCTGGCTGCGAGATCTGAGAAGTCTGATTAATAAAATGGGCTTATCACACCTGTGGGACTCCCCTTCTACTTCAACGTTCCCGTCAAAAAACAGCCTCAAGGAAACCTATTGGGAAATGGTTGCACATGAAGAGTTTAGGCGCCCGACCCCCACCTCACTCTCTGGGCTTTTTCTACAGATAAAACCATGCCCGAGCCTCGAGCCTTATTGGGATATCATTAAAAAGCCTTTGGACCGAAACCTTTATTTCCAATTCAGATCAGGATCTTTGCCCCTGGAGTGCTTTACATCCAAATGGTCTTCCACCTGGAACAATAAATGCCACATATGTGCCAAATATGTAGAATCATATTCGCATGTGCTTTTTGCCTGCCCTGCTTACGCCGGCCCGCGTAAAGTCTGGCTGGCGCAGCTTTGTAAGAACATGGGTATAAGATCACACAGCATAGCCCTGCGAATCCTTTGCTCTGATTCATCACCCAGGTACGCAATCCCGGTGGCAAAATGTTTGAGGTGGATGTGGCACATTCGTTCCAAGCAGATATGGCTGGAAAATGAAAATTATAACATCTTTTAACATCACGTAGGTGCAAGTGGGCATAATGTGATTTGTGGGGCCCAACACGATTGCAAAGGCTTATGAGACTGTATTTTATGCTTTTAATCTTGTCATGTAATGTATCATATAGTGATAGCTCTGATTGCTTTTTTTTGCCATTTTTGCACAAATGTTTCAACCTAGATTTTAACTTTTGTACTGTTTTTAACTTTTTATCTGCAATGCTTTTATGACTTACATAGTCGAATAAAGTTTCTTTGACTGACTGACTGATTACAAATGCCATGGACTTAATTTGTGCCGGTGTTTACATGCGCTAGGCGCTGGCATGTATTTCCAGACAACTGCACTTATTATGACAGTCCAGTCTGCTTTTTCAGTATCAGCAGTGTTTTTTTTAATTTCTTTATTTACAAATCCATATACTTTAATAACATAAAACCAACTCATCCAGCCCACCTTTACAGTCTGAAGTGGCCTGAAAAGGTCCAGACTGTCACAGTTGCATGAGGGTGGTGGTTAGTAGGTAGAGCATTGGGCAGAGCAGGCAGGAGCAGTGTGTGGTGTGAGTCGCAGTGACTTCATGAAAACTACCTTGTGCCCTACCAATTACTTATTTACAAAATTAAGCTCTGGAGCCAAAGGCGCAGAAGGTTGGGTAACAATTGTCATGTGTGTTGGCTAAGGCTGGATGGCTGTAACACGTGGAAGACAAGTAAATGGCGGGGACAGGCTTACACATCAATTTGCGATTGTACCTTGTCGAGCTCAAGGCACAGCAGCTGCCTCTTCTGGCACACAGCTCAGATTGTACATCTGCTAAGGTGTTGCCATGCCCGCTAGGGATGGTCCCTGCAGCTGTATTTCACTTGGGCAACAGTAGTACCTGGGCCTAACTTTCTGACAGCTCGTGCAGCCACTATTCTGCAAAGTCCATCTCTCCACTTTCCTTCTATTACTGCTGCCCACTTCGCCGAACATGGGTGTTAGAAACTGAGAAATGGGAGACAAGGGATGTCTACCATCCTGGGACAGCTGATTCAGACACCTAGTAGTCCTCTGGTGACTGGTACTCAAGATGTGACACTGCAGAATGAGGGCTCTGGGATGAAAGAAGCTCCAAGGAGAACAGGAACAATAATGTGAACCATATTCATGGCCACTTTTACCATGGGCACAGTAAAGTTAAACATCAATAACCCACATGCCTCTTTCTGTAGTATAAAGTACCCTGTAGCAGACAGGACTCAGGAAATTCCCCACCACATCTACAACCTGGGAACATAACCAATCAGCACCACTCTGACCCACATCATCAACACCTCTGCCACGTCCCCCACTTTCCTGGATGAATGGAATCTTGCAGAAATCAACATCCTCCTCAATGATCTCACAGCCGACCCGAATCAACTGAGCCAGTTCCGACAAATCTCCCTGCTCCCCTATCCAGCCAAAGTGATTGAGAAGGCCATCAATTTCATTACGTACTAGACAACACTCAATCAAGATTCAGAAACAACGACAGCACCAAAACAGCACTCATTGCAGCCACCGAAGATATTCAAATCATCCTAGACCAAGGTGAAACAGTCGCCCTCATCCTGCTCGACTTCTCAGCTGTCTCCCACAACATCCCCTTCATCAGAAGACTCCACAAGACTGACATACAAGGAACTGCTCTCAATTGGATCTGTTCCTTTATCACAGGAAGAACTCAAAGGGTCAGGCTGCCACCCTGCACATCAGAGACCAAGAAACTGATATTTGCAGTCTCTCAGCGATTGTCCCTGAGCCAAAGCCTTTTCAACATATACATGACACCGGGGGGGCGTGGCTAACCGCCGAACATGGCGGACGTGTAGTGAGAGAGCTCCCAGGAAGAGCCACATAATCCTGCTATTTCCTTGCTTAGGGGTGTGCTCCGCCCACTTGATCGATCACCCCACTCGCTGTACCTGCCATATGCGACACAGACGAAACCTCCAGCTGCTGGCGGCCACGAATCGGTAACACTGTGAAGCTTTGGCCTAGTTGCACTGCGATGAACGAGTGGTGAGCGTTGTTGGAAGGCAGAGTCGCGGTTGAGACAGACACCGACGTGCGCTCCCGCTTCAAAGGGCATAAGTGATCAGGTGTGGCAGCCAGCTCTGGATTCGACCCCCTGGCTGCACTGTCCAGGGGGACATTTGTTGGATCGCGGAGTCGCGGTTGAGTTGGACGCCAAAGTACGCTCCCGCTTCAAAGGGCATAATTGATCCGGTGTGGCAGCCAGCTCCGGATTCGACCCCCTGGCTGCACTGTCTGAGGCGGGGGGCCCCACCGGGCAAAGCAGAACCGCAAACTGGTGAAGATGGCTGCTGCCGCAAGGTATGAGGGTCGACGCGGGAGCGGGGCAGTCCTAGAGTGATGCAGGAGGTTCAGTTGCAATCCCAGCACGGCACAGAATGGGCCCATTCACACTGCGGGAGACCGAATGGGGACAGCGGGAGCACTGACAGAACCTACTTTATGTACGGCAACCTCCGCAGGGTGTAAAGATACTAGAGACCAGTCAGGCCTGGCTGAATGGCACCGACGGCCTTTACCCCACAGTTGGAAACTTACCCCCGAAGACATACCCCACAGTGAGTCACTATCCTAACAACCGGGGAGTGCCGGGACTGACATCGGAGTGGCATTGCGGGCACAGTAATAACTACACTATAGAAAACAGGCACACTGTCCCCATGCTGACAGGCTGAGATCCCTACTAGTGGCATTAATCAGAGAAATGCAAATAATGATCTACTCCCTCACAAATGAGAGAAGAATGGAATGAACAGGGGAGGACTACTGGACTTTCCTTTTACCCCGGAAGCAGGTTTAAGACCACAATCGAAGACAGGAGCCTGACAAACAGGCTGCAGGACTCCATACCACACGACCAGGAGTCAAAAGGATCTAAAAGGGGAGAAAAACAGGTCAAAATCTGCTGTGCCCGCCACACTGACGATTATGCAGGGGAAGTTACACACTGCACACTGACCATTTACACAAGCAGCAGTGCATAGAACGGTGACTGTAAAACGCCACTGGTCCTCTCAGCCGCCAGAAGAAAGGCATCTCACCTCAGCAACGAGGAAGCGCCATAAGGTACAAGAGCATTCTCCCTCCTGCCCCCCTCCCCCCAGAACCACGTAGCCTTACGACGAAAATTCCAATGAACGGTGGAAACCAAACTAAGAAAATGGACCACACAAGAGGGAAAACAACAGAAACATCGAACAATAGCAATTCACAGCAGAACGGAACGGACGTCCCCTCCACTGCACGAACAAACGAATACATACCACCCACAATTACAGATTCACCACCCGATAAACTAGATGTTATAATACAGGAAAGCCGGGATTCGAGATGAGTGATTGAACAGCAACTAGGACCACAGACCTTATGCTACTCAAGGCTGATCATACAAAACTAGCGGACACCGTCAAAAACAACAAAACAATCTTAACAGATATCGCTCCACGTCACAAAGAGCACTTGGACCAAATTGGACAATTACAGCGTCAAGTGGCCACACTGCAAGATCGAGTAGAAGATGCGGAAGGGCGCTCAAGACATAATAACATCCGCATCGTCGGGTTGCCCGAAAACAGTGAGGGCCCCAACGCAACACAATTTGTTGAAAAATGGCTACAAGACGTGGTGGCCCCTGAGGGCCTAACGGAGATGTTCTGCGTGGAAAGGGTGCACAAAGTCCCAACGCGGAGGCCGATCCCAGGTGCACCGCCGCGCCCAGTGGTCGCGCACATCCTAAACTACAAGGAACGAGACACCCTGCTCCGCAGCGCTAGAGAAAAAGCTCCCCTGTTGTATGACAATACACGGATCTCACTATTCCCAGAAAACACATTATTAGTACAGCAACAGAGAGCCTCCTATCAAGAGGTGAAAGGAACACTTAGAACACTGAACCTCAAATATGCCCTACTATTCCGAGCTCGACTTAAAATAATACACAAACAAAAAAGTAATTTTTTTGAAAATCCGAAGGTAGTGCACGTGTGGATAGAGGAAACTTTCCCGGATGGAATCCCAAGGGGAACACAACGGGGCACCCCGTAAAGCTCACAAAAATTGCACAATGGGAAACAACAAAGTCACAGGACACCTCCCATCATCTGAACAGGCCATGGGAGAACGACGAGTGGCAATACCATTGGCCTCAGCGCTTAAATACTTGGATCCACCCTCCGCAGAGGAGTCCTCAGAAGACAACACGATACAGTCAGACACTGCGAACAGTATAACTCTATTTCCCTCCATTATGCCACAATTGGTGAATGACTTATTAGGATGATCAACTAAACACTGGACTTATTGCTGGGATAGGCACAGGGTGGTATAGTATAATAGATGTGACTCGACCCCTCTGCAATAAATAGCCACAGCAACTCAAATAAATTATATGCTCTGAGATGCAACCTCATATCAGGTATACGTCTCCAGTGGGGGGGTTTCAAAGATACAAGACCTATATCCAGTCCCATAGGTCAACAGCGACGCTCATATGGATGTACACTAATATGCTGTCCACTACCACCCCATAATGTACTGGACAAAGGCTCTTTAGGACCCCAGGAAATAGTCCCCACTAGTGTGCAAGTGACACCACGCTGTTGATGACGACAGTCGACACGTCTTATTCCATAACCCCAATGGCGCATGCAAGTTGTTGCTTATGGCTACAATGGCCGAGTTATTGTTCACCTGTTTGGTCGGACACCGTTTTACTGTCGGACCTAGTATTGGGTAGTTCTGGGGTAGTTTGGTTATTTAGCTCACATAACCAGAAGCTTGCTAACATGCAGGACAGGCACCACTGTTCACTTATCGGTACACAAGATGCCACCTCCACAATACATAAACATACATGGACACCACAGGAACATACAACATAACCACCTGGAATGTCCGGGGTCTAGGTTCTGTTCATAAGAGGCACAGGGTCTACGCTCAAACTTGCAGGCGTAAAACACACATACTACTCCTTCAAGAAATACATCTAACGGACAATGAAGCCGCTAAACTACAGAAAAAATGGAGAGGGAGGGTCTTTACCATGTCTTACTCAGCATTCGCACGAGGAGCTGCCATATGGATAAAAAAGGGAACCCCCCTCGAAGTTGTGGAGAAGCGTATCGATACTAATGGACGATACGTCTTATTACGGGGTAACTTAGATGGAAAGCCCATAATCCTTGGCAGCATATATGCCCCGAACACAGACCAAGACAAATTCTTTGAACACCTAAACTCAGCACTAGCTGACTGGACTAAGTACCCCTGGGTGCTGGGAGGGGATTACAATGCAGTACTAGACACTGAACTGGATCGCTTGCACCCCCCACTGCAAGGCACAGTGGCTACCCGGCAAGCCAAAGCCCTCCGAGTTTGGGCATAGGGCTGGTCACTGTCAGATGCATGGCGCAGTAAGAACGAGGGCATACCTGAGTACTCGTATTACTCTCCAATGCACACACTACATATGAGACTAGACCGCATATTTTGCTCAAAAGCCCTCATAACCCAAGTCATACAGACCACCTACCTCGGAAAAACACTATCTGATCATAATCCACTAGAGCTTACCCTGACATGGGGATGGATCCCTAAACCAGTTCCCACATGGAGGTTGAATCCTCATCTATTGGAAGACGGGGTATTTAGGGATACCATAGCCACTACAATAACTAACTATTTCACAGAAAACACTAACACAGCCTCCACCCGACTAGTCGAATGGGAAGCATTTAAAACAGTTATCAAGGGCACATCAATCAATCAATCAATCAGGGATTTGTGAAGCGCGCTACTCACCCGTGAGGGTCCCAAGTCGCTGGGGTGCTACCAATAAATGTGGGTAGTAGGAGCATGCCAAACGATCCATAAAGAACTGAAAAGAGTTGAGGACAGTCTAGCAGTATTAGAACAAGCTATGGCGGCAGACCCAGGAAAGGCCCCAGAGTTGCAAAAGGCGCGGATCTACTATGCAGAATTATTATAGCGCCTGCGTAACATAGACTACCAATCAAATACCCAGATAATCCACACCGAAGCAGACAGCACAGGCACATTCCTTGTACAAATAGTTCGGCTAGCCCGTACACCGGTCCCCATCCTCGAAATTAATACCCCAACTATGGGCAATGTGACTACATAAAAAGGAATCAACTCCGCCTTCTGTGACTATTACGAAACATTATACGATGCCCCCTGACGGCAGAGCCTCAGGAACTAAATAACTTCCTGCATAGACTTAATTGTCCGCAAATATCAGCAGATGAGAGGAAAAACCTAGCGGCCCGATAACTAAAACGGAGATTAGAGAGGCTATCAGGGAGCTCCCACGTAACAAAACGCCTGGCCTAGATGGCTTACCAGTGGAATTTTACCACATTTTCTCAGCCCAATTAGTCCCACACCTGGAACGTCTATACCGAACAGCTTTACAAATAGGCAACCTACCCCCCACCACGATGCAAGCACTGGTGACTTCACTCCCAAAACTAGGTAGAGACCCCAAAGACATCACGGTATACAGGCCGCTATCATTACTGAATACAGAATATAAAATACTAAGTAAAGTACTTGCCCGCCGATTACTCCCATTACTACCATGACTAATACATACCCATCAATGCGGTTTCGTGCCGGGTCGTCATACATCCCTACATATCAGAGGGCTATACTATGTAATGGATGCCTCCCCGGACAACCTTCAGAAAGCCGGTTGCATCTCCTTAGACCTACGTCAGGCATTTGACACCCTCAGCTGGAACCATATGCTAGTAGCCTTAGCACATTTGGCATCCCCCCCAATTATTTGAAGTGGGTAAAACTGCTCTATACAACACCCACTGCAAGAGCACGTACAGGCACACATATTTCACAAACCTATCACATACGCAGAGGCACAAGGCAAGGATGCCCACTTTCTCCTATATTGTTCGTATCGTCACTGGAGCCCCTGGCATTGCGACTGCGTCAAGAAGCAGAGAGCTGGGGTATCCGCATAGGTCAAACAACCCATGCACTATCTCTCTATGCGGATGATATAATATTATATATCAAGAATCTCCAAGATGATTTGCGTCCAATAGCTAATATCTTCACACAATTTGAACACATCTCAGGGCTTACCGTAAACGCAACCAAGTCGCATGCATTCCTTTTAAAAAATGACCCGCAGCTCTCACTGATTCCATTCGGAAATCTGAGACTTCACGTTGAACCTACCACCTTTAAATACTTAGGGATCCAAATATATAGATCTCCCTAGGATCTATTAGATGGAAATTTACTGAAAGCGATCTCTTCACTGCGGTCACAGGTATCTTTCTGGACTTCCCTTCCCCTATCTGTGGCTGGACGCATTGCCATATCAAAAATGGTCATGCTCCCACGTGTGCTATACTACTTCGCTAATTTACCCATAGTGATCCCGGCCCATTGTTTGACAACTTTAAATTCACTCCTGACGGAACTGATCTGGGGAACAGGCCGCAGACGGGTGGGACTCACAAAACTACAACTACCACCTGACGAAGGCGGCCTAGGGGCACCAGATTTCCGAGCATACTGTTTTGCGAGTCAACTGCAATGGCCAGCGTACTGGCTGGCTGGACGCAATTTGCACGAAATAGGCTATACACCGAAAATGTTAGCCCAAGGTGCTTTGCACACATTGCTGCTCCCTCGGAAAAAGATCCCAACAACGAAACCCCTGCTGCTGAAAATAGCTATCGTATATTGGAAATCAGCTCTAAAATATATGAAGAAAGTGACCCCTTACACCACAAATATTCCACTTCTGGGCCTCCCAATTTCTACTGGGACGCTAACGAGTCTACACATACATGCATGGGAACAGGCGGGTGTGACAACGGTGGGAGTGCTATACGGGAACGGGTCACTGCTTAATCACACTGACTTTACCCATGAGCAAGGTCTCCCGGACTCCTTATTTCTTACACACGCAAATATTATACGTCCGAATACACTGGTCCCTGAATGGCACGGAACCCCCCACACACAAACCTGTGCACTTTCTCCATTTGATGGGCAATGGCAGATACTTAATCCGTTGGCTATATAAAACAAAAATTTTATTTTATTTTACGGAGTTTTATATAGCACGAACTTGACCCGAAGGTATCGGGTATCAGAGCACTTTACATAGCACCAGTTGCGTTACATGAGGACACATTTTTTTTTTTTTTGTTAGGCACAGGGAGATTAAGTGATTTGCCCAGAATCACAGGATGTTCAGTGTCGTTGCCGAGACTCAAACCCGGTTCGCCAGATTCGAGGTCGACCGCCCTAGCCGTTAGACCAACTCCTCTCCCCAAAAGTATACGCACACACTCCGCGGTACAACCTGCATACCTGAGAGAGAAGTGGGAGCAGGAATTGGGTAAGGTGCTCCAGGATAAGGAATGGAAAGACATCCTGGCTTTCCCCAAAAAAGTCTCCCGCAACACTAGATTCAAACTCATCCAATATATGATGCTGCATAGAGCGCACCTCACACCACACAGGCTACATAACAGGTTTCCAGAAATGCCAGAAAAATGCCCACGGTGTGTAGACCCAGATGCAAACCTGATTCATATGCTTTGGACATGCCCGGCACTGGCATCTTTTTGGTCACATGTGACGGATACAATACGAGAAATAACAGGAGGAACACAGTGGGATACAGCTGAAAGCTGCATACTAGGCTTACATTGCCGACCCAAGACACACAAAGTACAAATGAAATTTGCTGATCTAGCATTACTTATCGCGAAACGTTTAATAACTAAAAGATGGAAATCTGCATCCCCACCAAATACACTGAATTAGCGAGAAAAAGTGATTCAATGGGGAAGGGAAGAAAGTGGTGCACTCCGGAGGGAAGAATACAGGGGGCTACAGAAAACACCAATATCCATGGAATGGGATATGATAATGGAATCTTTTAAAGCTGTAGATGAGACAACACTCTGAGCAGTATCTACCGAAACCTCTTGCCAAAAACACTAAAATACCCCTATAGACACTGCACCTAGTAATAATACCTGGGCAATTCCTTCTAATCACCTTACTAAAGAAAAGGCTCATAAATTCTTCAGCAGGAAAGGATGTAACCTGTACATACAGACGTAGGCATCCTGTGTACCATGTATATAATAGAGTACTAAGTTAGGGGAGAGGGGGGTTAGTTTTGGTTTAAATATATAAACAATACGCAAGATATCGCAATAGCAGAATATACGAACAAAACTCTGTATTCAAAATGGCAAAACAGCACTGAACTGCATTTGACTCTGTAACGGACCTTCTATCTTTCGTGACCTCATTTCATATGTATTAACAATGATACATAGCCATTAATATCACATGTAATGTGCATAATATAAAACTAATAAAGTTTGTTTAAAAAAAAACATATACATGACACTGTTCGCCAACATTATCCAATCACAAGACATCACCGTCGTCTCCTGTGCCGATGACACCCAACTCATCCTGTCCCTGATAGACAAGAATACCACAGCCAGAACCAAATGCACCAACTGCATGATCATGGTAGTAGACTGCATGCGAACCAACTGCCTGATTCTCAACTCCAACAAGACAGAAGTATGGTCTTGGGCAGCAAGATCTCCCCATGGGACTCCACATTTTATTTATTTTATTTTATTTGAAAGGTTTTATAAAGCGTGAACATGACCCTTACGGGTATCAGAGCGCTGTACAAAGTGGTGAAAGCACGAATAAAACCAACACAATGGTACAAATGATGTAATTAAGTCAACACACTGTCGAACAAAAGGGGGGAAACAATCAAGGTCAGGGACCGGGGAGTCGGCCCAACCAGTACAGTTTCAGAAGGGCCATAGAGCGAGATGACAATTTAACAGACAAGCATAAATAAATCGAAACAAAAGTGTAAAATAAGTATCAAAATCTATATACAGGGGGGCTTGAGAAGGAGTACAGGTTGATGCTGTTAATGTTCACTCAAGAGTAGCCATTTGACATGTTTCTTGAAATATGCAGTGGAAAGATTGGATCTGATTGGAGGAAGATCATTCTGAATTCTTGAAACAAGTCCGGAGAAGGCACGATTGTAAGTTCTTTTCTTTTTGAATTTGGGAAGTTTCAAAAGTAGGATGGAGGTACTTCTTAAGTTCCGACAGGAGCCAGATAGTTCAAGCTTTTTCGCCAAGTAAACCGCGTGTTGTAATGTATGGCTTTATGCGTCAAGCAGGCTATCTTGAAACGTATCCTAGCTTCGATAGCCAATTTAGTTGCATAAGGTCGGGGGTAATGTGGTCATGCTTTCTGGAGCCAGTGATGAGCCTGGCCGATGCGTTTAGAGTGGCTCTAAGTGGGGCCAAGATAGCTTAAGGAAGCCCAGCAAGGGTCACCAAACCATATTCCAGACGAGAGATAACCAGGGATTGTACTGCAGGCCGGATGTCTTCAGGGGGAAGGAAAGGCTTGATTTTCTTAAGGGTGTTGAGTTGAAAATTGGCTCCCCTAATAGTTTCACTGATGTGCGCTTGCATAATGCATATATCACATGGTGGCCGTCAGAGCTAGGACTAACACCCACATCCACAGACCACGCAACAAATCTAGAAATCATCCTAGAGGACAAGCTCAACATGACGGCTCAAGTCAACGCAGTGTGTACCTCTTGCTTCCACATCCTACTCATGCTGTGAAAGATCTTCAGATGGTTACCTCAGACCATCAGGTGGACCGTCAAGCAAGCACTCATCACCAGCAGGCTGGACTACGGCAACACTCTCTATGCCTGAATCTCCAAACAACTCCTACACAGACCATCCAGAACACCACCACAAGACTCATACTCAACCTCCCATGCCGTACTGTCATGGCACCACACCTCTTGAAACTTCACTGGCTCCCCATTCACAAGTTCAGCCAATTCTTACACACACATACAAAGCTCTACACAACACAGGATCAGAATACTTGAACAGCTGCATACACTTTCACCAACCCACCAAACACCTCCGCTCTGGTTCGCTCGCACACACCCTCTGCATCTGCAAAAGCAAAACTCAAGGTCGCTCATTCTTCTACATCCCACCCAAGACATGGAATGACCTTTGTCAAAACATTAGAGCCTCCTCCTTACTTCTTGAGTTCTGCAAGAAGCTGAAGACCTGGCTCTTCGTAAAAGGACTTTCGGGACTACACACCTGCCAAAGAGCCTGGATACCCTCTTGGGTGATTAAGGCGCAATAAAAATCAACATAACATTACAATGTTGAGGGCACTAGACTACCTAGTTAAGTAAGCAGATGCACAAAGGTCTGTCACTGGAGCATGAGTCTGTGGTAGCAGCAAAGTAGAACCTAGCAAGTTTGGTCAGTGGAGCACCCTGTCACTGCAGGCAGAGGTGCCAACCTCTTCCCTCAGTTGAGCTGTTAGTCCGAGTGATGTCGTTGTTGCGTAATGATGTTTCCATGCTAGTCAGGTGCCACTACCTTTGTCCTTTTCTATTCCCCTGTAGCTGGGCATGTCCCTATGAACCAGATGGCAGTGGCGGAGGAGGGACTGGGGTGCAAGACGAGGAACCCAGTGAATGGGTTCAAGGAATGCTGGACTCCTGGAACAAGACCTGGTCTCTGGAGTGAGCTACCAGTGTGCTCTCCACTCAGGAGGGAAATCCTAGTGAGGGGCAGTGGGCCTGTGCATGATTTCAATACAACAGTGCCCAGGAAAGCTGCTGTACTCCTGCAAGATATCAAACTCTTGCAAGACTTTGCTTGAAACCTCTCAAGATTTAGACCTCATGTGAAATCCGCAGTACCATAGTGTCCAGGGCCCTTGTGACTTATATGGGTTCTCCTGCCCTTGTGCAGGTCTCGTGAGTGGAGGAGTTCTTTTTTGATGAGTGCACACAGCAATGCTGAACTCTAAAAGTTCTTACTAGAGAATAGATTTGAGTTTGTGGAAGGGCCTGATTGTTTGGTAATTTAGACCTGGAAATGTTTTTTTTTTAAAAATATTTTCATTTATTTTCCAGTATCAGTACCCATACGAGATGAAAGTACAGGATTCTCCAATATTAGTACCAACACACCCCTTGTGTTTGCCATATACTGGCAAACATCTCGTATGCAATAATACAAAGAGGAAAACAAAAGAGGTTTCTGATAATGCCTATTCTAAACATAATCGTAATGCTCTGTACCCGTCAAAATTAACTTAATTCAAACACCACATATGGGGAGTAAAAACGTTATGAATTTGTAGAATAATTTCAAATATATATCAGTAAAGAAAACGTTCTAGGTTACGGCACAGTGTTTACTTCAGTTGTGTGTCTTCAAAAGGCTACAACAGGTCGATGAAGGTTTTCAGATGGAACATGCAGGAACTGCCAGCTGATGGTTTATAATTCCAGGTATCTTGGTCTTTACCACTAGAAGAAAAGAAAGTGGTATGCAGAACTCTCTGAAGTCTTACAAAGGATCCTGAAATTGATCACTTTATGTGTAGTGCGCTCATAGGTGACCATTACAAAATCTGCACATTTTTGACACCGCTTGGGTTATATCCATCCACCTTTTTGCGCTGGTTGGTGGTTCCTGGGACCTCCATGGCGTTATGGAGTAGTGCCAGTGATGGTGGTGGTTTCAGTATTACTGTTGTCATAGTTTGTAAGGTGGATCAAAAGTTTCCCAATATGTGGCCAGAATGGGACAAAACCATATACTGTGCACGATATCTTTGGTTGGTTCGCCACATCTCCAGCAGTGAGAGTTAAGGCTCAGGTCTGCTTTTTTACAAAATATATGGAGTCCAGTACCAGTCCTGCATTATTAAGAAAAAAAACAGAACTTGAGGTGCACTTAGCTTAGAAAGCAATTATACTCCCTGGTTTCATCCTTTCATCTTCTGAATAATTTTTATTCCGAAGAATTCTTCAATCAGAAGACCATGGATTTCTTATCTCACTCCTTTAAAATCATTCCATCCAAGATCCTGAGATTCAGTCGTCTCTAGGGGTTTCTGAACGTCCAGCAACTAGAAAGCTACCTAGGCAATAATGCAATTGTAGATAGTTCCAGTATTGATCTCGGGGAAAATTAAACTCCTCTCGCAATGTTTCAAAGGACTTTAAGACACTATAGTCCAGTAGGTGTTTCATGGTCAGAATCTCTCTGGACACCCAGTCCATCAAGTGAAATGAGTCACTGTCAATCATTATTCCTGTATTATTTCAGAACAATGCCTCAGCATGTTAAAAACCATTAATCTCTTCAGTTGTTTTCCTCAGTTGACAAAGACGTTTTATTGTATGCTGTAGTTTGTGAAAAAGCTGCATATCAGCCTTCTCGTGTTTTCAAATTAAATAAGTGGGAGGAGAGAAAGATACAAAAGAAACATTGCCAATTGGACAGAAGCTGGGTGCTTATGTATTAATCCCCTGATGAAATTCAAGTACTAAATCATGCAGGCCCTGTTTTTTAAGAAATACGATTGTAGTTTAATGTTAAAAAACACAGGCCTGCATGATGTAAGTGTATAATTGAATTGTAGGTTTTCATACGTTAATAAATAAGACTACATCATTCATGGATTGTATTTTAAGAAAAAGTATAGTATACATCACAGCCATGTTTCTTTAAAAAAAAAGAGGGGGCATGGTCATTCAAATGAGGCTTTGTAAAATAATACTAACTTCATGTGAGTGGGTGGGTGGGATTTTAAGCAGCACTCGTGGTCACACCAAAATTAAACATTGTCACTTCAAAGTCTACTGCCTTTGGGGGTATTTTGTGAGGCTTGCAGCTGGTGATCAGGGTGGGTTGGGTCTTGAGCACCGATATAACTGCCTGATGCTGAGGGCGTACAACTTGTACGTGGATGGTGTGGAAGGTTGTGTGTTCTCCGCCATCTTGCCTGAGGCATCATCAAGGAAGTGGCTATCCGGCCTGCCAATGAAGGTGTGTTGCACCGTGGTGTATCTCGTGCAGGAGTTACCTCTTTGGGGTAGGTGGTTGATTTGATGTTGACAGACTCCCTGAGGTGTCAGTATCATTTCCTCTAATAGCATCTGAATTAACAGTTTTAAGTCTATTTGTGTACTTCAACATTCATATAATGCCTCTTCTAGTGATGTTATTGGGGTAGGTTGCCAATCAATAAACCACCCAAATTGCCAATGCTCCTTGGGTTTTTTTTCACTCTAGGTTGGGGACCTTGCTTAGTTGAAGAAGTACAACTGAAAGCTATGAACAAATTGCGAAGAAATTGGTTCACTAGACTAAGCCATGCATGGGCAAGAGCAGACAGAGAAGTAAAATCACAGTAACCAGTTGAGCTAACAACGATGGCCTTCTATATGAAATGAATTTGGACCGCTGATTCTCTCCATCCAAGTGAAGGTGGGGCCCCCCCTTTACCTGTTTACTGATAGCGCATAGTAATACAAGAGATGGTTAGAACTTTGATTGTTCAAGACATGGACAACCAGTTGCAGAAGTAACTGGACCATCCTTGGGAAGGATTGACTGAGAAAGAATCTTGAGTGGAAAAAGCATGAGAATGTAGTATGTTTCACTATAGGGTCCCAGGCTGGTACGACCCTTTTCATTGCCCGGCCTGACCCAATCCAAGGAAAGAGTTGTATGGAACCAGAAGAAAGGTGGGACTTTCCTGCTTGCTGCTTGAAGACTTAGGGCCTGATTACAAGTTTGGCGGTCTTGGAGAGGGTCATCACACCAGCGCCCTGCTCCAAGACTGCCAAACCCGTAGTCAGTCCGCCTGTCGGATACCGAGTTGTAATCCTGGCGAGCGGTCCTGTGGCAGTGGTCCCACGGTGGTGCCTTTCTCAGGCTCACAGGAGAGACTTAGAAAGGCAACGCTGTAGGAGCGCCGCAGCCCGTTCCTGCCCAGACCGAAATGCACAATGCTGTGCATTTCTGTCCATGCAGGAATAGGGGGTGCAGAAATACAGGGGGGCACAGCAAGTGCCCCCCTGCATGCACCCCCTTGCACAGAGGCAACAGGGGGCCCTATAGGGTCGCCTTATTTTCCTCACCGCCACCCTTTTCATGGTGGGCTCACTGCCATGAAAATGGTCGCAGTGAGAAAAGTCGTAATATGCTTGGCGGTGGCACAGCGGCTCAGCCAGCCTATCACAGCCTTACACTGCTGTGCCACCCCCGCGGGATCAGGGATCCCCAGCGGTTGTGGCGGTCCTGTTGCCCATTCATGTGGTCTATCTGATTTCATCGGTCTTGTGCCCTGAAGAAGGTTGTGGCTGTACTGAAGCCTGAAACCGAAACGCGCGTCGGCACACCTGGCGACAGGAATTACACAGTGGTTCTCCTACTGCTAATGAACTGTTGGATGTGTTATATATATAAAAACTCAAACCAAGAAAAGAAGTGTTTATGTACAAGAGGAAAATCGCATTTATACAATGAAAATGTATTAATAACTGCAAATATCTAGCACAGGTACACCTCAGTGTTATTACAAGTGCCCACAGCAATCCTTTAGCACTTGCTCTATATTGAGTTGCTCAACACATGCACCTTGAGTTGCCACCCTTTTCTCTCCTGGTGGTTCCTGTCCATGTTCAAGATTTTTACTTGTTTGTGTTTGTAGTATGCTAGTTGTATGGGTATGACTGAAGTTTGGTTGATATAATGGTTGACTGTGGTGCTATTTATAGTATGTTCTGCATGTTTTTTAGGATTCTTTACTAGCTGTAGGGGGTAATACCATTACTGTATTGGCAATGATTCTGTTTCCTTACTTATTACATTGTGGATGGAAACAGATTATTTCTAATAATTATATATAAAAATATTTTTGCACATGGAATACAATAAATCTTTATTTATATAATTATTGAGACTGTGAAAATTTACTTTTGATTTGTTGGCAATCTCTATCCCCTCCTTGGGAATTTCTTGTTCATTTCAATTTAGAGACGCTAGGCGCTCATAGTTTATCCTAGGCAGGTGACCTTTTTCCCTTCTCGTGTAGGGCTTGGTAGTATTACCCCTTAGATTCCTCCTGCCACCCTTTTCATGGTGGGCTCGCTGCCATGAAAAGGGTCGCAGTGAGAAATCTCGTAATATGCTTGGTGGTGGCACAGCGGCACAGCCAGCCTATCACAGTCTTACACTGCCGTGCCACCCCCGCGGGATCAGGGATCCCCAGCGGTTGTGGCGGTCCTGTTGCCGTCCCACCTCCATAGTTGTAATACGGCGGGTGGACCACCAGTCTGGCGCTCCAGGGACCACCACCACGGGTTCTGCAGTCCCATGGACCGCCAAACTCATATTTAGGCCCTTACTATTTGCGTGACAGAGGCCTGTGGAGAGAATTGTGTCTCCAGTACTTCTTGGATCTCTGGGACTGAGAGTCTGCTCCGTAGCCAGTGAATCTGACCTCAAGGAAGAGGGCCAGGACTGGCCAGTATTATCTTCTCGTGCTGTGGATCTGTTCTACTGGGGCTAGAGAGTACTGCTGGCCCTGGAAACAGAGAAAGTTGTGGTCATCTGGAAGAAAGCCAAAAGACCAGCTGCAAATGGAAATTTCTACTGCTTTCCCTTGTGAAAAAACGCCCCGGTGCCTGGAGATGGCAGAAGGTTATATGGACAAAAGTTGTTGGTGCTGCTGCAGAAGAATCACAGGAACCAGTTGTAGCTGGGCAGTTGGCCATGGACCTCAACTCGAATTTAGGATGCTTGAAATCCTGCAACCTGAACCCTGGGGTCGGTGCCTAAGGAACATTTTATGAAATGTTGGAAACATTTGGTCAACTACACAAAAACGATATAGAACTTTTTTCTCTAATTTGGGACTTAGAAGAAATTAATCTCTGAAGACTGGGAGATAGTGTCAAGTCTGCCTGAAAAAAAGACGACCTCAGCAGCAACATTTTAGTGGTTTGTTATGTTTGGAGATTTTCACCACACTGTTTGGGTTAAAGTGTGGCTGTTGAAATGGCATATCTAGGCTCATGGTCCAGATACTCTGTAGGTGTCTGTTGGCTCCAGATAGCTTTAGTGGCGCTCAAAGAAAATTGGTTTCTGTTATTGTTCTGATATAAAAACAATGTAGACCAGTTTCAACGTTATTCTACCTTCCAGGGGAGCCAGTAAAGTTCCTTAAGGACAGGTGAAAATATGGTAATATATTCTTGTCAGCCATAAGCCTTGTTGCTGCATGGAGAATTGTTTTAATTAACAGTGTGGCGTACCCACCAGAATGTAGACCCTGCGATAAATTCATGATAACACTAAGGTTTGCACAGCACAATGTGTCAAACAGTCTTAAGCTTAAGCAATGGCTTGATCTTTTTCATGTGCAAAGCAATAGGGTCACCCAGTATCCCTCAGAACCTGGGCATATAAACTATAAACAACAATTGGTTCTGTCGGGTAGGCAACAATTTCTTTGTAGTTTTTATATTAAGAAAAGTGATTGAAATACAAATAACAAACGAACACACAAAAGGAAATAGAGTGTATATTATTCTCAAACTAAGCAACATTTTTACTATATGTTTTTCAATTATTCATACAAAGGGTCAGAAATTACCACGACAAAACTGAATGAACAAAAGGCTGTCCGGTAATTCAATAGATAAAAACGGCGCATGTGAGCGTGATTATAGTGACATAGTGAGTATAGTGACAAAGTGACAAGATTTGTGTATTTCAACACAGGGGTGACATAATGCTGTACATATATTTACAATGAGGGCATAACGAAAAAGATCCAATTTCCAATTCAAAACAATCACCCTTAGCATAATAATTAAATTATATGTTTTTTTTGCTAGAAGGGCATCTTAACAAATGGATGGACAGAAAAAACCGTCGACGTTTCGACCTTGACCAACAGCATAAGATTGTAGAAGTCAGAAGCGGGTCTTCATCAGGACAGGATGGTGTATTAGACAGCCAAGTCTTCGATAATTGAAGGGCTCCAAGAGGGCAAGCCAAAGGAGCCTAGAGGTGAGATGCACCAGAGGGGTCATCCATCTAGGCGTAAACGATGGAATAAATCCGGTATCTGAATTTGGAGAAGAATGGGGCTGAATTTAGAAGTGGAAAGACAGTCAATGCAGTGTTCAATTATCGGCACAGATAATTGAATCCTGCCGCCGGCCAGATGTTGACAGAGACGGAATGATGCCTTGACACTTTATAGACACGCTGCATTCGACATTTATTCACACGTACTGCTGTGATCTTTCCCAGACTCATATGGACCACAAGTTGGATGCGTCAACACTGCATTGACTGTCTTTCCACTTCTAAATTCAGCCCCATTCTTCTCCAAATTCAGATACCGGATTTATTCCATCGTTTACGCCTAGATGGATGACCCCTCTGGTGCATCTCACCTCTAGGCTCCTTTGGCTTGCCCTCTTGGAGCCCTTCAATTATCGAAGACTTGGCTGTCTAATACACCATCCTGTCCTGATGAAGACCCGCTTCTGACTTCTACAAACTTATGCTGTTGGTCAAGGTCGAAACGTCGACGGTTTTTCTGTCCATCCATTTGTTAAGATGCCCTTCTAGCAAAAAAACATATAATTTAATTATTATGCTAAGGGTGATTGTATTTGAA
The DNA here is from genome assembly GCA_963921515.1 of Calotriton arnoldi. Lineage (NCBI taxonomy): Eukaryota > Metazoa > Chordata > Amphibia > Caudata > Salamandridae > Calotriton > Calotriton arnoldi. Next base: position 3,187,386 of record CAWUFW010000252.1, on the reverse strand, counting down.
TTGGAAATTGGATCTTTTCGTTATGCCCTCGTTGTAAATATATGTACAGCATTATGTCACCCCTGTGTTGAAATACACAAATCTTGTCACTTTGTCACTATACTCACTATGTCACTATAATCACGCTCACATGCGCCGTTTTTATCTATTGAATTACCGGACAGCCTTTTGTTCATTCAGGTTTGTCGTGGTAATTTCTGACCCTTTGTATGAATAATTGAAAAGCATATAGTACAAATTTTGCTTAGTTTGAGAATAATATACACTCTCTTTCCTTTTGTGTGTTCGTTTGTTATTTGTATTTCAATCGCTTTTCTTAATATAAAAACTACAAAGAAATTGTTGCCTACCCGACAGAACCAATTGTTGTTTATAGTTGATCTTTTTCATAGCCGGAACGGTGGCTGTTTGGCTTTCAAGATTTGACTTTCTTGTAAAAGGAAGTGGTAATTCAGTAGTTATGAAGCTCTCCAAACCAGCCATGTTTAGGTTCTACAGTAGGTGGTCGTCGGTTAAGGTAAACTTCCATTTTCTCTGGGTTGAGCTTGAGGAAACTGGAGGGTCCCTGTTTTGGAGATCGTGAGGCATTTTTTTTCAGTGTCATAAAATCTTTAATTGAGAACATCTTTTGACCTAGATCCGAGTGTCCCTTGTATATTGATATAAGCCACGCCTACTTCCTGTATCAAGGCTCTACGGAGCTCCATGTACAGACTGAACATCGTAGGTGCAAGAATTGACCTCTGTGGAACAATGCAAGTGGTACATCTCACTTTCCTAGTCTTCTGTGTATAGTTTGTCGAAAAGGATGAGAATCAATTCAGAGCCTTACAGAATTCAGTTTTCCTACTAGGAGTCAGATTGTTTGGGCTTATGGGGGGACAGTTAGAGCTCACATCGAGATTGAAACGCCGCTCCTTCCTTAATAGCTTCAGACCTGCCAACTCACATGGTGTGTTTCACGATTTCGGCTCCCTTCACACAGTCACCTGGTGAGGAGCCGAAATCACAGGGTGGCAGGGAAAACAAGCTGCAAACTACTGTCAACAGTGGATTTCCAGCTCGTTTTTGGAAGCAGTAAACAGCCAATGTCCACTAAAAGGTGTGAAAACACCCCCAAGACATGGGCAACAGCCTCGATAACCCTTTTCCATTTTTATTTTTTTGGGAGGGGGTGGGGGGCTTGGTGAGGGGCAGTGTAAATCTTAGCTCTTGGCACCAGGCCCCGCCCCTCCAAGGCCCCGCCCCCTCCTCACTAGGTGCGGATATTTTGTAAGTTGGCAGGCATGTAGCACAACTACATAGTTTATTTCCTATAGTTACATGGAGGTAGTCCACAAAAAGGGTACAAAGAGGAAAGCCAGTCATCCTTCAAAGTTCAACAATAACAGACAGGTTTCACTCTATTTGGTGCATATAAATCAATACAGAAGACATGAAGAAGGCGAAGTGTGACGTTTCATAAAACCACAGAGTAAAAAATGAAATTGATGTTTTGATGGTACTGACACATGGCTAACCCCAGACACCTTAATGTGACAACGTTGGGGAAAACATCGCCTGTATTTTGCACCATGTTAAACATTACATAGCAAACCTACACGCAAGACGTCACATTTTGATCGTGCTTGAATGGGGCTACACGTTGCCGGGCTTTCGTTTATAACACACAAACAGAGGTCATTGCTCAAGCTCAGTAGACACTTTAATGCCCCCTGGCTATTCTCGTGCTGGGTGGCATCTCTCGGTGAAGGGCGTGCGCATATGCCGACAGTCGCAGTGAAGTGTATTTTCTGCTGCATGCCTCGATGGATTTTTTTATGCCCTTGATCGACTTTGGTTAGTGCTCTCGTTTTCGCTGGGTTGGACTGCCCTCTGCTGTCCGGCCCTCGCCGCCACAAAAATTCCCATTCACTTCCTATTTCTGTAGAAACCTTGCTGAGCCTTCTTAGCAATGCAAATAACATAGATTAATATTTCCTAAACTCAGTAACATCCACGACAATCATTTTAGCGCTAACTGAAAATCTGCTGCTCTGCGTTGCGCGAAATGTAATCTATGGTACACAGTACCTTAGTTACAAGAGGTTAAGTAACAATGAAGTCATTGGCCATACTTGCGTAAAACGTGCCATTTTAGAGTAAGGCCAGAAGTCCCGTTTGTGCCGGGACAGTCCCGGTGTTCACCAGCTGACCCGGGAAATTTAGCTCATGTCCCGGTTTTTAGAGGGTACTCTGAAAATTGTGGGAGATGCCTTTTTATGTTTTCCAAAGCAGGGATAGTCAGCAGCTGTTATAAGAAAGCGATTTAATTAACAGGCATGATACTGGCTTTAAAAATTGTATTTTATTTATGTTCTTACTGTCTCTTCTGTAATTCTATGCTGATGAGCGGTGTCATTCTGTGCGCTCCGTTAAGGTAAATTTGTAGTCCTTCTTCTATTTTTGTGAAATGCCCCGTTTCTGGCTTTAAAATTCTGGTCACCCTAAGTAAGGCTAAGTAGTGCACCAAAGCACAAATGCGAAACAGCTCGGTCTTTCATGACATTCGTGCACTACATACTATCACCAGTACAAATTTCTACGTGCTAACAACTGCCCAGGGGTAAGGTAAGCCTTGCATAATGTGGCAGAAACCACGCCAATGCTACGCATGGGAATGTGCCTGGTTTCATTTGGCGCTTGGATTTCACTCAGAGCTAAGTCATGGTACTTCAGTGTCCTGGCTTTGTGTGATTCCTACAGATGTTGGTGCTTTTCCCACTCCATTACACAGCCATTGCATTCATCATGAGGGATTTTGCACTATGTGATGCAAAGCCATCTTAGTTACACTCACATCTAGGCCCAGATTTAGTATGATTTTGTGTCGGGGTTGCATCACTTTTCGTGCAGCCCCGACGCATAATTATTTCTGGCACTTACTAAGCCAAGCAAAGCCACTTTGCATGGCCTTGTGTGGTTTAGTAAACACAAAGTAACACTGCGCATACCACTGCCTTGCGTTATTTTGCATCGGGTAGGCATTGCATGGGTGGAGCATGGGCTTTCCTGTGCATCTAGCCATGTATTTTAACACAAACCAAGATTTACAAAGACTTATAAATCTGTGTTTGCACCAAAATGGTGAGGCTTCCCAACAGAGGCGTAACGAAGGGAAATATCTTTATTTCTCCTTGTTACTTCCTCCTTTGAACTGTGCTGCATTCTACAGCACACATAGAAAGAAACAGGACTATGCCTCTAAGCAGGCCTAGTTCTAGCAGGTGGGCCAGGCCTTGCCAAGGTAGCCCCTGTCCCTCCCAATGTCCATTTACAAGTAGAAAAACATATTTTGTGTTTTTCTTAATGATTCACTTGGGCTTGCAGTCTTGTTTCTGAGCCTAAGTCTTTAACTCCATGACGAACCCCAATGTGGTGGGATACTTGAAGTGCCTTGGGACAGGTGTGAAGTCTATGGGGCTGGTGGGTGTTAACATGCACACGTAAAAAGGAGGGGTGCCTGTGATAGACTATTGTGTCAGAAGAGGCCCGTAAGCTCCCTTTACACAGTACTCAATAAATTATATATGGCCAGTAGTGGTGGTTTCTTCATTTGAGCGTAGGTCATTGACCCGCCACCCCTGTTGCCCCAACACGTATTTCCAATTGTGCTAAATCAAATTGGCATAATATGTACTGCTGCGACAGCGTGTTTTACATGCCTGTCTGTCCGTGTCTGGGTAGAGCAGGGCGTGGCCAATCCTGTTGATTAGCAGTAAGCAACTAAAGCCTGGGACATATGTCTGGTTGGACAGGTTAGTTACTGTGGCCAAACAGACATGCGTACTTTAGGCTTCTGAATTGCGTTGCTAAGGAGCCAGGGAGTAACGCAGCACAGCTGCCCCAGTCTTCTTTGGAGCGCTGGGTCGCCCTGCTCACACCAATCCTTGCTTTGCTCTCATTCTGTTTACTAATAAAAAAGCATGACAGCAAGGCATGGATTGTTGTTTGTTTTTTTGTTTGTTTAAAATGCTTTATTGAAATGATATGGAGAGACAAATATAAAGTAAACACAATATTCAAAACAATACAATTCAAGCACGGTGAATAAAAGAAATATATGCAAGCTTAACAGTTCAATATACTCGAACTCGAATTGAAAAATATAAACTATTTACAAAACAATATGCATTTTTAGGAGATTTTGTAAGAGAAGAAAAGAGAGAGAGAAGGAAAAAATAAGAGAACAGGAGAAGAGAGGAAAAGAGGAAAAGGAAATGATAAGCAATAACAGCATTGCAATAATAACCATGTCAACTTAATGAAGAATTACCAACATTTATGGAGGTTTATAACTAGTGACCGTAGATTTGGATAGAACAGCTTGTCTGGATAGGAATGTTGTGAGTGGTAACCATAATAAATCTTTTTTAATCAGTAAAGGGGTGGAAGTGGCATATGCGCGATCCAATCTGTGATGATGACATAAAAGCTTCCACCAGGCAGTTGGTAGCCGGAGATGGCGGACGCGTGAGCTGAGAGCTCCGCGCCAGCCGGTTCAATTATCCTGTCCTAACGGTGTCGGCTGGGGCCCGGGGAGCATCGGCGGAGGCCTGACCTGCCCGGAAAGTGCTGGGGACCAGCTGGCCCACTTGAAGCTCGGGAAGTGCCTGGAGAGCGGAGGCTTGAAAGCACGGAAGCCGCCAGAGAATGAGCAAGATGGCGGCTTGAGTGGAGAGAGCGGGTCGAAGCATTGGAGCCGCGAGGAGCTTGCGGGCCTCCTGCCGCCAAGGGGTTGTAGGTGGCGGAGCTCCATGAGGGGAGAAGGCTGATCGCAGTGAGGCGACGCGAGTGACCGGAAGGCGTTGCGGAGGGGCTGCGGCAGTGTGATTGCCTGGAGTGTGAGTCCCTCGGCGGGGGGAGGAGCAGGAAGAGTCCCGCAGACATGCAGACCCGATCAGCGGCCCCCCACCGGGTGAGTGTTAAGAGGCTGAGAAGCAGCGGGACGGTCCCGGAGAAGAGCGGAAGGAAGCAGCCCCGGCCAGGCCCTAGAAGGCTGTAGCTGGTGGGGCTGCAACGTAGAAAGGGGACAGCCTGAGGGATCCACTGCAGGCCCGGATGGGGCCAGATATTGAGTGGCAGGACTGATTGGGCTTGTGGAACCTGCAATAAGATGGGAGGCCCAGGCTGAGACCAGAAAATCTTGTTGGAAGGACGTGTTGGAGACTCTGGGGCAGTGTGAACGCCCAAGTCGGCCCTAGGAAGACCGGACGGTGTCGGGGGGTGCTGTGGCAGGGTGTGGTCCGGAGCGCGAGTACCCCGGCTGGGGGAGGTGCGAGAAGAGACACGCGAAGAGGCAGGCCAGGGCAGCGGACCCTGTGTTGAGCAAGGGCCAGGAAGTGAAGTGGAAGAAGGGCGGCCCTGGAGAGGAACAAAGGTGCACGATCCCGGCTGGGTCCTGCACGGCAGCGGCTGGTGGAGCTTCCACTCAGGGAAGGGGCGGCCTATGAGCCAAACGGTAAGCCCTGCTGGAAGTGGCTGACTGGGATTGGAGTTAAGCAGCACGATCGCCTGGGCCTGTACTTCGGACTCTGGTACGGGGGAGGCCCCGGGCAGAGGCCTGGACAGGGTCACGGAACTTTGCTGGTGGGCGGTAGAAGAGAGACGGGGACAAGGTGAGCACTTTGGTTGGCACCAGGTAAAGGAAGAATCTACTCAAAGCCGGACTCTACGTGCCTGGAATTGTGCGGAGCTGGGGGAGCGTATGACCGGGGGTGGCCGAAGGGTCAGGCACCCCTATAAAGCAGAGGACTTAAGCCCCCAGAGTGGGGCGTGAGATGCTTGCCCAGTTCCGTTGAGCGTGGAGTAGAGGCAGAGGCTCGGTGAAAGGGAAAAGAAGCCAGGAGGTAGACTGAGGCCCAGGAGACCGGGCGCTGACAGGCCTAGAGGAGTGCTGATCGGAATCTTGGACACCATCCCCTCCTGCCAATGGGAAAGCCCAGAGGGAAACAACCGGGGCCTGCCCTGGAAAATGAGGATTCTGCACAAGAGCAGGCGCAAAAGGCGCCAAGGGGTGAACCTTCCGACAACCCGGTCCAACAGCAACTGTCCAAAATACTGGAGGCTATTGCAGACACCAAGACAACGCTCCATCAGGACAGAAGTACAGTGGCTGTGGGGCTGGGCCTGCTGAGAGCGGAACATGCCAAGCTGGCCGACAGGGTAAAGGAGACTGAATCGTCCCTGGCGGAAATTGCACCGGCGCAACAGGCACTGACGCACCAGATGGGGGGCTTGTCTAACAGGGTCCGCACGTTGGAACGGAGAGCATAAGATGCAGAAGGGCGGAATAGAAGAAACAATGTGAGGGTCCTGGGACTGCCGGAGGGAGTGGAGGGTGAGGACATGCTCAAGTATCTGGAGGGCTGGCTCCGAGAGGTGGTTGCACCTGAGGGCCTGTCACCCTTCTACACACTGGAGAGAGCGTATCGTGTGCCTGCCCGACCGCCGGTCCCCTGGAGACCTCTGCGCCCAGTGGTGGCCAGACTCCTCCATTTTAGGGATCGGGACACTCTTCTGCAACGGGCTCGCACTGAAGGACCTTATGAGGTTGAAAACAGTAAAGTTTCACTCTTCCCAGACTACACTTTGGAGGTCCAGAGGCGTCGTACCTCCAGTCTGGAAGCTAAAAAGGCTCTGCGGGAGGAGGGGATCCAATACTCGTTGATGTTTCCGGCCCGGTTGCGGATCCTGATGGATGGGAAGACGTACTTTTGTGAGGACCCAAAAGCTGCCTGGGACTGGATCGAGGCGTACAGAACGGAAGGCCCACCTGGGACGCAACAGACAGCGACGCGGCCTAAGGACCGAGAACAAGGGAAAAGGCTCAGGAGGCGACAGAGGCGAGGACTCCCCAAGAAGCCAAGCTCCTCGCAGACGGAGAAGGAGAGGGCTGAGGCACTGCAGGTCATTGCGGCCATGCTGCAGGGCAGGAGATCATCGTCGGAGGGAGGATCTGGATCGAGGAAGGGGACTGAGGGGTCGGACTCGGGCTCGTCCCACAGTGGTAGTGTTAAATTGCCAGTGGTGACCCCGAACACTGCTTATGAGATCATTTAGAAGGTTGCATGACACTTATTCTCTTTTCTTTTCTCCTCTCCTTGTTTCGCTCCTTTCTGTGACTTGGGGCTCCTGTGAAGGCGGGGGACGGCCGGGTGGGCCCCCGGGATGCTGGCCGAATCGGCCAACTAAGGCTGACGCGCCGCATGATAAGATCATCTAATTTTGATTTGGTAATCTGTGGTGACTGCCACGCTCCCTACAGGTCCTCACGCTAGCGGTTGTGGACCTTTCTTAGTTGATCGGGGAGTTGTCCTACAGGGGGTTTTTCTTGTTGATTTTTTGTGTTTTCAGTGCGGAGTGGGGTTGGGGATCATGAATAGGGGAGTTAAGAGTTGGGGACGCAGCAGTGCTAAACGAGGGGGGTGCCTGGACAATATGGCAACTAACCATGACACGCTAAAATTCCTAACGGGAACATCAGAGGGATGGGGTCTATGTCTAAGAGACATAAGGTGTATGCGTATTTAAAGAGGAGGGATGTTCATGTTGCCTTCCTGCAAGAGACCCATTTGATTGGTAGTGAAGTGGAAAAACTGCGCAGGAGATGGAGGGGTCGGATATACGCCACTACCTACTCCGCGTATGCCAGAAGAGTGTTGGTATGGGTGAGACCTGGGGTTCCCTTCGAGCATACTTGTACCATGATTGATAGTGAGGGTAGGTATGTCCGGGTGACTGGAAGATTGGCCGGGAAGGAGATGATGTTGGGCAGTGTGTATGCTCCTAATACAGAGCAGGTGGTGTTTCTTAGTGCCCTTTTGACCCAGATGGCTGATTGCGCGGGAGGGCACTCGGTGATTGGGGGGGACTTTAATTGCGTTGCAGATCTTACAGTGGACCGCTCACACCCGCCTCTCCCGGGAGCACAGGCACATCGTGTGGCGGCGGGATTTCGAGTTTGGATAGAACATTGGGGCTTTAATGATATTTGGAGGGTACAACATGCCTCTGATAGAGAGTATTCATATTTCTCCCCAATGCACCAGGTACACACTAGGTTAGACACCTTTCTGTGCACGCCAGATTTTAGTGCATCCGTTACACATACAGAGTATCTGGGTAGGACCATTTCTGACCTCAGTCCTCTACTACTGATGCACCAGCCCTGGGGGAGCCGCCCCCCCAATTCCATTGTGGAGACTGAATCCCTTAATGCTGGAGGACGCGCCCTTCCGAGAATCACTGGGTGCCCTAGTAGAATTGTTTTTCCTGATCAATGCCAATTCGGCATCCTCGGTGTTGGTAGAGTGGGAGGCATTTAAGGTAGTGGTGAGGGGGCATTGTCTGGGCCAGTCGATTGGCACTCAGCGGGAAATCAGGCAGGAGCTCTTGGACCTGGAGTCCAAGATCCGACAGCTAGATAATGCCCTGGGGCGTGATGCAGCGGCAGTAGCACGGTTACAGAAGGCCCACACGAGTTATAATGACACGCTGGAAAGGCTGAGGTGCCACTGCTATAGGGACTATTTAGATAAAGTTCAGAGGGAGGAAGGGAAGGCCGTTCGCCTACTGGCGTGGCTGATTAAACCCGAAAGTAGAGGATCACGCAAGTCCAGTCAGATACTGGTGAGCGGGTATATGACCCGGATGCAATCAATAGCCTGTTCCGCAAGTATTATAGGCAGCTGTACGCGGCCCTTAGGCATCTCGCTCTAGTGTCAGGGGTTTCCTAGACTCGCTACCGCTCAGGACGCTGGAAGCACAGGTACAGGAGGAATTGAGGGGCCCAGTGACTTTGCTTGAAGTCCGGGTGGCCATTGCAGACATGGCGACTGAAAAAAACGCCGGGCCTGGACGGCCTCCCGACAGGATATTATATAAGATACGTGGATCAATTAGCGCAGCGACTTGTGACCCTGTACTGTGGAATCCTTGCACCTTGGGGGACTCCCTGAATCCACCCAGAGTGCGCTGGTGATCCCTCTCCCCAAGACTACAGAGACCGGTGCCCCTGTTACCGAATACAGACCGTTATCTATGTTCAACCTAGATTTCAAGATCCTTAGCAAAATCTCAGCGCTCAGACTGCTCCCGCACAAGCACACTATAATACACTCAGACCAAAATGGCTTCATTCCCTCTCGCAACACATCCTATAACCTACGTAGGCTGTTTTCGGTTCTATTCCATGACGAGATGAAAGCTATGCCGGCGTCAGCAGCAGTACTCTCGGTTGACCTAGAAAAAGCTTTCGATACGGTCAGTTGGGATTACCTTTTTGAGACTATGATACGATTGGGTCTGGGAGAGGGTTGGGTGAAATGGGTACAACTTCTTTATTCATCCCCCACGGCACGGGTTCGGAGTGGGAAGACCGTTTCCTCCCAGTACCCGATACTACGAGGAACCAGACAAGGGTGCCCTCTCTCGCCTTTATTGTTTACTCTGGCAATTGAACCCCTAGCAGAGCTGATCCGGAAGGGTGGGGAGGGAATGGGTCTCCGGCTGAGTGGGCAGGTACACACTATTTCATTGTACGCGGGTGACCTGCAGATTTATCTGGGAGCAGAAGTGGCAGGTACTGTAACTGCCCTTGCGCTCTTGGAACGATTTGGGGCCCTATCGGGCCTGCGGGTTAATAAGAGGAAGACTTACCTCTTCCCACTGGCGGGCCCGGCGCCTAGGCCAGCAAGGCTGTCAGCGGACATTAACTGGGCCTCGCACTCATTCAAATATTTGGGCATACACGTCTTCCATACCATGGAAGATCTGAAGGAAGGGAACCTGGACAGGGCGTTGTGGTCTTTGCGAGCTAGCGTGTTGTTCTGGCGTACTTTGCAGCTGCCCACTCTGGCGCGGGTTTCTCTGACCAAGATGGTCATGTTGCCGCGGTTATTATATTTATTTGTGAACTTGCCTACCCTGATGCCCCGAGAATGGTTCAGACCCCTGAACTCTCTAGTGCGAGATTTGGTATGGGGAGATGGATGACGAAGGGTATCTCGGAGGACGTTACAACGTCCCATGACTGAGGGTGGCCTGGGAGTGTCAGATTTTGAACTGTATATGCTGGCAGCCCAGCTGCAGTGGTTAGCAAAGTGGGTGGAGGACGTGAATGTGGAGGGAACCTGGTTGATGTAACCAAATGGCAACCCCAACGAATTGATTGCCAAATTGCTGAGGCCCACGGTTGGCACAACTTACATGTCGACGTTACAACTCACGGCCCTGCAAACTTGGAATCGCTGCTTGCGTAGACTGGGGGGGCCCCATGGTATACTCCTACGCTGCCCTTGGTCGGGCTCCCGCATGGGGATCCGGTGATAAGGTTTACAGCTGAGCAACTGGCAACATGGACGGAGGTAGGGCTGGATACCATGGGGACTGTTTCCAAGATGGCTCCCTGGTCCCGTTCGCGGATCTGATGGACAGCTGTGGTCTGCCCCCAGGCCAGTTCTTACAATATGAGGCGCTGGTCCGCACCTTCGGACAATTGTGGGGCAAGGGTAGAGATGAGCCGGAGACTCACCCGGTACTGCACGCTCTGATCACTTTGGGTACGGCGAGGCACCAGGTGCAGTGGCATCATGAAGCTTTGGTCTCTGCATCTATTGCTCCGCTGAGGGATCTCCGGGGGAGATGGGAGAGGGCGGTAGATAGAGAACTTACAGACACCGAATGGAGTAAGGTTCTCCGGTCCCCCAAGAAGATTTCAAGGAACACCAGGCTCAAATACACACAGTTTAACTTCCTACACATGGTGTATATGACGCCTCACCGGGTTAATGTTACGTATGGTGGGGAAGTGAGAAGTTGCCCAAGATGTAAACAACTGGACGCAGGCTTTATACACATGACCTGGAGCTGTGGCATCATCCATATATATTGGGAAGGGATCTTAGCTAAGATCAAAGACGTACTGGGGAGGGAACTATCCCACACGATGGAGACCTGCCTGTTAGGACTTTTCCCACGACCGAATACAAAGAAGGTGGGGAACAGGTTCATTGACCTGGCCTTGGGACTGGCCAAGCGTAGGATAGCCCTAGAATGGAAGTCCGCTTCCGGGCCACGGGTAGACAACTGGGACCGGGACGTCATTAATTGGGGTGGAGCAGAGGGTAGGGCGCTGAGTTGGGAGGAATCAAAGGGCATACGGAGGCGGCCCATAGCAGATCTTTGGAAGGAAGTCCTGGCGGTCTGGCAGAATCCAGAACAAGAGTAAGGTAAGGGAGAGGAGTCTGAGGGGGACAGTGGGCAATCCACTTAATGACATACGAACCAGCCAATATAAGGTTGAGACCGGGGAGCGCAGGCGAACACCCAGGGGAAACTATATACCTCACTCTAACTGAGAAGCAGCTTTACATATTTAGATGGGAAGCAGATTCGAAAGGAAGACACCCCCTGGGAGACATGTATTGATTGGCACTCATAACCTCGTACATGAGAGTAAGGATGCTTCCCCAAAGCTAGATGACCCACAACCCCCACTGCACGCAGTTTTGTTACTCGTTTGAGTTCTTTAGTCAAATTAAAAAAAGGAAGAGCTGAAATTGATGGGGACATTACCAAGCCCTGGGCTGCGGCGGGAGGCCGCTCACCTAGATGGGACCAGGAAGTAGCGAAATGTATTGTCCGGGGAAGTAATGAGTACAGTGAATTACTGACTGGTAGACACGATGGAAGAAATGCAAAAGTGTACCCTAGGCAGCGACGGTTATTACTAAGAGGTGTTACCAGACTAGACGATATTGCTGACATACCTAAGAAACGATGAAGAAATGTACAACGAATAATTGCGTTATATATGTGTGTACAAATGTCTTAAATTACAAATGTCAATAAAAATATGTTTAAAAAAGAAAAAAAGATTCCACCAGGCATAAAAGTAATTTTAGTGGTATCTTTCCAATTCGTGGTTATGGTCTGCAGGGCAATAGCTATAGCCAAATCAATAAACTTTCCTATATTCCCTTGAGAACGCCACAGGGAGGAAGAGCTGCCTAAAGAAATATGTGAAATATCAAAAGAGAACGACGTGGAAAGAATTTCATTAAGTTTCTTCCAAATGAGCTGCCAGAGCCTATTAACTAAAGGACAAAGAAAAAACATGTGTAAAAAATCACTTTTGTCGTGAGAACAAGACCAGCAATCTGCATTGTTAGTCAGTTGGAACTTATGGAAGTCTTCAGGGGTCAAGAAGAGCCTGTTATAAAAATAATACAACGTTTGTGTTGAGCTTGCGGAACAAGAAGAAGTGTGGATCTTAGCCCATATGGAGATCCAGGTCTGGAAGGAAAACTCCTGGTGAAGGCCCCTTTCCCATAAGAGTTCCACCTTGGATTTTGATCTCAATTCTGAAAGACGGGACAAAATTTTAAAGATGCCAGATGCCTTTATTTGAGAAGAGAAATCTAAAGTGTGAGAGGGGGGCTGATTTTGTGGACCCGCAGAGGAGTCCTGAGCGAGGAGGAGGAGAAGGGAAGTTTTAAGATGTAGAAATTATGTGGCGTGTTGAGAGGAAATATGATATTTTCTTTGAATCTCTGAAAAATCTAATAGAGAGCCATCTGTAAGTATATGGCCGATGTTTATAATACCTTTGTCGATCCATTCTTTCCAAAAAAGAGCTCTATTGTTTAGCTTTAAGTATTTATTGTACAAGATAGGTGATTGTAACATAATATCTATATTTGAATTAGAAGAAGCAATTAAAGGTTGCGCAACTGCCTTAGAATGGGCAAGTATAGGAGAGAAAAAGGTCCTAGGGGGTTGAGAAATATGAACTGCCTCTTTTAAAGAAAAAGGAGTAAGTTGAGCCTGTTCCAATTGACCCCAGGTGGTTAGCGTTGTGTGAGGGTTGGTCGAAAGAGAAGTCCAGTTCTGTTTCAGAGTAAAAGCGGAATGGTAGCGTCGAAGGTTAGGAAAATTTACCCCACCAGAGTCCTTGGATTGCTGGAGACGATATAGCGAAATTCTAGGCTTGCGTTTATTCCACAGGAAGTTGATTAAGGAACGGTTAATGATTTTAAAGAAAGAGAGTGGGAGGGTAACCGAGAGCATGGATAAGTAGAAATTGATAATTGGTAGCAGCATCATTTTAATCGTTGCTAATCTACCCCACCAGGACAGAAATAATGGAGACCAGCCTTCCGTTAACACAGTGATTTTCGTGATGATCTCGTTGAGGTTCAATCTAATGGTTTCTTTAATGTTATTAGTATATAAGACACCTAAACACTAAATATATTTTGAGTTCCATGTAAATCCTGTGTCTTTAAAATATCTGGGAGGCAATATTTATTATGGGGCAGGACTTCTGATTTATTTATATTTAGTTTATATCCGGAGACTGTAGAGTATTCGATTAATAAAGAGAGAAACGCCGGTACAGACGTGTTTGGATTAGAGATATATAATAGGATGTCATCCGCATATGCTGTAAATTTGATGTCAATATTTTTAAATTGAAAACCGGTAAACAGTGAAGAACGACAAATTTTTTCCAAGAAGGGTTCTAAAGCTAAAATAAATAGAAGTGGAGACAAAGGGCAACCTTGTCAAGTACCTCTTTAGAGGGAAAAATAGTTAGATTGATGACCGTTAACCCAAATAGAAGTGGAGGGGGCAGAGTATAATAGCTGGATATAATGAATAATGTGGGGGCTGAAGCCATGCCATTTCAGTGCTCCGAAGATGAACCCCCAATCAACTCTATTGAATGCTTTCTCTGCATTCAGAGTTATGGCAGCAACTGGTGAGTTCAACCTGGAAGCCAGATGAATTGTGTCAAGAAAAGTTCTAGAGTTGTCCGCAATGGAACGACCCTTTACAAACCCTGACTGATGTTTCTCAACCAATTCGGGGATGAACTGATTGATGCGAAGAGCCAGTAATTTAGCAAAGATTTTACAATCCGTATTAATAAGTGAGATAGGTCTGTAATTACCACATTGAGAGAGATCTTTGTCCTTCTTAGGGATGAGACAAAGCATGGCCTGAGTAAAGGAGCCTTGAGTCTTTCCCAGATTAGAAAAGTGGTTGATAAGAAGCAATAACTTAGGAACTAACAGATGTTTGAAGTGAAGAAAAAAACGTACAGAAAAACCGTCAGGACCAGGAGTTTAGTCTTTTGGAAGGTGAAGAATGGCATTAGAAATTGCTTGTTCCGTAATTGGACTGTTGAGAGAAGACAAGTCAACCAACTTCTCTGGGGGTTTGGGAATGGATTGGAAATAGGCATCAATTTGATCACTTGAAGGTGAGGATTCAGGTGTATACAACTTAGTATAGTATTCTGTGAAGCATTCTAGTATCTTGGAGTCATTAACATGCCTGACCCTATCGCCGTCCATTATAGCAACAATCTTGGATTTTTGTTTTTTTATTTTAAGGTAGTTGGCCAGAGATTTACCAGCCTTATTACGACCGCCATACAATTTCGCATTAAACTTAAGCAAACTACCGCAAGCGCTATCCCAGGACTGTGTATTATATTGCAGTTTAGCTTTAATGAGATTAGACAGGGTATCTGAGTGATTTGAGGAGAAATATTCATGTTCTAGGGTCTTTATTTGCTTTAAGAGAAGCGTTGAATCTCTAAGTGCCTTCTTCTTTTTATTTGCAACAAAGTTCATTATAAACCCCCTAGCCGTGGCCTTAAATGCATCCCAAATGAAATTCATCTGTGAGTCCGAGGGAAGATTTTTCTCGAAAAATTTCTGTAAAAACAATGCAAATTGCTCAGTGAATTGGTTGTCAAGTAGAAGAGCATTATTAAATCTCCATCTGCATGAAGTGGATATAGGAGTGGGATAGTCCAAATCTATTATGACAGGGGCGTGGTCAGAAATAAGTATTGAACCTATCTCGGCATGTGTCAAGAATTGAAGCGTGGGTTGTGTGAGAAATATGTAATCTAATCTAGAGTGGGAATTATGTTCTGGGGAGAAAAAGGAGAACTCTAAAACATCTGGGTGTGAAATTCTCCAAATGTCCGCCCGCCCCCTAGAAGATATAGCTTTATGGAAGGTCCTGTGCATTTTATTTGGAACAAACCTAGTTTGAGATTTACGATCGAGAAAAGGGTCCATCAGTTGATTAGAGTCACCACCCACTATAAGATTTTCTGTTGCATGGGACGAAAGGAGAATAGAAAATTCATTCCCTTATTTTAAATCTATACCATTAGGACCATAAACATTGCAGATTGAGAATTTGGTATCATGGATCTTAAGGTTTAACAGAAGCCATCTTCCGTTATCATCCTTAACCCCTTCGCTGCTAGGCCTTTTCCCCTCCTGTGCTAAGCCTTTTTTTGGCTATTTGGGGTAGTGCGCGCTTAGGCCCCTGTAACTTTTTGACCACATAAGGTATCCATGCCAAATTTGCGTCCTTTTTTTCTAACATCATGGGGATTGTAAAGGTACCCAGGGTTTGTGGATTCCCCTGGAGGGGACCCAGAAATTAGTCAAAATACAGCTAAATTTTGTTTTTTTTTGGAAAAATGCGAAAAAGGGCTACAGATGAAAGCGTCTTGATTTTTCCCTGCAAATGGCATCAAAAAGGGGTTGTGGGGATGAAATCACCATCTTCCCAGCTTTCAGGG
This sequence comes from Calotriton arnoldi, assembly GCA_963921515.1. NCBI lineage: Eukaryota > Metazoa > Chordata > Amphibia > Caudata > Salamandridae > Calotriton > Calotriton arnoldi. The sequence goes on along the minus strand of CAWUFW010000252.1, from coordinate 3,171,731 downwards.
ACAAGCAGACTTTTGTCAGAAAACCAACTTTTTTACACAGTTTTGGCATTTTTCTGGGACATAGCCTATTTTTGCTATTTTTTGTGCTTTCAACCTCCTTCCAGTTAATGGTAGAAATGGGTATGAAACCAATAATGGATCCTGGAAAGCCATACATTTATGAAAAGTAGACAAAATTCTGAATTCAGCAAGGGGTCATTTGTGTAGATCCTTAAAGTTTTCCTTATAGAAACTAACAGTTAAATAAAGGAAAAATTGAAAATTAGTTGAAAAAAACAGCCATTTGTGTCAACGTTTTCACCTGTAACTTCTTCTAATTATGACAGCTATTTGAAGGCAATATACCGTTATATCCGCTGGACCTTTCTGGTTGTGGGGATATATAGGACTTGTAGGTTCACCAAGAACCCGACGAACCCAGAGCCAATAATTGAGCAACATCTTGCAATCATTTTTTTTAAGTACCGGGTATATAGCAATTATTTTGGGAAAATGTATACATGGAAAAATTGTTATGAAAGACACCTATGTATTTCTGAAATGGGAACAAAATGTAGATTTTAGAAACAGTAGATATTTGCACATTTCCGAAATTGGGAGTACCCATACTAGCATGAGAATTATAGGTCATTTTTCAAAATGACTTATTTTTTACACATTGTCTTTCATTTGGAAGGCAGAAATGCATCGAAAGTCAATAGGTAATAACAGTTGCTGTACAATTCTGTGTTACCCTAAGTCTCCCGATAAAAATGGTACCTCACTTGTGTGGGTAGCCCTTGTGCCCACAACAGGAAATGGCTCAAAATGCAACGTGGACGTACCACATTTTCACAATGAAAAATTACTCTTTTTTGCAAAGTGCCTAGGTGTAGTTTTTGAACCTTAGCTCTGCCGGCACCTAGGGAAAGCTAGCAAACCTATAAATTTTTGAAAACTAGACACCCAGGGGAATCCAGGATGGGGTGACTTGACTGCCTCCCACCAGGTTCTGTTACCCAGAATCCCTTGCAAACATAAAAAATGGTAAAAAAAACACATTTTCCCCACATTTCTGTGGTGGAAAGTTCTGGAATCTGCGTGGATCCACAAATTTCCACCCACCCCGCGTTCCCCAAAGTCTTACGAGAAAAATGGTACCTCACTTGTGTGGGTCGGCCTAGTGCCCGCGACAGGAAACGGCGCAAAACGCAACGTGGTCACACCTCAATTTCGCAGTGAAAAATGACCCTTTTTTGGCAAAGTGCCTAGCTGTAGTTTTTGAACCCTACCTCTGCCGGCACCTAGGGAAACCTAGCAAACCTATACATTTTTGAAAACTAGACACCCAAGGGAATCCAGGATGGGGTGACTTGACTGCCTCCCACCAGGTTCTGTTACCCAGAATCCCTTGCAAACATAAAACATTGTCAAAAAAACCACATTTTCCCCACATTTCTGTGGTGGAAAGTTCTGGAATCTGCGTGGATCCACAAATTTCCACCCACCCCGCGTTCCCCAAAGTCTTACGAGAAAAATGGTACCTCACTTGTGTGGGTCGGCCTAGTGCCTGCGACAGGAAACGGCGCAAAACGCAACGTGGACACACCTCAATTTCGCAGTGAAAAATGACCCTTTTTTGGCAAAGTGCCTAGCTGTAGTTTTTGAACCCTACCTCTGCCGGCACCTAGGGAAGCCTAGCAAACCTATACATTTTTTAAAACTAGACACCCAGGGGAATCCAGGATGGGGTGACTTGACTGCCTCCCACCAGGTTCTGTTACCCAGAATCCCTTGCAAACATAAAAAATTGTCAAAAAAAACACATTTTCCCCACATTTCTGTGGTGGAAAGTTCTGGAATCTGCGTGGATCCACAAATTTC